>CM023955.1:23827618-23888756 GCA_013407115.1 Glycine latifolia
TTACTCATAGTAATTGTCTATAATCCCTAAATTTTTGGGGTGTTACAGTGCTAGCAATTATCGTTGAATCGAGGTTGATGAGGATATTCAATTCTTGAGTTTTTAACCCTCTCTTGGGTTTTAACCTCAAGATTCAATTCTTGAGTTTTTAACCCTCTTTTGGGCTTTACCCTCAAGATCTCTTACAACTTAACCATTTTTATCCCGGAGGGCCGGCACACCATTTATATCCCGGAGGATCGGTACACTATTTATATCCCGGAGGGCCGGTACAACATTTATATCCCGGAGCTCTTGTTATGATAATTTCCCTTCATTATTTGACATTCGTGTATTATGTGGTTTCATATTTTGTCCAGACATAGTTGTTGTGCAAACAACGCTGCAGGAGGCTAGAAAAAGTTTGTCAGCTTGTACTTCAAATTCGATTGGACCGACTTGTTGAATATATGCAGAAGTTTTGCATGTATCATGTCCTCTCCATGTCAATTGGCGTTTTGTTCTGAAACTGCAAATCCAAATAATAACAATAACATGGATAATGATGGTAATAACAACGAATAGTTTAGTACTGCCCTTGAAATGAAGCATAAAATTGCTCTCTTTTAATCCTGGCCAGGGAGAACTCTTCCGGATTCCTGCAAATATTTAACCGGGTTCCTGCCACTATCGAGATCAACATACAATTTCAACAAAAATTGTACCAAAATATCACAAGAGGTAGGCATACAAAATAGGATTATGTACGAAATTAATTCCTACCACCAGAAATAATAATTAACAAATCCCAACGGCCAAATTTATTTATTGCAAGAGAGGAACATACTGACCCAATTTGAGGATAATCCAACGGTTGATAAAAGAGATAACCCTTTCTCAATATCACTGTCCAAAACAAGATAAAACAGAGCAGAAATTCTGATAACTTTTGTTTGCGGTTGAAACATTCCATCTTGAAAACACTTTAATGAATAATCCGAACGGTCAGAATGCAGAAACAGATTTGATTAATATTTTCTCCAAGTTTGAACTCGATCCAACGGATATTTTGAGAGAAATGTCCCTCTCAATACTGCTGTCTGCTTCAGAAAACGGATTTTGAACCAGCTCGGTTTGGGAATTTCTGGTGATTCTAAAAGCCTCTACTCAAGAAACTAACCGTTAGATGTGAATATTGGTGAGTCAAGAACTTGTTGTAAAAGTTTCAGCAAGATCTAACGGTTAAACAAGGAGATAGAGAAGATTGAAGCATGACAGTTTCTGCCCTTCTCAACATGCGAATTTTAATGTTTTCTTTCTCCTCTCCTTTTTCTCTCTCTTGTACCCGTATCAGAGCGTGGATGTGCAGCCTAACTGTTACTTCTTGTGTTTACCATCGGGAACGTGGGATTTGAAATTTAACGTTCCCCACAGACGGTGCCACTGTTCTGCTCAAAGAGAACAGAAATGTCCAACAAGGATTGCCGGGTAATTAATATGGGATCAGACTCTCTCTCTCTGAAGATGCCTATGGTGATGAAGCACTTCCAGGAAGAAGATCACTACAGGAATACACAACACGAGTGGCGTGTAGTGTGTGCTGTGTGAATGGAAAAGAGAGAGTCAGAATATGTGTACCTTTCTCCATGGATGATACTTTATTTATAGGATACTGACCTGGACCCTGGTGGAGTGGTGGTTGAAGTCCACTATCTTTGGCCGAGATATTAGGATAACTGATTATCTAAATAACTGAACAACGATGGTTGTGATATTATATCTTCTGTTCTTTGATGGTTATGATATTGAGTTGTTGAGAGTTTGAATATTTGAATTAATAAGATAAATGAGCTTTTTATCTTGAGCCAAGGAAATTACCGTAACACGTAGGTATCTTAATTCAACAACCATATTTTTAAAAATAAAAAAAAAATTAAGTTACCTTCATCAATATCTGGGTCATGTTTTGCCACAAAACGCGCTTTCTTACCAAATGAGAATGGGAAACAAGTCATGACTGGAGGATGAAGTATTCGAACACAGCCTATAATGTCAAATGGAATAAGTGTCTTCAAATTAAACCAGTTCCAAGGTCACCTGGATGAACCATATAAAACTGTCAATGTCTTGAAGAATAATAAACTGGAAGGCTGATATAAAGAACACCATAGCCATAATGCAAAAACTTCAGGTCCTACAATGCAAGAACAGACAAACTACATTCATAGTATTATAATTTCTACATCATATGAGACATAAATAAAAGTAATGACTGATATCATAGCTCCAATATTTTTGAACATATTCCAATGATACCAACAATGGTTTCTGTTAAACTAAACTACAATGCACAAATATTAGCATCATATTGCTGGTTAAGTAGTACAAATTTCACTGATTAAACAAATATGTTTGTATAAAGAAATATGTGTATATTTGATAGATCCCAAAGCCATATAACTAAAACAAACTACATGATACATATTTAGTTCATCTCATCTTGAAAAAATCACTCTTTTTTGCAAGCTTCCAAGAGGGTTTTCAAAATAAAATGATTATTTTTCCAAAATCAACCGAAAACTATTTATCTGTATTGCAACACCTGAATTCAGAATCTCCACAAGAATTGTTGCTTGAAAAACCATAATCCCAAATAAAAACCATTTCTTTCAACTGTATCATACTTCTGTTGCTCTAAACTACAAGGTTTGTTGTGTGTTTAGGTGTTAAAATCTTCTAATTGGTCTAGTTTTCACTATTTTTCACAGCTCAAACAACATTGTAAATAAAAATGTGAACTGAGTTTCCTCAGGGACCAAAATAATAAGAGACCCAAATCAGGAGCCTAATCACAAATTTTAGATGACAAGTAAGAAACATACAAATCAATTAACCAAAACATTATATAGGAACACCCATAAAGTGAAAGATGACCCAAAAAAATGAAAGGAGCAATATATGGCAGAAACGGACTTAGAAAGTGGTGGAAAAAAGAAAAATAAATGAAACAAGGGGCCTTTTCCCCTTTAGGTTTTTTTTATTTACTATTTGGGAGCAAGTTTCAAAAAATTCCAGATTGGGAGTAAGTCATGCCACCTGGCACGACTTTTGAGTCAGAATTCATGCCACGTGTCACGACTCCTCTTTTTTTTTAAAAAAAATTTGGTCACTAAATTTTGGTCGCTACTTCCGTCTCTAACATTTTTTGCGACAGAATATTGTGGTTTTTTTGTTTGCGACCATAATATTTTGTCGCAAAAAGTGTTAGAGACAAAAGTAACGATCGAAATTTAGCGACCAATTTTTTTTTTTTAAAAAAGAAGAGTCGTGCCACGTGGCACGACTTACCCCCAATCCAAAATTTTTTTGAAACTTGCCCCTAATTGATAAATAAAAAAAAAATTGCCCCATTTTAGGAAAAAAAATCTGAAACAAGGAGAACCCCTTTTTCTCAGATATGAGAAGAAAGGTGAGAGAGATGGGTTGGGTTTGGTCAACAGGGAACAGTATCTGAGATGACGATGATGTGGGTGGGTTTCTATTTGGTGTGCTGCTTAATAATT
Source organism: Glycine latifolia (assembly GCA_013407115.1). Taxonomy (NCBI): domain Eukaryota; kingdom Viridiplantae; phylum Streptophyta; class Magnoliopsida; order Fabales; family Fabaceae; genus Glycine; species Glycine latifolia. The sequence goes on from CM023955.1 coordinate 23,831,161, forward strand.
AATCCGTACATTGACGACTTATGCTGAATATAAAAATTGTAACTTGATTTTGAATAGTATTTATAAACAAATCATAAATAACTAGTGTCTATTGAATACTAGTAATACTAGTATTAGTTAAATATTAAAAGTAAAAAGCATTCATTCAACCACAAGAGTCTTGATATTTTGACAACTCCACAGGAACACTACGTGGCTAATTTATTTATTTTCAATTTTATTTTATTTTAGTTTTCTATTTCATTTTTAAGAAAAGAGGATTTGATTAGCTGAACCTATCTTTATATGAGAATATTTTTAGTGGTAATCTGGTTTCGGAATCTTAAGTTACTTTTTTATGAATTTCATCATTTTCAAGATTCTCGTGATAAATCTAATTTTGAGATCTTATATTATTTTTAATATTTTATTTAAAACTAATTTTTAAATAAATTTAAGTAATTAATTATATAAATTGTAATTATTAAAAACTACGAATAAATTTTAGTAATATTAAGACATAAAAAAAGTTAATAATTTAAAATTTTAATTATGACAAAAAGTTAAATTGACGAAAAGTATATAACAAATATAATATTGTAACAGTTACTTTTATAACAGAAATGTTCGCAATGACTATTTTTAAAACAATTAGTTACATAATCAAAAATTAATAATTAACATAAAAGCTTCAACATGAACAAAGTTCAACATTCAGCTAATAAAAAATTACAATAAGAACACTAATTAAAACTAAGATCCTTACAACATAAGATTCATTAAAATAAACCTACAACATACTCTGACTAACTAAAATAAACCCACAACATAGTGACTAATTAAAAATAACTTACATTATAATAACTAATTACTAAACTTTTAAAAAATTATAACTACAAGTGATTATGTGGTTCTTGCGTTGTTCTTCAGACATGTAGATGTGTTATTCATAAGAATTTCGTACAACACCGCTATGTTCTCCATCTCCTTTGCCTCTACTAACTTTTTGGTGACAACATTTTTTTCTTTGATTGAAGCTTTCATGCTTGATAAGTCCATAATCGGTGAAGATGATGCACCTGCTTTTCCCCCTGATCGTCTTATTGGTTGCCTTTTATTCCATTGGGCGAGGGATTCATGATGGTGTGTTAGTTTCTGAAACCTCAACCAATGTCTTTGGATTAGATAACGACGAATAATCCCCATTAGCGAAAATCCTTGTTCTTTTGGAACTAGTTTCCTTGACTTGATCTAACCATTTAGGTTGATTCTTTAGTAGTCACTATGCTTGCTCTAAAGTAAAATTGTTTCCCTTATTTGTCTTCCAAATGGCATATGCATGAATCATGGCATCATTCTCCATGTTACCATTTTTCTTCAAATCAACAGCTTGCTTGTAATGGTCTTTGAACTTAAACGCCAACATTAATTTTTTGTCATCGAGATTTGACTTGATTCAATTTTCTCTCTAGTAGTCTAACTTTGCAGCACTAGCAAACATATACATTTTGTGCGTCTAAATGGTAAAATTTTATAGGGATGAATTGACATTGACAAGCAACATTCATTGATCATCCCTTCAATGTTAATTTTGCAACGTTCACTAACAATTTCTCACCTACTTTGAGCTCTTCATCATTGATCACCTTCTCACTTTTCCATGTCTCACCAACATTCAACCCCACTCCTCACAAAACCACTTTATCTTCCCCTTTTCCTATCCACCCATCCTCCCTCTTCCCCTTTTCCTTTTCCCCCTCCGAGCACCATCCATCTTCCCTCTTTCCCCCTTCGCATCCTTCATCATTTCTTCTATGATCTTATGCTCTATACAATGACCAACTAATTACTCTGCAAGATTGGATGTAATCTTCATACCCTTATGTATCTCTTTTGATATTATATATATATATATTTTTTTTTCTACTCCTTACTAGTGATTTCATTCTGTCTGTAATGCTTGATTCTATTTGATCACTAGTTTCATGAAATTGGATTTTAATTTTGACTAGAAAGTACTCTTAGAATTTAAACTAAATGAATTTACTCTTTACACTATGTTGCTAGGAATAGAGCATAACGTTTTGATTGCAAATAGAACGAGATTACGATTATAATGCTGGGATATTAATTTCATACGCGAGGAATTGATATTCGATAAATATTCTTAGAATTCTCAAACAGTGGGATCGATTCTGGGTTATTTAATGTGTGCATCAATGATGTTAGAAAATGAGTCATATGTTTTAATCTTATTTTGATACTGAGGGTATGAACAATGAAATCCAATCCTCCGTTTCTCTTGAATTAATTATTTACCTGTTTTTGTAATTTTATGTATTTCCAACGTGTATGCTATTTTCGTTATTCCACTACTTTCGTTAAACCCATGAGATTTTGATTAAATTTGTTGTACATAACTATTGAACTATTAACTTTTATCTAGAGACTAATGAGGCTACAATGACTAGATTTTTGAATGGTTTGAATAGGGACATTCAAGATGTTGTAGATCTTCAAAGCTACAACACCCTGGATGAACTTATACATAGGGCTGTGAAAGTGGAGCAACAATTGAAGAGAAAACAAGCCTACAAGAAGTCTTCATATGATTATTCATCTTGGAAGGATAAGGACACTTCCAAGAATGAAGGTTCTTCTTCACAACATTGAAAGGAAGTCTTTAAGAGGTAATCCTACTTTTCCTACTTAATCCCCTTCCAATAAATCTATTTCAATTAAATGTTTTAAATGTTTGGGTAAGGGTCATATTGCATCCCAATGTCCAAACAAAAGGACCATAATTGTGTTGCAGAATGGAGAGGTGAATAATGAGTCATCTGAAAGCTCTTATAGTTCCTCTAGTGAAGGGGAGAATGATGGTCTTCTTCAACCGGAAGAGGGAGATCTTTTGATGGTAAGCAGACTCATGGGAAGCTTTGTTGGATATAGGGGGAGCTGGAAGAAGATCAAGGCAAGGATGAAGTTGTTGCTTTAGAGTTAATCAAATTGAAGGCATTTGTAATTTGTCTAGTTGTTCAAGAAGTTTGCTTTGTGATCCTTGCATTGCATAAGCATATTCACATACATGCATACATATTTTAAGAAAAGCTCAAAAGGTTACATGTTTACATTTGGAAAGGATTTTCTCATGGCTTAGGTTTTGAAAAATCAGAATGTGCACTGCCTTAATTGATTACAAGCAATAAGTAATTGATTACCAGCTTGTGTTATCTGCTAAAAAGCCATGAATAAAATTTTAATAGATTACAAGCAAATTGTAATCGATTACATAGCACAAAATGAAGACATGCCTGACTGACTTAATCGATTACCACTCATTTGTAATCGATTACCTAAGCTTATTACAAATCATAGCATGACTTCCTTAATCGATTACCACTCATATGTAATCGATTACAAAGGCTTATTTCATAAACTGAGGCTGACTGCTTTAATCTATTACATCACGATTTAATCGATTACATTGTTCATGAAAGTTTTCCAGATTGTCTCAAGAACATTTTAATTGATTACCTAACATATTAATCGATTACACTTACGTATTAATCAATTACATTCTGTTAAATCTATTTTTTGTTTAAAGCTATTGGGTTTGTGCTTTTGATATACAACATACAATCTGAGTTTATGAATTACCCAATACTCTCTAAGCTTTCAAAGTTCAAGAAACAGATTTTTTGAGTGATACACATTTTGTTTCATATAAAAAGATTACATGCTTCATTGATGACGATGTTTTAAAATAAGATTCTTCAAAAGAACTTCAAGAGAGCCGATTTTGTTCATTAGCATTCATTCAACCTGGAATTGTTTGGCAACATTCATTTATTCATTCATCCACTGAGGATCACAGGTTGTATCTATCTTGAACCTTTTTCTAGTATATTGTTTTGTATGTTTTAAATTTTTGTAAGGCTAAGATCAAATAGTTTTCTATAGAGTTGTTCTACAGTAGTGATCTCTAGAGGTAAAGAACATAATATAGTTCTCTGGTTCTTTGTGATTAGAAGTCTAATAGGGTGTTAGATTTCAGATTCTTTATCTAGGTTTGATAAAGGTAATCACTTGTAATAGCTTGTAAAGAACATATTTGATTTAGTAGAACTCTAATATGGTTTTGATTTGAAGACACTGGATGTAGCTTCTCTTTTGAGGGGTGAACCAGTATAGATCTTGTGTTAAACTTGTTTCTGAATCTTGTTATCTATATCTAACTTGTCTTGTGGTTTATTTCTTTCAAGATCAATAGAAAAAGTTTCTGAAATTGCATAAGGCAAAGGGTGAGTCTTGATTGATTAAAAACTGTAGTTTTTTATCAAGCAATATTTTGTAATATGATCTAAATTCCCCTGTGGCTTACACAAAGTTTTAAAAGTCTGAAGTTTTAACCAATTCACCCCCTCTTGGTTAATTGTGTGTGTTCATCCTTGTTTTCAAGCTTGTGCAAAGATCAAGATGATACACAAAGAGAAAATATTTTTCATTCTAGATGCTTGGTGAATGGAAAAGTTTGTTCTCTTATCATTGATGGAGGAAATTGTACCGATATTGCAAGCACTAGATTAATGACGATACTTGGTTTAAAAACCACCCCTCATCCTAAGCCTTATAAATTGCAATGGTTGAGTGACAATGGTGAGTTGGTTGTGAATAAGCAAGTGTTACTTACATTTTCCATTGGAAAGTATATTGATGAAGTGCTTTGCGATATGGTTCCCATGGAAGCTAGCCATGTGTTGCTTGGAGACCTTGGCAATATGATAGACATGTTGTCCACAATGGGGTCACCAATTGTTATTCTTTCCTTTATAAAGCTAAAAAGGTAGTTCTCTCACCTTTATCTCCAAATGAGGTGTGTGAGGATCAAATAAAAATGAGATTGAAAAGAGAAAAAGAAAAGAAAATTAAAGAAGAAAAGAGTCCTTTGAGAGAGAAAAGCCGAAAAGAAAAAGATGGCAAAAAGAGTGAAAAGAAAGAACAAAAGAAAATAGAAAAAAAAGAGTGAAAAACAATTAGTGATAAAAGAGAGTTTGTTCATCAAACCTAAGGAGGTCAAAAGAGTGATGCTAGCTAGACAACAAATGTATTTACTTAATCCAAATTATATGTGTTTGTCTTCTAGTGCCCTTGAGTTGCCTCAAGGTTTTGATACACTTTTAAAGGAGTTTGAGGATGTCTTTCCACAAGACATACCCCATGGCTTGCCTCCTTTAAGAGGAATTGAGCATCAAATTGATCTTGTTCCAGGAGCTTCACTTCCTAATAGGGCTGCCTATAGGAGTAATCCAGAAGAGACCAAGGAGATTCAAAAGCAGGTTGAAGAGTTGATGCAAAAAGGATGGGTGAAGGAAAGCTTGAGCCCATGTGCAATGCCGGTCATCCTAGTCCCTAAGAAAGATGACAAATGAAGGATGTGCACGGATTATAGACCCATCAACAACATTACCGTGAGGTATAGACATCCTATCCCTAGACTTGATGATATGTTGGATGAACTTCATGGTTCTTGTTTTTTCTCCAAAATAGATTTGAAAAGTGGTTACCATCAAATTAGAATGAGAGAAGGTGATGAATGAAAAATCGCTTTCAAAACTAAGTTTGGACTTTATGAGTGGTTGGTCATGCCTTTTGACTTAACCAATGCACCAAACACTTTCATGCGACTCATGAACCATGTTTTGAGGCACTTTATTGGAAAATTTGTGGTTGTTTACTTTGATGATATCTTAATTTATAGTTTAACAATGGATGACCACTTACACCATGTTAGGAGTGTCTTGGAAGTGCTTAAGCATGAAAACTTGTTTGCTAATAGGTATAAATGCACATTTTGCACTAATCAAGTAGTGTTTCTAGGTTTTGTTGTGAGTGCTAAAGGAGTCCAAGTGGATGATGAGAAAATTAAGGCTATTAGAGATTGGCCGACACCCAAAAATGCAAGTGATGTGAGGAGTTTTCATAGGTTGACTAGTTTCTATAAAAGATTTGTTAAGGAATTTAGCACTATAGCATCTCCATTGAATGAAATTGTTAAGAAAAATTCTGAATTTAAGTGGGAGAGTGAACAAGAGAATGCCTTCAATGAATTGAAGGAAAAGTTGACAAATGCACCCATTCTTGCTCTACCAAAATTTTCAAAATCTTTTGAAATTGAATGGGATGCATCCAATGTTGGCATAGGTGCTGTATTGTTACAAGAAGGTCATCCAATTGCTTATTTTAGTGAGAAACTTAAGGGTGATATCTTGAATTATTCCACCTATGACAAGGAACTCTATGCACTTATTAGAGCTTTGCAAACTTGGCAACACTATCTCCTTCCTGAGGAGTTTGTGATTCATAGTGACCATGAGTCACTCAAACATTTGAAAAACTAATGAAAGCTTAATAAGAGTCATGTCAAATGGGTAGAGTTCTTGAAACAATTTCCTTATGTGATTAAACATAAGCAATGCAAGGCTAATGTTGTGGCCAATGCACTTTCAATGAGATATGCTTTAATCTCCATGCTTGAAACCAAGATGTTTGAATTTGATCACATAAAAGACTTGTATTCTCAAGACCATGACTTCTCTAAATTGTTTGAGTTGTGTGAAAAGGGGTTTCATCAAGGTTTATTTAGGCATGATGGATACTTGTTTAAAAATAAAAGATTGTATTTACCTCAAAGTTCTTTGTGTGAACTCATGATTTGTGAAGCTCATAAAGGGGGATTAATGAGACATTCTGGGGTAGAAAAAAAGACTTTAAACATCTTGCATGAACATTTCTTTTGGCCTAAAATGAAACATGATGTCATCAAATTTTGTTCCAATTGCATTGTGTGTCATAAGGCCAAGTCCAAAGTTATGTATCATGGTTTATATACTCCATTGCCAATTTCTACCTCACCTTGAATCGATATTTCTATGGATTTTGTACTTGGTCTTCCAAGGTACAAGAGAGGCAAGGATTTGATTTTTGTGGTTGTTGATAGGTTTTCCAATATGGAACATTTCATTCCATGTCACAAGTTGGACGATGCTTGTCATGTGGCAGATCTTTTCTTCAAAGAAGTAGTGTGTCTTCATGGATTACCTAGGAGTATTATGTCGGATAGGGATTCCAAGTTTTTGAGTCACTTTTGGAAAACTTTGTAGGGAAAACTTGGAACTAAGCTTCTTTTCTCCACCACATGTCATCCTCAAACTGATGGGCAAATCGAGGTAGTCAATAGAACACTCTCACAACACCTAAGGTGTTTCATCAAAGGTAACTTGAAAACTTGGGAAGAATAATTACCCTCTGTCGAATTTGCTTATAATAGGGTAACCAACTCTACTACTTCTTTTTCTCCTTTTGAGATTGTTTATGGTTTTAATCATTTATCTCCTTTTGATTTAATTCCCTTACCTAATGATTCTTCTATTTTGAGTAAGGATGGACTTTCTAGAGCCACTTTTTGTTAGGGGATCTCCATGAAAAAGTACGAAACCAAATTGAGAGGAAGATGGAACAATATGCATGACACGCCAACAAAGGGAGAAAGTCCATGGTATTTGAACTTGGAGATTGGGTTTAGGTACATCTAAGGAAGGATAGGTTTCATTCCCAAAGGAAATCTAAACTCCAACCAAGGGGTGATGCTCCTTTCAAGGTCCTTGAGAGCATGGGGTGAGTTCTAGTTTTAATGTTGTTGATCTTTCTCCTTGTGATATAGGTGTTTTGGATGCAAATCCGAGGACAGATTCTTTTCAAGAAGGAGGGAATGATAGAGGACTATCCAAAGACCATGAAGTTCTAGAAGCACTTCATAAATTAAAGGGTCCAATGACAAGGTCTAAAACCAAGCTTCTACAAGAAGAGATGACCAAGAGAATCATGGCTGGACTATTTAACAAGGATAAGGATGGAGGAATACACAAGGAGATGAATTGGAGCACCTTGAAGATTGTAGCAGAGCTCGTTTAGCACGAATATCGCACTTAACGCAATTCCTTTCGTAGCTTTTGTAATTTTCCTAGTTTTCGTAATTTTCGTATTGTCGTAATTTAGTAATTTCTTATTTGGGTAATGGGCCTCAATGTGGACTTAAAATAGACCTAAACTATGCGTTTTTAGGTTTTATTAGAGGCTTAACTCTATAAGTACTCAGACATTGCTATTTCTGAATAACTTTTGATTGAATAAAATTAGGCTTTTGCTTAAATTGAGAGCTTAACCTCTTCTTAGTTCTTGGATGAACCCAAATTGATTCTTATCAAGGAAGCTTTCCTTTGTGGCGAATCCTCCTCAACTTATCGTTCCAATACGGATCGTGGTGTTATTCATTACCATCTTCTTTATCTCTCACACCTTTTATGTAACACCCCAAAATTTTGAAGTCACAGTCAATGACTAGGGGGGAAATGTTAATTAGAGGCAATACAGAAGAATCTAGGGAAATGACAAAAATACCCCTGGACATTTTGGAAAATGACCAAATTGCCCTTAGGTATTTTAGCAAAATATCTTAAGGAGGAAACTCTATAAATACTCTGGAATGCTTGAAACATAATCAGAATACCCTTTGGGTAACAATTACAGAGTTTCCCTGAACATTTTTAGAAATGACAATTATACCCTTAGGGTGAGGGGTGAAATTACCAAAATGCCCCTAGGTCAAAAATTGACCAAGATGACCTCAGAAATTAATGGGAACTTGAGCATAGGATAAAATACTTTTAGACAACAAATTATCAGCTAGATTGAGGATAGAGAACTTTAAAATAAAATTTCTATGAATTTTGGAAGATAGGTTAAAAAGAACTTAATCTAGACTATCCTAGGTATCAGAAAATTATGAAGAAAGCATGGACATAATCTATGGAGTTTTCTCTTAATTATGGGAGGAATAAATTTCCTAAATGAGTTAGTCTAGTAATTTTACTAATTAAGAACAAAATGGACCAATAAGAAGTCAAATAAAGCTAGTACATGGAATAAAAGGAAAACTTGTGGAATAAGTTATCTGAGATCAAGCCTTGGCTGTATAATACAATACCAAGAGAGAAAAACCTTAGGAACATTCAAGAATGGACACATGGAGAGTTAAGAAAGCCTAGCCATTTCCATTGGTCCATGTGTAAAGAAAGAAATTAATGCTTAAAAGGATATTTGAAGCAAATTTTATGTTGTCTCCTTTGGCAAAATATGTAGATAGCTAGAAACATTATTTCAAAAATCGCAACGGTCAAAAGTTAGATATGTAAGCTAGAAGTATGCCTTTAAAATTTTAAGAAGATCCAACGGTTAACGAACCCAGAATTATTATTTTACAGAAACGGTTTTTTCCAAAAATGAAGCAAAATACAAAAATCTATTAAATCTAAGCTACCTCACGGTTTTTAAACAAAATACAGCAAACTTAAGCAATTCCACGTGCAAAAAAAAGGCAGCCAAGGAGGGTGTGGAGTCTTCTTGAAACAAGACACTTGGAAGCCAAAAATTAAATAGCCAATGAAATATAAACAACTAAAAAGCAAGGCAATGATGAAGTTCCATGATATTTTCATTTAAAGCCAAGAAACCTAGCCTATAAAAGGAGATGAAAACTGAAAATTGGGCTGTCCATAAGGAGGTGCAGCCGTGCAGTTACTCCCCAAAAGTCTTCATTTTATTCCTTTCTACTTCACCTTTTACCAAAACAACAAAACACAAAAGCCTAACTCTAGGAGTTCACGTGAAGCAACTAACCATTTAGGAGCAAGAGTTATTCAAATTCAAGGAAGAAAAGCTAGGAGCAAGGGGCTGTCCATAAAGCTTAGGAAACCAAGGTATGGGGAGTTTATGTTGAGCTTAGTTTGAATAATATTCCTTGCTTTATTCCATGAAGTCTTGTAGAGAAGGTGTTTGTTAAATTGTCTCAAAGAGCTCAAATGATTAATTGACTAAGCAACTTGGTTTGATTTTAACAATTGATGATTGGGTCAATAACTTGAACTTAATCTAATAAATGAAAGTTAGAAGTAACTAAGAAATTGAAAGTATGGGAAGTATCTTAATTTACATGGATTAGATGATTAATAGGTTAATTTAACATCCATTTCTTTAGATTTAAAACTATGTTTTTCCTTGTTTGTGAAACTTAAAGTTTGGTATACCAAGTGTTTGATTAAAATTCTCAATGAACTAGAATAATTTTTAACAAAGAATAAACTTGAAATTTAAATAAGTGGCTGTCCAATATAGTTTAATTTCACTTTGTGGCCATAGGGTACTTGGTAGTATTTCTTTACTACTTACTTAATGTTGTAGTATTTGTAATTAATTATTTAAGGTTGCTGTATGTCATGTTATTATGTTGCTGTATTGGTAACTTAATGATGCTGTATGTTGTTGCTGTATGTTTTTTTATTATGTTGCTATAAATTGTTGTATTTGTAACTTAATGTTGCTGTATGTTATTTTATGATGTTACTGTATATTGTAACTTAATATTGCTGTAATTTAATGTGGCTGTAAGATATTTTATTATGTTGCTGTATATTGTAAAGATTACTGTATTTAATGTTACTGTATGATAATATGTTACTGTATGTTGCTGTATGTTACTGTATATTATAACTTAATGTTGCTGTAACATGATGTTGCTGTATGCTATTTTCTTTGTTGAAGTTGCTGTATGATATTTTATTAATCACGTGAGATGGAACTATGATAAAGATTAATTTGTGGCTTGGGGGTTTATGATTCTGATGATTGAAAAATAAATTAAATGAGAAACAAATTAAGAATTATGTTATGTTGATAATTGGAATCCTTGTATTGGTTGAACGGTTATGGATTCCGTAAGTTGTGGAGAATTATGGCTGTATTCTGAGACTATGGTGAGAGGTTTTATGTGATAAGCCTTATGTGCTGAAAAGACGTTTAAAACTTGATAAAATGAAACATTCATACATTTCATACGCATATACCTTGCGGGGGTTAATCCGTGGAGTTGTTTGTCAGATAGCTGAACCGAGTCCATGCGTTCAGAGATTGAACTGGGGGGTAGTGTGTTTCAGGGAGGACCACACCACCATGATGATCACATAGGTGGAGGTGACATTCCTACGCGCCCCTGCCCTACCCCGACTGAATGGATAGGTGTGCCACTGGGATGGGGCTATCTTGACTGTGGCCACTGTTGATGATTTAATAACCTGAGATCTCAGTCATGCATCATATAAAAAGACGAGCATGCATCTTATACATCGCACAAGGGGCATATGATGATCTGTACACTGTATAAGTTGTGTGGATTTTATCTATCTGTGTGTATATTATTCAAACTATGTTTGTCATAAACTTACCCTATGTTTGTGTCTGTGGGTGACACCTGTGATGACCCCAATTCATTTGGGCGAGCAGAGGAACAGTAGTAACTGAGCATGGATGATGGAGTGAAGATGTGCACGGATGATTGAAAGTTGTGATGTCGATATTGTGATACTTGATATTTGTAGTTTGGACTGTCTGTATATTATTGGACATGAATTATGGACTGTATTATGAACGGTGTAATGGACTGTATTCCTGTTATAAATGAACCGTGGTGAGAGAAATCGTTTACGCTATGTACTTTTAGTAAAATTAGTAAGCAAGGCCAAAAGAATTTTTGGGGAAAAATTTACAACTAAAATCATTTTAATATAAAGTAGACACAAGTTTTAATTAAAATCAATCAAGCTCGAGAGAGTTAAGAGAGGCGTTACATTTTATCTGTAAGTTCTACTGTCTATCATTAGTATATTGAAATTGGCCTCTGTAAATGATCTAATCGAAGCATTCATGCCTTGGTAGTCATTAGGTTACACTTGACCTATAAGTTGAATCTAATGTGGAATAAAACCTTAACAACTTCATACATATATATATTTGTTCTAATATTATTGCTCTATTATATAACTCATCTTGATCAAAATTTATTGTTCTAATATTATTGCTCTATTACTTCATACGTATGCATTATCTTTCTATCTTATTATCATTATGTTTTATCTTGATCAAAATTTATATAGTTTGTCATCATAAAAAAAGGGGAGATTCATCCTTGTCCATAATTTTGATTATCACAAAGGTATAAATTAAGTGAATAGGACCTACTATATATAAGCACACTTGGTATTATTTCGTATACTACAACTCCTATTAGTGTGTCCAATCACAAGTGGGAACTGTTTTATTAAAAGTAATATCCAGTGCCCAACACACTGTTATAAACTAACGTCATCTTATTGTGAAAACCAGTGTCCATACCTTGTGTTGTTTTTATTTGCGTCCAATGGACTTAATCACTTACACAATCTATTTATATCAAATATAAGTGACGTCCATTGTTGTACTGAAATGAATTTTAGCTACAAAGGGAAATGCATGAACTTAACTTTCACAAATTCATTTTTGCCTCTCATATTTTAAATTGCTAACATTTGAATTTATGAAAGAACATAATATAATGAAATAGAAGGATTCATAGAGATATTCCTCTTGGATCATTTTCCCTGAAGAGAATAAGCACATACAATTGTTTATGCTTTTATTCTTTTTCTCTCCACAAAAGTGCGAAGCATTGCATCTAGCTATGAGACAATGGTCAAATTAGAGACAAGTGATAATCTCCTAACAAATACTTTCATGAAGTCTACAAAAAGCGACCAAAGCTTTGCTATCAAAAGAATGAAGAAAACGATGTTGCTTAAACTTGAGAATGGAGATGTTTATGAATGTTGTTTGAAGGAGATCAACATGTTGGGAAATCGAGGGGAATAAATATTGGGGAGATTTACACCTGAGTAACCATATAAGTGAATTAGACGCCACACCTTAACCCAAAACCTTAAGGCTCAGGTTTGTGGGTCTTCTCCTCACTTATATGGTGTTCAACTTTTCTATTTCTATCCGATGTGGGACTTTAACTCACACTTGTATTCCAACAATCTCTCCCTCAAGTGTGAGTCTCTTCCACATGGTAGCCTCCCCCTCGAGCGGAAGTCATTTTTCAATTCACAAGTAGTGGCTTGTACTGCCGCAACACTCGCGGGATTTGCTGCCTGGCCTCACCCGACAGGAAGACTTTCAATACAACGGATCTCAATGTTCATAGATTCATAAATGCCTTCTTACTTGTCCGAGCCGGTTACCAGGTCAAACCATCGACTCTGATACCAATTGTTGGAAAATCGAGAGGAGTAAATATCGGGGAGATTTACACCTGAGTAACCATACAAGTGAATTAGACACCACACCTTAACCCAAAACCTTAAGGCTCAGGTTTATGGGTCTTCTCCTCACTTATATGGTGTTCAACTTTTCTATATCTATCTGATGTGAGACTTTAACTCACACTTGTACTCCAACACAACATAAGAAGGAATGAATGCTTTCTGGCCGATGGTTGGTACCATTTTGTGAGGGAGCACAATTTGAAACCAAATGACGTTCTTCGTTGTTTTTGGTTCTTGGATGATCTTAAAATACTGTATTTGATGACTTCTAGGAATTAGCCAGTAAACATTTTATGCTAAGATTTGTTTTGCAAGTGCGGTCAAGTAGTGCAGGCATGCATTAAGTACTGCTTCAGTACCAATGTTATGAACAATATTATGACTGATCTACTTTTGGCTATATCATATGTAGAAGTTAACAATATAATATTTTGAAAATTATTAAAATGAAGTTTACTTTATGTTATCCTGTTCCTGCAATATTTGTTTTGTTCATAAATGATTCTTACTAATGACCCTATAGCTAATAACATTTTATTGGAGAATTATCCTACAAGGACCATGTAGCGGATAACTTTTCCAAGCATTAAGTGTTAAAGAATAATATAAAAATTGAGAAGGATATATTGTATGTGTTACTATTTTGAAGTCAAACAAATATGTTGCATCTTCATTTAAACATCTTACAATAAGTTATTGACTAAAAAAGTCAGTTTTTTAAAAATATTTTATTCATTAATTACATAAAAAATAACCCGTGTAATGTACGGTTTCAAAAACTAGCTAGTTTATATTTAATTGAAAGTAAACTACAATTAACAAATTCAAAGATAGTTAAAAGTTAAAATTGGTCTTGTTGGGATCTGACTTCTTCTGAGCACAAGATGTAACGCTCATTTAATTATTTTGTTTTAATAACCAAATTTAATTAATGAATATACATATAATAAATATATTATATACATAATCTTTATAATAAATTTGTTAAAAATAATATATATCATGATATTCTGAATCAATTAATGACTCATCCATTTGACATCTAACTCATCAACTTAGTGTCTTGGCTGGATTGATGTCCAGTTCAGTTTTCACAATACTAAATTCAAAAATATGGAGGAGATGTGAAGAATAGGCCTTCAGTGGAGCAATACCAGTGTATATAGAAGTATTTTTATATCTTCATTAAATTCACTCATCTCATTTCAGTCAAACTCAACAACTTTATCATTTTATTTCTACTCTATTTTATCCCTATTTCTCTCCCTTTTTTTATATGGTGAATCCCCTATTTTTCTTAAACTAAACAACCTAATATTTTACTTTATTTTTACTTCATTTCTCCTTTCTCTAATTATTTCTCTTTTATTTCCATCAATCCTATTTATCTCCTCTTTATCAAATAGAACATCAGTGATTTATTTTTTATGTAACAAAGAGATATTGTGAAGATTTTTATTTGGCATCCAACTAATCTTTCCCGCACTTGATAGACTCATTTTGTTGGAATCAAACTTAAAACTTAATTAAGAAATCAAAATAACAAACCACTTGTACCAATAACTTTTAACAAAATTAGAGATTTAAAAGGGGAATTTTAAAAAAATTAATAAAAATTGTGGCAACTAAAGAATGTCACTTTCTTCTAATTAATTATTTTAAAATTTAAAACACTGATAAAGTTAGTATAAAACTGACGAAATAATTATTTCGGACAATGTTACAAACATAAAGAAGCAAAACAAAAAGTTTTATTACATAAAATATCAAAATAAAAACACGAAATTATAATGAAACAAAATGATATTTTAACCAATATTTTAAAACCAAAGGATTCTTTTAAGTTTTATGTGTTTTGAAAGAATATTTATTTTTGGTTCTAATAACATTATTTTCATAATTTGTGCTTTATAGTGAACAACCAACCAGACCCAAAACCAAAATATAGCGGATTTTTGTCTCAGCGGGTTTGTGTTTTCCCTGATATCTCTGTAACAACAAAGAAGACACGTCGTTTTGTATCTTCATTTTGGTTCCGGCAATAATGGATTTGATGTTCCCTCTGAAACCCCAAAGTGTTATTCTCAAGGCACCACTCTCTTCTCTCTTGTTCCCTTTTCCTCTCAGGTTTCGTGCTGTCACCGCTTTCAAGCATGTCAATATTCAATGCGAGCTTGAAGGCAGGCCCAATGGTGCTCTCTCTGGTGACTTCGACCCTCGCTTCATTGACAGGGTATGCCCCATTTATTTTTTTGGTTATGAACCCTTTTCATGTTTGGTATATGATGAGTTTTATTTTGACTATGAAACTATCCTGTCTTTAACTGAGTCGAATGGTGTCGTGTGATTCATGTAGTCGACCTCATTTAGTGGGAAAAAGGTTTTGTTATTTTTGTTCTTAGTTTTGAACCGTTTTGCTTTTCTGGATTTTGGTTATATTTCATTTACAAAGGCTTCACTTTCCTTTTGAAGTGAATGGTTGCATTCGTACACTCATTGGTACTTTGTCTTTTCTAGAGTGATAACTTTCTCTTTAGAAAATAGATAACTTTTTTAGGACTTTTTGTGGTTTTTATTTTTTGTTTACAGTTGCCCTGAAAGAGTGTTTTTATTATTTATTTGTTTATTGTACTCTTTTGAGTTGCATTGCTGAATTTCTAGTGCTCGCTTCAGTGACTGTTGGATATATATGTTTGATGTTTTATGTGTGGGTGTGTTGCTTTAAGGTATTGAGCTAACAAAAATCTAGGTTTTGAAGGACATTTCATAAGACATTGCCTAAGGGCTTGCTTGAATTTGGTTGGCTGTTGATTGCTTTGTATACAGTGTTCTGAAAATCGCTGATGCAGCATAGCCATGTAGGTGGGGACTGGGGACAACAATTAGTAGAAAGTGTTGGTTTGCATTTTTTGACATTACCTATTGAGCTAACTGAACTGCTTTTAGAAATTTGAGGGTGGATTCACATTGAGTTTTGACAGCTTAAGAAGGCATGGTTTTGTATGTTGTTGTTCATGTGCTCTTTTTTTGTGAACAGAAGGAGAGAGGAGCATGAATCTGGAAATTCTCACATGCTTGCATAGAAAATATTTGGACATGTGAAATGAGTAGTGCAATTTTGTTGTTGTTGTAATATAGTGCTTAAATCAGCCAGAGAGATACTAGGATCTCAGTTGGCCTCCACCTTGGGGCTCAGCTTTGCACCATCCTCCTTCTGTTTCCTCATATCCCACATCCATGCATTCCTCATTGGCCTCCTCTTTGCCTTCCCTTTCTCTAGATGCCATGGACACTGTCAGTTTGGTGATAGCGGCAGTGGCTGGGGTAGTTGGTTGTGGCTAGGGTTAGGAATAAGGAATAAAGTTAAGAAGTGACCTAATTGAAATATTCACAACCTTACAAAAATACATTTTTGCCTCCCTTTACCCACCTAAACCACTTAGTAGCCATGTCAGCTCTAGGGATTCGACTAATCGTCATTATCCAATATCGTCTCATCATGTTCCGTTCTTGGGTTTATGAAATTGTGATTGAAGGAATTTCAATTGTGAATTCCTGCTTATCAAGAATTGTTGTTTTATAGAAGAGACATGCTACTCTAAAAGAATGATGTATAAGAGTTATTCTATCTGTGCATGATGTTTGTGTGATATTTTATTGTTTCTATTTATGTATATATGTATGATATCATATGTTATCTACCTTTTCGATAGTCATAATGATATAGAAAATTTCACCATATCATCTTTTATGCTCTTCCCTGATTCTCAATACTCATGGAAGTATAATGTTTTCTTTGTTGGTTCATTAGACTCATTTAGCATGCCAGCTTTTGGAATATATGGTTCTGTATGTGCTATATATTGGTTTTAGGTTACTGTTCTGATGAAAATATATTATCAGCCATACACATAAAATTAGTAGTTTATTCTTCTACTAGGGTTTCTGAGTTATGAATTGTTGATGTGATATGTTTCTAATTTAAAGTGTATTCAATCTGGCAATGAAATTTCCATTCTAGCAAAAAGCACTGGAAGCAGCGATGAATGATATAAACAACAACTTTGGAAAGGGCAGTGTTACAAGACTGGGCAGTGCTGGTGGAGCTTTGGTGTATGCATCTTCTTCATGTTAAATGTCATCAATCTCTCTTAAATTGTGGAAACAGATCAGTTTATATACCCTGTCACTATTTTCTTGATTTACATCAGATGACATATGACAAATTTTATATATCATCTTGAATGTTGCAGTGAAACTTTTCCCAGTGGTTGTTTGACATTGGACTGTGCTTTAGGTGGTGGTCTTCCTAAAGGAAGAATTGTAGAGGTATTGCCCATTTGCCTGTATATAACATGTTGTCATTCATTTCTTTTTGTGATCCTATAACCTATTTACATTTTATGGATCAGGAAGAAAGAGATATATTCTTTTGTAAGGATTAGGATTTCATTTAAATTTGGGTATGTATTAATAGTTTTGGTGCATGTAGGGTATCTTTAACAAATTTGTGTTATTTGACAATTTTCTTTAGGGCTGCTGAGTTATCAAGCTGGATTATCTATTTTGTGAGAATTATGCACATTTTTAACAGATCATAAATGGATTAATTGGTTTTCTTTGATCCATTGATTATAATCTAACTCAAAATTCACCCAAAACATCTAATTGTAATTCCTAATTGCATGCCTTCTTCAGTCCTCCAAAACTAGGTGCCTCATTCTATATTTACCCATAAACAAGATATCTATTCTTTCCCTTTTCACAACTTTGGATGTACATATTTTTTCATGATCTTACTTCAGGAAAAGATGAGTTGGCTGCCAAATTCCCCAAATGTCTCTCCCTTTCCTAGACAGGCTACTTTTGCTATTTTCCTGATCTCTATTGCTCTTATGCCAGCTAATGTCAACTTGTTTGAGACCGTCCTTTCTTCTCCTCTATTCTTGAGTGTATGATGACCTTCTTGACTACCAGTTAGTCATTTTTCCATTCAGATTGCTCTCACAATTGTCTCCATTTATCCCTTGCTCTCTTCTCAAAGGAGGTCATATCCACAACCTGTCCAAACTATATCTATAGACTCATCTCCCGCTCCATCAAACTGTTGCTGCTCTGGCTCCTGAAATAGAACTACTTATTTCACTAAATGAAAGTATTAGGTCTTCTCATAACTCTAATCCTCTCTATGCTTGTCATTTGACTTATCATCATTTATCCCCTTCTGGCTGTGTCTTCTTTGTCCTCTGTGTCTTATGTGTATACCTAAAATTACAGGTGAATTCCAGTTGCTGACAGATTATGGTGGATGACATGTCTACTTTAATCTCAATGTGGAGACTTATACTTAAGTATTAGATTGAAACTGCTGCTAACATTCAAATTTCCCTTTCTTTGTTTGCCTATCCCTGATTTTCATATATGATTATATTTCTCTCCATTTATATTTGTCTCCATCAGTTTCTCTTCCTTGTGGTTTCTGGACCTTTTTTCTTGTGAGTATGTAAGAATGGTGCTTGAGCTATATTGGATTCTGTTAATACTAGTTTGTGAGACATTTGATGCAAACAACTAGAACAAACTGATCTAAGCATTAAAAATGACCTAATTCTTCCATGTTTTATTTTGCAGACTGTGATAGAATGGTTGGTTCTTCTATTTTTTTCCCCTTTAACTTATTTTTTCTGTTGATGAGCAAGCTGATATTATCTGCTATATCTGTGTCTAGATATATGGACCAGAAAGCAGTGGGAAAACCACCCTAGCTCTTCATGCTATTGCGGAAGTGCAGGTAATTCATCTATCTGGAGTTTCCCAATCATTAATTCTTGATCATGAAGATTCACTTGATGTAAACATGTTTTTGGGATCAATATGCTGTTTTGTTACAATGTGCAGAAGTTAGGAGGCAATGCAATGCTTGTTGATGCGGAGCATGCTTTTGATCCTGCATATTCTAAAGCATTAGGAGTGGATGTAGAAAATTTAATTGTGTGCCAACCTGATCATGGAGAGATGGCTCTTGAGAGTAATATATCTGCCTTTAATATAATTGGGTTGGAATGCATAAGATAATCTTGGACTGTCTCGCACTGCAATAGCAGGGTGCTGTTCGGTGTCTATGAATTGATGAACTTTCCATATTATAGTTGCAGACCGAATGTGTAGATCTGGCGCCATAGATCTCATTTGTGTGGATTCTGTCTCAGCTCTCACTCCACGAGCTGAAATTGAAGTAAACAATTACTTTTCTTGATTTTAGGTACTTCTGTTATGTAATTTAAGAATTTCATTTCATTCTGACTATATTTTTTATATAATGCTTAGGGGGAGATTGGAATGCAACAAATAGGATTGCAAGCCCGTCTTATGAGCCAAGCTTTGCGTAAGATGTCTGGAAATGCATCTAAAGCTGGTTGTACTCTTATATTTTTGAATCAAATAAGATATAAGGTACTGGTGCTTGATTAGTCTAACTTTCCTTTTTGGAAGATTGCATACATTTAATTATGACTGCTGTAAATTACAACTGCTTACACAATCATAGGAGTTCAATGTTTATATGTGATTTATTAAATCTCTAGCTTGTGTCAATATGATTGATATTTTTATTTGCTTCTGTAGATTGGTGTCTATTATGGAAATCCAGAAGTGACTAGTGGTGGAATTGCATTGAAGTTCTTTGCGTCACTTCGGCTAGAAGTTCGTCCTACAGGGAAGATAAAGTCTGTAAGCTCAATAACACTGTCATAACATAATCTTTTATATCATCTTAAACCTTGCTGTTTCCCAGTAGCACATCTTCTAAAAAGTATCAGCAGTTTTTACATTCATAAAATTACTTGTTACTGATATAATGTTTTTGACTATAATGTCAGTTTTTTGAATGGAGCACCACTGTGCATTTTTGTTTTCTCTTAGGCTAAAGGAGATGAAGAAATTGGCCTTAAAGTTCGTTTAAGAGTCCAAAAGAGCAAGGTAAGCAACAATATTTGTAAATCTTGAAATTTTCCTTTTACAAAATTTCTATTCATTTTTGCAATGCTGCTTAACATAATCCCTTGAAACTTGACATTTATTAAACTTTCCAAAATAGCAATTTTAACTCTTACTTTCCTGTCACTTATCTGTCTCACTGTTTCTTGGCCTAATTTATTCTAGATTTATAAATTTAACAGTCTGTACTGAAAACTGGATAGCAGAGTGACACATTGAACATATATGATAAATTGATAAGGTGAAATACTTTAAATTTCATTTCCTCACATCAAGAGTTTTATAGGTCTTGAATTTCTAGAATTGTTTTGGCACCTAGTTATATCCACTTGCTTATATTCACTGAACTTAGGTTGACATACTCCTTTGTCAAAAATTAATAGCTTGTTTGGATTGAGAAAACATTTCCTATTTTCATTTCTTATTTCCATAAATAATTACATAAAAGCCACTTTTTTTCATTCTGTTTACTATTTTTAATGATTTGTACAGGAAACAATAAAAACAGCAAAAATCTTATTTTCATTGTTTCCTGAACAAATATTAAATACAAGAAACAATGTGAAATGAAAATAAGGTGATATTTCTATAATTATTTGTCAAAATACTAAATGAAAACATAAAACATTTTCTCAATCCAAACAAACCCTAACATTAGGCCATTCGCCTGAAGTTCAGGCTCTTTCGTTCATTTATGATTTAACCTACACAATATAGTGTGATGTGCAGTGCATTACAGTCAAACTCAGAGCAAGCTCACAATGTAGAAAGAACAATTTAAGATATGTTTGTTAATTGAGTTAGTATGTTGAAGAGAAATATATAAATATTTAAGCCATTATTACATATATAAACTTAAAGGAAAACCTGAATTTTATACTAATAGATTTTGTACTGCCAAGACAGCTTGATAATAGTTGATGTTTTATTTTTATCCTACCCAGCCCTTGCTGCTGGCCTTTGCAATTATGCTATGTTTTGAAGAACACAATTCATAACTATAAGAGTGTTTTACTGTAATGTTGTATGTCTTGGATGACCACACTAAGCCTTTATTTATAATGAGCAAATAGGATCATTATTGGGTTGAACACATTTGTAACAAGGGTGGGCGACCTTGTCACCGGAAACATGACCAGAATGGTGACCAGACGCGCTGGAACAGTGGAGTGTGGAAGTGTTGTTTTGCGTGTAGTAGATGGGTGCGTGAGAGAGCATTGGAGCTCCGATGAGGTCACTGTCACCACCATCATGTAGATCAGTGGACGGTGATGCTGGTGGTGAGGTCACTGGCCAGAATGGTTGTCGGAGCTCCGACGGTGGTTGCCGGTAAATGCACCGAAAAAGGAGAAAAATCACCGGAAAGAGGGTTAGTAAGTGGAAAAGTCCGCTGGAATGTGGAAACAGGTCACTGGAAGATAGGTGACAAGCAGAAAGTTCCACCGGGGTCAGTAGGTCCCTGGTTAAGCACAATTTTCGTTATTCCTCTGGCAAGAATAACTTGCTTCGATACCATATAATAGTGTTTTACTGTAATGTTATGTCTTGGATGACCACACTAAGCCTCTATTTTTAATGAGCAAATAGGATCAGTATTAATTTCATATAATCAATCCAATAATGAGTAATAAGGACTAAATCACTAATTACTATCTAATCATAAATAAGGGTATTACAATATGTATTTAAACAAACTGTGCAAACAGTTTGTAATAGGATTGATAGGTGTAAAGTTGTTATTGTAAAGGCTGGTAGCTGTTGCTAACAGCACCCCTCTGTACAGCTGTCAGTACAGCTGTTATCTTCTGTTATTTCTGTTAGTGGTTGTTGCTTTCTGTTATAGTCTGCTCAAGGGTTATAAATACCCTCTCTGTAACAGTCTTCAATTAATTAACTTTTTTGAGAATAATAAACAAGTTTCGTTCAGTTCTCTGTCTTCTACTTTTCTTTCTTCATCTAAAAAAGAGAACAATATGTAATCTAACAATAACTTTATTGATTGTTGTTGTATGATTAAAGATATAAAAAATTTCCCAGGTCTTCACCTAATATCTTAAGCTTTTCACAAGTTAATAGTCTAATCAAAAGGTTAATAGTCTGCATTTCACACTCATTCTCTAATCTTCATTATTAAATTTTTTAGACAGAAAGAAAGAAAGAGAAAGGAGAAACAGAAAGTGGTTCTGAATATTATTCCCAAATTGTCAAAGTTAGTTGAAGTTTAATACAAGTGAGGTATTGATAACCTCTTGATCTGATGCTAACAGATTATAAACTAACTTAACAAAATAACCACTAACTGAAAATAACAAGAAGCTGACAGCTGTACTGCCAGCTGTACAGTGAGAGGTACAATAAGCAAAGTGCTAACTACAGGCTAAAATAGAGAGGTGCTGCTAGCAAAAGCTAACAGCACTTACATATTCTAATATCCCCCCTCAAACTCAAGGGGAAAAGTTTTAAAAGAAATACTTTGCACATTGAGTTTGTTCTTGAGAAAGTCAAATCTGGCAGGAGAAAGTGGCTTGGTAAGAACATCAGCCCATTGGTCCAGAGCAGGAATATGCACAATGGACAGCTGCTTGGCCGAGAATTTTTTCTCGAACAAAGAAAACATCTATTTCCATATGATT
Organism: Glycine latifolia; assembly: GCA_013407115.1. NCBI lineage: Eukaryota > Viridiplantae > Streptophyta > Magnoliopsida > Fabales > Fabaceae > Glycine > Glycine latifolia. The sequence goes on from CM023955.1 coordinate 23,854,022, forward strand.
GGTGCGGCTGTGAAACACTGGATTGTGAGCAATAGAAACAGCACTCTGATTATCACAAAAAATAGTAGGAGTGGTGAAAGAAACTTGTAACTCAGTGAGAAGAGCATGAATCCAGGTCAGCTTAGTGGAAGTTTGAGCTAAACTTCTGTACTCAGCTTCAGTGCTGGACCTTGCTGTAACTTTCTGCTTGCGAGACCACCAAGAGATTAAATTGGGGCCAAGAAAAACAGCAGAACCAGATGTAGATCTTCTGTCATCAACATCAGATGCCCAGTCAGCATCACAAAAGGCATGAAGAACTAGAGGCTGACTGATATCAGCAGACCTGAACAGAAGCCCATGACCCACAGTTCCCTTAAGATACGTCAAAATCCTCTTAACTGCTGCCCAATAAGAGTCAAGAGGAGCAGCCATAAACTGGCACACCTTATTAGCAGCAAAACTAATTTCAGGCCTAGTGAGAGTAGCATATTGTAGGGCACCCACCACTGACCTGAACAAAGTAGGATCATGAATAAATCAGCACCATGTTTAGACAGCTTACAGTTAGAAACCATGGGGGAAGAAATGGAGTGGGCTTCTGCCAAGTTGGTTTTATGCAGCAAATCCCGAATATATTTGCTTTGAGTCATGATAATGGAGCTGTTTGGCAGATGCTTAACCTCAAGACCCAAGAAATAATCCAAATGCCCAAGCTGCTTGAGTGAAAAAACATGATTAAGTCTAGTGGTGAGCTGCTGGATCAGGACAGAGGAGCTTCCAGTAATTATAATATCATCTACATCACCAGTAGATAAACAGTGTGTGACTGAAGTGTGTAAATAAAAAGAGAAGACTCACACTTGCTGCCTACAAACCCAAACTGAGGAAGTGTGGACTTTAATCTGTCAAACCACTGCCTTGGAGCTTGCTTTAGTCCATAAAGCGCCTTGTTAAGCTTGCAGACCAATGACTTATCTGCATTTTGAAAACCTGGTGGCTGTGTCATGTAGACAAACTCTTAAAGTAACCCATTAAGGAAAGCATTGTTCACATCAAGTTGAAATAACTCCCACCCATGTGAAAGAGCAAGAGTGAGAACTATTCTAATGGTTACATGTTTAATTACAGGTGAGAATGTCTCATGAAAATCAAAACCCTGCACTTGGTGAAAGCCCTTTGCAACTAACCTGGCTTTAAATTTATTGACAGAACCATCAGCATTTTCTTTTACTCTGAAAACCCACTTGCACCCAACAACTTTTCTGTTAGTAGGTAGAACAACCAACCCCTATGTATTATTTTTTATCAAAGCATCATATTCTTGTTTCATGGCAGCAAACCATGCTGAATCTGCCAAGGCTTGTTTCACATTCTTTGGTTCAGAATAAACAAGAAAAAGGGAAGGGTGTAGTCTGAGATTATGAAGACCAGATTTGGACCTTGTTTGCATGGGATGAGTGTTTACAGGAACAGGACTAGGTACAGAATCAGATTCAGATGAAGACTCAGTCACAACAGTATTTTCAGAGGAACCAATTTGCATAGAACTAGGTTCAACAGTGGTGACAGGTTGAGAAGCAGAAGGACTAATAGTGGGACTGGTTGTAGGAGGTACAGTAGGTACAAATTGTGGTGTTGAAGGGAAAGGCTGTGTATGGGAAAGTTCTGATTGCACAGGAGGGGGAGACAAATTGGGATTAAGACTAAAGTATGTATTTAAATCACTAACTGTAGTTGGGCATGAAGGAAACAGGTCAGAATAAGGGAATTTTTGCTCATTAAACAGGACATCTTTAGAGATATAAATTCTGCCGGAAGGGGACAGACATTTGTAACCCTTGTGAGAATTAGAATACCCTAAGAATAAGCATTCTTGAGACCTGAAATTAAGCTTGTGAGTGTGATAAGGTTTTAAGAGAGGAAAATAGGCACAACCAAAGGTTTTCAGTAACTTAAAATCAGGATCTTTTTGAAAAAGGATGGTGAGGGGAATGGAAAAATTAGAGAAGCAGTAGGAAGCCTGTTAATGAGATAAACAACAGTGATAAAGGCATAATCCCAAAAATTCAATGGTAAAGAAGCATGATGCAACAAAGTAAGGCCTAAGTCCATTATATGCCTGTGTTTTCTCTCAACCACTCCATTTTGATGATGAGTGTGAGGACAAATGAGCCTATGAGAGATACCAAAAGAGTTTAAAAGAGTGGAAAAAGGTCTATACTCTCCTCCCCAATGGTCTGGAAAATAGAAACTGTTTCAGCTTTGGACTTAATAGGAAAAATCCAAGTATACCTAGAGAAAGCATCAATGAAAGACACATAATATTTGAAACCAGCATAGGATGTTATGTGAGAGGGTCCCCATAAATCTGTAAACACCAATTCTAAAGGAGAATAAACAGTATTAGACTTGGAAGATGGCAACCTATGTGACTTTCCCATACAACACGATGAACAAAAATCTGGAACAATTTTATTTAACTGAGAAACATTACAATTGCTTAGGACAAGTTTTGTTACATGGTGGTTTGGATGACCTAATCTAGCATGCCAAACGTGGGCAGTACTAGGAGAAAAAGAAACAGAATCAGAAGAAACAGTAGCAGATTGCTGGGACAAAGTGTTTGCTGAAGCAGTAGCTGAAGTGGACAGCAACTGAGGAGAGGTGTGCTGGAGCTGGATATTCTGAAAATAGTACAGACCATCAGCTCCAACAGAACCTTGAAGTAGAACTTTATTTGTCTCCTGGGATTTCACAAGACAGAAATTAGAATGAAACTCAGAGAAAACAGAATTGTCTTTTGCAAACTGGCTGACACTTAACAAATTTTTTGAAATGGAAGGAACATGCAACAATTTTTGTAGTTTAAGGGTGAAATGATTGTTATTAGGAGACATAAAGCAAGAGGAACCAGCACCATTGATATTCAAACCTTCACCATTGCCAATAAAGATCTTATTTGGACCATCAAAATGATGGAATTGCTTGATGTGTTGTGACTCACTAGTCACATGAAAACTAGCTCCAGAATTTGGAATCCAAGTGGAGCCGGCTAGATCACCACCAAAATTAGTAAGCATAGCACTAGGTTGATTCCCAGATTGAGCTGGAGGCTTGTAGTTAGGATTAGTCCAGGTATTAGATGACCTAGTAGATCCCACTGAATATGGAATAAACTGACTGGTGGTAGGATCAAAGAAAGCAAGAGATTCATGAGGCTTGAAAGCAATATCTGATCTATAGTGACACATGTGCAGTGTGTCCGAACTTTAGAGAGATCTGACATTGGAAGTTGGCAAATCTGCCACCCCCACGACCTCTGCCAGATCCTCCATTGCTGCGACCAGTGCCATATCAGAAAAACCACCACGACCACCACCATTCCTGCCATAGGAACTTCTGGAATTTGTGTACCCTTAAGTCTAGTCTCATGTCCATATAGAAGTGCCTCTATTTCAGCATTAGAGGGTGTTCTCTTTTTCCCTTCAATAACTGAAATTACTGATGCATAATCAGAGGGGAGACCTTCCAGCAAGGCATCCACATACTCTTCATGTCTCACTGGAACTCCAACTCTAGCTAACTCATCAACAAAGCCTTTAATCTTCCTCAAGTAATCATCAATGGATTTGCCATCAAGGGAAACTGCTCTCATGGCAATGCATAATTGACGTGCTCTGGATTTAGTGTGTAGGCTAAAGTGTTCATGAATTTTGTCCCAAACTTGGTAAGAGTGTTCAGAACCAAGAAGACGAGACACAACATATTTAGAAATAGTGGACTGAAGCCAAACAAGGAGAGTCTGATCCTGAACCTCCCAGGCTTCAAATTCTGGATTAATTTTATCAGCCACTTGATCATTTTCTATGAGATATCTAGGAGGAATGACAGGGTTAACCACAAACCTCTGCAACTTATGAGACTTAATAACTGGCTCAACATGTTGACACCAGTGTAAGTAGCTTGAATCATCCAATTTCTCAGCAACAGGATTGGGAAATGTATGCGAAACAGAGTCCACAGGAGCGGAAGCCATGAATAAACCAGAGAACACAAACAACCAGCGAAAGCAAAAGCTAACCAGAAAAGACGAACAGACTGAGGCAAACAAGCCAAACAGTAGCACCAGAAGCCAATTGCAAATAGACTGAGCCAAACACCAGCACCAGAACTTAGTCACAAACAGGACAGGAGCCAAAACCCACTCCAAACAGCACATACAACACCGAAAGAGAAACCCAAGCAAGAATGAGACCAAACGCAAGCTCACAAGTGAACAGGAACAATCGCGAATAGGATGAACAGAGACACGACAGGATGAACAGTAACGCAAACATGATGAATAGTGATGCGAATGGATGAACAGTAATGCAATGAACAGTGTCGCGAACAAGATGAACAGTACGAACAGGAACAAGAAGCAAGAATGAGACCCAGGCTTGCCAAAATGCACAATCAGTGCAAAAAGATGGCTCTTGATACCATTTTAGATAGAAAGAAAGAAAGAGAAAGGAGAAACAGAAAGTGGTTCTGAATATTATTCCCAAATTAATACAAGTGAGGTATTTATAACCTCTTGATCTGATGCTAACAGATTATAAACTAACTTAACAAAATAAGCACTAACTGAAAAAAACAAGAAGCTGATAGCTGTACTGCCAGCTGTACAGTGAGAGGTACAATAAGCAAAGTGTTAACTATAGCCTAAAATAGAGAGGTGCTAACAGCACTTACATATTCTAATAAAATTACATTTGTTTACTTGTTTAAAGATAGTTTTTTGCAATGGTCATGCTTCAAGCCCACAGGACTCTTGAGTGAGGCATTGTGCTAAAGAATAAAAATCTGACAAGTGCCTCCACCTAACAACATAAACTTTTAGTAATTGACTTTTAACGATAGTACTATGTTAGTTAATTTCAGATGAAAATATTTGTAAAAAACAGGTCCAATTATGCCTATTCCTAATTCTAAATGGAATGGAATAATGCAGGGATCTATATGTAAACATAGTATCTACGTAGATACGCTTGAATGACCCGTTATTATAATGAGAAAGTATATAACCCCATTTCGGTTGGGTCCGGTATGGAATGAACTTATATCATGGAATCGACTATAAAACTATGTGATATATATCCATTAGTTAGTTACATTAGTTAGTAAGGTTAGTTGGCTAAAGAAATAAGGCATGTTGGCTATAAAAAAGAGGGAAGGTGAAGTGGGAAATCATCTTGTCATTTGTGAGAGAATTGTGGCATTTGGACATTAGGAGCTGCAGATCCTTGAAGATATGCAAATTAGGCACTGTATTCAAGGGAGAAATCCCATATTCTTTCAAATAAGTACCGGGTTTCTATCAATTTGGTATCAAAGCAGTTTGGAGTTATGGTGGGTATCAAATCTTGAAAATTGATTCCAGAATTTGAAGGAGAAGCCTATTGGTGGGTAGTTAGTGCGGAGCATCATTTTCAGGCCATAGGAATATTGGTTGGGAAGGCTATGTGAGGATGTGCATCCGTTTGGTGGTATGTGTGGAAAGGGAACCATCCAATTGCATCATGTGGAAACGATATGTTTGGAAGAGCCTAAAACAAATGCAATAGAGGAGCGATTAAAAGGCCCGGGATGATATCGACATCTTCTAGGCAGACTTAACTATGTCACTGTCACTTGACCTGACATCCAGTTTGCAGTTAGTGTGGTAAGTCAATTTCTCTTGCCCCTTGTTGTAATAGTCATTGGGATGCTGTTGTATGTATTCTTTGGTACATCAAAAATTCACTAGGATGTGGACTATTATATGAAGATAAAGAAAATGTCAAAATCATTTGTTACTCTGATGCTGATTGGACAGGAATCAGGATTATCTTTAGATTAGAGATCCACTTCTGGGTGTTGTGTTCTTATTATATCAAATATGATCTCATGGAGAAGCAAGAAGCAAAATATAGTTGCTAGATCCAATGTCAAAGCAAAATTTCGTGCTATGGCAGTAGTTGCATTTGGCAACTTTTTCAACAACTAAAGTTTGGAGACATTCAAGATACTAAACTTATATGAGACAATCAAGCTTCTCTCCACATTGCATCAATCTAGATCTTCCATGAATTAGCTAAACACAGGTAGATTGTCACTTTGCAAGGGATAAGGTGCTGTCAGGAGAAATCACAACTTTGTTAGGTCTAGGGACCAACTGGTTGACATGTTCAATAAGTCATTCAATGGTTCTCTTGTTAACTACATTTGTAACAAACTTTGTTTATATCTCATATATGCTCCAACATGAGGGGGAGTGTTAGAAAAAAAGTATTTGAAATAAGGACATTCATTACATTTAAATATGGAAATATAGGTTACTAAAAATTAGGGATTTAGATTGATTTTTTGTATCCATGATTTATTCTCTTGTACGTTATTATGTGATTATAGATAAAGAGCATTTGTGAGTATAACACGCAACATTCAGATACATCACTCTTATATGAAGCACTAACCCTTATTTTCAAATTAGAAGATATAATAGAATATGAAAATCACTCCTGAGTTCATCATCTGAGGTGCTCTAAATTACTCTAAAGATACAACCAAGATATTATGAGATACTTTTTTGATATTTTGACAAATATTATGCTGTATTTTTCATTGACTTTAAACTGTATTCGGGAGAGGTCCTAACTTAACAAGTTGTTGTAGGTATCAAGGCCATACAAAATAGCTGAATTTGAAATTATATTTGGAGAGGGTATCAGTAAGTTGGTGAGTTTTGCAGCATAAAAGCATTTATATCTGTTAGTGTGTATCATTATTTTAACTCTTCCTTTTGAATTCAGGGATGCATTTTAGATTGTGCAGAAATGACGGATATAGTCTCAAAGAAAGGCTCTTGGTACAGCTATGGAGATCATCGGTACTCTGTCTACTTTCTGAAGCTTAGCATTTGTTTGATGATCTCTTTCACTATTCTCTTTCCGTCCGTGTGTCCTCCAAATTAAGGATTTGACAACTTAATTATATATAATGGGAAATTGATAAGAATGCTTTTTAGTTTGTGAAACAAAAATTGATGTTTTCCTCGATTGCCTTCTTTTCATCCTGTTACTTTGTCTTCCCCATTCTTTGTCCAACTGGTTGGTGGGTTATTTTTATGTAATATTGTTAACCAAAATGGATATTATTCACATGGTTTAATGAAACAGGTTGGGACAAGGAAGGGACAAAGCAATACAGTATTTAAAGGAGAACACACATCTTTTAGAAGAAATTGAAAAGGTTAGGTGATCGGAACCTGTTATGTTATTTTTTACTGCAAAATTGGATCTTATGCTATGTATGTGATGAAGTGTGTGCGTGCTTGCTGCATTCATATGGCTTTATACCAATTCATTCAATTGTCTGGTAGAGAATTGGAATATCAAATGATCTTGCCTAGAAAATTTCATGGTATCATTTGGGTGACCAATTTCATTTTGTTTATAATCTATTAATCTCCAAATATATCTGCTCACTAAGCGATGGAGACTTGGTTCTAACCATTGCAATTTTGATCTCCAACACTAGCTATTAGCATCACCATGATGCAATCATGTTAGTGTCTTAAGAATTTGGTCCATGGCTTATCTATGACCAGGAACAAATGAAGCTTACTAGGTTGGACAACTGTTGTTTCACTTGTTTGGAGCCATCAAATGCCCGAGTTAAGGCCAAAATCTTTAGTCATTAATGGTATGTTTGTAGGTTGATTTAGTCGTGGTCAAAGCACTTATCACTTTGCTGGTAGTTTTCAGGGGTAAGCTTCATTACATCAAGATTCAAGAAGCAGTTAGTTCTTTTTTTTTTTTTTTTTTGCTATAATAATAGTTTTAGCACGTAAACGCTGGACTCCTTATTTCTCTTTCTTGAGTCTGAACAAGAAGCAATGATTTTTTGTTGTAAATATCAGATATTTTAGGGTTTGCAAAAATATCTTTGTATCTTGATAATTTTTTGATATTGTTTTTCAATTTTTAGGCTTTAGTTGATTTCCCTATAAGCTTGTATTAAAGATATACTAATATATTAAAATTATTCTTCTGACAACTGTTTTTTTTTTTGTTTTGGGCTAAATAATAAGTTTAGAACCTAAATGCTAGCCTTTCTGTAGGTAAGGCTGCTTACAGTCACCCTCCCCAAACCCACTAGGTCACCCATTTTAGGGGGAAGGCAGGTTTCACCATTCTAATGTTAGGACATGCCACAAGACTTACTAAGGACTTATAAATGACTTCCTAATGAAGGACCACCAGTAGGATTTGAGCCAAGACCTTTTTGTTGATGCTGTTTGATCTTAGCAGTTGAGCCAACCTCTTTGGCAAACTAGACTAGTTTGACATGACAGAGAGTGGTGGTGGAATGGTTGATGTAACTGGGAATAACTCCCTCATGTAGGCAAAGGGGGAAAAGGTGAACCTGTTCTGCAAAAAGGGAATGGTTTAGGCCAGAGGTTCAGTGCATCTGCAAAAGTCCAGATTTAATTTTTGTTCTGATAGAGATTTTCTCTGACTGTTAGGGTTCATCTCCCTTGTTTCTTGTTGAATTTTGAGGGGAACGAAGATGATGGAGTATTTAGAAATGGAATTGAGAATAATTTGGAGAGATTCTGAATGGAATACATATTATGTAGTATATAGGAACATCCATATGTACAGATTTTTACTAGACTAAGTGGGTACCTTTTCCTAGACATAACAGTTTATGGTGCAACTTCCTAAATACTAATTCCTAACATTTCTTTCCAGTTTGGCTGCTTTTCCTTATGTCACCCTTGAGGACAAGTCTGAAGTCAAAAGGGAGGGCAATGTTAGGGCCAAGGAGTTTAAAGGACTAGCGAAAGCTACAAGACATGAGGTGTTACAACTTTCAACTCAGTTATGGGCCTGAAATTGGATAGTGTATACTAGAAGGGGTAGGAAGGGAACTGATTAAAACAAGGATGGTTTGTGATCGCAGTTTTCTTTTTTTTCTTTTTAAATAAGTAAATGGATATTTATTATTAAATTTCCAACTAAGCACAAGATGTGCAAGAATTGGAGTCAAAGGGCAAAGGTATATGATAGGCTCTAAGCTCTCTATGCTACACTACTCCTAAATTCTACAAGTAAAAGAGATAAACATAAAATTGATATTCCTCATTGATAATTCCTTACACAGTACATACCCTATTAAATAGGGATTTACAAAAGATACCAATCATACGAGTGACACAATCTAGTATTTTTTTTAGGAAATATAAAATAAAACTAAACAATATAAAAGGATAATATCTAAATCTTCTAGCCTACTTGGGTCTCTTTAGGCCCATTCCTATCATTGCGGCCAGGTTCACTTGGACCTTGCCCTCAAGGTCCTTAAGCAAAATTGGACTTGGGTCGGTCCTTAAGCCCAACTTGTTACAACTCCACTTTTTCACACCCAACCCTCAACGTAACACCCCCTCCCTCACCAAATCCAATCAAGTTTCTTCTTTCCCCAAACCCATCCATAATTCCAAGTGAACACAGCAACAATGATAGGAATGACAGGAATGGACTTGAAGCCTGAAGCCAAGGAGTCGTTGGATTAGAGTGGGGGAATTTGGGATTTTGGTATTCGTGTCGCACTGGAATAGAACTTTGCTATTGATTTGAATGGTGTTGATGGGCGGACTGGATGAAGCCATGTGTTGATGAGTGAAATGGATGGTTAGGATTTATTATGGGAAATGAAAGGGGTAGACACAGAGTGTGCAAGCTGGAGGGAATTGTGCCTATTGCTGAGGGTTTTAAGGAAGAATGGATTGTGTTTGTCACCCCGTAGACACCCAAAAAGTTGGGCGGTGTTTTTGTCAAAGAGGGAATGAGAAATGTGTAACCTTGCGGCAGCGGTGGTGGCGACAACGTCGACGTCAGATGTGTCCCCGGCCATGGTGGGCACTTTTACACACATGGTAAAGAGCTGGATCTTCGCTAAGATGCGCGTGTGCACAAAGGGTACACGAATGAGAAGCGAGACCTCCGTGAAGACGAGGAACTGGCCAGAATCGGTGGCGGCATGGACGAGCTTGCAAAGCAAAATGGCGACAACACGGACGGGTGTGCGGAGGTCGACAATGGTGACACCGATGAGTTTGTGGCAAACAATGACGACGTCGTGGGACCGTTTGGAGAGCATGACGACTTTGATGGTGGTGGCGATGTTTTAGAGAGAGTGTAGCAACACCATTGGGTGACCACCAATAAGATCTTTTTCGCTTGTGTCTTTTACTTCATCGGAGGTTGTCTTGCTGTCAACTTCTTCTCTATGGGTGGTTGTGCGGACTGCACAGTAGCCATAGGTGGCCTTTGAGATGATGGTGTTGCTAGCGATTGAGTGGGAAAAGGGGTATTTTTTGTGGCGGGGAGGGTTGAAATATTGAGTGGGGTAGTGAAGAGAAAAGTTGGGGACAAGGTCCAGTGTGGAAGGGAGGGGACATACTTGTGGTGAAAATGGGATGATGGTGGTGCTGTTGTGCAGGGTTTGAAATGGTAGTTGGTGTAGGTGTTTGCAAGGAAGGAGTGCAGTAAAAATTAAAAATGGCTTGACGGAGAAGAGGTGGGTGTGATGGAGGAGGAGAAAAAACACAGGTTGATGATGTTGGAGGTTGTTGTGGGTTTGAACCATGTTCGTATGGGAATACCAGAAAACTTGGTTGGGGGTGGCCATGGTGGTGGAGTGGAAAGGGACTGGTAAGAGTGGTATTGGAACTGTGAGGATAAGCAAGGGGGTAGCGGAGGTGGCAGTGGTTCAGAAGGATAGTATAAATGTGGATGTGGATGTGGGGTGTCCATGGACCACAGTTGTGGCAGTGCTGACTGACAGTTGTGGTTGTGTTGGCCACTGCAGTGAAGAGGCTGGGGTCTGTGAAGGGTAGTATTGTGGAGGTGGAGAGGTGGCTGTTGTGGCCAGAAATAACAATGACCATATGCATCCATGGGAGGCGGAGCTCCAACTATGGAAGCACCAATTGATAGGCTCTAAGCGCTCTATGCTACACTACTCCTAAATTCTACATGTAAAAGAGATAAATTTGATATTCTTCATTGATAATTTCTTACATAGTGCATATCCTATTAAATAGGGATTTACAAAGAATACCAACCATACAAGTGGCACAACCTAGTATTTTTTTAGGAAATAAGAAATAAAACTAAACAATATAAAAGGATAATATCTAAATCTTGTCACCTAATGGGGTCTCTCTAGGCCCATTCCTATCAGTACATATATAACATATGTAGGTAGAGGCTATTAAAAGGATCGCATGTGTGCCTCCTTACAGGTAGGTAGAGGCTGGTTTTGTGAGGTTTGTTTTTGCATCCTGCTATTTTCTTTGGGCAGTAAGCTAGGCAGAGGTGATCCACATTCTCCCATGGAGCAAGCCGGATTACAGGGGGAATGCTGTTTCTAATTTTTTTTTTTCATTTTAGTAAATAATACACACGTCATTAATTTTTTAGCTAGTGTATTGGTAACTTTTAAGAAAATTAAGAAAATCAAGTATAAAAGAAGATGTACTTTAAAATTTAAATAAAAGAATTCAAAACTATAGAGACTTTTCAATTTATTAACTGTTTGCTTATTATAATTTAAAACAAAATATAAAAGAAAACATGTGAATAGTATTAGATAAGAAGAAATTATTCAATGGATGTAACTCAGTTGCCAACACACGCTGAGTTTGTAGGGGAGAACCTGGGTTCTATTCCTGCAGAATACACTCTCCGAGAGGGGTGAGGAACTTTAAGTGTGACTAAGTCTTGGACTGAGAATTAGTCCCATAGCCGGTTCAAAGCACCGAAGCTTGTGGATACCTTGTGTGAAAAAAAAATTGTACCAAATAAATGATAAGAAGAAAGTCATACTTTTGAAATTTTAAGAACTTCTTTTGATTACTTTAGTATAATATTTTAAATAAATTAAAAAACAAGACAGATAACATTAGATAAGGATAAATTTAAATTTTTTTATTTATAGCAAACTTTTTAATTATTAATAGATTTTTTTATTATGATTTTTCTAATTAAAATAAAAAAGCCATATGGAAATAAGGAGGGTGAGAGAAAACTTTTCTAGTTTCAGTGGTTGTAATATGAACCTGGGAAGGTTTATATACATGAACTCTCAAGTTACTTGAAATTATACTCGCCCTAAAAAAAAGCTAAGAATCAAGTTTGTTGATCCACTTCCACTCTTGATAGGGATGTGCATAAAAGCCGAACCAAACTCCTTTCAGAAAACAGTCCTGTTCAACCCAAACTGTCTTATAAATTAATTTGTCAAAAGGATAACAGATTTAAACCAAACTGAACACAAAAAAAAAAAAAAAAAATAAAAGACATTTTCGGGGAAAAAACTGAATCGAACTGCTTTTATAAAAATGGTTTGGTTCTAACCAAACATTTTAAAAGTGATTTAGTCTGGTTTTTTTAAAAACGTCTTTTGCTCAATACTAACTCTTGAGTACATGTACAAAAAACACAAGAACCTAAAGTGTTTGAGACACAAGGATGATCAAGTCATGATAAGTCAGAAAAGTTTTATGAAGAACCAAAGAGAACACTCTCAATACAAAGAAATTCAGAAATCTCTTTTTCATTCAATCTTAATTCCTTGATAAAACGAGCTTTTCATACGTATAGAGTAATTGCTGGCCTAGGTAAACCACTTAAGTAACCTATGTAACAACACATCCAACAACTTATTTAACCTACATATTAGCTTGTTTAACCTATGTAATGTGGTGTTTTGATCGTAGTAAAAGTTAGATTCTCACCTCTTCTCATGAGAATAATTTTGTGCATAACTTAGATAAAAAAAAATCCCAGAAAAGAATGTTGCTTGGGAATGTTATTTTTTAAAATAATAAAACAAACATTCACAACTTCAGATTCCTAATAAACTAAAAGATTCCCTTGTACCAAACACCTGCTAAATTTGTAAGCACTTGCTTTATAACACCCTTGTGATATGTGATGATATATGTAGAAAGAAGGTGTATCATAATTTGATAAGTGATGATATAGAAATCATGAAGAATAGTCCACTGCTACATATCATCATTACCTTTAAGTTTTTTATTTTTATTTTTATTTGTAGGTTGTTCGGTCTTCATTGATTGATGGAACTAACCAAACAAGTCTTGCACACATGAAAAATAGTCCACCGCTACATCAAGATCACGATATGTTTGAGGAAAGGTAATGATGAGGGACTTGTTTGGGTGATAGGTTCCAGAAGCTGGGAAATTTTTTCTTCACAACAAATGGAAGTGGAGATGGCTTTGATGGTTACACCAATTATTGGCTCGTCCCTCCTGTACCATTGATAATATGTTCAGTAAACTGATAACATGAGATATACAGAAAAGGGGAAAAAGTAAAACTTAAAGGATTATGAAGGACTGGTTTTACAACTCAATGTTTCACAAATCATGTAATCTAGATTTCTATATTTGGTTCCCATTTATTACTATTATTGTTTCCCAGTGCAAGCATTTTGTTAGTTTTCTATTTCTTTTGGGTTGCTGAGCCATTCAGCTGGTGGTTGGGTCCTTAATCACTTGGATATACTAATTAGAGTGATTCTACTATAATGATTAGGCCAACCTATTAAGCTTTTAACAGTAATTATAACTAATATTTTAGGTTTAACTAATGTTTTAAAAATAGGACTGACAATTGAATCGGGAGAAAATATTTGGTTAAGGTTTATTGGTTCAACCGTAGATAAATTGTGATTGAACTAGTAATTGAATTTGTACTTTTAATTTATTTAATAATTTAAGTAATAAAGTGTAAATTTATGAGAAATCGGGATATAAAATTATAAATTAATATAAATGATTAAATTATGTATTTTATAAAATAAATATTAGTGATTGACAAAATAATTTATATTTATGAGAAATTCTTAAATGTGTTATTATTTTTTTAAAAAAATTTATATTAAGTTAAAAATGAAAAAGGATTTTTTTTATTATAAAAAATACACGGTCAAACCATTTTTTTTTTGCATAGGTTTTATATTGGTTTTTACTCATTTTGGATCGATTTTAGTAATTCTTTTTTTGTTATGAAATACTCTGATTTTTGGAGTTAACAGGTCGATCACTAGATAGGTTTCTAGTCTAGTTCAATCTGATTTTTAAAATAATATTGCAGTGGATAGGATGAATATTTATTTTTATAATTAAATTTATAATAAATAAATTTGCAATACATTTTTTTAAATACATAAAAAAACATTTTAATTTATGATAAAGAATTGATATTGTGATAGAGACTATTTTAATTATTGATAAAGATATATTAAGTGATTCAAATATTGAGTAAGGATAAAGATAGAAGGATATATATATGGTTCATATATAATTTTTCGGACTAGTTAAATCAAAATAAATTTAGAAATATATTTGTTAAATTGTAACTTTGGTTTTCTTATAATTCATAATCCATGATTTTGTTCTCCTAATTATTTATTTTTGCGATTTTAAAAAATTTGCAATTTTGGTCTATTCTTCATTTTTGCATTCACTTTTTCTTTTATTTTTTGTTTTAATTAATTTAATTAGTTTTTTTATGATATCTTTAGTGGATATGATGGGTCTAGGATTTAATTGGACCAAAATAAAAATATACAAAATTGAACATTGAACCAAAATTGTAAAATTTCTAAAATAAGGTTAAAAATTAAAGAGGATCAAAATTACAATCTAGCCAAATATATTCCAAAGGAATTAAAAATTAAAAAAGACACGTAGTTAATATACAAGATTAGGATAACACATGTAACTCAACAAGAGTGAAAATTACTCTTAAAAAAATACTTTCATTCAGTAATAATTTTTAAAAGTTGTTTTTAAAAATAATCTTATTCAATGAAGATCTAGATTTATAATATAAGAGCACAATAAAATACGAAGTAACTTAGCATTTATTTTCTTATCAATTTTTTTATAATTTTATTTCAAGATATATAAGAGAAAATTAAAGGTTAATTGAAGTCATTTTTTTGAATTAACTACACATTTGTAGGGTTTTTATTAATTTGCATGGCTAGTTAAGGTATATAATATATGATCTGGAGTAGGTATATAAAGTGTTTTGGGATTTAGTTTTTATTCTTCATGTGCATATTTGAGTATGAGTTTACAAAAATAAATTTCTAAAAATTTCATTATCCCTTTTGGGTTAATTAATATTTTAGTCTCTCATTTTGATCGATTTTGGTCTCTCAATAAATATGTTTATCCCATTTTGGATCCTAATGTTAACTTGAACCATTAGGTGATGATGTGACATTCATATAGCATATGATGTTGCACGCCATGTAGTAAAATTTTTTAAAAAATAATTATTTTTTAAATTGCCAATTTTCCTTGTGAATTTTGTTTTTAATCTCTAAAAAATTGATTGTTTTTAGTTCATAAAAAGAGTTTGACCATTTTTAATCCTTCAAAAAATTGGTCAAACTTTTTGAAAGACTAAAAATGATCAAACTCTTTTTCAGGGATTATAAATAGAAATTGAAAAACAAACATGGGTGATTTAAAAAAAAATACCATGTGGTTACCACATCAGCAGAAGTTGTCCTCATGATTTGCCTACATGGATAAGTGTCATCATCACTTAACTGTCCAAGTTAATTAGGAGAACTAAAAATGAAACAAAAATTTATGGGGACCAAAACCAGTCAAAATATTTTTGAGGAACTAAAAATGAAATCATATAAAACGAGGACTAAAAAATTAATTAACCCATTACTTTTCTTATACAATAAAAAATAGTTGACTATTTTTCTTCCATCATGGATTCACAACCTCAAGCATGATATTTACAAATTTACTAAATTGATCTATATAAAAATACCTCAATTATAGATATTTTTTTGTGTAATGTTTGTAACTAGGAAAATCTCATAACAAGAACAAACATCCCAACTATGATGGTGATTGTCGCTTGGCAAAATTGAAGTGGCAAAAATACCACAAGAAAGGGGGTTGAATTGGGATTTTTCAAACTTTTAAGTTCTTTTTAAAGTAAATGGTTTCTGATGTGATGTTCAGAATGGAACAATTCAGAATGAAGAACTGTTATGAGCTCAGGACGAAATTGCATGTAGTTTTGGATAAAAGGTTCTTTTATAGTTCCTAGTACTATTTCAAAAAAGGATTTATTGTTGGATATAGGGGGAAGAAGATCAAGGCAAGGAAGAAGTTTTTGCTTTAGAGTTTTAGCTTTTTATATACCAATCAAAGTGAAGGCATTTGAAATTTGTCTAGTAGTTCAAGAGGCTTGTCCTATGATCCTTGCATTGCATAAGCATAATCACATACATGCATTCATGATTTAAGAACATCATATAAGGTTACATGTTTGCATTTGGAAATAAAATTCTCATGGCTTAGGTTTGAAAAATCAAAATGTGCACTGCCTTAATCGATTACACACAAATCGTAATCGATTACCAGCTTGTGTTATCTTTGAAAAAGCCATGAAGAATACTTTAATCGATTACAAGAAAAGTGTAATCGATTACACAATACAATATACAAAACATGCATGACTGCCTTAATCGATTACCACTCAACTGTAATCGATTATCTAGGCTTATTCTAAAATTGATCATGATTGCCTTAATTGATTACCACTCAATTGTAATCAATTACAAAGGCTTAATTCATAACTGAGACTGATTGCTTTAATCGATTACATCATTGTTTAATCGATTACATTGTTTTTGGCAGTTTTCCAGATTGGTTCAAGAACAATTTAATCGATTACTTGGTATATTAATCGATTACAGTTGTTAAAATAATCGATTACCATGTTGTTTTAATCGATTACATACTGTTCCATCTGTTTTCTATTTAAAGCCTTTGGGTCTGTACATTTAGGATATACTTGAGCAATTGATTTCACGAATCACTCTCTACTCCCAAAGCTTTATTAGTCTAAGAAAATGATTTTGTCAGTGTCTCATACATCTTGCTCTAAACTTCAGATTACATGCATCATTTTTCATGATGTTTTAGACAAGATTCTTCAAGAAAGTTCAAAGAAAGTTATTTACTGCAAAGCATTCAATCATACTTTGTTTGATTGGTAAAATACATCTCATTCATGTGTTGAGGATCATGAGGTGATATCTTTCTTGAACTTCTAATTGTGTTCTGATTTGTTACTTGTAAGATTTGTAATTTTGGTTGTTTGGAAACTATTACAAAGCTGTTCTAGAGTAGTTTTCTCTGGATGGTTAGAGTAGAGTAGGGTTCTCTATGTCTTAGATCACTAAGAATCTAATAGGATTTTAGATTTTTGTTCTTTGCCTAGGTTTGGTAAATGGTGATTGTTGTAAAGCTTGTAAGAATTGGAATTTGTGAATAGTTGAACTCTAATCTAGTTTGATTAGAAGAACTAGATGTAGCTTCTCATTGAGAGGTGAACCAGTATATGTTATTGTGTTGATCTCTATTCCTTTATCTCTTCTTGCTATCTTGTTCTCTTGAATATTGTGAAATCTTTCTTACTCAACAAGTGCAGGTTTTTGTCATTGGATTCTTGGACTGAGTAGTTTGATTGAATTGAAGTATCATTGGTTTTTAAAGTGATAAAGATCCATTAACTCTGATTTTCTAAAGTTTTAAAAGGTCAAGTTTATACCAATTCACCCCTCTCTTGGTATTTGAGTGTATTCATGTTGTTTTCATTTATTTGTTTAGAAAAACCTTAATAAAAGAGTTTAGTTTTAAGTATATTTGTGAAAGGTTTTCTTGTCTTAAAGATCAATAAAAACTTGTAACATATATGTAACAAAAACAGTGTAGAGAGAGGGAAGAGAATAGTGCACAATTATTTTTATACTGGTTCACCCTAAGCTTAGGCTATGTCCAGTTCTCACCCTTCAAGATGAGATTTCACTTACGCAACTAGCCATTGGATTTCAACAAAATACCAATATTCCAATTGAACTTTCAACCTAGCATTAATTAGACCAACAACACCACTAGATTTCAATCTTTCCAGCCACTGCTGGACTTATAACAACAAAGGAGTTATGTGTTTTAGACTGCACATATACAAATTTTTATCTCACAGAGGGTTTCTACGAAGAAAGATACAATCTCTCACTTCTATCTCAAAGGGTAACATAGACAGTTGGATCAGACTGAGAATCTAGAAGGGAATTTAATAGATTCTCTTAAAATCTTTACCAATTTGTTCTTAACACCAATTAAGAACACCCCTTTAAATCAATCAAAGTTTCTTAAAAGTTATTTAGAAATCAAAAACTATTATGATGGCCCTTAAGATCAATTCCACAAACAAGATGATTAAAAAACTTAGAGTAATAAAGAATAAGTGAAATACACAAGAGTTTATATTGGTTCAATCCAATCTAGACCTACATCCAAGTCCTCTTAGAACTTCCACCATATAGAGAACATATGTACAAACACTTTGTAGACACAATTCTTTAATAGAAATCAAATCTTTATCTTGAACCTTACAAGAAAAGATCTAGAATTTAAACCTTATCAGTTCTCTAACATCCCTAGTGACCCTAACCAAAGACCACCATCTAAAAGAATAAAAAATAAAGGATTGAATACACCAGAAATGTGGAGATATTTAATCTTTAATATTTCTTCACAAGTTGATCAATTCATGATGGTAAAATGAGTGTTTCTTTGACCAACTTCATTCTTCAAACTAATTGTAGTCCTATTCTTTTAGAAGACTCTCTTGAAATGTTTTTCCTCTAAATCTGAATGAATCAAGAGTCTCTTTAAAAGAAAACACATAATGGTACTTATAAATTTTGACAGTTAAAACAATCCAATCGATTATCAAACCAGACAATCCATTAATTCGTCAAAATCCTCTTTATTATGCATTTCCAGAAACTAGTTAATCGATTATCAAAAAGGGTAATCGATTACTTCGTTTCAGTCTGAGAATATCCATTCCTTTTGTGTTATCTGGATAATAGATTATCATTTGTGGTAATCGATTATAAAATCACATAGAGACCTTATCTTTGTTTCCAGAAGCTAGGTAATCAATTATCCTAAGCTACAAATCCTTCCTTATTCTAAAACTAGCTTGAACATTCGATTACCAAATGAGGAAATTGATTAATTCGTTGTTGCTAGCCAAATTTCATGTAGAAGTAAGTTCTTAAGAAACTTAAAGAATAATAATCTTTCATCCACTTCATGTTTGATCAATCACTAAGCATGAAAAAAAACTAATATCACACTCATGCCTAGTCTAAAACATCCAATACAAATGCCTCATCTATTAAACATGTTAGGCATTGCTAAATTATCAAACCAAAACAAAAAACTAAGGGCTGTAAGCTTTGATCTATGTTGTTTTTGTTTTCTTTTAGTTTAATATTTTTAGAAGACCTATTCTTAGTTGGTAGCATGACACTTGGAGTGTTCAGAATTTTAGACCTGCATGTATTCCTTTTTTTTTGTTTGGCATAATAAGATAAAGTGAGTTTTTTGTCTACCAAAATATTTTTAAAACTTAGTTTTAGTGCTTATAAAAATTTCATAGATTTTCTAATTCTTATATTTACCCAAAAATATGTATTTTTTCAGGATTAAAACTACATCGCTGGTAGAAATGTGAAGAGTACTAAAAACATATTAGTTTGAAATATGTTTCCTTTTTCACCTTGAAGGAGTTAAAATTCATTTAGAGATTTTCCATCTATTTGGACTCATTGTTTATTTATTTTTTAACATAACTTTTGTGTTCAGGAGTCTGAAAGTACCCTATCCCCACTCATCCCACCAGCAAAAATGGATGAGATGTATGTTCCTTCCCTAACTACTGTCTTCCTATTAATGTCTATAATGATGTTATGACACAACTTCAATCATGTTCATCACTAAGCTTGCAAGTGCTTCCTATGGTAGTAGTAGTAGCAATCACCAACAATTTTTTTCAAGGTATCTTCCGTACCAAATGACTGGGATTAGGCTACAAGGTATACCTACAATGATGCCTCGGTATAATCAGGGACATTTATGGCTTCACCCACCAACTCTAAAAAATTTCCCAAAATTTGTGCATGCTTGGGAGGTAAACTAACTTGTCTTATTATTTGATAAAGGAGCAACATAATATATGTTATGGTCCTTATAGCCTTATGTAACACCCTGAAATTTCGATAATTGAAAATAGATGTTTGATGTATTTATTGTGTTATTTGACTATTTGATTAGATGAAATGTTATGTGAATTATCCATGTGCAATTACCTGGTTTAGATGTCAAGTTATGTGGAGTTTGCTTGAACTGCGTTGTAATTTAGTGATTTCGAGATTGACCCAAAACTTGTTTTGGTAAAATCACCATTCTGGATTGGTTAACCGTTGGATTGTCTTCAAATTTTAAAGGTGGTTCCTAACCTACATAAAACGTTTGACTATTAGGATTGGCGAAATAACATTTGTAGCATGAGATATTAATTTTTTCACATAAATAGAAATTTTAAAATTGGATTAGCTCGTCCTGACGAATTTTGGCAGGCATTTTGGCTCGCTTGGGGGAGTCAAGGCGGTGATAAATACGTACACCAACGTCCAGATCATGAAATTTGGTCTTCTTCCTCCCCCAAATAGATCTGAAGCTCCCCACTATCCTCCTCCACCACCCACAGCCACCAGAGACCACCACGAGGCACCGCCACTTGCTGTTGGACCACCGCACAAAGAAGAACACTTTAATCGGAGCGAAATCTTCAAAACTCAACTCGAGGATCCGATAGAGAACGAAGACTCCAATCCTCCTTTCTTAGTTTCCTTGAGGTAATCTTGATTTCCTTTGTCTTCTCCTAGCTAGTTTAAGCTTCTCTTAGTGTCTCTTGTGTTTTGGGTACCATTGTTGGGAGTTTTATACTTCCTTTGAAAACCCTTTGAAAATGAGATGTTGTAAAAGTCTCCTTTTTATTGAATTAATATTATTTTTGTGATCTTTGTTAAGCCTCGGTCACATTGGTGTGATCAGAATTTCAAAATGATGTCCTTTCGATGTGGACTCCCAAAACACCATTTTAGCCCTTTTTTAAATTTGAGTGGGTATTTGACCCCGAATGCTAATGTTAGCCTTATTTTTGAAATCTATACTAAATTATCTTCAATTTGGTATATAGAGCTCTGCGTTTGGGCCAAAGCACATGAACTTCAGAGACCCCAAAACGACGTTTCAAGGAGCTAACAGAGGGATATAGATAGGTAATGGGAGTTTATTATTTAGTTATAGTTTTGATACCATAGTTGGGGGCCAAAGAGTCCAACTATGAAGATAATTGCTTGTCCTTGCTGTATGCTGGTTTTTCAAGAAAAACTAAGTTTTTAACTAATAGGATGTAATGTATTTATGAGTGATGTGTGGTTGTTTCTGTGTGTGCTCGTTTTCAAGGAAAATGATGTTTTTAACTAATGAGATGCTATGAATTTGTTTGTTGATGGATAAAACTATGAATGATGTTGTTGTTGCTATGATTGGATTTTTAGGAAAAGTCTTAATTATAGAGGAGACTCTGCCCAAAATTTTATAATTCGTTTTGTATTTAATTCATTACTAAATTTTTAAATGGGCATGAGAGTTTGTTTTCTATACTGTAATCTTCCTCTTTAATTTAGAATTTTCCTAAAATACCTGTTTTGTGGTAATATGGATTGTGAATGAATGAGATGATATTGATGATTATGATGATGATGTTGAAATGAGATAATGTTTACGTGTTTGGTGATGTTTAAATGAGATAATGTTAATGTGGTTGATAATGTTGAAATAAGATGATATTGGTGTTGAAATGAGATGATGTTGATGTTATTGATGACATTGAGATGACATGATGTGGATGTTGATGATGACATTGATGAGAGATAATGTTAATATGAACAATGTCATTGTATGATGTGGATATTCATAGATACCCATGGGGGGTGCATGACTGGTTACCCTTGCGAGGAAGGATTTGTTCCTAGCCAGGTCATGTGTTGATGGTGCCCATGGTTGTATGCAATATATGTCCACGTGGGGTGCAGTGAACAATTGGATATCCTTGCGAGGAAGGGTTTACGAATTTTAAGCATCCTAGGAAAGAAAGGGATTGTTTAAAATTATGGTCCCTAGCTATCCATGGTCAGTGCATCGGTGATGTTGTGTATGTGCATGGGGGGTGCATGACTGGATAACCTTGCAAGGGAGGGTTTACGAATTTTAAGCATCCCAAGAGAGAGAGAAATGATTGCTTAAAATTTCGGTCCCTATCTATCCATGGTCATGCATTGATGGTGCCCATGTTTCATACTTCATATTTGCATGGATGGAAATAGAATGATGGACAGTAAGTACCGGGGGTACTAGGGGGCAATCACTCTCATCGGAACTCTCTTGAGACTCAAGGCTGATCACCATACGGGGGAGCAACCAGTGCACAACAGGGTAACCTCGGTGACCTACTGCATCATTTTACTGAGAGAGGCTATTTCCATGAGGATGGTACCACATTGCATTCTGAGAGTTGAATCAGGTGCATGCATCATTCTGAGCATAATTGTGTTGAATTATGGAAAAGTGGATGACTAGTTTGTTGTATGTGGGTGTGTAACTGGTTGATTTTAGGAATGGTTGGAGTTGTTATTGTTGTTCTCTTTTAATCAGTGTTATATGGTACTTGTTATTTTTGGTAAGATAAACTCACCCTTGCATTTGTTATACCGTGTGGTTGGTACCTGTGATGATCACGAACCTTCATTCGTGTGAGCAGATGGGCAACAGTAGGTGACCGTGGAGGGAGATCTTATTTTTGTTGGAGTCGCCAAGCCAACGTGATGATGTTGGAAATCTTTTTGGAAAGAATTGTGTTTTGTTAATAAACTCTTTCATAGTTAGTCCTTTAATCCTTTTTGTGGACATGTATATTTTGAGTTGTAAGTACATGTAAAACTAAATTAAGTTCTAAGCATGCGAATGATGAGTACTGATTTAGTATATGTATACATATGTATTCAATTATTGTAATTATATCGTGTGTGTGATGATTGTATTATTGCAAAAAACTTACTACCATTTTCATAATCAAATTAATGAAGTTTTCATTAAAATTTGAAATTCACACGATTAGAGTTAGTGATACCGTAGCGATGAGGTGGGTCGTTACATTAGTGGTATCAGAGCTAGGTTGAACCTTTTCGGCTAGTGAGTTGTGAGTCTGCTATTTTTCCCTGTGCATTCTGTGTTTGTTTGATTGAATGTTTGATGCTTTGAGTAATTAACTGTTTTGTGGTTGTTTGAGTTGTTTGTGTTTAAGACTTGTGCACATTGTTGTGATACATAGGTTGTGGATATTTCTTGGGGTGATCATAACATGTTTGTATTTCTGATGTCAGTTATACCATGAGTTCCAATTGATTTAGAGTATTTATGAACTTAATTGTACAATTACCCTTTTGGTTATGATCCCTGAGGAAATGATGTCTTATCTCAATATGTTTGGTCCTTGAATGCATGATTGGATTTTTGGATATGTTGATGGCACTTGTGTTGTCACAGAGCATGAGTATTTTCTTTAGCAACACCAAAATCTTGTAGTTGTTGCTTCGACCATAGACTTTGAGCATAGTAGCTTCCAACTGATATGTACTCAGCTTCAGTAGTTGATAAAGCGACACACGATTGCTTCTTACAGTGCCAAGAGATTAGTGAGCTGCCTAATAGGTGACATGTTCCACTAGTACTCTATCTATCTAATTTGCACCTTGCAAAGTCAGTCAGAATATCCAATTAAATTGAGAGATGCACCTTTAGGATACCAAAGTCTAACTCTTGGTGTAGACTTGAGATGTTTGAGGATCCTTTTGATTGCAATAAGGTGTGATTCTTTGGGATTAGCTTGATATCTAGCACACAAACACACACTTAACATAATGTCAGGTCTACTTGCAGTCAAGTATAATAATGATCCAATCATTCCTCTGTATTTTGACTCATCAACTCTTTTTCCTTTGTCATCAGAATCAAGATAGGTTGATCTAGCCATTAGAGTTGCAACATCCTTGCTTTTATCCATTTCAAACTTCTTGATCATTTCCAGGAAATACTTGGTTTGACCAAGAAATGTCCCATTCTTCATTTACTTGACTTGAAGTCCTAAAAAGAATGTGAGTTCTCCCATAATTGACATTTCAAATTCACTCTGCATTGAGATAGAAAATTCTCTGCACATAGATTGATTAGTTGAACCAAGTATAATGTCATCAACATAGATTTGAACCAACAAGATATCATTGCCTCTTTTCTTGATGAAAAAGGTTTTGTCCACTTGTCCTCGTATGAAAGATTGGTCAAGCAAAAATTTGCTCAATCTCTCATACCAAGACCTTGGAGCTTATTTTAAACTATACAAAGCTTTTCTCAGGTTAAAGACATGGTTTGGATGTTTGTAATCAATAAATGCAGGAGGTTGATCAACTTATATCTTCTCCTTAATATAACCATTTAAAAAGTCACTTTTAACATCCATTTGAAACAATTTAAAATCCATCAAACATGCATATGCAAGCAACAACCTAATGGCTTCTAACCTAGCAACTAGAGCATAGGTTTCATCATAGTCTATGCCTTCCTCTTGGTTGTATCCTTTTGCTACCAATCTGGCTTTGTTCTCACTATGATGCCACTTTCATCAAGTTTGTTTTGAAAAACCCACTTGGTGCCAATAGGTTTGTGAGAAGAGGGTCTAGGAACTAATTCCCAAACTTCATTTCCCTTAAATTGATTCAACTCATCATGCATGGCCATCATCCAATGTTCATTAAGCAAAGCTTGGTCAATGCTATTTGGTTCAATCTATGAAACAAAAGCCGTAGTACAATAAAGATTTCTTAATGAGGATCTAGTAGAAACTCCCTTGGAAACTTCCCCAATTATATTGTCAAGGGAAAGGTCTTTAGTTGTTCTCCAATCCTTGGGCTTTTGTAATGGTGTTGACTGTTCCAATTCATCATATGGTTCTGCCTTTTCCTTTTCACTTAGATCCTTGAGTTGCAAATATTCTTCCATTGGTCCTGCATCAATATCACACTCCTTTTCCTCCTTGGAGGAGTTAGACTCATCACATATAACATGGATAGGTTCCTCTTCACACAATGTTCTTTTATTAAAGATCTTATAAGCTTTACTTTGCAAAGAGTAACCAAGAAAAAATAGCTTCATCAACTTTAGCATCAAATTTGCCAAGAGAGTCTTTACCATTGTTTAAAACAAAACACTTGTAGCCAAATGCTCTTAAGTGAGATATGTTTGGCTTTCTACCTTCGTATAGTTCATAAGGAGTTTTTCTTTAACATAGGCCTTATGAGTAATCTATTTAAAGTGTAGAAAACCATACTCATCACATCAGCCCAAAAATGTTTAGGCAAATTTGTTTCATTAATAAGGTTTCTTGCTCCTTTTTCAAGGGATCTGGTTTTCTTCTCCACAACACCATTTTGCTGGGGTGTTCTTGAAGCTGAAAAATTGTGGTTGATTCCATATTCTTCACAAAACTTTTCAAAATACTCATTTTGGAATTCACCACCATGATCACTTCTTATTGAAACAATATTGTATGCTTTTTCATTTTGAATGATCTTGGCTAATTTTCTAAATGCCATGAAAGCATCACTCTTGGATCTTATAAATAAAGTCCATGTGTATATAGAGTAATCATCAACAATAACAAGCCCATAGAAATTACCCCCCAAGCTCATAGTTCTAGAAGGACCAAATAAATCCATATGAAGCAATTCAAGGGGTCTAGAGGTAGAAACAACATTTTTGCTTTGAAAGGAATTATTTGATCGTTTCCCCTTTTGACAAGCATCACATATTTTGTCATTCTCAAACTTAAGCTTAGGTAAGCCAATGACTAGATCCTTTCTTATAAGATTGTTCATATGATGCATGTTTATGTGACTAGCTCTCATATGCCAGAGCCATGTGTCATTTACTTTACTTACAAGGCAACTAGTGTTATGAATGAATGCATGCTCAACGGAGAGAACATATATGTTACCCTTTCTCTTACCAACATGAATAACCTCACCATTTTGACCATTACATATTAAACAAAAATTGTCATTAAAGGAGACTTTGAGTCCTTTGTCGCATAGTTGGCTTATGCTTAGGAGGTTGTGCTTTAAACGTTCCACATAAAGCACATTTCTTATCTTTGTTTTGAAACTGTCTCCTATATTTCCTTCTCCAATGATCTTTCCTTTATTATTATCACCATAAGTGATATATCCTCCATCTTTGAGAGTCAAATTTGTGAGCATGAACATGTCACCTGTCATGTGCCTAGAGCAACCACTATCAAGATACCATAATGCTGATTTTGCTCTTAGACACACCTGCAAAAATCAAATTAAGTAGCAAAGAAAGGTACCCAATGTGGATTGGGTCCATAGGGGTTAGTTGGTTTCCTTTTTCTCTTAGGTACCCAAATGCATTCAACATTAGGCACATAGTATTTCCTAGCATAGCACCTAATGGATGTATGACCTTTCTTCATGCAATAATTGCAAGTAATGGTGTTTGATGCTCTTTCAAAAAGAGTCAATTGATGATACTTAGTTTTTGAAAAACATCTTTGATTTTTTTGATTTGGTGATACAAACTTTGTTTTTCCAAAATATTTTGATCCATGTTTGTAACCCAAACCATAAGTATCTCCAACATACTTTCGAACACTAAGCATTTGATTCAAACTACATTTTCCTCTATAGTGTCTTTTCAAAAGATCAACCAAGTAAGAATTTTCTGAAAGCAAAAACATATATTTTTTTACCTTGACTCTTTTTCTAATCATCAAATTCTTTTTGTAAAAGCTTGCATTTATCAACATTTGAAGATGATGATGCACATACACATCCATTAGCTTTGTAATTTGAAATAAGCTTTTCATTTGCTTCTTTCAAATTGCAAAGTTCAGATTGCAATTCAGCAATTTTGGTAACATGCCATTTGAGATTATTTTTCAGCCTATTATTGGTTTGAGCAAGTTTTTGGGCTTTTTCATGCATCTCATGGAAAACATCAACAATATTATCATATTCAGAATTTACCTCAGATTCAGCACTTGAAACTTATTGTGGATGTGAAGCAAACATTCGCTTCTTCATTTTTACTTGTTGATTCGGAGGTTGTTGAATCATTATCTTCCCATGCTATGTATACCTTTTTTGGCTTCCCTTCTTTCTTTGTCTTCCTCTCACCTTGGTGCTTCTTCAAAAAGATTGGACATTCAGATTTGATGTGTCCGGGTTTACCACATTTGAAGCAAGTGAAGTTGGAGGTATTGTTGTTGTTGTTGTTGCTGTCATTTTTCCTGTTCAACTTTGACAACCTTTTGTTATTGTTTATTCTCATGAACTTGCTGAATTTCTTCACTATTAGATTCATATTTTCATCACTTTCATCTTCACTTGAGTCTTCTTCCTTTTCCACATGAGTCGATGCAGTTTTCAAGGCTATACTATTGTGTTTCTTCTCTACATCCTTTGCATGTGTTAGCTGTGACATTTCAAGTTCATACTCAAGAAGCTTACCAAAAAGTGTAGCCACAAACATCTTGGATAGATCTTTTGATTCCTTGATTGCTGTAACTTTTGGTTGCCATGGTCTTGTGAGACACTTCAAGATTTTGATGTTCAATTCTTTAGCATAAAAAATCTTCCCAAGACCAAGAAGATGGTTGACAATGTGAGTGAACATTGTTTGTAGCTGAGAAATGTTTTCTGTATTGCTCATCTTAAACATTTCATATTCATGAATCAAGGCATGCTTCCTTGATCTTCTCACTTCATCTGTTCCTTCATGAGTTACTTCCAACATCTCCCACATTTCCTTTGTGCTTTTACACCTAACAGTTCTAAAGAATTCGTCAGAAGAAAGAGCATATGTAATCATGTTTTTAGCTTTAAAATCATACTGTACAACTCTATTTTCTACATCCGTCATCTTTTCCCACTCCTTGGTAATTATTTCATTATCAAAAATTTTTGTAGGTATCAAAGGACCTTTTTCAATTGCATTCCAAGCACCGAGGTCATTTGATTGAATAAAAATCTGCATACAATTTTTCCAAAAACTGAAATGCTCTCCTTCAAACATCGGACGACGATTGAGGGAGGCACCCTCCTTAAAGGTAATCTGTGTGGTATTCATTTTCTTGAAAACATAGTGATCTTGATTAACTTTCAAGAACCAGCTCTTGATACCAATTGAAAATAATATGAATATACTCAAATACCAAGAGGGGGGTGAATTGGTATAAACTTTCCCTTTTAAAAACTTTAGAAAATAAGAGTTAATGGATCTTTATCACTTTAAAAACTAATGATACTTCAATTCAATCAAACCACTCAGTCCAAGAATCCAATGACAAAAACTTGCACTTGTTGAGTAAGAAAGATTTCACGATAGTCAAGAGATCAAGATAGCAAGGAGATAAAGGAATAGAGATCAACACAAGAACATATACTGGTTCACCTCTCAAAGAGAAGCTACATCCAATTCTTCTAATCAAACAAGATTAGAGTTCAACTATTCACAAATTCTAGTTCTTACAAGCTTTACAACAATCTTCCTTTAGCAAACCTAGGCAAAGAATAGAAATCTGAAACCATATTAGATTCTTAGTGATCTAAGACATAGAGAACACTACCCTACTCTTACCATCCAGAGAAAACTACTCTAGAACAACTTTAAGAATCCTTTGTAATAGTTTCCAAACAACCAAAATTACAAATCTTACAAGTAACAAATCAGAACACACTTAGAAGTTCAAGAAAGATATCACCTTATGATCCTCAGCACATGAATGAGATGTATTTTACCAATCAAACAAAGTATGATTGAATGCTTTCCAGTAAACAGCTTTCTTTGAACTTTCTTGAAGAATCTTGTCTAAAACATCATGAAAAATGATGCATGTAATCTGAAGTTTTGCGCAAGATGTATGAGATATTGACATAATTCTTTTCTTAGACTAATAAAGCTTTGGGAGTAGAGAGTGATTCGTGAAATCAATTGTTCAAGTGTTACTCAAATGTACAGACCCAAAGGCTTTAAATAGAAAATAAATATAACAGAACGTTATCGATTAAAACAACATGGTAATCGATTATTTGAACAACTATAATCGATTAATATACCAAATAATCGATTAAAGTGTTCTTGAACCAATCTGGAAAATTGCCAAGAACAATGTAATCGATTAAATCGTGATTTAATCGATTAAAGCAGTGAGTCTCATTTATGCAACAAGCCTTTATAATCGATTACTATTGAGTGGTAATCAATTAAGGCAGTTGTAACGACCCGCCTTGTCACTACGATATCACTAACTCTTAATCGTGCAAATTCAGATTTTAATGAAAATCTCATTAATTTGATTATGAAAATGGTAGTAAATTATTCGCGATAATACAATCATCGTACATGCGATATAATTACAATAATTGAATATATAAAACACATCGTATACATATACTAAATTAGTACTCATAATGCACATGTTTAGAACTTAATTTAGTTTTACAAGTATTTACAACTCAAAATATACATGTCCACAAAAAGAATTAATGGACTAACTATGAAAGAGTTGATTAACCAAACACTACTCTTTCCAAAAAGAATTCCAACGTCATCATGTCGGCTTGGCGGCTCCAACAAAAAGAAGATCTCCCTCCAAGGTCACCTATTGCTGCTCATCTGCTCACCCGAACGAGAGTTCGCGATCATCACAGGTACCAACCACATGGTACAACAAATGCAAGGGTGAGTTTAGTATATAAAACCAACAAGCATCAGATAACAGCAGTTGGGAAAAACACAACACAAATCACCACAATTATTACCAGAAACCCATCATTCCATTAAATATTCAACAAAAACAATCATCCAATGCATTCCACAACTCAAACAATCATGTTCAGAATGATGTATGCATCTGACTCATCACTCAGCATGCAATGTGGTACCATCCTCATGGAAATAGCCTCTCTCAGGAAAATAATGTAGTAGCTCGTCGAGGTCACCCTGTCGTGCACTGGTCGCTCCCCCCCATGGTGATCAGCCCTAAGTCACAAGGGAGTTCCAAACAGAGTGATGCCCCCTAGTATCCCCATACTTACTATCACCATTCTATTTCCATCCATGAAATATGAAGTATGAATATGGGCACCATCAATGCAATGACCATGGATAGATAGGGACCAAAATTTTAACAATCCCTTTCTCTCTTGGGATGCTTAAAATTCGTATCCCATTCTCTCTTAGGATGCTTAAAATTCCTAAACCCACCCTCGTAAGGTTATCCAACCAGTCAATGTACCCCACGTGGACATACACAATATACAACCATAGACACCATCAATGCACTGACTATGGATAGCTAGGGACTGGAATTTTAAACAATCTCATTCTCTCTTAGGATGCTTAAAATTCGTAAACCTACCCTCGTAAGGTTTTCCAATCAAGAACCCCCCATGGTATTCATGTGTATCCACATCTCACATTTCAATATCATCATCATACATATTAAACTCATCTCATTTCAACATCAACAACCAATTCATCATCATCTCATTTAACCATCATAAACCACATCATCATTATATCATTTATACATCATCAAACACATCATCATTATCTCATTCAATCATCACCAACACATTAATAACATTTCATTTCAACATTATCAATGACATCAGTATCACCTCATCCATCCATAATCCATATTACCACGAGACTGGTATTTTAGGACAATTCTAAATTAAAGAGGAGGACTATAATATAGAAAACACACTCTTATGCCCATTTAAAAATTTAATAGGAAAAACACATTATAAAATTTTGGGCAGAGTCTACTCTGTAATTAAGACTTTTCCCAAAAATCTAATCAATTACAACAACATCTCACAATTTTATCCATCCATAATAATTTCACCGCATCTCATTAGTTAAAAATATCATTTGTCTTGAAAACAAGTACACACACAGGGAAAAACACACATCAATCATAAATACATCGCATCCCATTAGTTAAAAACTTAGTTTTTCTTGAAAACTAGCACACAGCAGGGACAAGCAGTTATCTTCATAGTTGGACTTCTGGCCCCTAACTATGGTACCAAAACTATAACTAAATAATAAACTCCCCTTACCTATTTATATTTCTCTGTTAGCTCCTTGAAACGTCATTTTGGGGTCTCTCAAGTTCACATGGTTTGACCCAAATGCAGAGCTCTATATACCAAATCGAAGACAATTTAGTATAGATTTCCAAGGTAAGACCAATATTAACATTTGGGGTCAAATACCCACTCAAATCAAAAAGGGGCTAAAAGGGTGTTTCGGGAGTTCACATCAAGAGACATCATTTTGAAATTCCAATCACACCAATGTGATCGGGGTTCAACAAGGATCACATAAATGACATCAATTTGATAAAAAGGAGACTTTTGCAACATTTCATTTTCAAAGGGTTTTTCAAAGAAAGTGTAAAACTCCCAACAACGGTACCCAAAACAGAAGAGACACTAAGAGAAGCTTAAACTAGCCAGAAGAAGACAAAGGAAACCAAGAAAAAAGGATTTGGAAGCTCCGTTCTCTACTAAAACTTCGAGAAGAGTTTTGAAGATTCCGCTCCGATTAAAGTGTTCCTATCCGTGTGGTGGTCCAATGGCAAGCAACAGTGCCTTGTTTTGGGGGAGAAGAAGCCATTTTTTCGAGCTTGGACGCTGCTGGACTTATTTAACACTGACTTCACTCGCTCAGGCGAGCAAAAATGCCTGCAAAATTCGCCTGGACGATTGAACCAATTTTAAAATATCTATTTCAGTAAAAAATTATTATCTCACTCTACAAATTTTATTGCACCAATCCTAATGGTCAAACATTTTACATGTGGGTTAGGAACCCACCTTTAAAATTTGAAGGCAATCCAACTATTAACCAATCCAGAATAGTGATTTTAATAAAATAGGTTTTTGGGTCAAACTCAGAATCACGCAATTCAATGCAACTCAAACAAACTCTACATAACTTGTCCTCTACACCAAGAAATTGCACATGAATAATTCACATAACATTTCAAATAATCCTAATTAATAAAATAATCAAATTATACAAGGAATACATCACACATATATTTTAAGTTATCAAAATTTCAGGGTGTTACAACAGTCATGATCAATTTTAGAATAAGCCTAGGTAATCGATTACAGTTGAGTCGTAATTGATTAAGGCAGTCATGCATGTTTTGTATATTGTATTGTGTAATCGGTGACACTTTTCTTGTAATCGATTAAACTGTTCTTCATGGCTTTTTCAAAAATAACACAAGCTGGTAATCGATTACGATTTGTGAGTAATCAATTAAGGTAGTGCACATTTTGATTTTTCAATACCTAAGCCATGAGAAATCTCTTTTCAAATGCAAACATGTAACCTTTTGATCTTTTCATAAATCATGTATGCATGTATGTGAATATTCTTATTATAATGACCTTGTGATAATTCGGGTTGTCACATAAAGGGGTGCATGTTGGAACTCGGATATGAAGGGGGTGTAGATAACATCTCTTCAAAACCGGGTTCATGTGACCGGGTTGTCACCTAAGGGGGTGTATTTTGGAACCCGGATATGAAGGGGTGTAGATAGCATCTTTTCAAATCCGAGATCATGATGTATGTTAGTACTGATAGGAAGACCGGGTTAGTGCCACATAAGTGGTGTATATACTTGGCACTTTTGAGAAACGCTGACGTATGGAAGGAACCCGGACAGGGAAGGAAAGAGCAACCGGGTAGCTATCTCGGTAGAGCTCGTATGTTCCTTCTCCTTGAGTGTTTTCCTTTTCTTTGAGGTCTGAGTTGTGATCTCGGATAAGCTCGGGGGAGCTCGGAAGAGCTCGTATTTGGTTGACTTGTAAGAGCTTGTTGTAACACCCTGAAATTTCGATAACTTAAAATATATGTGTGATGTATTCCTTGTATGATTTGATTAATTTATTAATTAGGATTATTTGAAATGTTATGTGAATTATCCATGTGCCATTGCTTGGTGTAAATGTCAAGTATGTAGAGTTTGTTCGAGCTGCGTTGTAATTGAGTGATTCTGAGTTTGACCCGAAAACCTATTTCAGTAAAATAATTATTCTAGATTGGTTAACCGTTGGATCATCTTAACATTTTATATCGAGGTTCCATACTCACATATATAACTTTTAACCGTTGGGATTATCAAAATAATGTCTGGAATGTGAGAAATTAATTTTTCACTGAAGTGAAAAATTCTAGAATCTAATTAGCTCGCCCAGGCGAATTTTGCAGGCACTTTTTCTCGCCTGGGCAAGTGGAGGCGGTGCTGAATACGTTTTAAGCTTCCAAGTCACGAAAATGGAGGTTCCTCCTCCTCCAAACAGATGCAAGCTCCCCCACCACCCTCCTCCACCACCCATAGCCATCAGAGACACTCACAAGCCGTTGTTGCTTGCCACGAGACCCCGGCACGGAGAAGAACCCTTTAATCGGAGCGAAATCTTTGAAACTCTTCCTAAAGTTTCGGTAGAGAATGGAGCTCCCAATCCTCCTTTCTTGGTTTCCTTGAGGTAATCTTGGTTTCTTTTGACTTCTTCTAGCTAGTTTAAGCCTCTCTTGATATCTCTTGTGATTTGGGTACCACTATTGGCTGTTTCTATACTTCCTTTGAAAATCCTTTGAAAATGAGATGTTGTAAAAGTATCCTTTTTATGAAACTGATATCATTTCTGTGATCCTTGTTGAACCCTGGTCACATTGGTGTGATCGGAATTTCAAAATGATGTCTTTTGATTAAACTCCCAAAATACCCTTTTAGCCTCTTTTTAAATTTGAGTGGGTATTTGACCCCAAATGTATTGATCTTACCTTGGAAATCTATATTAAATTGTCTTCGATTTGGTATATAGAGCTCTGCATTTGGACCAAAACACGCGTTTTGAAGGATCGTGAAACAACTCCGCTAGGTTGTAATAGGGAGAACTCCTGGTTAGGTAAGGGGAGTTTATTATTTTGGTTATAGTTTAGATACCATAGTTGGGGGCCAAGGAGTCCAACTATGAAGATAACTGCCTGTCCCTGCTGTGTGCTGGTTTTCAAATAAAACTAAGTTTTTAACTAATTGGATGCGAAGCATTTATGATTAATGGGTGATGATACTTGTGTGTGCTCATTTTCAAAGCAAATGATGTTTTTAACCAATGGGATGCGGTGTATTTATTACTGATGTTGTAGATGACAGTGAAATTGAGATACCATGGAAATGATTGATGATGTTTACGTGATTTGTGATGATTTAGATGAGGTGATGCTTATGTGATTGGTGATGTCTGAATGAAATAATGTTTAAATGAGATATATGTTTATTGGGTTAATGATATTGTTGTAATGATTGAATTTTTGGGAAAAGTCTTAATTACAGAGGAGACTCTGCCCAAAATTTTATAATATATTTTCCTATTTAATTCTTTATTAAATTTTTTAAATGGGCATAAAAGTATGTTTTATATATTGTAGTCCTCCTCTTTAATTTAGAAATTTCCTAAAAATATCAGTCTTGTGATATGGTGAATTGTGAATGTA
>CM023955.1:23935303-23985438 GCA_013407115.1 Glycine latifolia
CAGCTTCCTGAAAATATATAAGCTCTTGCGTTGATGCAGTCATGCAGAATTTTGCGTCGGGCCGTCTAGATTGTACTTTAAAGTAATCTAGCTAATAGCGAAAAATCCAATTTCGATGGTGTAATTGGTAGAGTAAAAAATTCTACAAAACATATTCAAATCAAAGCTTTATATTCTTGACAGATAACCGATCCTAGATGCAACATTTGTCTTCATCAGTATTACAGCCTTAAGGGACAAGCAATATCTAATTGGAAAAGTCAAGTTCGACTTTTATTCATCAAGGTACCTCCTTTGATCACGATTTCACGAATAACCCTATATCATAATTATCCTATAAATAGCACACACACATTGTCTCAAAGTAACCCATAAAAACCTCTCACCAAATAAACCTCAACTCATTGTGTGACCAAAGATATTATTACATTGCATAATCAACCATGTCAATGAAGTTGTACGCTTCCCTCACCTTTGTGGTGTGGCTTTTCATGGCCACATCGTCCCTAGCCCAATATGTTCTCGACACAAACCGCGAACGCGTCGACAGCGATGATGAGTACTACATCCGGCCGGCCATAACGGACAACGGAGGGCGTTTCACATTGATCAACAGAAACAGGTCATGCCCTTTGTACGTTGGTCTCGAAAACACGGACACGCCACTAGGCTATCCGGTGAAATTCACCCCTTTTGCCAGAAACAACGATGACGACGACGATGTGAGGGTGAATAAAGACTTGAGAGTGGCGTTCGATGAAGTTTCCACAACGTGTGTGCAATCCACAGAATGGAGGGTGGGTGAGAACGACACGAGGAGTGGAAGGAGGCTTATTATCACTGGCCGAGACGATACCACCGGATCATATGGTAACTATTTTAGAATTGTGGAAACAGAAAGTGTTGGTATCTATAACATTCGGTGGTGCCCTACGGAAGTGTGCCCCACTTGTAGATTCATTTGTGGCACTGGTGGTATTCTGAGGGAGAATGGAAGGATTTTGTTTGCCTTGGATGGTACTCCTCTCCCTGTCGTGTTCCAGAAAAAAGATGATTGATTTGAAGAGAAATTGTGGGCTTTCTCCCCCTTGTTACTAATAAGTTCTTTCTTATAGTGTGGCTAATAATATATGAGGGAGCTATCATCCATTTTATTGGATGAAATAAAGATACATGTATAACGATGTATTCAGCATTATTCTGTTCTTGATTTGTAGAATAAAGCTCCAAATTGTTAAAAGCATGTAGTTCATTTACTACTTGGATTCTGTAATAATTATAATAATACATTTTTATTCTTGTGGAGGTTTTAATACAATTTTCTTTGGGCACAGAGGAGACTTTGTTCTTAAATATATAAGTCTGGGTAAAAAAAGAAGAATTCTTCATACTTTGATCATGAGTTTGAATGGGGATATTTAACAAGGTAATTCATTTTTTATGGAATTTAAATTGCTTTATAGGAAAATATCTCATTTGGATAAGATATTTGAAAAGAAATTTAAATTCTGGTATTTTAATAGGTATTTTAATCACTTAAGAAGTTAGAATTTCAAATTCTCTCAAAATCTAAGGAATTTGAATTTTTTTTTCTCAAAAACACTTGCTCAGGCTCTTGTGACTCATGCCTCCCTAATCTTGCAACTCTAACTCGACGCTTCACTCACAACCCTCGTGAGCTTCACTCTGCTTTCTCTCATGGTGGTTCAAAGCTTGCTTTCTCTCTCTGTAGTGTTTTCGCGAATTTCAATCATAGTACAATCCCTTTCAAGTGCCTCTTTCTCCAATGGTGACAAAGATTTAACCGTCTTTATGTTCGACAAAAATCTGTATCGGCAGACGAACACCAGTTTCGTTGTCATAATGTCGTAGAAGAGAAGATCTTGGTTGAAATTGAAAAAAAATGGATGAACCTAGTCGTGGCTGAACGTGGTGATAGCGGAGATCAACAGTTCATCGAAGTTCACAAGCACAAAGCCAAACTCATCTTGTTTCTTCTCATCTACCTCATGTTTGTTATGCTTTTCTTTGTTTTCGCTTTCAACTTTTGACCATGAAATCTTGTGTGCTATAACACCCTGAAAATTTAAAAACTATGATCAAAATATTATATGAATTATTCTTGCATAGCTGTTGATGTGAATATTAGGTTATGAGAGATTTGATGGTCTATATTTGAATTAATTGGGTGAAATATCAATTAGAGACATTAAGGAAATGTTTGGAGAGAAATGACCATATTATCCTTCCCTTAAAGCAGAAATTACAGAAATGCCCTTGAGGTGAAAATGACGAGAATGCCCCTAAATATTTTAGTAAGATATTTTAAGATAGAAATTACATAAATGCCCTGGGATATTTTAGAAATGACAAGAATACCCTTAGATATTTTGTCTAGATATTTTAGGGTGGAAATGACAATTATGCCCCTAGGATGAATGATGAATTTACCACAATGCCCTTTATGCCAAAAATGACCAGATACTTTTTGAGATTCTGTGGAAACTTGATGAAAATACAGAACATTCTTAGACAGCAGATTATTAAGATATTTTGTGACAAGAAACCTTAGAATAGAATTTCTATAAATTTTATAAGGTGACTACTTTGAAATAGTATTCATAAGGATGGAGGAGGCGAAACAATATGGAAAAATGAGAAATAGAATCTGTGGATTTTCTCTCAATTATAGGATGTCCAGATTTACCCAATAAAATGGTTTAGTAATTTTGATGGACAGAAGAAGAATAGACCAAGTAGAATTAAGATAAGAACATTTTGTAGACAAGGATATGTATCAATTAGTATAGTTTGCTTGTAAGAAATTTTAAGCTATCATTGAAGCCAATTTTTGAGGATATCTAGAGTTCTATTATTTCAAATGATTTTTAGGAGAAAGAATTCAAATTGAAATTAATTTCCTACAAGAAAATACCAAGTGGAAATAATATATGGAAGTAGATTTTTCCTTAACACCAAAAGTGACATGTAATGGCATAAAAGGAAGAAAATTTTATGTTTCCACCCCCCTAGGTGTAAAGAGCACGTGAGAAAAGGCAAGAAGCTTCAAGAATTCCACTTGGAAAGGCAAGCCATGTGATGAATACAAGTATTAGGACACTTGTATGGCATGGAGGCAAAGAAAGCAAAAATCTTCTATTGTCTCTTTTGGCAGAAAACGTGGACAGTTCTAGACATTATTTCAAAAATCCCAACGGTCAAAAGTTACATATATGAGATATTAGTGTACCTTTAAAATCTTGAAGAGATCCAACGGTTAACAAATCCAAAATAGGAATTTTATTAAAACGGATTTTGGAATAAACTCAAGAATGGAAGGAAAACATAAAAATCTTCATTGGCAAGCTATTCCACGAAAATACAAGAAGGAAGGAGAATTATTGAGAACCTTCAAGAGCTTGGACACTTGGATGGTGGAGAATAAAAAGCCTTCATGATTTGGCCACTTGGAAAGTAAGGTAATGATGGCTTAGGAGATTTTTTTAGTTTCAACCACTATATAAAGGGAGGGGGACCTAAAACTCAAGTCATTCTCCAAGCTACTCTCCCACCTAGTTCACGTGAAACCCCTCTTCCATATCCCTCCCATCCTTTCATTTCCAAGCCTAAATCAAGTTAGAAAATAAACCCCACCATAGTGAAGCATCACGTGGAAGCTAGGAAGCCTTTAGGAGGAAGTTTGTCAAAGCTTTATAGGAAGAGAAAGACAAGCTTCGTAAGAGATTTTAAGGTATGTATGGGGAAGTACTATGATAACCATGGTTTAGATATTCTTTATGTTAGATTCTCATTTATTTTCATAAGAATTAAGCTTTGTATACCATGTGTTTGATGAAATGCTTCCAAAAAATTAGTAAGGGTACATGAATGATGCTTTGGTTAAGTAACTTGAAATAATGGTTATAATGAATAACTTGAATCTAATTTAATAAGAAAGGGGATTAAATAACTTAATCTTTGTATATTATGACCTTGTTTTAAAGAAATACTTGTTTTAATGCTTTACTAAAGTTTGCATGTTATTTTGTTATTTACTTGATATTTTATTAAAGTTTGTATGTTGTATATTAATTGGATGATTTCATTAAAGTTTATGGGACGAGTGTGTTCTACTAAGTATTCTATGAAGTTCACTTGTTTATGGATTATTATGGAATCCATGTGTTGCTGAGTGTTTCCACCATGTGTTGCTGAGTGTTTCTATAAAATTATGTTGAGTTGAGTTCTGTGCTGGATCTATATTGAATGATTAAAGCATATGAGAAATAAATTGGAGATTAATGGTGAAGATGAAATAAAGACAAATCATTGCATATTTCATCTGCATTTGACCTTAGAGCGGAGGTATATTCCACCAGAGAGGGTGAGGCTTCCACTAGAGTGGGTGGAGCTATCTTGACTATGGTACCATTTAACCTCAGAGCGGAGGTATATATTCCACCAGAGCGGGTGAGGCTTCCACTAGAGTGGGTGGGGCTATTTTGATTATGGTACCATATGTTGAGAAATTGTTGATAACCTGAGATCTCAGTCATGCATCATTCTAATCAAGAAATCATGCATATGTTATGTATTATGTTATGTATTTATATATTTATTTCGACATATTATTTTGTTTCATTATGAATCTGTTGTGTTTATCTAACTATGTTTATCATATACTTACCCTATCTTTGTGTCTGTGGTTGACACCTGTGATGACCCCAATTTGTTGGGCGAGCAGAGGAACAGTGAAATGTTAAGCTAAATGGTGATGGAGAAGCTTGGATGAATTGTGTTCTATGCTTGATGTACTATTGTCTCTGAGGCAATGAAATTTGTATTGGACTATTTTAGTTTGTTGGTCTGTATTCGAACTATATTATGGTTTGTATCCGAATAATATTATTGTAATGGACTATATGATACTTTATTTTGTACTAAGAAATATTTAATGGTAACTATTTTATTTGAAGTATTATTGGAAGTTTGTTTTAAGAAATGAAGAAAAACAATTTGATAAAATAAATTTCTGTATAAAATAAGCGAAAAATTTTAGGCGTTACATGTGTTGCATTTGCATTCTGAGGTGTGTTCTTGCAATAACGAAATTAAAAGGTTTATACTATTTTTTAATTGTTTAATATTATCTAATATTTAATTATTTTTTTATAATTATTAGATAATTAAATATTGGTTAATGTTTTTTTAGTAAATTTAAAATTTAATATGTAAAATACATATTTAATATAAAATTTTATATTAAGTGGAAATTGTATTATTCAATCCAAATAATGAAATTCAAATAAATAAATCGGGAATATTTTTTTGCCAAGGCTAGCAAGGCTATTTTTTCGGTCGATGTTGGCCAAAAAATATCACCAACCAAAAAATAGTCCTAACCAACATCAGTTGAAAAATATTTGTAACATACTTTGGCAAAATAAACCACAGTCAATGTCACCCAAAAAATAGCATCGGTTGGTGTTGACCTAAAAACATCACTAACTTTGGTCGATCGAAAAAACCTGATCAAAATTATCAATATTTATGTTTTAAAATTATTAAATATTTAACATTATTTTTTAATTAAATATTTTAAAATTAGATAGTGTTCATTTTCTACAAAATTTAATATTGAAATTTCATCTATTTAAAATATAAAAATGAAATTTTCCATATGGAGGAAATTGAATTGCCCCATCCAAATACAAAAATTCAAGAAAATTTAATTGATTTATCCAAACAAAACATTTGCAAAATGAAGGAAATTAAAATCAAAGCAATTAAAATTCCAAGCATTTCAAATTGCTTCAAATTTTGAAATTCCTCATCCAAACACAAGGTAAGAGTAATATGATTGACTAACATGTGTTCACTGCTAGAAAATATATGTATTACATCGGTTAGAACTGATGTTAACAAATGCATAGTGACATTTTTGTAAATACTTGGATGTTGTTAACATCATTTCTAAAAGAATTGATGTTAAGTATTGTTTTCAACATCGGTATTATTTAGAACCGATGTTATGTGTCACACGTCAACGTCGGTTTTGTT
This sequence comes from Glycine latifolia, assembly GCA_013407115.1. Lineage (NCBI taxonomy): Eukaryota > Viridiplantae > Streptophyta > Magnoliopsida > Fabales > Fabaceae > Glycine > Glycine latifolia. The sequence goes on from CM023955.1 coordinate 23,941,364, forward strand.
TAGAATTGATGTTGAGGCTTGCATGTTAACAATGGTTCTAATACAAACTGATGATGTTGACCCTAACAATAAAACATGGCCATTCTCACTCTATCTCTCTCGCACACCCAAAGCCTTGTTCGTGTCCAAAGTTGTGTCAAACCCTCGCCTTTCACCTCAACCATTGTCGTGCTCATCACTATTGTGTCTGTCATCGTCGCAAGCTCAATTTCTCAAGCAGAAACTTCTCATGGCCTTTCTTTGTTCCCAAACCTATCTACCCTTGCTTGTCGTTGCCGCCATTGATTTTAGGTTCTTATTTCTTCCTGTTAGGCTCAAAACCCAAGGATAAGATGGTGGAAGCTAAAGGAGGAGAAATAAATAAAGTTTAAGCAAAACATGTTGCGTGAAGGACTGTGAGAGTTTATTAGAGAAGCTAATGAAATATGGAATAAGATGGCTATGTGTGTTTAAAATGTGGGAAGGAGGGTGCTAGGTGAGAGCAAATGAAACAAAGTTCTTACAAAGGAATCATGATGGTGGAATGGAGAGGTGCAGGAGGCTATTAAACAGAAGAAGGAATGCTTTAGATCTTTGCATAAATGTCCGAATGATAAAAATTTGTAAAAAGTTTAGAGTAGCAAGAAAAAATGCAAGGAAAGCAGTGCGGGAAGCTAGTGGCAATATTTTTGACAATTTGTATAAAAATCTTGGGGGCAAGGATGGTGAAAAATGTATTTACAAACTTGCAAAAATGAGGGATAAGAAGAGTAAAGATCTCACCCAAGTTATATGTATCAAGGATGAAAATAAAAAACTTTTGGTAAGAGATGAAGATGTAAGTGAAATATGGCTAAACTACTTTAACATACTTTTTAATGGGAATGGTGACAAGAGTGAGGTGGATTTAGAGGACATTTTTGATGATCTGAATAGAATATTTGTGCGCATAATTAATACAATGAAGTTAAGGAGGCTTTGGGACCCGATGACTTCCCTATTGAAGTATGGAGAGGCTTGGGAGATGTGGCAATAAAATGGTTGACCAATATTTTCAATAAGATTCTTCAAATAAATAAGATGCCTGATGCTTGGAGGAAAAGTATGCTTGTGCCTATTTACAAAAACAAGAGAGATATCCAAAATTGTTCTAACTATAAAGGCATCAAGCTTATGAGTCATACTATGAAGTTGTGGGAGAGAGTTATTGAACATCGCCTAAGGAATGAGACCAAGGTTTCCGTAAATCAATTTGGATTTATACCAGGAAGATGTACTATGGAAGCTATTTCTTGATGCGACAATTAATGGAAAGGTATAGGGAAAAGAAGAAAGACTTACATATGGTGTTCATAGATCTTGAGAAAGCATATGATAGGATCCCAAGAAAATTCTTATGGTGGACTCTTAAGAAGAAAAAGGTAGCATTAAAGTATGTTAATGTAATCAAGGATATGTATGATGGGGCTACCATATTCAAAGCAGGCGAAGTTGGTGGTGGTGTTGTTGTTATCATTTCTTTTGTTGAACTTTGACAACTTCCTGTTCTTGTTCTTCTTCATGAACTTGTTGAATTTTTTAACTATTAGGTTCCTGTGTTCATCGCTTTCATCTTCGCTTGAGTCTTCTCCTTTTTCCACATTAGATGATGCAATTTTCAAGGCTATAATCTTTTGTTTCTTAATCTGCATATTCTACATGTGTTAGTCGGACATTTCTGATTCATACTCAAGAAGCTTACCAAATAGTGCAGCCATGGACATCTTGGAAAGATATTTTAATTCCTTGATTACTGTCACCTTTGGTTGCCATGGTCTTATTAAACACTTCAAGATTTTGATGGCTTTAGCATCAAATATCTTCCCAAGACCAAGAAGATGATTTACAATGTGAGTGAATCTTGTTTGGAGCTGAGATATGTTTTCTGTGGTGTTCATCTTGAACATTTCATACTTATGAATCAAGGTATGCTTCCTTGACCTTCTAACTTCATCTGTTCCTTCATGAGTGACTTCCAACATCTCCCACATCTCCTTTGCGCTTTTACACCTAACAGTTCTAAAGAATTCGTCAGAAGAAAGTACAGAAGTAATCATGTTCTTAGCTTTAAAATCATATTGAACAACCCGTTTTTCTACATCTGTCATCTCATCCCACTCTTTGGGAATCATATCATTACCAACAGTTTTGATAGGAATCAAAGAACCTTTTTCTATTGCATTCCATGCACTGGGGTCATTTAATTGAATGAATATTTGCATTCTATTTTTCCAAAAACTGAAATGCTCTCCTTCAAACATCAGAGGACGATTGAGGGAGGCACCCTCTTTGAAGGTAATTTATGTGGTATTCATTTTTCTTTTTAAAAAAGATAGTGATCATGAATAACACTCAAGAACCTATTCTTGATACCAATTGAAAACAATATGAACACACACAATTAACCAAGAGGGGGATGAATTGGTTAAAACAGGGTCTTTAAAAATTTCTTTAAAACAAGCAATGAATTTAGGATCGTATCACAAGGACACACTTTTAGAAAAGAAACTTTCAGTCAATCAAGATTCATCCTTCACAAAAAGCAATAGCAGAAAATGTTCACCTGTTTATCTTGAAAAGATTAACCAAAAGATTAGTAATCAATGACAACAAGATGAGAATAAGAGAACACTAATAACTATCCTGGTTCACTCCTCAACAAAAGAAGCTACATCCAGTTTCTTCTAACCAACCCTTAGCTAGAGTTCCACTATTATGAAAATTTTGTTCTTTACAAGCTTACAAAAGATCACCATTTATCAACCCTAGATAAAGAACTAAAATCTAAACACACTTTAGACTTCTAATGATCAAGACATAAAGAAACCCTTCTCTACTTTTCCCTCTAGAGAACCCTACTCTAGACAAGCTTAAAGAACCTTTTTGTAATAGCAACTAACAAGCTAAAATGTAAAAAATGAATTACAACTTGAGTTTAGAGGAGAGATACAACCTTATGATCCACAAAATGAAAATGCATGTGTTTACCAATCTGGAATCAGGTTAAAAGAAAGCAAGTTTTAGACCAAGCTCTCCAAGAAACTCCTTTGAAATCTTGTCCAAAAAAGAATTTTATCAATGATGCATAAAGATCTTGAATTGTAGGACAAGAGCTTTGTTACTCAATGTATTCTCTCTCAATTCAAAAGCCTTTTGAAAAACAATAAAAATCTTGAATTGTAATGTTGTGTTGAAATCAAAAGACCGAACAACTTTTTATAGAAAACTATAGTAATTGAATGTAATCAATTAAATCATCCATGTAATCGATTATTTGTACTTATGTAATCAATTAATTACACATTTAATCGATTAAAGTGTTCTTGAGCTTTTGGGAAAAGATACATGAACAAAGTAATCGATTACTACAAGGATTTTCATTTTCAAAAACGTGCTTGGTAATTGATTACGGATAAATGGTAATCGATTAACATAATCAGAACTTGTTTTGTGTTTAAACAATGTAGTCTATTACTTAATGCCTGTAATCAATTATTTTGTTCTTCATGGCTTAAGTAATAGATTACCAATTTGTGGTAATCGATTAATGCAGTCTGAAAATAGTTTTCCAAAACCTTAACCATTCGTACTTGGATTTTTATGCAATCATGAATACTTAAAGCTTTTTCTCAAGACATGTGCTTTTTTGAAACCATGAATGCAAGCCAATGAATGATGTTTATGCAATGCAAAGGATCATAGGAATAAACTCTTAAACAACTAACAAATTACATATGTCTTCAATTGAATGACATGTAAAAAGCTAAAACTTGTCTAAGTCAAAGAGCCTTCTCATCTTGATCCTCTTCAAGCTCCCCCTGTGTCTAACAAAACTTACCTAGGAAAAGGTAGTTAAACAAGACCTAATGGAGTGGGATATAGATTGGAAGATTGTATGTCTTTCACCCCTCTTTTATTTTAGCTTATTTTTCCTCTTTTTTGTCTTATTTTCACTTTTTCTTTTCCTCTCACTTTCTCTTTCTTTGTCTTATTTTCGATCTATCATTGGGTTCATCTACCACTGACCCCAATTAACTTGGGTTAAAGGTGTTGTTGATGTTGATTTCTTCCTGTTAGGGTTCCAGGGTTGGGAATGGACAAGTTGTATCACGTCGTCATGTAATTGTTGCTCACATATGTGTTCTATGCCCCTTATCCTTTACATTTTAATTTAAACTTGTCAAGATTTTTCGATGCTATGATTTTTTATTTATCAAATTTTCATCATTTCTTTAGCTTATTCATTTTTTAACTACACACTTGTTTCTTTGAATTTACCCTTAATTTTTTTAGTTGAGTGTGGTTCATTAACAATCCTATAAATGGATGCGACTTGAAGTGTGCTTCATTAGGTCTGCATAATCTTTTAGTTGCAATTCTAGTAGACCTTGGTTTAACCTAAGCTTGACATGTCCTTCCCATGTTTTAAAGGTTGCATGATGGTGGTAAGAGTCTATTCCTCTATTATAGTCACACCCTATATGATATCAATGAGATTAAAAACTGGGAATTGTAGGATAGGGACCTTATTGCCAAACCATTATATCCCTGTGGGTTATTTCAGTGGTGTTGTCCATTGAATTAGTCATGTATTATGTTTCTTCATGATTTTATAACATTTTACGACCTACATATCTATCTATTTCTTAGTCATGTTTTGATCAGCTAGAGGCATAACGAGGAATAATTGAATTAAGAAGTTGTTCCCTAAAATCTGGTTAAGCTATATTTTTTATTTGGAAGCTGAATTTTTTTCAAAGTTCTTTTCTTCCCATAACACAATTGGAAGGCAATAATTATGTCTAAGATGCCTTGTGATTTTGCAGTCCAAAAATTTTCTATACCTTAAATTTTAAAGTATAACAATGACTTGAATAAATTGAGACAAGTGGCATGATTAGATACCTGCGATCTTTTAGCTCTATATAGAATGCCAATTTCCCCTTATTTATGTGAGGCAGTAGTAGCATTAAGTAAGCTATTACCAATTCAAAATGTTAGAAGTTAGTGATAATTTGTTAGTGTGGTTTGTAGTGGTGTAGTGATAACCAATTGTCGCATTGCTTCAAAATTGATAAACTATGTTAATTCTGTAGCACAGGATTAACCTAGGTCGACTCAGAGATACGATCAATTTGGTTCCAACTTCAATTCACTAATAAACAGTAGGGGGGTTTTATCGAACAGTTTGTAGGCAATGAATAAAAATTGTGAAAACACAAACTACAATTGAAGAAAAATGTAGAAACTAACAGAATTTATAATAGGTATTGTAAAACAGATTAAAGAATATCAATCCAATTCACTAAACCAAGCAATGCGAATTATCATAGTTCTCAGATAATGATTTTGTTATTAAAGTTCATTCAATTTCATTAGAAGCAGTTCAATCGAATTAACTCCTAAATTAATTGAAACCATAAACCTAATTGAAATATTATCCAAAAATCTATGATTAAAAATCAAAATTAGGAAATGAATCCATAACCTAATCGATTTTCAATCCTAAACACATTCATAATAATGAAAATCGAATATAGGATTGAAGAAGACATTGAACATTCATACAAAAATTGAAATACCAAACTAGAACTAAAATTCTCATTGCTTGGATTGGATCCTTGGATTGATTGATTGTTTAACCTTCCATGATCATCATCAGTAGAAGACCCATGAAATTGGTGCAAGAAAATGGAAGAACAAAAATGAAAATGAAGAAGAAAACTGAAGAACAATGAAGAACATTTGAGAGAAAATAAGAGAAAAGATTTTAATTCTGAAAACTTATAAAAAAAATTACAAATTCTGTTTGTGCTAAAATGAAGTGTAAAAATCCAATTAACTAATTGCATTAATGTATAGTGACTGAGTCAGTAGGAAAAGGATGGCCATGATTAGGCCCATCTAATCTAACTAATTACTAATTACACCAATTCGCAACCCAAAACTCAAGTGCAGAGGTTCTAACTTTCAAGCCTAAAATGACCCTCTAAATGATAGAATTGGCCTCGTCTTATTTCTGACAAAATTGTAGATATTTTCCTTATCTTTCTAGGGACTACTCATATGCACCATTTATAGATATTTTCCTTATCTTTCTCGGGACTACTCATATGCATAATTTGGAGTTTGTAGAACTCTCTAGGTCCTGCACAAGGAAGATAGGTCAAGTCAACAAAAAATCCGAAAATAAGCAACAATTATCAATTAAGCCTACTTGTTTGCCTAAGACAAAAACTGAGTTAGAGTGATAAAATAAAATTCCAAGAAAATTCAAATAAGCTAAGAAGAATAGAAAAATATTAAACTAAAAACACTTAAAATACCCAATACTTAAACTTTTGCACTCCTGGTAAAAACTACAAGAAAGACTAAGAGAAAAATTCAAACTAAAGTAAACTACAAACTAAAAGAAAGGTATGAACAAGGTACACACATTTTTCAATGGATCCTAACAATGCACAAAAGTGAGAAAGATGGAAAAAATGGAAGAATGATATTATGGTAACAAACAATCCATGAACACATTATCACAAAGTGCAAAGTGAATAAGTAGTCAAGTTAAAATTAAGAATGAACCAAGGTGATAGAAATCTCTCAAAGAGCAACACTAAACCTCTTCTAATGTGTATGGGTTATGTTTACACTCAAACAGCACATGTAACTAGCACATCCAAATTTTGACAAGACTCTAATTCATTCAACTTGAAATACACATGCATCAAAAGATCAAAAGGACTATATAGGTTTGTAATGTATGGCTTTGCTAAAGGGTGGATAAGAGAAGAATATTTAGGCTAAACAGGGGCAATGGGGGGTAAGCCAACAAGTAAAAAGAGGGGTAGAAACAAACAAACAAACAAGGTGGAGAACAACAACATTAAAATAAAAAGAACTTGTAAGGATGAAAATGAATCACAACAAATTTTATTGCCTTTTTTTTTTCCTCTTTTTCTTTGCTTATACTTCTTTTTCTTTTTAAAATCTTTCTTTTCTTTTCTTCCCAAATCAAAACAAAATAAAAATACCCCACACTTGTTTGAAACCCACTCCCAAACACAATTCCAAGGCCCTTTTTCTCCCTAGAGTTAGGATAACATGGTTTTCCATTTTTTAGTTTGCAATGAGCTACACAAGAAAGAAATGGTTAAAGGCTCAAAAAGGGTGACAATGGATATCAATGCAATGATAGTTTTATTTGGCTAGTGGATAAAAGAAAGAAGGCCTAAATCATCTTAAACAAAGCATGTGCAACAAGGAATGTCAAAAGAGGCAAGGCAAAACATAGAGTAATCTAGCATAAGGGTGAAATCACACATGAAAGAACATGAATGAAATAATATGATTCATCCACAAAGGCCCAAAAACTCACAAGGCAGAATTCTATCACACATGATTCATCTTAAATTCTATTTCTCAAGCCTACTTATCACTTCAATAATTGCAATAATGATTCACATCAAGCATGAAACCTTTTAATCCAACAAAAATTAGTACATTTCTCACAATTTATACAAGTTAGAAATCCTATGAAAAAGTGCCTAAATTCTAATTTTTATTTTCTAAATGTAAAAACAGAATAACAACAAAACAAAACAAATACAATAAAATAATAACAGAAACAGAAAAAAAAAAGATTTTGTAATCCTTCACCCCACAGTTGAAATGCACATTGTCCTCAATGTGAGCATGCAATGGAATGCATACAAAGAGACAAAAAATAAAAGAAGGGAAAAGGAAACTCCCTAAATATCATTCAAGGAACATCATCACATAAAATTGGCAAGACCAAAGAGAGGTCCACCACAAGCTCCTCCTCCACTTGCGGGCTTTCATGAAATAGCTTGAGTTGGTGACCATTCACTTTGAAGACCTTGCTGGTAACGTCATTTTTAATCTCAACTGCACCATGGGAAAAACATTAGTAATAACAAAAGGTCCATCCCATCTAGATCGAATTATATCAAAAATAAGCTTAAGGCGAGTTAAACAAGAGCACTTGTTGGCCAATATGAAACTCCTTCCTAAGAATCCTAGAGTCATGAAATCTCTTCACTTTCTCCTTGTAAATTTTGGAGTTCTTATAGGCTTCTAAGTGGATCTCTTCAAGTTCTTGCAATTGAAGCTTCCTTTCCATACTTGCTTCATCAAATGCCATGTTACAACACTTTACCACCCAATAAGCACGGTGCTCAACATGCCTTACCAAAAATCACCCTATAGGGAGACATCCTCAAAGGTGTTTGGTAAACGGTCCTGTGAGCCCATAAACCATCTTCACGTAGCTTGCTCCAATCCTTCCTGTTGAGTTGCACTACCTTTTGTAACACCTGCTAGATATCTTTGTTAAAAACCTCTGCGTACCTATTAGTTTGGGGATGATAAGCGATAGCCACTCTATGCATAACCCCATACTTCTAAAGCAAGGATATCAATGGCCTGTTACAAAAATGGCTCCCCTGGTCACTGATAATGACTTTAGGCACACCAATCCTGCAAAAAATGTTGGATATCACAAAATTCACAACAACTTTAGAATCATGTGTTCTAGTGGCATTAGCTTCCACCCATCTAGAAACATAATCAACAACAAGTAGAATATATAAAAAATAATGAGAAATCAGAAATGGACCCATAAAATCAATATCCCACACATCAAAAATCTCACAAAATAATGGGCTATTAAGGCATCTCATGCCTATGTGTAATGGTCCCTCCTGCTCTCTGACATTCCTCACAAGTGGTTGTAATGTAACGCCCTAAAATTTTGATAACTGAAAACAGATGTTGGATGTATTGTGGTGTTATTTGATTGTTTGATAAGTTTTAATTAGTCAATTGGTTGTGTAGATTACCCTTGTGCAATTTATTGGTGTGGATGTTAAGTTATGCGAAATTTGTTTGATTTATGTTTGACATGTGTGATTGATAGTTTGACTCATAACCTGCTTTGGTAAAACTACAATTTTTAACTTGTTAACTGTTGGATCGCTTTTAAATTTTGATAGTAGGTTCAAAACCCATCTCTTCAAATTTAGACCGTTGGGATCTTTAAAATAACGACTTTTGATGCCGTGCTAAGCGCGACCAATACGTTGAGCGAGACCTGCAGTAGCGCTGACCTAGGTGATCGCCCTAAGCACAATTCCAAGATAAAGAGGAAATTGCACTAAGCAAGACAGGGCACGCAAAGTGAGACCTACACTCACTGAGCAAGACAGGGTGCGCTGAGTGAGATACGCAGATTATAAATACGCCCAGCAGCGCAGTTTTCACTTCTCTCTCTGAACTCTCACCCAAAAACCCTAGAACCTCCTCTTCCACCACTCACTCACGACCACCAGTGACCGCCATGAGCCGCCGTTTCTTGCCACCGGACCACTGAGCAGAAATCTTTGAAACTCAACTCGAGGATTGTTAGACTATTGGCAAGCGTACCAATGTCATCGTAGGTTACAAAATTTATAATTGTTCGTCTCCACAGGGACTTGAGCTACTCAGTTATTCCAGATAAAAATTAACAGTTCAATATTTATGTACAATGAGTATAAGCAGAATTTTATGTGTTTGTGAAATAACAGAAAATACAGATATAAAGAAAATACGGAAATAATAGATTTAGTGCGTCAGAATTACAGAAAATTATGGAAACTAATAAAATGAGTTTAATTAATTCAAGAAAAGTGTAGGATTGGATTTCATCATTCATACCCTTAGTATCCAGTTAACATTACCATGTATAAATCATTTTCTATCCTTATTGATGCACACATTAAATCATCTCAAATTGATCCCTCGCATATTAAATAAACATCACAACATTATAATCAAAATCTCATGTTGTTTGCAATCAAAACGTTATGACCTATTCCTAGCAACATAACGTAATAAGTAAAATCATTCAGTTCAAATCCTAAGAGCACTTTCCAGTCAAACTTAGAATCCAATTTCATGAAACTAGTGATAAAGTAGAATTAAACATTAAGAATAGAATGAAATTACCAATAGGGAGTAGAAAAGATTCATGCATATAACAAATATTAAAAGAGATACATAAGGGTACGAATATTACATCCAATCCTTAGGAGAAACTAGCCGATCATGGTGTAGAGTAAGAGATCAACAGAAGACATGACAAAGGTGGCGATCCTTGGCCCGTTTCTACAGAGTTTCCACTCATTTTCTCTCTTCTCTCACCTCTCTCTAAGCCTCCATGGCTGCTGGTTTCGTTCTCCCTCCAAAAACATGTTTTCTCCTTCACTTTGCATGGCCTTTTATAGAAAAAGTGGAGCAGGACAGGCCAACTCGCCCAGGCGAGTTTTTTAGCCTTGTTTCACTCCCCTGGGCGACTTAATACTTAGTGGTCAGGAAAGGTCCACTCGCCCAGGCGAGTTTTTTACACATGATCTGCTAGCCTGGATGAGTTAATGCTTAATGATGAGGAAAGGTTATTAGCCCAGGCGACCTTGGGTGAATTTGCTTCCAAAAATTTCCTATTTTGACCTTTTTGTCCTCTTTTCATGTCTTGGTTGTTTTGGATGCGACGGACACACTTTGATACCTATCGAAACACAAAAATTGAGTGGAATAATCTTCCAAAATATGAATAAAAACCTATATATGTACAAAATATAAAACACCTAGCATTAGGGCAAGTTTATAAGATAAGTGTTAGCATTATAATGTTGAAAATAACTAAAATAAGGAACTTATCAAGGATTTGGTAGAGAACAGAGCCTCTAATCCTTCTTTCTTTGTTTCTTCAAGGTAAACATGGTTTCCTTGTCTCCTCCTAGTTAGTTTTAAGTCTCTCTTAGTGTCTCTTGTATTTTGGGTACCATTATTGGAAGCTTTTATACTTCCTTTGAAAACCCTTTGAAAATGAGATGTTGTAAAAGTTTCCTTTTTTATAAAATTGATGTCATTTTTGTGACCTTCATTGAGCCCCGGTCACATTGGTGTGATCGAAATTTCAAAGTAATGTCTTTTGATGTGGACCCCCAAAAACACCATTTCAGCCCTTTTTAAATTTGAGAGGGTATTTGACCCCAAATGTTAATATTGACCTTGCCTTGGAAATCTATACTAAATTGTCTTCGATTTGGTATATAGAGCTTTGCGTTTGGGCAAAAGCACGCGAATTTGAGGGGTCTGAAAACAACACTAGGAGATGCTAACAGGAGAATTTATAGATAAGTGAGGGGAGTTTATTGGTTGCTTATAGCTTTGATACCATAGTTGAGGGTCAAGGAACCCAATTATTGTAATGTATGTCTTTCCGTGTTGTGTGCTGGTTTTCAAGAAAAGTTATGTTTTAGACTAATGAGATGCGATATCATTATTATTGATGTCTGTTAGTTCCTGTTGTGTGCTCGTTTTCAAGACAAACTGTGTTTTTTTTACTAATGGGATGGAATGAATTTATTATTGATGGATAAAATTGTGTATGATGATGTTGATGATTATATTAATATGAGATGATATTGACAGTTATAATGATGTTGTTGAAATGAGATAATGTTGATGTGGTTGATGATGTTGAAAGGAGATGATATTGATGTTTATGACGATGATATTGAAATGAAATGATGTTGATGTTGATAATGACATTGATGAGAGATAATGTTGACGTGGACAATGTCATTGTATGTTGTAGATACACATGGATACACATGGGGGGTGCATGACTGGATATCCTTGCAAGGAAGGGTTGGTCTATATCCATGATCAATGCATTAATGGTGTCCATGGTTGTATGTTGTGTATGTATATGTGAGGTACAGTGACCTGTTGGATATCCTTACGAGGAATGGTTGGTCCCTATCCACAGTTAGTGCATCGATGAGCCCATAATTGTATGTTGTGTATGTACATGGAGGGTGCATGACTTATTAGATATCCTTGCGAGGAAGGGTTAGTCCCTATCCATGGTCAATGCATTGATGGTGCGCATGTTTCATACTTCATAATTGCATGGATGGAAATAGAATGAAGGCAGTGTGTACCTGTGGGTTTTTATAGGCTAAAAACGCAGGTACTAAAGGGCCATTCGATTTGGAATTCCCTTGTGACTCTGGTTGATCACCATGGGGGGAATAGTCAGTGCACGATTAGGTGACCCTGATAAACGACTGAATCATTTTCCTAAGAGAGGCTATTTCAATGAGTATGGTACCACATTGCATGGTGAGTGGAATCAGGTGCATGCATCATGTTAGGCATGAGTGATTGAATTGTGAAAAAGTGGATAACTAGTTTGTTGAGTGTATGTTGAACTAATAGATTATTGAGAATGATTGTGGTTGTTATTGTTGTTTCTTTCTAATTATTGATATCCAGTGCTTATTGATCTTGTATGATAAACTCACCCTTGCAATTTTGTACCGTGTGGTTGGTATCTATGATGATCGTGAACCTTTGTTCGTGGGAGTAGATGAGCAGCAGTAGGTGACCTTGGAGGGAGATCCTTTTTGTTGGAACGGCCAAGACGACGTGATGACGTTGGAATTATTTTTGGAAAAGAGTTGTGGTTTGTTAATTAACTCTTTCTTAGTTGATTCCTTTTTGTTGGGCATGTAAATTCCAGGTGTAAACTGTTACAATCAAAGAAGCTGAAGCAAAGGATTCAAAGATGATTGAAGTAAATGTGTTTTGATATTTTATATGCCCAATCAATTTGATGGCATATGTAATTGTGTTTAAAGCTTGGTTCATTAGATAAAGCTTTATAATCCTCATTAGCTATTGATAATTCATGCATTCATACATTCATTTGATAGGAATTAATCATGTGGTAATAAGCAAGCTTATAGAATTTCATAAAGGCAATTAGGAATTGTATAAAACATTTTTTTCACTGCTTTAATCGATTACTTAGGTGAAATAATCGATTACAGGCGTGTGTATGTTTTCTGGAAAATGCCTTATGAACATTTTAATCGATTACCACTGGCTCGTAATCGATTAAATTAGCTTTACACAGAATTAGGAACTTCCTGTGATAATCGATTACATAAGCTTCTGCATAATTTTACACAGCATGTTCATCTAGTTGAATCGATTACCAGATGTTAGTAATCGATTAAATATGCATTGTTAAGTTTTAGGCATGGTCTGTGTTAATCGATTACATGTGTGCATTGTAAAACTTAGTTTATCTGGCTTAATCGATTACAAGGTGATTTAATCGATTATTCTATTCGTATCAGATTTCCAAATTTCTGATGAACAATTTAATCGATTATATGGATAAAATAATCGATTACAGTTAGTTAAAACAGTTTTTTTTATAAATAGAAAAACTGAGTCTGAGTGAGACTAAGAAAGAAAAAGAGAGATACTCGTGAATACTTTTGGAATACACATTCTCTAAAGCTCTCAAGGCTGAAATTAGTGAAAACCTCATATGTGTTGAGTATCATTGAGATTTACAAAGAGATATGAGTCTTGATACTCATTGTTTGAAGAGATATTCAAGATAGTGCATAAAGAAGCAATCAAGAAAGTGTGGTAGTCATCTTTTGCATATAATCTCAGGTTGATTGAATCATTCATATCATTCTAATAAGCTGAGGATTATGAGGTGATATCTTTCTTGTACCTAAAGCTTGAGTTTAGTTGATATTTGTTGTATAATTGTGTTGTATTTCCATATAACATTTGGATTCTTTAAAGCTTTTTCTAGAAAGGGTTTCTAGAGGGAAGAACAGAGAGGGGATCTCTGGTTCTTGATCTTTTGAAAAGTCTATAGGGAGTAGATTTTGAATTTTACCTAGGGAGGGTAAGAGAAATCATTTTTGTAAGCTTGTAAAGAACATATATTTGTTATAGTGGAACTCTAACCAAGATTTGGTTGGAAGAAAACTGGATGTAGCCTCCAGGGTTAAGAGGTGAACCAGTATAAATCTTGTGTGCATTAGATTTCAGTTTATATTTCATTAAATTATTGAAGTATAGAATTTGTTCATCATATAAACTTGGTTAGAGCACAAGAGTAATTTGATTGATGAAGTAAATTGATTTCTAATTGGTTTTAAATTGATACGATCCTTTTGAAGTCTTCCGCTGTTATAAAGTTTGAAAGGAAATTTTAAAACTCTGAGGTAAAAACAATTCACCCCCCTCTTGGTTTATTTGCATAAGTGTTCATTGTGAATGATATATACTGGTTTAAAATACATGTAAAAACTAAACTAAGTTCTGACATGTGAATGATATGTACTGGTTTAAAATATACTTACATTTGTATTAAATTATGTATTTATTCATTGTATGATAAGTGTATTATTGCAAAAAATTTACTACCATTTTCATAATCAAATTAATGGAGTTTTCATTAAAATTTGAAATTGCACGGTTAGAGCTAGTGATATCATAGCGACGAGGCGGGCCATTACAAGTAAAGTGATGAGCATCTCTAAACATGGTGGGCCAACATAACCCATAGTCCAATACTCTCCTAGCGGTTCGCTTAGGACCAAAATGACCGTCTGTAGGTGTGCCATGACAAAACCGAAGAATAGACTGAATCTCATGATCTGACACACACCTGTGGATCACTTGATCACTACCAAACCTCCATAAATAAGGATCATCCCACACATAATATTTAGCATTACTCTTAAGTTTATCTATTTGAGACCTAGATGCATGAGGTGGAACAACAAATGCAACAATGAAATTCACAATGTCAGAAAACCAAGGTGCAATATGTGATGAATGCAAGTGCATCAAATGCTCATTAGGGAAATTATCCCTAATACGAAAGGATTCAACAAGTCCCATAATCCTGCTCAAATGATCAGCAACCAAGTTTTTTGTACCACTCCTGTCCTTAATCTCAATATCAAACTCCTAAAGAAGAATCATCGGCCTGATCAGTCTAGGTTTAGCATCAGGCTTCTTCAATAGGTACTTCAAAGTTGCATGGTTAGTAAAGACAATGATATGGGAGCAAAGCAAATAAGATCGAAATTTATCTAAAGCAAAAACAATAGCCAAAAGCTCATTCTCAGTGGTGGTGTAGTTAACTTGGGCTGCATCTAAAGTGCATGAAACATAAACAATGACATGGGATAGTTTATCAACTCTCTTTGACAACACAGCCCCAAGTGCATGATTAGAGGTATCACACATGAGCTCAAAGGGAAGTTCCCAACTTGGTGGCTGCATGATGGGAGAGATCATAAACTTCTTCCTCAATTCCTCAAATACTCTTTTGCAAGGTTGGTCAATCACAAAGTCTACATCCTTTTGGAGAAGTTAGACAATGGTAATGCAATCTTGCTGAAATCCTGGATGAATCTCCTATAAAAACCTGCATGTCCAAGAAAAGAACCACTTCTTGCATAGAAGCAGGGTAAGGTAGAGAATTAATAACATCAATCTTAGTCTTATCGACCTCAATACCTCTACTAGAGACCAAATGCCCTAAGACTACACCTTTCATGTACCACAAAATGACATTTCTCAAAGTTAAGAACAAGGTTAGTCCCAATACATCGGTCAAGAACTCTAGAGAGACTATCCAAACATGCATCAAAAGAGGAACCATAAACAGTGAAATCATCCATAAACACCTTCATGCAACTCTCTAATAAATCAGAAAAGATACTTACCATGCAACTTTGGAAGGTAGCTGGCGCGTTGCATAGGCCAAAATGCATGCTAGTGTACATAAATGTGCCAAATGGATAGGTGAATGTGGTCTTGTGTTGGTCCTCCGGTGAAATATGAATGTGCATGTAACCTGAAAAACCATCAAGAAAGCAATAATGTGATTTACCTGCCAACCTCTCCAGAACTTGATCAATGAAGGGGAGAGAGAAATGGTCCTTGCAAGTAGCCTGGTTAAGTCTCTTGTAGTCAATGCAAACACGTCAACTGTTGGCTATTCTAGTCGAAACCAACTCGTTATCTTGGTTTCTCAAAACAGTGATACCCGACTTCTTAGGGACTACTTGAGCAGGTGAAACCCAAGTGCTATCTGAAATGGAATAGATGATCGCTATAGCTAGTAACTTCATCACTTCCTTCTTCACCACATCAAGAATAGTGGGATTCAGCCTCCTCTGTGGCTACCTCACCTACCTAGAATCATCCTCCAAGAGTATCCGATGCATGCAAATGGAAGGATTTATTCCAAGAAGGTCAGCAAATGTCCATCCAATGGCCTTTTTGTGGCCTCTCAAAACATACAACAACTTCTCTTCATGCTTAAGTGACAAACTGCTAGATATGATGACTGGAAGCTTCTGAGCATCATCTAAATATGCATATTTAAGGTGCTCAGGTAGTGAATTCATCTCCAAGGAAGGTGGCTGAATGGTGGAAGGCAAGGAAAGGTTGGTGGCTAAGGGAAAGGAGATAAGAGAATCAAAACCTGTATTTGTACCTGCAACACAATCAGAGTGAAGTATAGAGAAAATCTCCGCACAAATACTACACACAACAGCAAAATCATCATAGGTAAATTCCCAGAACCAAGATCAAAATCAGAAAGTAAATATATATAAATATCTACACTATCTACTGTAACATCAATGATATCAACAAGAAGGACAAAATGCTCCTCTACAGGATGTCTCATAGCCTAAAAAATGTTGAAATGGACAATGTCATCACCAAACTCCATGGAAAAGAGTTCCTGCATGCACATCAATTTTAGTCCTAGCTGTCATCAAGAATGGTCTCCCTAGGATCAATGTGGAACCATGGCTGGAAGACTAATTCTCCATATCCAAAATGTAAAAATCTGTTGGAAAAATCAAATCATTAACTCGCACCAGCACATCTTCAATAAGTTCAAGTGGAAGCGCAACACTCCTATTGGCTAAGTAAATGACAACACCAGTGGGTTTCAAATCACCAAGATGCAGTGATCTATAAACTGATGTGGGCATAACATTAATTGAGGCTCAAAGGTCAAGCATGGCATATGTAAAAGTACAATCTCCAATGGTGCAAGGGACAGTGAAAGTGTCAGGATCTTTGCACTTATGTGGCAAGGTGGATAGTGGAATGGCAACAACATTTTTGCCCTGTATAAGTGCAGAAACATTTCTGCCCATCTTCTCACTTGCTCATTTCCCTTTAACTTCCTCTTATGGGTGAAAAAATCATTCAAGAACTTTGCATATTTTGGAATCTATTTGATGGCATCAAGGAGGGGAATGTTGACTTCCACCCTCCTGAAAGTCTCAAGCAGATCAGAATCAAACTCCATTTTCTTTGCGAAAATGGATCTAGAAGGAAAAGGTAGAGGAATATGTTTTAGTGCAAAATCTGTTTTTGCACCATCATCAATTTTTTTTACCAGCATCAATTTTAGCACCAACATTTGTTGAATTTGGAAGCTCTGTGCCACTCCTCAAGGTAATAGCACTCACATTCTTTGGATTAATAATTGGTTGTGTTGGAATGTTGCTAGAACCTTGCTGCTGCATCTGGTTGATAGTTGTAGTTAACTATCCATTCTGAGTCTGCAGGTCTTGGATGGGGCACTAACATTTTGTTGAAACTGAATGTTGCTGGTTGTCATTTGCTTCATCAAGTCCTCCAAGGAAGGTCCATAACTACTCTGCACAGGTTGTGCAGGTGTAGGTGCAGGCTGCTGGAATTATGGTTGTTATCTAAACAGGGAGCTTGGTATTTGCTAATGGAGAGTTGATATTGCGACTGTTGAGGTATGAATGGCTGCTGTTGTTGTGTCTGTTTTGTTGTTGTGGACCAGAACCATACCTCAAATTGGGGTGATCTCTCCAACCAGGATTATAAGTGTTGGAATAAGGATTATATTGTTGTTGATGTATGAATGGTTGTCCATGTTGTATGGAAGAAGCTTCAGCAGCTTGTTCTATTTCTTGGAGAGTGGGACATGCATCTGTTGGATGATCAAGTGCACAACAGATACCACACAACCTTGGTTGATTGGCTGCCATCACATTCTATTGTTGACCAATGGCAAGTTGTCTCACAAGGGATGTCAATTCTGTTAGTTTATTCTCCAACCTCTGGTTATCAGCAACAATAGAAATAGAAACTTCATTTGCAACAACTTTGGATGTTGCAGTTCCTCTAGCACCAAATTGCTGATAATTGGCTGCCATGTTAAAAATCAACTGTCTTGCAGCAAGATGAGTCTTGTCCATCAAAGTGCCTCCACTGGCTGCATCTATCATACTCCTGTTCATTAACATCAAGCCTTCATAAAAATACTGGATCAATAATTGCTCACTTATTTGATGGTGAGGACAGGTAGCACACAACTTATTAAATCTCTTCCAGTACTCATATAATGTCTCTCCAGGTAGCTTCCTTATACCACAAATTTATTTCTGGATGGATGTTGTTCTAGATGCTGGGAAGAATTTCTCCAAAAATCTTCTCTTCATATATGTCCAAGTGTTGATAGGATCTGGTTGAAGGTGCAACCAGTCCTTAGCCACACCATCAGAGAGAATGGAAATGCCTTTATCTTCACATAGTCCTCATGAATGTCATGTGGTCGCATGGTGGAACACACTACATGAAACTCCTTAAGATGCTTGTGTGGATCTTCACCTGCAAGACCATGAAACTTTGGAAGCAAATGGATAAGTCCAGATTTTAGCTCACAACTAACCTCAGTCTCAGGATATTGAATACACCAAGGTTGATAAACAACATCAGGTGTAGCCAATTCCTTAAGAGTTAGGTTATTATCAGCCATTGTATCAACAAAAATTTCATAATCAAGATGTTTAGAATTAGAAACAAAAGACTCAGAAGCACAAGAATTAGAATATACTATACTATTATCTAGAACTACATTATCATGCACTACACTTCTGTTATTTATGCTCAACCTGTGAAATGTCCTATCTATCTCAAGATCATATGAATACAAATCACTTGATTTGGACCTATTCATGCACAATTCAACTCATCAGAGACAAAAATCACAGAAATAATAGACAACTACTCTACCAGGACATTATTCACAATATCTATCGAAATGAAACAAAAAATGGAAAACTACCTCAAACAATTTTAAAAAAACTTTAAAACACCACAGTAAATGCCTAAAAATCATGTTTGATTTTTGTAATTTTTTTTGGTGATTTTTAAAAATCATGAAAACACAAAATAAATTCAAAAGTAGCCTAGATCATTGAATTTGGCAATTTGGACCCCCAATGACCGTGTTTGTCCTTCACAGGGTTACCATGATGTATTAATTTTCTCCACATTCTAGTAAATTTTCAGCTCATTCTAAGATTGTTTTCTGTGAAATGACCTGAATGTCCTTGCGCTGAAACTCGTACTTAGAGGCCGAATTTGCCGATTTTGACCCACACCAAAGCCTTAAGTGGTTACTTTTACTTAGAATGGGGGATAAACTTCGGACACCAAGTTTCGCAGCCAAACTCCACAAGACAAATCACTTCTAGAACACACAACACAACTACACTACACCATTCCTATCTCTACTACTACTCTATTTTGTTCCTCTGTTTTTCTCTGCTTTTTTATGTTTTTGCACCGCTACTTCATAACAAACAACAACAATAATGCAAATATGTGGCAAAGTGCAATTGTGCAGTAGAATGCAATTATGTAGCATAATTCACATTTTTTTATACTAATGTCAATTTATACCTATGCTATTATCTAAATATAAGTGAATTAAAGTTAGCACACAATGAACTGTATCCCCGACAATGGCGTCAGTTTTGATAACAGATTGTTGCATCACTTCAAAACAAATAAACTACGTTAATCCTGTAGCACAGGATACAGGATTAACCTAGGTTGACTCAAAGATACGATCAATTTGGTTCCAAGTTCAATTCACTAATAAACAACAGGGGTTTTTTTCAAACAGTTTGTAGGCAATGAATAAAATTGCAAAAACACAAACTACAATTGAAGAAAAATGTAGAAATTAACAGAATTGATAAGAGGTATTGTAAAACAGATTAAAGAATATCAATCTAATTCACCAAACCAAGCAATGCGAATTATCATAGTTCTCAGATAATGATCTTGTTATGAAAGTTCATTCAATTTTATTTGAAGCAGTTCAATCGAATTAACTCTTAAATTAATTAAAACCACAAACTTAATTGAAATATCATCCAAACAATCTGTGATTAAAATTTAAAATTAGGAAATGAATCCATAACCTAATCCATTTTCAATCCTAAACACGTTCATAATCATGAAAATCGCATATAGGATTGAAGAAGAAATTGAACATTCATACAGAAATTGAAATACCAAACCAGAACTCAAATTCTCCCTGCTTGGACTGGATCCTTAGACTTATTGATTGTTTAGCCTTCCATGATTATCATCAGTGGAAGACCCACGAAATTAGTGCAAGAAAATGGAAGAACATAAATGAAAATGAAGAAGAAAAGTGAAGAACAGTCAAGAGAAAATGAGAGAAAAATTTTAATTCTGAAAACTTCTAAAAGAAACTACAAATTCTATTTGTGCTAAAATTAAGTGTAAAAATCTAACTAACTAGTTGTACTAATGTATACTGACTGAGTTAGTAGGAAAGGATGGGTCATGCTTAGGCCCATCTAATCTAACTAATTACTAATTACACCAATTCGCAACCCAAAACTCAAGTGCAAAGGTTTTGACTTCCAAGCCTAAACTTACCCTCAAAATGACAGAATTGGCCTCGGCTTATTTTTTACAAAATTGTAGATCTTTTCCTTATCTTTCCAAGGATTACTCATATGTGTCATTTGGAAATCTGTAGAACTCTCTAGGTCTTGCACAAGGAAGATAGGTCAAGTAAGCAAAAAATCCGAAAATAAGCAACAATTATCAATTAAGTCCACTTGTTTGCCTAAGACAAAAATTGAGTTAGAGTGAGAAAATAAAAGTCCAAGAGAAGTCAAATAAGCTAAGAAGAATAGAAAGATATATAACTAAAAACACTCAATCATGTAGGAGGGTGATAAGTGTCATATTTTAGTTATTTTTTGGATTATAATCACTTATCTTTTGATTTTAGTAGTTTTCTTATAAAATTTTATTAATTCTAGTTGTTTTATATTTTGTACATTTATAAAAGTTGTTGTTTAAATATGGAAGATTCATCCATGCATTTTTTATGTTTTGATGGTTATTTGTTGGATCCATAAATCAAACCAAGATGAAGGACAAAATGGTAATTTTTGAAGAATTTCATAGTATCACTCGCCCAAGCTAGCAAACAGCTCGCATGGGCTAGTAAGATTACTTCATCCTGAAGTAACGGGCTCGCCTGGACGAGTGACATTACTTCAGCCTGAAGTAACCAACTCGCTTGGGCGAGTTGGTCTAGCACCTCTTGCACCGATTCATATAAAAAGTCATGCAAAACTGAAGAATTAAGGAGAGATGAGAAACCAGAGGGAGGACAACACGAAGTTAGGAGAGAGGAGAGAAAAAAGTGAAACTGCAGCTACAGAGAAGTGATCGTGGATCGCATCCTTCATCATTTCTTTTGTTGATCTTGCGCTCTACACAATGATCGACTAATTTCTCCAAAGGATTGGATATAATCTTCATACGCTTATGTATTTTGATATTATATATATATATATATATATATATATATATGAATCTTTTCTACTAATTACTGGTGATTTCATTCTATTTGTAATGCTTGATTCTACTTTATTACTAGTTTCATGAAATTGGATTCTAAGTTTGACTAGAAAGTGCTCTTAGAATTTAAACTAAATGAATTTACTCTTCACATTACATTGTTATGAATAGAGCATAATGTTTTGATTGCAAATAACACGAGATTATAATTGTAATGTTGGGATATTTATTTCATATGCAAGATATTCGGTAAATATCCTTAGTATTCTTGAATGCGAGGGAGGTGAAGTAATGTTAGAAAATGATTCATATATATTAATATTATTTGGATACTGAGAGTATGAACGATGAAATCCAATCCTACGTTTCTCTTGAATTAATTAAATTCATTTTACTTGTTTTTGTAATTTTTCATATTTTCAACGCACTAATTCTGTTATTTTCATTAAACCATGAAATTTCGATAAATTTATTGTACATAACTATTGAGTTGTTTACATTTATCTAAAAAACTAAGTAACTCAAGTACCCGTTGAGATGATTTCTATCATAAAATTTGTAATATACGACGATATTGATATGCTTGTTCAAGTTTTGTTGCTGCTGTATTTTTGTTCTCTAAATTATTTTTGCTGATAAGTTTGTCATTTGTGTTTTATAAGAGCATTTTTTTTATTGTACAGTTCTGTCTTCATATTTTTTTTTCCTATTTTTAAAATGCATGATCATGTATTTCCCTATTGTTACTGCACATGAATTTAGTTCGATGAAAAAATTATTTCTTCTGTGTTTTTTACAGCAACCTCAAGTCCTAATGATTGATGGCTTTTAGTTTTAAAAATTTACCCGTTTATGTGCTGAAATTGAAACAATTGTTATTTTTTTTTTAATTTTTTTTTTCAATTTATCAGGTCTTGAAACATTATTGGTGCTTGTCTAGTTGAACCCTTGTGAACACTTAGGAACAGTGGGAGCTTTGAGTTTTTGTGTCCAAAAGACACTCAAGTAAATAAAAATTAGTGAACCAAATTTAAATAAATTTTATCATAAAATTAATGTTTAAAAAATAAAAAATAAACTAGCAATTCTTACAAAGTAGTACTTCTCATAAGAGAAGTGGAAAATATATGTTTCGATTGGGCAAATCTTTCCTATATAATTCTTAAGCATTGAAGAAAACGAGAGGAGAATAAATTTTTTATTACTAATAAATATTTTCTAATTTAATAATTTTTATGGTTATTAGTATCTTTGTGAATTAGTAATTGGTCCTCCATTCTTGAGAAAACTACTTAGTTATTCATAATTTTCTTTTGCTGTAAATAAGAAAATAAAATAATGACACTATTAATAAAAACAACTATAATAAATACTATTTTTATTTTTATTTTAATTTTTTTGTTGATTCTAGTGTAAATACTATAATATTATTCAATGCTATATATTAATCAATAAAATTTATTTATTATATATATATATATATATATATATATATATTATATTCAATACAAGAAATGACAATTGAATGGAAAAAAATATTGCTAATAAAACAATGACATATGGAACCTATTTATTTTGTTTTCATTCATACCTTCATATCTTTTTTGACACCTTTTACTTTTTTTCCATATGATTTTTGTTATATTTTATCATTTCATTTCGATCTCAATTAACTTGAGTTAAATATATTGTTGATGTTGTTGTTTATCATCTCATTTATCATATCACTAATTATTTCTATTCTATTAATTTTCTTTTCTCAAAGTGTCAATTAGCATTAAGGTGTTTATCAATTTTTTTCATAATGATGGAAAGTTGATGTGGGAAAACAATGTCAGAATGACACACACAATGAAAATATTTAACTTGAAAATAAAAAATAATAATTATATGTTTAATTGTAGATTAGTTTTATCACTTATCTTTTTAATTTTTGCACATGTTATTGATGTTGGCGTGTTATACTAAAAAAGCTAAACGATGATAAGATGCTCACAAAAGAAAACATGAATGGTAAAATGCACGAAATAATAATTGTTGAATGGTAAAATATACAAATAAGTAAAAAAATATAAATGAAATATATGACATATTTTTAGAGTTTAATTTTTATGTTTATTAGTGAAAATAAAGGTTTCTCATTGGTAGTTATTTCCTATTTTGGTGATGATATGATAACTTTACTCTTAGCTAAGATATTTATTTGCATTTATTATGCGTGCAAGTTAGTTTGTGTAGCACTGTAGTGTTGACCTTGGTCAACACTTGTGAATTCAAGATGCCTTAGAGCATCTCCAATGGGAGTATCTCAGTGGGTTTCTTAGGCTAAGAACCCATTTCTTCAGAGTTCTTATGCGTTGGAGAAGAATAACGTGGCGGAACCGGTTTCATCCGCGGACGGGTGTGTTCCTTATATTAGGAACCGTTTCTTGCGGATTAAAAAATATTATTTTGGCCTAAAAATCATTATTTCAGTTATTCCAAACCACAATCCACGGCAACATCAAAGTGATCCAACAAAGGAAGAAGATGAATAGTTGCAACAAAAAATTGTAAACAGAGAAAGAAGGAAGGAAGGAGGCCGCACCTTGCACCGAGGGATTCCACCGGCTCCACCACCGCAACAGTAACCGATCCTCCGCCGGAACCATCAAATTAACCACAATGTCATCATCACCACAGAACATAAAGCAGAGAGTCTTCACATGTCTGACAAAACTCTCTGACCGCGACACGCAGTCCCTTTCCACCGCGGAACTCGAGACCATCGCTCGTAACCTTGACGCAACCACCGTGCTGGCGTTCCTCTCGTGCATGTATTCCACGGATGCCTCCGACAAACCACCGGTGCATGCGAGGAAGGAGGCGTGTGGAGAAGAGAAGAGGGGTGAGAGAGCTAAGGGAGGAGGAGACGTGTGGAGAAGAGAAGAGGGGTGAGAGAACTGAGGGAGAAGGCGTGGAAATGAGAGGGCACGGAGAAGAAGATTCTGGAATTGAAAACATTGAGGACAGCTGATTCAAATCCTAATCACTGATTTTTAAATTAAAAATGTAAATATTTTTTATGATTTAAAACATATTGTGATGTAAACTTAGAGTATGAACTTGTGTTGTTATGAATTTTATTTGTTATATTGGTATTAAGTATTTTATCATGGCAATATGGTTTAAAATTTAGAGTATATATTGATCAAAATTATGTTTGCTAATATATATTTTATTTTTTACTTGCATTTCCAACCGTTAATACAATCCACGCTCTTCAATAGAAAGCTAGACAAAATAAATGTCTCTGTACCTTCAATTTAGTCATCAAAATCTACACACACAACAAAAAGTAATTGAAAGGCAACACGTAAAAAATATGAAAATCAACTAAACTTTAAATTGAAGGAGCCGTTGTAAAGATTCTAGAATTGAAAGGCAATGGTAAAAAATATGAACGTTAAAAAAAATAACGGATACATGAAAGGTTGATTATAAATATAGGTGGGTTGTTTTGTTTCTTCACACAATTGACACTTCTAATTTTTTTGTTCCTATCCATTGTCAATATTTTTTTTCTGAAATGGATCCCAATAAGTATTATCAAAGTGCTTACAATTTTTTACAAAATCAACCACCCCCTACCAATGAAAATCTTGCAAATCCACCACATCCATCCCAATATGTTATGTATCTACCAGTACCCCATACCAGTGAAAATTTGCAAAATAACTCACATCCACCGTCATACTTTATGTATCCTCAACCACCTCCTACAAGTGAAAATTCACAAAATCCACCTCAGTATATGATGTATCCACCACCTCCACACATGTGGTATATGCATCCTCTATCTAATATAGACTCACCTACCGGTGGTAGTTCTCAAAATTTACAGTTTTGTAGTCAACGATCACCCCCCATCAATCCAAACACGTGTTATAGACCTTCTTTATCCAATATTTCCCCCGCTATCAATGAAGTTGAGTCCACAATTGGTGTAGACAATATTCAACTAGATGAGGGCGACCACAATGGTAGTGGAAAAAAAACACGTACAACATTCTCGGTGGAAGAAGATGTAATTCTTGTTCGATCGTGGCTCAATGTGTCAAAGGATTCAATAATCGGTGTCGACCAAACATCAAAGCAATATTGGGCAAGGATTAAAAATGCATACAACAATGACGATGTGCGTCAGAGCGGGTTGTTTTGTGAAAGAAGCTCGACTCAGTTGAAATCTCGATGGAATAGGATCCACCCAGCAGTTCAAAAATTTAATGGGTGCTACAAACAAGCCGATAAGCATAGGATAAGTGGAAGTTCAGAGAAGGATTGTATGGCTAATGCTCATTTGATTTACTCGCAGGATACAGGTAAAAAATTTGAGGTTGAACATGCTTGGTTGTTGTTGAAAGATCAACCTAAATTCGATGCAGAATTCATGTCAAATACTTCAAAAAGAACAAAGGTTTCTGCAGATGGAAATTACTCATCGTCTTCTAACACAGAGACACCCATTGAAACCGAAGAATATGATGAGCCATCGCCAGTGTCTCGCCCAGTGGGACAAAAAGCGGCAAAAAGAAAGAGCAAAGGAAAACAAGATTCTAACAATATCGATTTATCTGACATTGAAAGTGTAATGAATGAGAAGAATGCAAACACATTAAAACTTATTCAGTTAAAGGAGGCTCAAGAAAGGCGTATGCAAGATCAAGAACGGCGCATGGATTATGAAATCCTCATGAAGGATACATCCAACATGTCGGAACAACAACGCCAAGACCACGAAAAGTATTGCGAACATATTAGGAAGAAATTGTTTAATTAAAGTTTAGTCGTTATGTTTGAATAATAATAACTAAATTTATGTAATATTTATTTTCGAGGTTTAGGTTTTTTATTTATTTCGATGTTATTGTGTTTAATTATTTATTATTATGTAAAATTTTATTTTATATTGTTACGCATTTTTTTATTTATTTTAATTTATATTTATGAAAATTGAAAAAATGTTAAGTTTTATTAAAAAAATATAAATACGTGGATTTTTTTGAGTTCCTTATGATTTCTTGCATTTGAGCAAAATATTAAGTGAGTTTCTTAGGAGTGACATGGCACTGTGGGGACCACAAAAAGTACTGGGGGGACCACAAAAAATTAGTTAAGAAACCCAAATGGGTTTCTCCCATTGGAGGTGCTCTTAGTGTTTAGGCCTGGGAGAGTTATTATACGGAGGCTTTAACTTCCTACACCAGCAATATTCCTTATATACCCAGCACTCGATAGTGGAATTCCAAAATTACCCCTCATTAAAATGGTGACTTATACATCAGTTTGAAGCCCAGCACAGCAATGTTCCTCTTCTCTGCGCCCTCTGCCCAGCCGTGCCGTTCGCCTTCTCCGCAGACGCACCCGCCATTGATATTGATCAAGGAAGAAGGAAGCTAAGGACATCCGTTCTCTCTGCTGCCGCCATTGTCGAATCCGTGAGTTCTGGCTTGAATTTTATTCGTTTCCATTTTCGTTATGTTAATTTGAAATATGAATGGGCGTTGATGGCTACGGATTGACAATCCGTAAGAAGCAAATTGGAAATCCATATGCATACGGATTGGCAATCCGTAAGGTCCATACGGATTGCCAATCCGTATGGTATATTCTGATTTTTTACAAATTGGATGAATCCTGTGATTTTTTTGCCAGTGAATCCAGTAGATTTGTTTCATATTTAGGATGCCAATAAGTAAAGTTTAATTGTCAATCATAAAGTTGTAATGGTTTAAGTGATTGATTCAACGCAAGTAAAAGGGTAATTTTCAAAGTTTATGAATGAATGAAGTAGAGTTGAATTCAATTGTAATTTAAAATGATATTGTCAAATGTTATGGTAGGCTTAGTGATGTTGTTGTACATGGCAATGATTTGAAATTGTTATTTAAGATTTGGTAGGCCTTCTCAGGATATGGTTAAGAGTAAAGGTTAATGAATGAAGTGATGTGCAATGCAATATTAATTTGAAAGCTGTCATATGGTATGGAACCCGTAAGGTATTTGATCAGGATGGCTTTGGTTTGAAGTTGTTATTTAACACTTTCTAACAATGTTAGGTTATGGTTAATGTAACATCTTAAAAATTTTATTAAACATTTGTGGAAATGTGATGATGATTTGGATACAAGTATATTTGAAGAGAAATGACTAAATCACTCTTTCCATGAAGTAGAAATTACTAGAATACCCTTAGGATGAAAATTACAAAAATACCCTTGTATATTTTTGAAAAATGACCAAAATGCCCCTAGGAAGCATGACAAAATTACCAATATGCCCCTAGGACAAAAATGCTCAAATAACTTTAAAAATTTTGTAGAAACCTAATGGAATTATAGCATACACTTAGCTAACTAAGTATCAAAATACTTTGAGACACAAAACTTTAGAATAAAATTTCTAGGAATTTTTCAAGATAACAACTTTGAGACTTTATTTAAGAAAATTCAAGCATAAGAAAAACATGGAAAGATGATACATATAATCTAAGGAATTTTCTCTTAATTATAGAATATATAAACCAATTTAATAAAATGGTTTAGTAATTTTTGATAATCAGCAGAAGTATAGGCCAATCAAAAACAAGATAAGAAGAAAAATCTTCTCTTGTCTCCTTTGGTAGATCACGTGGAAATCTCTAGAGATTACTTCATCAATCCCAACGGTCAAAAGTTACATATGTGGGATATTAGTGTACCTTTAAAATTTTAAGAAGATCCAACGGTTAACGAATCCAGAATAAGGCTTTTACTAAAACAGGTTTTGTGATAAAAAGTGGAAGGACATTTGTATGGCATAAAAGGAAGAAAAATTTATGTTCCCACCCCTAGGTATGAAGAGCACGTGAAGAAACGTGTAGAAGAGGCAAGAAACTTCATGATAAGCCACTTAGAAAGCAAGCCACATGATAGAAACAAGTGGTATGACACTTGTATGGCATGGATGCAAGATAACATAAAAATCAAGCCAAGATTTCTCCACCTCCATCTAGCCTTCACATGAACTTTGATGAAGCAAGGAGAAGCTTCATGAAATTGGACACATGTAGGGACACTTGTAAAGGCATGCCAACTAAGTGGACACTTGGAAAGGCATTCATTATGACCAAGACAAGTGTTAGGACACTTGTATGGCACAAAATCAACTTGGAAGATTTTTAAGAAAAAGTTATATTTTCTAAACACTATATAAAGGGAGGGGGGGAACCTTTGGTGCAAACCATTCTCAAGGCATTTCCTCTACCTCAATTTCGTGCTCCCTCTCCCCTCATATCACCTTCATTTCATTTCATCTTTCTCTTTTAAAACTTGAATCAAGAAAGAAAAGCAAACCCATCTCTTTGAGAAAATTTTTGTGAGAAACCTAGCAACCTTAGGAAGAGTTCTTGTCAAGTTTAGTAGAAGGATATCAAGGCTTCATCTCTAAGAGGATTTCCCAAGAAAGGAAGGAAGGAAGGAAGCCATTTATCCATTCAAATTCAAGACTCAAACTCACTTGAGGTAGGCAAAGCTTAAATCTCTAGTTAAGCCATGGTTTGGATTAATTTACATGCTTTAGTAGGCTGAATTATGGTTATTATTTAGGCTTGAATTTCGTGATGTTTGAAGGTTATTCTTTAATGAGAATATGTTAATTTAAGCCATAAGATAGGTGATGATTTATATCTATCAATATTAGTGATGTATGGAAGCCCATTTGATGAACTTTTGAAGGTGATTTTAATAATATTTTGGACCGTCTGTTGATATTTTTATGAAACTATTTTGATTTAAATTTAGAAGTAGAGGTTGAATAGGTATGTAGTTTAATGGTTTAACTATTGAATGATTCACTTTTGAGGATTAATTAGTGAGGAAGTAAGTGAAAGAAGAATCAAGATTTCATACTAGGTTTGAATCTTTTCTTGTGAAGGTTTCAAGGGAATTAGATATTATTTATATTGAGGATCATTAGTTAGATTACTAACATAATTTTTCTATAGTTAAAACTATTCTCTGGTTATGCATAAAAGATGGTAATAATCTTACTTGATTAAAATATGGTGGTGTAACCATATTTATAATCCATATGATGATATGATGAAAATATTTTTCCATAAGGTATATGTGTTTCACTTATGGATTTGATTATATTATGGATGAATATTGATGTAATAAGATAGGTGGATTACTGTTTCCAAGTCCAGTACGAGGCTTTGGAGAAACAGAATCTGATGCTACATACAGTACGATATGTAGTACCCAGGCGCAAGATACATGGCAATATTTCATGCATGTTTGCGTAAGACTATAGCAGCGTCCACATCCAGTACGAGGTGTGGCCACATACAGTACGATATGTGGAGGCCATTTGCCCTGGGATAGTTCATTTCATGCATTCATATAGCTTGCATATTTCTTATGTATGGGTTTGAATATATTGATGTTTTACTAACCTACTAGTAAGTTTGGGATTTAACTTTGTCTACTGAGAAATTTTATTTCTCACAAGATTTGTTTCATGTTTTTCTTAGATAACAATCATGGTCAGGTTCATTGAAGGGCTGGAGTAATGAAGGAAGTTATGTATTAGACTGAAGCATAGAAAATACTATATTTGTATGGACTTTTGTAACAAGAACTATGACTATGTACAATATTAAGTTTATAATTGTACGTTTTATGTTTTAGTAATTTCACTAATAGTTTTCTTGGAAATTTTCCATTAAGCAAATAATAACAAAGTTAATAAAAATAAGTAGAAATTTAGGTCGTTACAGTTAACAGTAATTTGAATAACATATTGTCAAATGTTATGGAACTGTTTTTGATATTGATCCACATGTGTATGATTGCAAGTTGTTATGTAATTTATTCATCCTAAATATGAATTGATATGACATTGTAATGTAACAATTTGGTTGGAATTTCAGATCATGGTTAAAATGAGAGGATTACGCCGTCCTGTGGCTAGGGAAGGAAGAGAAGCCACTCAAGAAGAACCCCCTGCACGAAGGAGGCCGACAGCATCCGCAAGAAGGCAACGCGGAATCCGTATTGATGTTGGGCCTGATGAGGCTGAGGATATTATGGAGGTTGGTGACGTTGGTTCCCCTGATGCGGGAAGAGTTGAACCTGATGTGGAGGGAAACATAGATGCTACGGTTGACGGATTTCCTAGTGGGCCGCATGACACATCAGTGTTGTCTCTTTACGGTGATCATGTCGCGGTCAAGGTTTGGACTGGAGAGGTACGATTGAATTCAAACATACTTCCATTTGAGTTTTATAAGTAGTTGTGAATCCCTTTGTGGCTTATATATAACATGTGCGTGCAGGAACGGCCTGAGTTGAAGTTGGCCTCACATGGAAGGAAGGTGCACAAATTTGGTGTGCCTGCGCCTGAGATTGAAGAGATGGTCGCCGGGACGGGGTTAAGCCCACTGATCAGTTGTTCTTTGGAGACCGGTGACCGAGGTCTGATATCAGCTTTTGTCGAGAGATGGCATAAGGAAACTAGTAGTTTCCATTTGCCAATTGGAGAGATGACGATCACCCTGGACGACGTGTCATCGTTGCTTCATCTACCAGTCATCGGTGCATTCCTGACGTACGATGTATTGGATGTAGAGGAGGCAGTTGAGTTGATTGTGGAGTTGCTTCAGGTGACAGAGACAGAGGCAGAAGCTGAGACGAAACAATGCCATGGTGCATATGTTCGTCTTTCATGGTTACGAGAGTTGTATGTTCGTAAGTGTCAGGAGATGGAGTGGACAGTCGCAGCCAGAGCATACTTGCTCCACTTGGTTGGTTGCACGATATTCGCCAACAAGAGTGCCACTCATATCAGTGTGGTATTCTTGGAGGCGTTTCGTGATCTCCATGAGGCTGGTGGATTTAGTTGGGGCGCGGCTGCACTGGAGCACATGTATGAGAACCTTAACTACGTGTGCCAGCACCACGAAAAGCATCTTGTTGGTTACATTACTCTGTTGCAGGTATTTTATCAATTTAGCTAACTTGTGTGTGTTGTTTAATGTTTCCTTCAAACTTTATTTGGTCTGATGTTGCAATGTGATTTGGTTGATGCAGTGTTGGGTGTATGAGCATTTTCCGGGGCTTGCTAGCATGATTAGGGACGAGGACTACATTGAGAGGCACCCCCCGGGCATGCCGATGGAACCCAGGGAAGGCATTACCTGTCGTAACCTATCGACGGCGACTAGATAGGTTGACGACTAACGGTGTTGTGTGGACGCCGTATGACGACCACCGTCCTTTCTGTGAGTTGGAGGACATTGCCCTTTTTTCATGGCATATCAGATTGGGGCCCTACATTGTCCGTTACCAGCCGGAGAGGGTGCTGAGACAGTTTGGGTTCGTGCAGGGCATACCGGACTTTGATAGCTGCCCCTACCCCCCATCGGTAGAGGAGGTGGACGATAGGTGGAGTCACTATTCGGAGCATTTGGTTATCACTGCAAACACGGACAGGGCCCCAGGGCAGTGTCATACTGGTTACATGGAGTGGTTCTTTACCATTTCTCATCCATTCATGAGCCCTCCTCAGGCAGGTGAAGATGGTCATCGTTCTCGTGCCATGCATCCATCAGTATCCATACCAGCACCAGCTCCAGATACAGTGCCTGTTGATGATGTTCCTGACCTGATGCCTCGCCATGCAGTGGTAAAGTTCATTTTCATACACGTTTGACAAACAAATTATCCATTTAACCTTATATTTAAACATACCCATTCTTCTATGCAGGCTGTGTGTGAAACGATTGCGGGAAAGTTGCAACGCATGATAGATGCTGGGATGGTCACCGCTGGCACTGAAGCGTTTGATATTACTGACCAGTGTATCCGATTAGTGCGAGGTGTCACAGATGATAGATTAGTTTACGTTCGTTCTAGACGGGGAGCCAGTAGTCGTCCACGTGGACATTAGGATGATACAGTTTGACATTTTAAACATTTAAATTGTATAACATAATGTTGACATTTGATTGCATTAATTTACGCATTCACATTACATGGTTGTTTCAAAATTTGGTTCCAAATACAAAACAAAGTAATGTCAACCAAGATACTAATGACTTCCTAGATCAACATAATTTGTTGGTAATGTTGTCAAAGTTTTATATCTTTGCATGCGACTAATATAGCTTGTTAGCCACTGCTGTGCTTGAGAATGACAATGTCTTGACCATAATAAAGCGGTTGTTGGCATAGGACATCCGTTTTGCAAAGTGACCTGAACAAAATATAACTTGTTAATACGTTGTTGCTTAACATTATTTTAATCGAATTAAATTGTTTTCAAAATACCTGAACAAAATGATTTCCATATACATGACCAATGCAAATGACGCGATGTACAGCAGCATCTCTAGGCGGTCGGGTTCTAAGCGGGAAAAACGTCATACTTTGTTGCTTAGAAACAGAAACGAGAATGAGGTTATAACGTGAAGCAATGACATAACCCATGTCAGTAATATCCATCCATTTATCCTGTGTTACCTGTAAAACACAAAGTATAAGTGTAATGATTGACAACAGTATGACAATTTTTATGAAAAGACAAACTAAAAGCTTTACCATTGAGAATTCGTCTACAAGTAGTGACCTCTTCAACTCCTCATATCTCTGTAATCCACCAAACAAAACAGCATACTCTTCAGACCATTCGGTAAGTTCCTTAAGCAAATGGTTGCGGACCACAGCCCAGGCATATTCACCAAAACCCAGTAAACCCGCAATAACCCGATATCCACAGTTACCATCGGCTTTAACATCACATACACCAACAATGTAATTTCTCATGCATGGAAGGAATTGATCTAGCATTGGAATATTACCCATTGGTAAAGGACCTGAAGATGTTGAAGCAGACTTTGGTACAGTCGAGCAACTATCATGCTGAGAATGTAACGCGTCGACGTACTCAAAATACGATGGATCCCGCTTGGTTGATTTTTGGTGTTTGGTCAGGTTTCTCTTCTGAGCTCCTTTTGTCTTCACCTTTTCAGTAGGAGGGCACATGGATGTTTTATCAGGATATGCAATTTCTTTCAATTTAGTCTTCAGAGTAACTTTGCCACACATGTCAAGGATTTCAAATCGTTTCGATATTGCTTCCATTTCTTCTGTTATGGTGACTTCGCACTCATCAACACCTTGGTCGGAGAAGTGCAACCTCCGCCAAAACATGTGCACCGCACCCAGTGGTATGCTGCCAAGATTATACTTTCCTAACTCACATGCACAAGGCAACCCATGCGTGCTTCGGAACACACACCCACAACGAGAACTATCAACACCTACATGCTTAACTCGCTCAAACTCCGCAGCAATTTCATTAAGGCATACCTGGAAACCATGGCTACGAGTCTTTTGTACAAGGTACTTTTAAACATATGACCAACAACTTGTGTGCTTGTCTCAAAAGAAGCCTTAATCTCACTGTGTTACAATGTGATCATGTTGTTCATCGCATCCCATACATTACATAGATCTCCAAGGCTATCCTGCAGTAGTCTCTTTAAGGTCCAATGAGCAGACTCAACCCTGTAGTTAAAGGTTCAAATAACACCAGTTAGGAAAACAAAAGATGCAGTGAAATGATACTGCAGGGATACTTTGGTGTGAAGGATTTACCTGTTTGTAGTGGTGTTGCCAAAATGCATGACTTTATTAGTCCATGCTGTGACAAATCTTTCTTTGTGGGGAATCAACCACGTGTCTTTCACATATTTGACAAATATTGGCCACGGTGCACAAACACATTCAAACCTGATCAGACACTAATCCCAATCATTTTTAGAATCACAATCTAGAAGAGTTCCCCACGCTTCCATGACATAGTCCCATGCATTGTTTTGTCCCACAAGCGTTTTACATTTAGCCTTTACATTCTTGTCAATGTGGAACCGACACAACAAGTTCGTTGTCTCAGGGAAAACCTGTTGGATGGCATTCATAAGTGCTGCATCTCTGTCAGTGACAATAACTTTAGGGAAAACATCACTCTTTAAAAAAAGCCCTCTAAATCGTTCAACAGCCCAGACAAGATTGTTAATACGTTCACCCTCCAAATACGCAAAAGCAGCTGAAAATGTCATCCCCGTAGGTGTGACACCAACAATGTCAAGCAAAGGGAGTCTATACATGTTCGTCTTGTATGTGCTGTGAATGAGGAATACCAAATTGCATGAATTTATCAATTTCACTGAATCAGGATGTGCCCAGAATATGTCTCGTACAACATCTTCATCCTTTAGTCTATGCCAATGGATATATGCATCGCGCTCAAGAAGCTTCATTAACTGTTGCATTTCAGTATTGTTGCCTCTTACAGAAGTCTGGTATGCATATCTTGCATTGTACACTTGTTTCATTGTTGTATAACTTTCGGGATTGCGATCTTTTAAAGTCAGCATAATATTCTTTGGTTTAACCCTTGACTTTGTCATTTCAGCAACAATTACCTTCTCTTCCTCAGTTAAACGACCAGCATATGGATGTCCCGTCATTGACTTAGCCAAATGATGGTTATGTAACCCACATACTAACTTCACCATCCAGCCCTCACCTCCTACGACAGGTTTCCCTCGCAACTTAAACGGACAACCACACTTTCTGGTGCTAGTGGTCGTCCGTACTAAATCTTTGGTGAATGCTCTATACTTTCCACTCCTTTCACAACCTATCAAAAGAAATGAGGTTCTTCCCCTTTTGCCCGTTGCTGTGTCAGACCTCATAATCACAGCTACAAATCAAATCTCATATGCAACGCTACGAGCCCATTCCAATAGCTCCTCACGAGACTTAAACACCTACAAAAATTGATAGCATCATTTTATTTAACAGTGGTTAAATATTTCATTTGCTAGCTTTTACGAAATATCACATCATATAAATACCTTTGAAGTTTTGAAAGCATCGAAACAATCAATTGAACAGTTGTCATTGCCATTGGCAAATGGTTCGCCTCCGTTGTCTTCACTCATATTTATTTCTTCAGACATGATATTATCATACATCAAATTATCGTTATCCATCTTAACAAACAAATTAAAAAATAACCATCATTAAAAAAGTATATGCCTAATAATCATATTCACCAAAATATCTTATCAAAAATATTATTTTTAGCCTAAAACTATTTTAAATAAAACCCTAAAAGTGTCCAGTCATATTATTTTTATAAAAAATGTCCAGTCATTCACAAACTATTTTAAATAAAACCCTAAAACTAACTACACAAAATTTATAGTTATTTTAATTCAAAATCAATAAATCCTTCTAAAAGGACAAATACATTAATTATTAAAACTTTTCAAATATTGAAAACAAATAACAAAAAAAAAAGGAAAAACACTTATACGGATTGACAATCCGTATGGGCAATCGTATGGTTTCTGCTACAGTGATCAAGTTGCAGAACTTACCTCCGACGACCGCAGCGGCCAATGCAAGCTCCACCAATGCTAACCACGACCTCCCGAACCAAACCAACAATGCAAGAGGCACCAACACGCAGCCAACAAGCAACAGCGAAGATGCGGCCAATAAGCACAACAGAGCAAGCGCATGGAAGAAAATGGAAGAGAAAAGTTGTTGGGTGTATGTTAAAAAGCAACAAGGGTAGTATTGGCATTTTTTGAAATTGTTGGGTGTATAAGAAATTTGGCTGGTGTACGAAGTTAATGCCTTATACGGATTAGGCTTAAGCCCAATCTTTATAGCAGCCCCTAGCTTGGTATGATTGCAAGGCAAGTATGTCAAGTCATCAGCTTGAAATTGTTCAAAATTAGACTTTCGCTTTTGCGTGTGTAACTTCTCCTACAACTTTTTGTGTGTATTTATTACCATCGCTTAACTATTTTTGTTAATCGGAGATTTCATGCTTCCACATTGATTGTTCCTTATTCTCTATGTAACAATCTTTACTTGGTGGAGGCTATAAAATAAAAGTGCTCATTTGCTCAACCCCCATCCTTGAGCTAATCTATATACATAGTTAATCATTTTGATTAGTCTAGTGCTTAAACTGTATCCAAAGTAATCAAATGATTAACTTTGATGTCTTGTTGATTTTATTTCGGCTCAGTTTTTCATTTGTCGTGAGAATAATTCTTTTTTTTCTCACTCCTTATCAATTTCTTTCTCTCCTCACCGGTACAACCAAAGAGGCCACTGATCACCTCGCTCTCACCTTCACCTCTTGATATGTATTCTCGGCAAGTGCACCGATTTGTCGTTATAAGTTTCAAAATTTATAAGATCGTCTCCACAGGGACTTGAGCTTCTCAGTTAATCCAAATAGAATTTAACAGTTCAATAGTTATGTACAGGAAGGATAAGCGGAATCTCATTTGTTTAAGAAAGTAATGGAAAATTACTAAATTCGTAAAATGAAAAATATTTATGGGAAAGTGGGATTGGGTTTCATCATTCATATCCTTTTATATCCAATTAATATTACCATGCATAAATCATTATCTATCCTTATTGATGCACACATTATTTCACCCCGAATCGATCCCTCGCATTCGAGAATCCTAAGGATATCTACCGAATATCGATTCCTCGCATATGAAGTAAATACCCCAGCATTAAGAATTATAATCACGTGCTTTATGCAATCAAAATGATATGCCCTATTCCTAGCAACATAACGTAATAAGTAAAATCATTCAGTTCAAACCCTAAGATTACTTTCCAGTTTCACTTAGGATTTTAATTCATGAAACTAGTGATCAAGTAGAATCAAGCATTAAGCACAGAATGAAATTACCAACAAGGAATAGAAAAGATTAATGCATAGGTAAATATTAAAAGAGATACATAGGGATAAGAAGATTACATCCAATCCTTAGAGAAACTAGCCAATCATGGAGAGAACCTCATCAAGAGAAGAATTGATGAAGGGCCCCATCACCGCTTCTTTCCGGCAGAGTCTCCACACTAAATCTCACTTCTCTCACTTCCCTAACCTACTTACTACTAATATTTAAGAGCCTAAGCTAAAGAATCAGCTAAAGAAGCAACAGAGTGAAGAATGGCCTTCTGGCTTCAAAAATTCGTTGGCTATTTATAGAATTTGCCTCCTGCCTGTTTCCACTCGCCCAGGCGAGTGATTTTGCCTATGTTTGCTCGCCTGGGCGAGCTAATGTTTATCTCCTTGGAACTTGCAGCTCGCCTGGGCGAGTTAAAAACTTAGTGATGAAGAAAGGTTTTGGGCCTGGGCCTTGTTGCTTCTGACACCCCCAGTTTTGATCCATATGCCCTTTTTGCTTGCTTTGATGCTTCGGAAGCTTCGGATATCCTCGGAACCTATCAAAATACAAAATATGATTGGATTAATCTTTCGAAATATGAAAAACAACACTATCCAAGTACTAAATATGATTTAACTAGGTTTAGGGCAAGTTTATAAGAAAAGTTATCAAAATCAAATGATAAGTGTCAGCTTTTGAAACATAATTTTAACTGAAATATGACACTTATCACCTCTCTCCATTGTTTGATCACACCAATCACTTTTCTCGTATGCACTCATCCACCATCGTTGCTTCAATTACTCAATAAGTACACTTCTTTCCTCATTTTTCTATTTCACTTAAGCTCTGTTTTACTTCTTTTTTTTATTTTCCTGTCATTTCGCTTCTTTTACTTTACCTACTGTCTAAATTCAATGTTTCTCTGAGTATGCTAACATGGATTCATTTCCCCTTCCAAACTCAACTACTTGCTTTTTAAAATATTTTATATACCTGTTTGCTATGTAAGACTGACTTATTTCCACCAACTTTAGTCAGGACATGGACAACTATCTCTAATTAACACATACAAACAAAGAAATAGGAGAAAGAAATAATAATATCATCACTGATTAGGCTTAGGCAAGATGGATCATATAGTTTTCAAGTGTCAACATTACCATAAGCAATCACTGATATATGCATCTTTCTCACTAGTTTTGATACATTGAGTTTATTCTCGTATTGCCTTTTTAGTGTACAACAGTCAATTCCTTACAACAATTAATGTCCAGCCCTTAGCTAAAATTTCCTTATACTCCTCCATTTCATCCCCTCTGTGTGAATCCAACAATTACTGATCAACATATATTGATCATAAACTAATTATATAAATTATAAACATTGAAACTTACTGGCAAGAAAGGATGATTCTTGATAAATATAACAGACCCTTATATATATGAGCCACACTTAAAATATTGGTCAGAAATTATGACACGTTTTGAGTATGCTAATCTTTTTCACACTGTTACAAACTGGCATATTGCTTATGTCTGATGAACACTGGGTCAAAGCAATGCAAGAAGAGTTGGACTAGTTTCAGAAGAACGATGTTTGGAAGCTTGTAGAACTACCCAAAGGAGAGTTTTCTATTGGAGCAACGTGGGTGTTCAAAAACAAGTTGGACGAGATAGGTAAAGTTGCGAGGAACAAGGCTAGGCTTGGGGCCAAAGGTTATTCACAACATGAAGGTGTAGATTATACAAAAACCTTTGCTCTTGTTGCTCGTCTAGAGGTAATATGCATTTTACTATCCTTTTTTGCCCATCATGGTATGATGTTGTATCAAATGGACGTAAAAAACGCATTCCTCAATGGTCTTATTAAGGAAGAAGTTTGTGTGGAACAACCCCCTAGATTTGAGAGTTCTATCTACCCTCATCATGTTTTTAAACTTAATAAAGTCTTGTATGGTCTAAAGCAGGCTCCTAGAGCTTGGTATGAAAAGTTAAGTTCCTTTTTAATTGAAAATGGCTTTATAAAAGAGAAGGTAGATACTACTCTGTTTCACAAAGATTATGGAAGTCAATTCCTAATCATCTAGATATATATGGACAATATCATATTCGGTGCCACTAATGACTCTCTATGCTAGGATTTTTCCAAGCTTATGCAGGCTGAGTTTGAAATGAGTATGATGGGAGAGTTGAAGTTCTTCCTTGGACTTCAAATCAAGAAAGCATATGAAGGCATATACATACATAAAACCAAGTACATGAAAGAACTTTTGAAGAAGTTTAAGATGGATGATGCAAAGCATATGAAAACCCGTATGCATCCAACTACTATACTTGGATTGGATGAAGAATCAAAGAAGGTGGATGAAAACACATACTAAGGATGATAGGACCTTTTTTGTATCATACTGCTTCCAAACCAGACATTATGTTCAGTGTATGCCTTTGTGCCAGATTCCAAAAGGAACCAAGGGAAGTTCGTCTATCTGCTGTCAAATGCATATATAGATATCTAATTGGAACTCCTAACCTTGGTCTGTGCTTTAAGAGAGAAAAGAAATACAGGTTGCTTGGTTACTATTACGTGAATTTCGCTGGAGATAGAATGGAAAGAAAAAGTACCAGTGGAGGTTGTCACTTCATTGGTGAATGTTTAGTTTCTTGGACGAGAAAGAAAAAGGGAACAATAGCAGAGGCAAAGTATATATTAGCTGCAAGTTGTTGTTCTCAACTCTTGTCGATCAAACATCAGCTTGAGGACTACAACTTGTTTGAGAGTAACATTCCTATTCTTTGTCATAATACTACTGCCATAGATCTTTCTAAAAATCCCATCATGCATTCATGTGTCAAACACATCAAAATAAAACATCATTTCATAAGGGATCATGTTCAAAAGGGAACTATGGAATTACAGTTTGTATCCATAGAAGATTAGCATGTTGATTTATTTACAAAACCCCTTATTGAAGACAGGCCAATCTTGTTAAGAGAAATGCTTGGCATGATTCTTGTGGAATGAAGTTTGAAATTCATGTGTAAAGTTGATAAGCGTTTGTCGTGTCACTTCAAAACAATTAAACTAAGCTAATTCTGTAGCACAGGATTAACCTAGGTCGACTCAAAGACACTATCAATATGGTTCTATCTTCAATTCACTACTAACAATAAAGGGGATTTTTGTCAAACAGTTTGCAGGCGCGAAGTAAAAATTGCAAAAACACAAACTACGATTAAAGATCAATGCAGAAACTAACAGAATTGATAACAAGTAATGTAAAATAGATTAAAGAGTGAAAACAATAGGAATACCCACAATTAACCAAGAGGGGGGTGAATTGGTTAAAACTTGGTCTTTTAAAATTTTCTTTTCTAAATCAGAGTTAGGATCTTAATCACTTTAAAACCAAGAAACCTTTAATTCAATCAATTCACTCAGCTCAATGAAACAATATCTCAAAATAGAACTTGTTGAGCAATGATAAGAATTCAAAGAATCAATGAACAAGATAACCAAAAGAGATTAGAGAGCAGAGAATCATCACAAGAATTTATACTGGTTCACTTCTCAAGAGAAGCTACATCCAGTTCCTAATCAACACTAGATTAGAATTCCACTATTGAAAATTTCAGTTATTACAA
This sequence comes from Glycine latifolia, assembly GCA_013407115.1. Classification (NCBI taxonomy): domain Eukaryota; kingdom Viridiplantae; phylum Streptophyta; class Magnoliopsida; order Fabales; family Fabaceae; genus Glycine; species Glycine latifolia. The sequence continues at coordinate 23,982,422 of CM023955.1, forward strand.
ACTTGATTACATTTACTCTTTATCAATCCTAGATAAAGAAAGGAAATCTAAAACCCTATTAGACACCTTATCAACAAGAACCAGAGAACACTACTATGTTCTTCCCTAGAGAACACTACTCTAGTGCAAGCCTCAAGAACAAATTACAATAGCACCCAATTACAGAAATTCAAAACAAAATTACACCCAAAGAGAATGGAGAGAAACAACCTGGTAATCCAATGATTATGAATGCAAATGAATTACCAACAGAATTGAATCATCAAATGAAACTTCAGAACATGCTCTCCTATTCTTCTTTGAAAAAATTCTTGCCCAAGTAATTAATCAAGAACTCATATGGATTAAGAAATGGGACAAGAGGTTTATATGTTCAGAAAAACTCTTTGAATCTTGGTGAAGGCTTGAAGGTAATCAGAAATTCGTATTAGACAAGTTGTAAAATAGAGCAAGCCTCACTCCTATTTATAATAAAATTTCGTAACTAACATTAATCGATTAAACGCGCCAAATAATCGATTAAAACGCTTAAGTAATCGATTAAATCACCATTTTAATCGATTAAAGTGTTCATATGTTTTCTGGGTTTGAACAACGAGCAAAATAATCGATTAATACGAGCCATAATCGATTAAACCAATAGCACAGCATTTCATTAAAGCCTTGTGTAATCAATTATGAGAAACGGTAATCGATTAAAATAGTGCTACATGTTTTTCTGAGAGCATTGTGTAATCGATTACAATACCTGGTAATCAATTATTGTAGTAGAACCATCTTTTAAAAAAGTCTTATGTAATCAATTATATTACATGGTAATCGATTAAAGTGTTCATCAAAGCTTTTCAGATTTTGAAAATGAAGCAAATAATCGATTAATACGCTGTGTAATCGATTAAACCATGTATTTTGCATTTTTCCAAAAACATTGCTTCTTTGGTTCTTTTGTAAAAACATGCTTTGATTCTTCGTTAAAACACTTAGGCACATGAATGATTAAATGCATGCAATGCAAGGATCAACAGATTGGCCTCTTTAACACTTAATTTGATTTACAATCTTCCAAGGCATTCCAAGGCATGTGAAAAAGCTCAAAACCATTCTTCAAGTCCTAAGCTTCAAGCTTTAAGATGATCCCCTATATCCAACAAAGAGCATCAATCCAATTCACCAAACCAAGCTATTCGAATCATCATCGTTCTCAAAAATTTATCCTATTGTGAAAGTTCATTCAATTTCATTAGAAACAGTTCAATCAAATTAACCCCTAAATTAATTGAAACCACAACCCTAATTGAAATATCATCCAATTAATCTTTGATTTATATTCGAAATTAGGAATTGAATCCATAACCTAATCCACTTTCAATCCTATACGCATTCATAATCATGAAAATAGAATAGCAATTGAAGAAGAAAGTGAACATTCACACAGAATTCGAAATACTAAACCAGAACTCAAATTCTTCTCTTGCTTGGGTTGGATCCTTGGATTGATTGATTATTTAGCCTTCCATGATCATCATCAATGAAAGCCCCATGAAATACGTGCACGAAAATGGAAGAAGGGAAAACGAAAATGAAGAACAAGGAAGAACAGTTGAGAGAAAATAAGAGAAAGGATTTTGATTCTAAAAACTTAAAAAGAGAAATGTAAAACTATTTTTGCAAAATGAAATGTAAAGTATTAATTCCCCTAATATCACTAATATATAGTGACTAAGTCTAAAGAAAATAATGGGCCATGAACAACCCATGAATTCTAATTATTTATGCTATTTACACCAATAAAAGTCCAACTCGCAGCCCAAAATACAAGTGCAGTGGTTCTGACTTCAAAGCCTAAAATGACTCTCCAAATGGAAGAATTGGCCTCGGCTTATTTCTGTCAAACTTGTAGATCTTTTCGTTATCTTTTCAAGGACTACAAGAACAATCAATTCAAAGTTTTGTAGAGCTCTATAGGTCCTGTACAAGGCAGATACATCAAGTGAGCATAAAATCCAAAAATACGCAACAATTAGCAATTAAGCCCACTAACTTGCCTGAGACAAAAACTGAATTAGAATGGGAAAATAAAATTCCAAGAGAAGTCAAATAAGTTAAGAATGATAGAAAAATATTTAACTAAAGGCACTCCATCAAAATACCCCACACTTGAACATTTGCACTCCTGGGCAAAACTAAAAGAAAGACTAAGAGAAATTTTCAAACTAAAGTAAATCAAAAATTTAAAAGAAAAGGATGAAGAAGGCACACATATATTTCAATGAATCATAACAATGCACAAAAGTGAGAAAGATGAAAGACAGAAGAATGATATTACGGTAACAAACAATCCATAAAAACATGATCACAAAGTGCAAAGTGAGAAAGTAGTCAAGTTTAGAATTAAGAATGTACCAAGGTGATAGAAATCTCTTAAAGGGGCAACACTCAATCTCATATAATGTGTATGGCTTTGTGTTTACACTCAAACACCACATGTAACTAGCATATCCAAGTATTGACAAGACTCTAATTCATTGAACTTGAAATACACATGCATCAAAAGATCAAAAGGACTTTATAGGCTTGTAATTAATGGCTTAGGTAAAGGTGGATAAGAAATGGATATTTAGGCTAAAACTAAGAGAAAAGAGGGGCAATGGGGAGCAAGCCAACAAGTTAAAAAAGGGGTAGAAACAAAGAAATGAGATTTAAAGGAATTTACAAGGATGAAAATCAACCATAACAACTTTATTGCATTTTCTTTTTCTTTTTCTTTTTCTTTGCTTTTCTTTTTCCTTGTTTATGCATTTTTTTTCAAATCAAAACAAAAGCAAATAAAAATACCCCACACTTGTTTGAAACCCACTCCCAAAACAATTTCAAAGCCTCTTTCCTCCCTAAAGCTAGGATAACATGATTTTTCATTTTTTTTAGTTTGCAATAAGTTATATAAGAAAGAAAAGGCTAAAGGCTCAAAAAGGGTGACAATGGATATCAACACAAGGATAGGTTTATTTGGCTAGTGG
>CM023955.1:24010438-24021277 GCA_013407115.1 Glycine latifolia
TCTGTTCCAGGCCTAACTAGTTTAATCACTGCATTTGGTAATTCGATTTTAATTCTTATAGATAATCTGAATCTGTTAAAAACCCCCCTTACATGTTTTAATCCCTGAACACAAATAATCGATCCTTGAGAGACGACCTAGGTCACTTCCTAGTACTGCATTTAATTGCATTAATTTTGTTGAGTACGACCTCGATCAAAGGCCCTAGAAGGGATTAGTCATTCATAAGACCGATAGGGCTTGGATGACTTCTAGTTGACTTGGGAATGCATAGTAAGAGATCATAAGGAGTCATGATCCGTCTTAGAGTCAATAGAAGATTCCTAGTTCTGTGAAAAACTATATTTAGTCAACTAAGAGAGATGATACTCTATCCTTGCTCTTGACTAAACATGAATGATGATATGAGGGATGGTGTTAGGAAGGTATCCAAATTAGAAAGGTAGATCACTTGATCTACTCAATTAGTTCTGGGACCGCAGAGCATTGCTAATGTCTTATGTGGTCATTAAATGAATAGGCTTGTTAAAGGCGTTTAATTTTTCCAAGTTTGGGCCAATAATAGTTATTGGGCTTTTTCAAGAGTGTAATTGGGTTGGAGTTAGACTTCTAGTCCAATTGATGAATGCGCCCCATTTGGGCTAATAGTGTAACATCCTCAAAATTATATCTTGAGTTTATATTTATGATTGAATTATGGAAGTGTGATGATAGTTGGATACAAGAAGAATATGATAAAATTTATTTGAACATAAGCTGCCCAAAACTGTCCATTTCTGCCACCCAAATTCAGAAATTTATTTCACTCTCAATTCTTATCCAAATTATGTGTATGATATATGGAATTAAAGATCTAGATGTCAAATATAACATATAAAAATTTCAAATAAATCTAGAGTGTGTACTGCCTGAAATAACAAAAATACTAAGAGATGTCATTGTCCTAAGTTGAATTCGTTTGCAACTTTGGAAGTTTAGATTAAAAATGCTATATCTTGAGTTTTATAACTCCAAATAAGGCATGTAATACCTTGTTAGAAATCTTAGGAACTCTAGTTTAAAATACTAAAATATGAGAATTTTTGGACTAGTAGATTGATACAGAATAAACAATGAGCGAACCCCATCTGGTTAAGTGTTTCTAGCTTTTGGACATTTTGGATTGGGCACAACTTGTAACTCTTGGATTTTGGCCCAAGGAATAAAATCTTCAGCCCCAAAAGGGTGATAAATTAGAGATTTCCTCATTCCAAGACTTATCCATGTGCATAGAATCCATCAATAAGACAAGAATGCACTAAAACAATAAGCCAAAGGCAAAGCTTGAAAAATATAGGCTGCTGTAAAAAACTTTTGGCTGAAGTGAAAAGATTGAATTAAGCCTTTGTGTGCATGTGGAACAACTTAAACCAAGCATTTGCATTCCCTAGCTCAGCCATTTTCTCGTGGAGAGGCCACCTGCCCTAAGACCATGATTACAAGCATCTTGACCAAAAGAGTCAAAGTCAAGATAAGGCTTAAGGTTAAATATCTCCTAATGAAATGATTACCTAGTTAAAACCTAACTAAACTAACTTCTAAAATCAGTTTTAACCCAACTAAAACCCTTAAATCTGAACCAATTAAAGAAGTATAAATAGCTTGGCTACCCAAAAATTTTGCACATATGCTAGCTTCTTACAAAGTCCACATTTGCTACTTGCACCTAGCTTTTCCTTCCTACCTCCTTTGCTTGTTTTGACTGTGCCTTCTTTCTACCACTTATCTATCAGCCAATTTCTTCTTTCAAGACCTCATTTCTTTGAGTATTTTCCAAGGAAGCAGCCCTTACTCCATTCCATTTCAAAAATCAAACTCACTTGAGGTAGGCTAGGCTTCAATCTCTAGTTAAGCATTTGTTTGGATTAACCTATATGCTTAAATGGGCAGATTTATAGTTATTATTTATACTGGAAATTCATGTCATTTGAAGGTTATTTTATGATGTGAAAATGTTGGTTTTAACCATAGGATAGGTGATGATTCATAGGTTGAATTATTAATGATGTTTGGAATCACATTTGATGATCTTTGGAAGTGATATGATGACCTTTGGGCTGTTTGTTCATATTTTTATTATGGAACTATTTTGAATTAAATTTTTAGAAGTAGAGGTTGAATGGTGTGTAGTTAAATGGTTCAAATACTAGAGTGATTCAATTTTGAGGCTAAAGTAGTAAGGTGGTAGGTGAAAGGAGATTAAGATGCATGCTAGGTTTTAATCTTTTCTTGTGAAGGTTCAAATGAATTAGTAATTATTTAAAAGATATATTGTGGTTTATTAGTTAGACTACTAACATGATTTTTATGTAGCTTGAGGATATTCAATTGTTATGCCTAAGTTGGTATAATTTTTCTTGAATAAGGTATGGTAGTTTAACCCTACTTGTGATACGTATGATGTTATGATGAAAATATTTTCCATGAGGTTGTATGTATTTGCTCATGGATTGTATTATGGATGGATTTTGATGTGATGATATTTTGGTTCATGTTTCTGAGTCCAGTACGAGATTTGTGAAACGGAATATGATACTACATACAGTATGATATGTAGTGACCAGGTGCAAATACATGAATAAATCATGCATGTTTGCGTAAGACTGTCACAGCGTCTACATCCAGTACGAGGTGTAGCTACATACAGTACAATATGTAGAGGCCATGTGCACCCTAGTAAAATTCATTTCATGTATTCATATAGTTTGCATAATTGTTTTATGGATTCATTTGAATATACTGATAATTTTACTAACGTACTAACATGTTTGGTGGTTTAGTTTTGTCTACTGAGAAATTTTATTTCTCACTAGATTTGTTTCATTTTTTTTATGGCAATAGTGGTCAGTTTCCTTAATGCCCTGGATTGGTGGTGGTGTAGGAATGAAGATATGAATTAGGCTGGTGTATGGAAAATCTTGTACTTGTTTAATAATGACTTTTGTAACAAGGACTGTGGCTAAGTATAATATATATTAGTTTAACAACTTCTATAATTTATACGTTTTAGAATTTTTACTAATATATGCTTCTTAAAATTAAACCCTAATAAAAATATAACATCTAGAATAATTTTAGGTCATTACAAATAGTGAGAAATTAGTTTCTACACTAATAGGCCCAAATGTGTTAAAAGGCCCAATAGGGTCTTGGACCATGAGTCCTAGTAAATCAAGAAGTTGACTTGAACAAAATAAGTTTTTGGCAAATTCAAAATTTGAATTTTGAATTTTTGAATTTTGAATTCAAATTCAAATTTAAATTAGAAACTAGGACAAAAATTGAATTTGAATTTGAATTTAAATTTTAAGTTTGAAATTGAAATTTGAATTTTGAATTCAAGAGGTTAGGTTGTAAGGATAATTGTGAATTATCCAAGACTATATCCAATAAAGATTGGATAATGCTTATTCCAACAACTTTTTTATTTGAATTACTAATTTAAATAAAATAGTTAAAGCAACAACCAAAGTGATATGATGATGAAAGGGGCGGTTTTGACATGGAACCTTGTAGGTTCCTTTTCAAAATTATAACAAATGAATAGGATTCACTTAACTTGAATTTAAATTCCAAGTCTTTCAAGAGTAGAACAAATCAAGATGGTTCAAGAAACCATACTTGAATTTCAAATTTTACAACAAGTGAAGATCCTTGGGCTGATTTTGAGTGATTGACTTAGGATTCTAATCCTAATAAGATTACAAGACAATAATAGGCTCCTAGGTTATAAAAGCACTCTGCTCTTATGTTATGTGTAACGATCCGCCTCATTTCTACTGTATCACTAACTCTTAACCACTCCATGAACACATTTAAATTGAAAATCACTTTAATTTGATTAGGGAAATCATAGTGAATTTTTCGTGAGCATATAATAATCATCATCATAAGGTAAATACGTAAATAAGATACATGAGACATCTCAAATACATATAAATATAAAAAATGTGGTTTAGTCGTGGGTACAACCGACCATGTCTAAAAAGCATTAGTATTTTACAAAGGAAACAAGAAATTAAATGTCGGGGGTGTAACTAGTAAAACATGGGGTGTGACTATCAAAATAGGGGTGTAACTAGCAAAACAGAACTCTTGCCCGAGATCTAGTCCATCGACATCCCAACCACTCGGCGGCTCCAACCAAAAAGATGGTCATCTTCCAAAGCACCTACCACTGTCCGTCTGCTCACACAAACGCGGTTCGCGATCATCAAAGGTACCAAACCACACGGTACAACAAAGCAAATGTGAGTTCATCATGTAAAATAACAATCAATAGATGACATCAGTTAAGGAGAACAATTTGAATATCACAGTATCACCTAGCATCCAGGCATTCCATTACACAGCCAACATGGACAATCAACCTATAGACATTCCACAAGTCAACTTATAATGCCTAGCATGATGCATGCTCATGCCATTCTCTCAGCGTGCAATGTGGTACCATCACGGAAATAGCCCATCCTTGTGGTCTAGATGATGCAGTAGCTTGTCAGGGTCACTTTGTCGTGCACAGGTCACTCCCCCCGATAGTGATTAGCATTCGGGTGTCAGAAGGAGTACCCAACAGACGTGGCCCCCCAGTGTAACGCCTCTTTTTACTCTTTCGTGCTTGATTGATTTTAGATGAAATCTTGTGTCCATTTTGTATTAAAATTAAATTAGTATATTTTTATTTTTTTTTTCAAAAATTTATTTCGCTTTGCTTGTATATCTAGACGAATTCTTTCTCTCTACGGTTTAATTAAAAGAATAAAGTACAGTTCAGCAATACAGACCATAGAATAATTCATTATACAGTCCAAATACAAGCCAACATAAAATACAAGGAATTTAAATTTGGTACAGGTCATCAACGTATCTTCATCATCTTTTCTTTAAAATCCTTCACTGCTTCACTGTTCATCTGCTCGCCCAAATGAATTGGGGTCATCACAGGTGTCAACCACAGACACAAGTAGGGTAAGTTTATGACAAACGAAGTTTGAATAAAAACATATATAACAGAATACATACGTAGATATTTATAAAATAACAACACAGAGGATTTGCCCACAGATTAAATTACCTCATCTACACAACACATGAATTAAGTCATGCAATTTACTTATCAACAGATATTCCACATACTCATCATGTAATGTATAGAATGCATGTTCATCTTTTTATATGATGCATGACTGAGATCTCAGGTTCTCAACATCTCATTATTAGTGGCCACAGTCAAGATAGCCCCATCCCAGTGGCACAGATTGGATCGACCAGTCGGGGTAGGTCAGTGTTGCAATAGGACTCACACCCACACAACATGTGATCATCATGGGTAGGTGATCTCCCCACTGTGGCTACCCCCCAGCTTAGACACCTTTTGTCTAAACGCTCGTCTCAATCCTCAGCTATCTGACAAACAACATCACGGCTTAACCCCCGCAGGGCAACATGGCTTAACCCCCGCAGGGCATATGCATATGAAACATGCATGAATAATTATTTTTATTATATGTCTCATGTACCTTAAAGCTCAAAATCTTTGAAAACTCATGGCATATGCTTTTAAAACAATACGTAAAGTTTCTTTCAAACATCACAGAACGCTTTAGTCCACAGTCTAAGCATACAGCCATAGTTCAACAAAACTCTTGGAATCCATAAATAATCACAACATATTTAACAACACAAGGATTCCAATACTTCCTCATTCATCTTTGTTTCTTTAGAATATTTCATCAAACATATGATGTGCTTTTATAGGAACACTCAGCAACACATGTCATAACACATAATTTTTGCTAAAGCAATCGACCATGCAAATATGATTCAAATCCATCAATAAAGATTCAAGCTAACAACACTTAAACATATTTTATTCATTGTAACAACTTATCAAACACATAGTAGACAAGCTTGAATTCATAGAATACTTTAAACATATATTTGTAACAAAATATTCTTTTAGACATTATACTTTTAAATAATTATTTTCTTGAAAATAATCATAAAACCTATGGTTGTATATCATTTTAACTTTCATTAATTAGATTAGATTCAAGTTATCTTTTCAACAATTATTTATAATACTAAAAATCAAGTTACTTAATCAAATAACCATTCATATAGCAATTTTTAGTTCTTTAAGGCAATTCATCAAACACCTAGTCTACAAAGCTTAATTCTTCATGAAATCAAGTAAGGATTCTCATGTAATTAATATTCAAACTTGGCTTATCATAAAATTCCCCATACCTTTGCCTTCCTTGGGTTTTTGGACAGCTTTTCCTTATTTGAAGTTGAAGAATCCTTGCTCCTAGAGTTCCTTGATCTTCACGTGGACATTATGGGTGGAAGGCTTGGTTTTTTTCTAGGTAAAAGATGAATTATAAAAGAATAGAAGGAAAGGCTTTTAGATGGCTTTGTACACGGCTGAACTTCCCTTAAACTGTCCCAAATTTCGATCTTTTGCTCCCTTATATAGGATGGTTTAGTTTGATTTTTCTAAAAAAAATCTCTAGGATCATTATGGCTACTTTCCATGTGGTTCTTCCTTATTGGCTGGCTTAGTTTCCATCATTCTTTCTTGACTTAAATGGCACGTATACCTCCCCCAATTCAGCCTACAAGTTCAGTTTTTCTTCCTTTTATACACTTATTGGTCTTAATTTTATTACAAAATATCCTACTTAACTTTCCATTAGGCTTAATCTCATTGGCTATGCCTTTTGCTCCTTCCAAGTGTCCTAGTTTCTTGATTCTTCTCAACAATTCTCATCTTCTCTAGTGTTATGCACGTGGGATGGCCAGCTTTTAGGAAAGTTTTACCACTTTTCTTCCATTTACATGTAGTAACCAATCATTTAAAGATTTTTGTGTTTTGCTTCTTTCTTAAAAATCCGTTTCTGTAAAATAATAATTCTGGGTTCGTTAACCGTTGGATCTTCTTATAATTTTAAAGGTATACTCCTATCTCATATATCTAACTTCTGACCGTTGGGATTTTGGAAATAAGGCCTAGAACTTCGTCCGTGTCCAAAGGAGTCAAGAGGAAATTTTCTTCAAAAATCTCCTTAAATCATCATTGCTTGGCTTTCCACTAGGTTTTACCTCATTGGCTAGTGTTTTTCTTTCTTCCATGTGTCTATTCTTGAAGTTTCTTAAAGTTTTCTCCATTGATCTTGAATTATACGGTCAAGGCTTAATCTAGAATTCCAAATTAATCCAATTTTCCTTTTATTGCATGTGATAGTAAAATTTTATTTTCCTATTGGTCCATATTGACTCTAATTATTACAAAACTAACTTATTTAGGCAACCTATTCCTTCTATAATTAAAAGAAAACTTCATAGATTATGTCCATCCTTCTCTTATAATTTTCTGATACCTGAGTTAGTCTAAATTAAACTTCTTTTCCAATTACCTTCCAAAATTCCTAGAAATTCTAATTTAGGGTTCTTTGCCTCCACCCTTGCTGATAAATTGTTGTCTAAAAGTATTTTATCCTATACTCAGGTTCCTATTAATTTCTAAGGTCATCTTGGTCAGTTTTGACCTAGGGGCATTTTGGTAATTTCACCTTTCATCCTAGGGGTATAATTGTCATTTCTAAAAGTGTTCAGAGAAACTCTGTAATTATTATTACCCTAGGGGTACTCTGATCATGTTTCAAGCATCCCAGAGTATTTATAAAGTTTCTTCCTTAAGATATCTTGCTAAAATACCTAAGGGCAATTTGGTCATTTCTAAAATGTCCAGGGGTATTTTCGTCACTTCATTCAAATCTTTTGTATTGTCTTGAATTAACATTTTTCCCCAATAATTGACTGTACTTCCCAAAATTTTGGGATGTTACACCCAGTACCACAGTACCCTACAGCCAATCATCCTATTTCTGTCATGCAAATGTAGTATGTCACATGGGCACCATCAATGTATGGCCCGGCCCGGGTCAAATCGGTCCTGACTAGGATAATGTCATACACCCCCCCATGTACATACGCACCGCCCCAAACAAGGGCCGCCCCAAACGAGGGCATCATCGATGCACTGACCGTGGTCCTTGCAAGGTTAACCACCCAGTCCCGACATCTCACGTGTCTATACATAGTATATCACCACGGCACCATCAATGTATGACCCAACCAGGAATGTACTCTTCCAGGCTAGGATAATGCCATACACCCCTGTGGGTATCTATGTATATCCACCCGCATTAGATAACCATGGACACCATCAATGCATGGCTCGGCCCGGGAACAAACCTGTCCTAGCTAGGATACTGCCATGCACCCCCAAGGTATCAATGCATATCATCAACTCACGAGCCAACCTTCCAAGGTTTCAGCATTATCAAATAGATCCATACATACTCATCAATAGTATCTCATAAGCCAACCTTCCAGGTTCCAACATTAACATATAGATTCATTACACACGCGTCAGTAGTACACAACGTAGACTAGAGAACCGGTGAGGTATGAGGTGTTCGGGTTAGCACTTAGACATAACTACTATGATCATGAGGTAAGAACCCATACAAGGGTGGACAAAATCGGACGAGGGCGGACAAGGTCAGACCTTAGACTTACAAAACACCAAGGACGGACCCAGCACTATGCAATCGATTACATAAGCGTTTGTAATCGATTAAAAACAGAAAGCACAAGCCCGACAGCTCCAAAGGAAGGAACGAGCTTAACCGATTTAAAGAAAGAATAGGCACAGGAAAGGAACCCAGTATCCCTAAAGAAAAGAAAGCAAGTTCAACAACTCGGGAGAAGGAACGAACTCGGGAAAGGAACCCTGTCAATTCAAAGAGAGGACACAAGTTCAACCGAGTAAGAGAACCCGGTGACTCTTTTCCCAAAACGCACGAGCTAATCCGAGTTAGAGAACTTGATGGCTCTTTTCCCGAGAAGGCACAAGCTCATCCGGGTAAGGAACCCGATGGCTCTACTCCCAAAAAGACACAAGCTCATCCGAGTTAGAGAACTCGATGGCTCTTTTCCTGAGAAGGCACGAGCTCATCTAGGTAAGGAACCCGATGGCTCTTCTCCCAAAAAGACACAAGCTCATCCGAGTTAGGGAACTCTATGTCTCTTTTCCCGAGAAGGCACGAGCTCATCCGGGTAAGGAACCTGATGGCTCTTTTTAGAAGAACTTGAGCTCAGCAGCTCTAAAGAGAGAATAACAAACCCCGGGTAAGGAACCTGGTATATTGACATCCGCTAACAAGGACTACTAAGAGTCACGTCCCGCATGTACGTATACATGCTATGTAAAGAGTTCAACTCGGCATACCCAACCCGGTATCTGACACCTCCACAAACACTACTAAAAAGTGTCTTGGGAGTTTTCAACATCAAAGTGTCAACCTCACATGCCTACACGAGGAGTTCTTACAGCGTCAACTCCCCCACAAAACATCATCCAACTCTTCATACCAGGACACCATCAAACATCCACACACAAGGACACCATCAAACATCAACATACTACATCTCATTCGTTAAAAGACAGTTTTACTATGAAAACAACACACAACAGGGACATGCAGTCATCTTCATAGTCGGACTCCCTGGTCCCCAACTATGGTATCTAAAGTTGTTATTAAACATGATAAACTCCCCTTACCTAACCAAGAGTTCTTCTTGAAGTCGAGCGGTGCTGAAACACTATCCTCTGAAGCGTGAAAGCAAGGGTAGAGCTCCGTTCTCCCTGAACTTCACGAAGGGTCGTCTAAGACTTCTGCTCCGGTCACGAGGTTCCTTTTGTCGTTGGGGCATTCTGTGACAGCTACGGTGGTCCTCTGGGGTTGAAGGTGACACAGAAGGGTTGAGGAAGAAAGGTTTCTGGATGTGGGTAAGCTTAGAGAGAAAAAGAGAGAAAAGCGCAAAAAGGAAGAGAAGAAAGGAAGAAATAAGCTTTTGCAACACCACTCCATTGCCTATATACCTCGTTGACAGGACATGTCCACTATGCGTGCACGAACAGCAACCACAGACCAACAGAGTTGACTTAACATATCAATCATCAAATACGCATACTAAGATAGAAACACAACAAACAGCAATTACCAAAATAAACCAAATAATCAAACAACACAACACACATCAAATATCCACTTAGCAACTTGAAATTTCAGGGTGTTACATTATGCATCTAGATCTTTTCAATAACAAAAAGGTTCTTGTTTTCTTTCTCCTTTATCATCTTCTCTCCTCCATTGTTGCACCCTACCTAACCTCAAGACGTCATCTTTCAGGGTGTTACACAGCATTTTTATCTGGTTTAATCGATTACCAGATGTTCGTAATCAATTAAATGTGCATTGTAAAGTTCTAGCCATGGTCTATGTTAATCAATTAAATGGGTACTTAATCGATTACATGGGTGCATTGTAAAACATAGTTTGTCTGGCTTAATCGATTACAAGTTTCTTTAATCGATTATTCTGTTCGTATCAGATTTCCAGAATTTTGATGAACAATTTAATCGATTATATGGTTAAAATAATCCATTACAATAGGTAAAATAATCGATTAAATTGACGAATTAATCGATTACAGTTAGTTAAAATAGTTTCTTTTTATAAATAGAAACTGAGTCTATTTTAGAAAAAAAGAGAGATACTCGTGAATACTTCTAAAATATACATTCTCTAAAGCTCTCAAGTGTACCCAAGGCTGAAATTAGTGAAAAACTCATATGTGTTGAGTGTCATTGAGATTTACAAGAGATTTGAGTCTTGATACTCATTGTTTGAAGAAATATTCAAGCTAGTGCATAAAGAAGCAATCAAG
>CM023955.1:24021377-24069694 GCA_013407115.1 Glycine latifolia
TTTCAAGTGTACCCAAGGCTGAAATTAGTGAAAAACTCATATGTGTTGAGTGTCATTGAGATTTACAAGAGATTTGAGTCTTGATACTCATTGTTTGAAGAAATATTCAAGCTAGTGCATAAAGAAGCAATCAAGAAAGTGTGGTAGTCATCTTTTGCATATAATCTCAGGTTGATTGAATCATTCATATCATTCTAATAGCTGAGGATTGCAAGGTGATATGTTTCTTGTACTTAAAGCTTGAGTTTAGTTGATATTTGTTGTATAATTGTGTTGTATTTCCATATAACATTTGGATTCTTTAAAGCTTTTTCTAGAAAGGGTTTCTAGAGGGAAGAACAGAGAGGGGATCTCTGATTCTTGATCTTTTGAAAAGTCTACAGGGAGTAGATTTTGAATTTTACCTAGGGAGGGTAAGAGAGATCATTTTGTAAGCTTGTAAAGAACAAATATTTGTTACAATGGAACTCTAACCAAGATTTGGTTGGAAGAGAACTGGATGTAGCCTCCGAGGTTTAGAGGTGAACCAGTATAAATCTTGTGTGCATTAGATTTCAGTTTATATTTCATTAAATTCTTGAAGTATAGAATTTGTTCATCATATAAACTTGGTTACATCACAAGAGTAATTTGATTGATGAAGTAAATTGATTTCTAATTGGTTTAAAATTGATACGATCCTTTTTAAGTCTTCCGCTGTTATAAATTTTGAAAGGAAATTTTTAAAACTTTGAGGTAAAACCAATTCACCCCCCCCCCCCCTCTTGGTTTATTTGCATAAGTTTTCATTGTATTTTCAATTGGCATCAAGAGATGGTTCTTGTAATTTGCTCAAGATCTTTTTTATGAATACTAATCAAATAACATTCAAGGAGGGAGCCTCATTGAATAGACCACCTTTGTTTGAAGGAGAACATTTTAGTTTTTGGAAAAATAGAATGCAAATCTTCATCCAATCAAATGACCCGGGTGCTTGGAATTGTATTGAGAAAGGCCCTTTCATTCCTACCAAAGTTGTTGATGGCAAATCAATACCAAAAGAATGGGATGAAATGTCTAAAATAGAAAAGAAATTAACTCAATATGATTTCAAGGCAAAGAACATGATAACTTCTGCATTATCTTCCGATGAATTTTTCAGGACTGTTAGGTGTAAAAGCGCCAAAGAAATGTGGGAACTACTTGGAGTAAAGCATAAAGGTATAGATGATGTGAGAAGATCAAGGAAACACACTCTCATCCATGAATATGAAATGTTCAAGATGAGAGATGATGAGAACATCTCACAGCTTCAAACTAGGTTCACCCATATAGTGAATCACTTGCTTGGGCTAGGGAAGACTTTTGATGTAGAAGAGCTGAACATCAAGATCCTCAAATGCCTAACAAGGGAATGGCAGCCTAAAGTCACAGCCATCAAAGAATCAAAGGATTTATCAAAGATGTCCATGGCAACTATGTTTGGTAAGCTCCTTGAATATGAACTTGAATTGTCTCAATTAACTCATGGTGAAGATGCAGATAAAAGGCATAAGAGTATAGCATTAAAAGCTGCACCTTCAAAGATTGAAAGAGAAGAAGATTCAAGTAAAGATGATGATGATGAGAATATGAATCTCATTGTAAGGAAGTTTACCAAGTTTATGAGGAAGAATAAAAACAGAAGGCAACCACAACAAAAGAAAAGAAGTGACAGCACCAACAAGAACAACAACCCCTCCTCCATCACTTGCTTTAAGTGTGGAAAGTAAGGTCACATAAAGTCTGAATGCCCCTCATTAGCAAAGAAGCCACAAGCTGAGAAGAGATCAAAAAGGGATGGAAAGCCTAGAAAAGCCTACATTGCTTGGGAGGACAATGAATCCACAAGTTCTAAGTCCTCTTCAAAAAAAGAAGTTGAAGCTCACCTATGTCTTACATCTACCATTTGTGAAGAAGAAGAAACATCAAGTACAGAATCTGAGGTAAATTCTGAATTTGAAAATGTAGTACGATGCTTTTCATGAGATGCATTGTGAAGCTCAAAAACTAGCTAAAGCAAACAACAAGCTTAAGGGTGACTTAAGATGGCATGTATCCAAGCTTGCTGAATTGCAAGAAGAACTTTGTAAGTTGAATGAGGAACATAACAAGCTTCTTTCAAGTTACAAGGAAAATGGATGTACATGCTCCTTAGCCATCTCTAAGGTTGATAAATGCAATGAATTGCAGAAAGAATTTGATGAGTACAAGCTGAGTAAAGAAAAAGAAAATATGATTTTGCAAACTGAATATAATGATTTAGTTGATTTGCTAAGGAAATATTACAAAGGCAAATGTAACTTAGATGAAATGCTAAGTGTCCAAAAATATGCTGGTGATACTTATGGTTTGGGATATAAACATGGAGCTAAGACTCAAGGTAAAATCGTGTTTGTACCTCTAAAACATAAGTACCATAGGCAGCACAATCAACCAAATGCCTATCATAGATTTTCTCATGCTAATTCATCTAAATCTCCTACTTGCAATTATTGTATGTTAAAAGGTCATACATCATATAAGTGCTTTGCTAGAAGGTTTTATGTTCCAAATGGAGAATGCATATGGGTTGAGTAAAGAAAGAAAGCAACTAACCCCTTTGGACCCAACTTAAATTGGGGACCCTCTTTATCTTCTTAATTTGATTTGTGTAGATGTGTCTTAGAGCAAAATCATCAATATGGTACCTAGATAGTTAATGCTCTAGACACATGACAGGGGACATATCCATGCTCACAGATGTAGTACTTAACGAAGAAGGATATGTTACCTATGGGGACAATAATAAAAGCAGAATTATTGGGCAAGGCAACATAGGAGACAGCTTAACCACTAAGATCAAGGATGTACTATATGTTGAAGGGCTAAAGCACAATCTACTAAGCATTAGTCAATTGTGTGACAAGGGTTTCAAAGTCACCTTCAACAATGAGACTTGCTTGATACATGAAGGCATTGATTATGATGAAACTTATGCTCCAGTTGCTAGATTAGAGGCCATAAGGTTACTTCTTGCATATGCATATCATCAATATCCTAATCATGTTTACAGATTGAGAAAAGCTTTAATGGTTTAAAACAAGCTCCAAGGTCTTGGTATGAGAGGTTGAGCAAGTTCTTGCTTGATCAATCATTCACAAGAGGAGAAGTGGATAAAACTTTGTTCATCAAAAGAAGAGACAAAGACATACTCTTGGTACAAATTTATGTTTATGATATTATTTTTGGTTCCACTAATCATTCATTGTGTAAAGAATTCTCAGCTAGCATGCAGAAAGAGTTTGAAATGTCTATGATGGGAGAGCTCACATTCTTCCTAGGACTACAAGTTAAGCAAATGAAGAATGGAACTTTCCTTAGCCAATCAAAATATTGCATGGAAATGATAAAGAAGTTTGACATGGAAAATTGCAAAGCTGCAACAACACCAATGGCAACTTCTACCTATCTAGATTCAGATGAAAAAGGGAAAAGAGTTGATGAGTCAAGATAGAGAGGAATGATAGGATCATTGCTTTATCTTACAGCAAGTAGACCTGACATTATGCTAAGTGTCTGCTTGTGTGCTAGATATCAAGCCAATCCTAAAGAGTCTCATCTAACTGCAGGAAAAAGGATCTTCAAGTATCAAAAGTCTACACCAAAAGTGGGGCTTTGGTATCCAAAAGGTACAACAATCAGCTTAATAGGATTCTCTGACTCTGATTTTGTAGGATGCAAATTGGATAGAAAGAGCATAAGTGGTACTTGTCATCTATTGGGGAGCTCTTTAATCTCTTGGCATTGCAAAAAGCAATCATGTGTAGCCTTGTCAATAGTTGAAGCTGAGTACATATCAGCTGGAAGTTGTTGTGCTCAAAGCTTATGGTTGAAGCAACAACTCCAAGATTTTGGCGTGGAACTTCAACACATTCCACTTCTATGTGATAATACAAGTGCTATCAATATCTTCAAGAATCCAATCATGCATTCTAGGACAAAACACATAGAGAGATAAGACATCACTTCATCAAAGATCATGCACAAAAAGGTAACATCAAAATTGAGTTTGTTGAAAGTAACAAACAGTTGGTTGATATTTTTACCAAACCTTTGGATAGAGATAGATTCTTTACCCTAAGAAACATGCTTGGTATATTAGATGAATCTAGTATATGTTGATTGACATTCCTGTGTTATTTACTCTGTAAATGATTGGCTTAAATATTGCTTGAAAGACATTAACTCAATTGGAAATTGAATACATGCTAGATGCTGCTAAATCTGATTGTTTTTTTATTTATTAAAAAGCTGATATAATCGATTACCACAAAACCTTAATCGATTATTTGCTCATCTGATGATTCTATAAATTGATTCAAGACTGTTGTAATCAATTAAACCATCGAAATAATCGATTATTCTCTACTCGAGTTTCTGGAAAATCAGGTTCACTATGTCATAATCGATTAAATCAATGAAATAATCGATTACATGAGTCTTAGTATCTTTAATATTCTAAACTTGTCTAGAATAATCGATTACTTGCTCGAATTAATCGATTACTTGTGTCAAAAAAATGTCTAAAAACTCTGATTCACCCTGTATTAATCGATTACACTTCTTCTATATGCTACCTGTGCTGAAATAATTGATTACCCTGTATTTTAATCAATTACTTCAGTTCTCAGAATTGAAAATTTGAATGAAATAATCGATTACACACGAAATAATCGATTATGTAAGTGGTTACTGCAAAATTCTGACAGTTTGAAACTGCCCAACTGCAATAAACCACGATTTAATAGGATCTAAGCCTGAATGGTAGTAGTTAAGGGTGACAATAGCTATATTTTCAAATTCTCACCTGCCCATTACATCAAAATTGCCTATAAATAGAGAGCTTGTGAAACCTGAAATTCACACCTCAAGCCTTGCTCTCTTACATTCTCTTCTTATCTGAAAACTCTTGTTCTGAAACTATTCTTATATTCTATGCTCTGTTTTGAACTTCTTTCTCTTCTTAATCTTCAAATTCGTATCCACCTTAATCTCTAAAAATGTCTACCTCCAAAAGGGCTAAAACTTCAAAGAGAAAAGCTCCAGCCCAATCCTCAAACCCAGTTGTCAGCAGACTTGATCATTGGTTTACCAATGAAGCTGACAAAATGAACTATCTCCAGTTCAATGCTACCAAGCTTCTCTGCCCTCCAAAGTTCTTGAACCTTGGTTGGTTTATAGAACAAGGATTTCATTTCCCTCAATTGTTAGAACAGCAAGGTCTAACAAAGTTCGTTGAAATGCAAGGGACTTTTTACCCAGACTTGGTAAAAGTCTTTTACACATGTTCCAAAATCACAATGCATGGAACAATTCTCACCCAAGTGAATGAAGTGGCTATGGAGATTACTCCAAAAATTTGGTATGAAGTTGTTGGGATCTCCTTTGATGGAGAAAGAAGAATTGATGAAGAAGCAGAGGGTTACAACAGAATAGAAACCTATAGAGGTATGCTAATTGACCCTCATGTGAATCTTAGGCTAAGATTAAGTACAGGACCTATGACACATGAAGATAGGCTCCTACACTATATCATCACCTATATCTTCACTCCAAGATCCACCAACCATGCATAAGCCACAGATGATGATCTCCAAATAGTTTATGGATTGAAGAAAGGAATCAAATTGAGTTGGATCCATATAATTCAAGAGATCATGCAGAAATCCAAAAGATTGGTAAGTTACCCCTTCCCTTATGCTGTATTAGTTTCAAGGTTTATTGACTATTTTCAAGTGGATGTATCCAATGAAGTCATGGATCACACCAATGCTAGTAACAGTCAAATAAAGGAAAAGCACCTCACTAAGCTTGGAATGGTGAAGACACCATATGGCTGGCAAATGGCAAGCCAACCAGTGCCATTGGCTGAAGAGGAAGGAGAAGAAGGAGATGAAGAGGGAAACCAACTTGGAGATACTGGAGAAGAACAAGAGGAAAGTGCACCATCTGAGCCTCAATACTCTCAATTTGAAGCCTTAATGATACAAAAGATGGACGCCTTATTCTCATTACACCATGAACAAATAGAGGAAGTTAACTCTTCTTTAGAAGAACTTAAGACTAAGGTGAAAAATATGGAATCCAAGATATTTAGGGATGAATCTAGGGATTTAGATTAGTCTCTTTGTTCTAGTCTAAGTTTGATTATGTTTGGTGTGTTTTATTTTGGTTTGTTTTGTTTTGAAATGTTTAAGTTTGAATTTTTTTTTGTTTTTTGTTTATTGTAATTGGTTCATTATGTTCTATTTCCTTTTCTATTTGTATGCTTTAATTTCAAATTTTGAATTTGATATGCCAAATAGGGGGAGTAGAAAAATAAAAATGAAATGATGAAAATGAATGACATGTAAGCAAAGTGTGCTCTGATATTGTAATTTGAAATTGCTTTAATATTGTAATTAAAGTGTTACAAGAGCAATGATAAAATCTGTAAATGAAACTTAATAATCTCTCCAGTTGGATATTGCTTTAATAAAGTATTGAATGATGAATAGTTATGAATGTAAATGATTATTCAACTGAGGGGGAGTTAGTATAAAATGCCTAAAGCATATGTGAATGAATGTTTGAATGTCTTTAATGTTGAATCAAGATATGATGATACTTGATCTTTGCAAAAAGCTGAGATATTTTCAGATTATACATCTCTTCATTGAAGTCAAGAAGCATGTTGCATTAATGAAGTATTTGGCATGCTCAAAATCAAAAAGGGGGAGATTGTTAGAATTAAAGAAGCTAAAGCAAAGAATTCAAAGAGGATTGAAGAAAATGAGTTTTGATATTTTACATGCCCAATCAATTTGATGGCATATGTAAATTGTGTTTAAGTTTGGTTTATTAGATAAAGCTTTATAATCCTCATTAGTTATTGATAATTCATGCATTCATACATTCATTGATAGGAATTAATCATGTGGTAATATGCAAACAAGTAGAATTTCATAAAGGCAATTAGGAATTGTGTAAAACATTTTGTTACTGCTTTGATCGATTACTTAGGTGAAATAATCGATTACAGGCGTGTTAATGTTTTCTGGAAAATGCCTTATGAACATTTTAATCGATTACCACTGGCTCGTAATAGATTAAATTAGCTTTACACAGAATTTGGATATGTCTGTGATAATCGATTATCTTGGAAAATAATCGATTACATAAGCTTCTGCATAATTTTACACAACATTTTTATCTGGTTTAATCGATTACCAGATGTTCGTAATCGATTAAATGGGTACTTAATCGATTACATGGGTGCATTGTAAAACATAGTTTGTCTGGCTTAATCGATTACAAGGTTCTTTAATCGATTATTCTATTCGTATCAGATTTCCAGAATTCTGATGAACAATTTAATCGATTATATGGTTAAAATAATCCATTACAATAGGTAAAATAATCGATTGAATTGACGAATTAATCGATTACAGTTAGTTAAAAACAGATTTTTTTTTATAAATAGAAATCGAGTCTATTTTAGAAAAAAAGAGAGATACTCGTGAATACTTCTAAAATATACATTCTCTAAAGCTCTCAAGTGTACCCAAGGCTGAAATTAGTGAAAAACTCATATGTGTTGAGTGTCATTGAGATTTACAAGAGATTTGAGTCTTGATACTCATTGTTTGAAGAAATATTCAAGCTAGTGCATAAAGAAGCAATCAAGAAAGTGTGGTAGTCATCTTTTGCATATAATCTCAGGTTGATTGAATCATTCATATCATTCTAATAGCTGAGGATTATAAGGTGATATCTTTCTTGTACCTAAAGCTTGAGTTTAGTTGATATTTGTTGTATAATTGTGTTGTATTTCCATATAACATTTGGATTCTTTAAAGCTTTTTCTAGAAAGGGTTTCTAGAGGGAAGAACAAATAGGGGATCTCTGGTTCTTGATCTTTTGAAAAGTCTATAGGGAGTAGATTTTGAATTTTACCTAGGGAGGGTAAGAGAGATCATTTTGTAAGCTTGTAATGAACAAATATTTGTTATAGTGGAACTCTAACCAAGATTTGGTTGGAAGAGAACTAGATGTAGCCTCTAGGGTTGAGAGGTGAACCAGTATAAATCTTGTGTGCATTAGATTTCAGTTTATATTTCATTAAATTCTTGAAGTATAGAATTTGTTCATCATATAAACTTGGTTACAGCACAAGAGTAATTTGATTGATGAAGTAAATTGATTTCTAATTGGTTTTAAATTGATACGATCCTTTTTAGGTCTTCCGCTGTTATAAATATTGAAAGGAAATTTTTAAAACTCTGAGGTAAAACCAATTCACCCCCCCCCCCTCTTGGTTTGTTTGCATAAGTGTTCATTGTATTTTCAAAAGGAACTTTCAATTCAACGGTGAGTTTTAAGAAAACATTATTTAATTGAAAGTTATAGAATAGTGTAATAGTTGTCAAAGTTACACAGTTGTAATTTGATATATCTTCTCTCTCTATATGTGTGTGTGTGTGTATAAATATATATATTCAATAACTCTAAATCATCTCTTAGTATAATTGTCTTTCTTCCATATAAACCACATTTCCTCTTGTTATTCATATCATTCATGATTGAAGTATTAAAATTCTACCATGCACTTAGTCTAGAAAATCACAATTTCATGATAGAAGCATAATTTAGAAGATATTTGTTTCATTGACATTGAAGTCTAAGTTTCGAAAACTCTATATTTCTCTAAGTTTTCAAGCACTCTAACTCCATTTTTGGAGTCCAAAAATCTAATTCTAGCCCTAATTTTATTTTTCCAGAAATAGGGCAAAATCTCTCTAAAAGGGTTCAAAACATGATTTTTACATAACTTTTGCTACACAAATCCAAATTCAACAAACTCTATATGTTTTCTTAGGTTTTTGGGGTCAAAGAATCCAATTTGGCATCCAATATAGCAAATAAAAAACACAGAAATCCTAGTGGCATTGACAAAAGCAAATACGAAAAATACACAACATTCCACAACATAAAAATTAAAGGCCTACCTATTGCAACCACACAAAAATTATTGATGGAGGAAAGGATGAGGGTGGGAAAGCGACGGAGAAGAAGGGAGGGAGGAGAGGGTAGGGATGGGGGCTGTGACGAGGAAGAGTGGAGGGAGGAGGAGAGGTTGGGGTGGGGGTGCAACATAGAGCAAAAAAAGAAGGAAGGGAGGAGAGGTTAGGGGGGAGGGGGGAGTTGAGAGATAAAAAAAATGGAGCATTGGAGGCCTACAAAAATATTAGAAGGTGGATCCATTATGTAACTTACAAAAAGTGATTTAAGATCACAAAGTTTGATCTTTCATTGGAGTAAAAAATTAAAAGGATCTTTAGAGTGATATGATACTATGAGATCCATCAAAAATTGACTAAGAGCACAAAATTTAATCTTCTATTAAAAATATTCATATTTCTCGACTTTGATATTCATGATGATTCGTGAATTAAGTCCATAAGGAAACACAAGAAAAAGAAAATCAAAACACAGTTACTTTAGAGTATCATCATCGGTATAAAAGAATAAAATAAAACAAAAAGATCATCATCAATGGTTGTCCAAGTATATATTGTGTATGCCTTATTTTGCCCGTAGGATACACCGAATAAATAGTTGGTTTATGTAGTTATTGATTAAGTTTGTAAATTCTTAAAATGTTAAAGGTGTTTTCTTATTCTTTAATGTATTTTGACATATAATAAGAAATAAAATCAAAGTCTCCACGTACACTGACAATCTCTTGACAATGTATGTCATCGCCATTTAATAAAATGGACCAAATGATACGAAAACATGAAATAAGTAGATAGAAAAGAAAAAAGCGATAGTTTGGGTGTTAGGAAAGATAAGACCTGTAATTAAAATACACACACATATATATTAAAAATGGTCAGTTTAAAAAAATAGTTTATTGTTAATTTGTATATTTTTTAAATTTCAAAATTGTCCGTTAAAAAAATGAATAATTGGCATTTTTAAAAAATTAGTTTATTGTTAGTTAATATATTTATAGTTTTTCTAGTTTTAAGATTAATCACTTAATTTTACAATAGTCGTCGGAATTAATTGAATTTAATGTTCCTAAATATATTTAGTAAATAATTAAGTGATTGACATTAATTTTATATATAATGTAATTTTGATAATTAAATATTATTTTTTATTATTTTATATTAGGTAATAATATTCTATTTATCATAAAATTTTATTTTAAATTAATAATTAAGGATACAAATTAAACGATAATTTATTGTGTATATATATATATATATATATATATATATATATGAGTACATATTTAATTTTTTAAAATCTTAAATACCATAATAATAATTTAAATTTTATTATTATTATAATAATTTAAATTAAAATAATAATAATAATAATAATAATAATCTACTATTAGTTTTTTTCTTACCCATAATTAGTTATCAAATGAAAATATATTTAACTTTTATTATGTTATTTTATTAAAATCTTAAATATTTAATAGATATAAAATATAAATATCATAATACTAACATTGAATATTATATTAATAATTATTCTCAAATTTATTATATTTTAAAATATTTACATGAAAATATATTTTAATAACTGAAAGTACTAATTTTAGAAACATGTCATTAAATTTAAATAATTCGTAAAATTTTATTTTATTTGATAACTAAGGATATATATGTATATTAAGAAATAAACTATTATATATAATTTTATTTTTCAATTTAATTATTAAAATATAATTTATAAACAATTGAAAAGATTTATAGATATTTAGATGATTTTAAAGTAATACTTAAAAATAAAGTAATAGAAAATTATACAATTTTTTATAGAAAATTACATAAACTACACTATTAGTAAGAGAGTTTTTATGGTGCCTCTAATAATTTGGATATTTTGATACTGTTAATTTTTTAACCAATCAAATTATTTAAGAAACAATAATAATAAATTTTTAAACCCTAAACCCCAAAATACTTTTTATAAAAAAGTGTTGAAAATAACTAAATATTTTAGGGTTAAGATTTCTAAAATTATCTTTAATCATGTTTTCTAATTTAAAAAAGTTTCAATTTTAAAAATTTTAAAATATAATAATCAAAGACTAATTTGAAAAAAGAATTATTGAGAAGATATCAGATACTTTGATTGACTAAAAAATTAGCAGTATCAACCCTTCAAATTCAATGCACCATAAAAACTCTCTAATAATAATTATTACATATTTTCTTGTAATCATAAATTAATAACAATAACAACAGACAAAGTTATTTTAAATTCATATATAAAAATTATATTTTAACATTATATGTTTTTAATTTTATAAATTCAGACTTTAATAATAATAATTTTTTGTTTTTATAAATTCAGAGCATGAAGTATTAAATATTTATTACGTATAATAAATATAAAATAGTTGTATTAAAAAAATATTTTAAATTCATAGTATAATTTTCATTATTAATAATATTTTAAATAATTTTAATAAATATAAATATTTTAAGGATATATAAGTATTAAATTGATAGTACAATTTTCATTATTGATAATATTTTCCTTTTCAATTTAATGAAAAAATATTTACAGATGAAAAAAAACATTTAATAATATTAAAAAAAATAGTAGCTCATAAATAATATTTCTTATCGATAAATAATATGTATAACAATTAAACTATAAAATATAAAATTTTGTTCACATAATAATATTTTATAGATAAACATTTTTTAAATAAATTATAGATTAATAATTTTAAAATATATCAAATCATTTAATAATAATAAAAAAGTTTATTGCAGGAAAGTATTTAATTTAAGCCATAATAAGGTTAACTAATTCAAAATTCAACAATATCACATAATTAAATCGATATCTTCAAAAAATGATTCAAATATCATTTTAAAGTAAAGTTTTAGTTTTTGCAATAAAAACATTTAAAAATAATTAATTATAAAGGCACAAAATTCAAGTACATATAAAGACAATATTCATAGTAAAAAAATGAATACTTGAATTAAATAACTATAAATATATTTAAATATACAACACACAAAAGAATGTTGCAATGTTCAAATCACTACATCTGAAATGGGGTTTTTTATAATCAGTTGGTGAATATGCTTATCGAGGTTATAGGTGGTTTCTCCAATCGAAAGAAAACGTAATTGAAATTTTCATTGTCCTCTCAAATAAAAATTTAAGAATGAAACATGTTAGAAAAAATATAGTAAAATTAAAGGTAATTAAAATTTATAAATAATTATAAATATTACATTTTTTTTTTATAATGGTCTCGAGTTTGCTATAGGTCGTGGTTCGAATGGCAAGGGTCTTTTTCCAGTATTCATGCTTAAATGAATTCATGCAACATATAGCAGTGACCCGAAATCCGCAGTTCAGCGGTTAAATCCGGAAACCCAGCCTGGTCGCACAGGTTGCACTGATTATTCAGCATGCAACAGTGACCCAGAACCCGCAGTTCAGCAGTTCATTCGAAAACCCGACCATGTCGCACAGGTTGCACCAGTTTTCACCAGGCTGATTACATGCTCGATCCGATAAGGTTTTAATGCTCTAAGGCTGATGGATTTGTTTTCGGATTTCGTTTAAAGCCGTTCTAGAAGTAACATGTATGGGAAACACAGGCAAACTTGTTTGAATCTTCTACAGCACCAGTTCCCAAGGTGGTGTGGGCAAGAGACTACCGTATAAGACCCTATGTCTAAACACTTAGTTTCTTGATCAATTTCTGATGATAATGGTTTTGACAATTGCATAACAGTCACTGAGCACTAAGAAAACAAACAAAATTTTATTGAAAAAGTACACTTTCTTTTTGGATAATTATGTAGGTATGAAGTATATATCTATTTTGTCAATGACTTAGGAGAATTTAGTTAGTCACCTTAAGTGGAATTTTTCCTTAGTCATGTTTATTTCATCCAGAAGTTTTTTAACTTGAGATCCTGCTTAAAAAATCCAAATCATATTCCACTTAAACCAACATGATGCTAAAAAGTGAAAACTATAGGTTCTTTTGATGAGGATCCTAAGATACTTATTAAGCAATCAATAAGCAAAAAGTTTTTAATAGAAATCATGGCAGAATGTAAATGTAACATTTTTCCATAAATAAAATATTACTTCTGGTTTCTTAATCGAACATTGTGAGAACACTCGTTAGCTTTTCCAAAAAGATCCGACTCCTATAAAATAATGTCAACTGTTGAAAACATAAAATTTCAATCTTACCTTTTTAAGTAATTGTAAGTATTTAATGTATTAAGTGATACAGACTAATGTCTTTAAGGAAGATCTTACGGAATACTAATGATGAGAAATTGTGGGATGTATGCCTGGCTGACTGTAGCTCAACTGGTTCGTCATGGAATATTATTTGTTCCAATTGGATACACATTTAGTGCTGGAATGTTCGAGATGGAAGAACTAAAAGGTGGAGGTCCATATGGTTCCGTGGTTCAGGAACTTATGCTGGTTATGGTTCAAAACAAACCAACTAAGCTTGAGCTGGAGCAAGCATTCCACCAAGGCAAGTACATCACAAAGAAGCTCAAGGAAGCCGCATAATGTTGATTCAATATTCTTGAAAACCAGTCATTATGTTTTAGTCCCAGAATGTGTTTTGAGTTCTGTTTTTTAGGTGCTTGCATTGCATGTTATAGTCTTTTTATTTTTCAAAAGGAAACGTTTTGTATCGAGTCTATTTTCTGTTACCCGGAGCAGTGGTTATTGAAATTTGTTGAATAAAGGAAGTTTGTCTTGTCCTTTACCCTTAAAAAATGCTTATTCTCTTGTGTTGGATATTCACATTAAAGATCAACAGATTTTTTGCGTGGTCAGGTTTGCGGGTTGAACCGGATCCATGGCCACCTCTAACATTTTGCATCAATCCAATTTCAGGTAGAGATCTAAAAATTCAAACATTAATCAATTTAAAAACTGTCGTGTACACCATTATTTTTTTCACTTTTTTTTTGTTATACCAACTCAATTTGATCACAATTCAACTGTTATTGTTCTAACGTAACAATGATCACATACTGTCGGCAACAAACAGTTTCAAATGATATCAGCTAACACAAAGCATAAAAGCTATCAGCTATGAAGAGTAAAATTACAACAGATTCAAATGATCTTCAAAAGTAACTTTGAATTTCCCTAAGATGGTTAATTAACAAACAGTTTAAAAAAAAAACCAAGACTTTTGCTACTTTTCATCTTCAACAGCAACTATTTTGTACTTCCCGGATTGCTGTTGCTGCGTCAAAAAAAGACAAATTTAGTTAAACCATATGAATCTAATCCACCGTTAAACTTGTCAAAATACCAATGTGCCTAACCAAAAAACAAATTGACATCAATACTTTGCACATTTGATTCAGTTTTATTTGAAAGTCAATCATTAGGCCTCTATTTGATTCTGCATTTAAACCTTTCAGTGAATATGAGAAATTATAGAGTAGCTTTTCCTTTTTTTGATCCGTAAGTATCTATTAGATGCAGGAAACTGACGCGATAACATGAGAATGGAATACCAAACACAATGATATTAATTAATGTTTGGTTAAATGTTCAAAAAGTACTTTCATGTGTTCAATGTACTTTTGCAGAGTAAATCCAGTTTTGACATGTTTGGTTACTCCCAAAAATACATCTGCACACTGGAATTTT
The DNA here is from genome assembly GCA_013407115.1 of Glycine latifolia. Classification (NCBI taxonomy): domain Eukaryota; kingdom Viridiplantae; phylum Streptophyta; class Magnoliopsida; order Fabales; family Fabaceae; genus Glycine; species Glycine latifolia. Next base: position 24,036,117 of record CM023955.1, read on the forward strand.
GTATAATAACTCAGTTCTGTAAAAGCAATATGTTTGCACATTCTAAAAACTCAATTATGTAAAAACAAAACTTGGTTACTTTTGCAAACTCAGAGTTTAACCCGAACTTAAATTTGAGAAACATTAATCCAAACATGCACTGTAAAATTCATATTGAAGTTATTTGAATGCTATCTTAATCTTATCGGACACACAAATGTGACTAGACAGAGGAAAAACTGAACAAAACTCAATTCCAATTCCAAATGTTGGTCCAATACCAATTAGGAAGATTCAATTCCCTGCACACAAATTATAACAAAACAACAGCAACCAAGTACCAAAAACACAACCAGTATAGAAATTATGCAGAAAATTGAAACGCAAGTGCAGCGATAAAAAAGCAAACAGCATCTGGTTGCTGCTGTTTGGTTTATTCAGGTTTTTGGGATTCTTCCTAATTGATTAGGACCAACATCAAAACCAAAAAATAGAGGGAAAAGAGACATTACCTTTTCCCAAACTAGGGTATGGTTTTTGCAGAAGCCAGCAACAATGGTACCACCCTTCTTCCCTTCCCTGTACTCAATCCAAAGTTCCTCCTTCAGCGCACAAGTGACATGAAACCCCAACCCGCACTTGGGCTCAGAACACACCAAAGCACACCCTTCGCAGCGCCTGCAAAGATAGCACCTCTCCTCCCACCTCTTCTTTGGAACCTTGGAGAAGTCGATCCCCTCCCTCCCTTCGGGGTCGAGGAAGAACACTTCCGGCACGAACAGCGCACACACCACGTGCGCCCACGATGCGCCGCCTTCCTCCACCGCGGTGGTCCGCTTCATGGCCCCCTCGGTGGAGGGGCACAACGCGCAAGCATTGCAATTGATATTGGCAACATTATTCTTCTCGAAACGGAAACGGCAGCGTTCGCAGAACCAGTCTCCATCGGGGATGGACTTGGACAGGGGAGTGCCGTAGCAGGAGGCGTGCACCATGAGGTCGCACCCGTCGCAGAAGACTATTGGGTCCGCAGGGTCGCCGTCGGTGCTCTGGCACACACAGCATAAAACCCCGTCCTCCTCCTCGGAGTCTCCGAGCTTGTTGGGGCTGGGTGTGTATTCCGCATTGAGGTCGAAGGCGGGGACGACGTCATTTGAGGGTGGGCTCTGGGGTTGTAGGGCCCACACTCTTTTCTTGGCGGGGAGGGAATAGTTATAAACGGTTTTGGTAGTGGTGGGAGAGGGTGGAGATAGGGTTCGAGATTCCTTGCGTTTTTTAGCGGGTAAAGGTGAAGAAGAGTCATAATAATGATGTTCTTCTTTTTGTTGTTGTTGCAAGAGTCTTAATCTCTTGAGGGGAGGAAGGTCGTTGAGGAATGTGGTGGAGGAATCCATTTTGGGGTTGTTAGCTTGGAACATTGAAGGGAAGAAGAGAGGGAAAGTGGTAGAAGGAGGAATTGATTGAGAAGGGAAAGTGTTGTTGTGAGGGAAACGAATTTGAAGTTTGGGTTTTGATTCTTTTGAATTGAGATTTGAGAACTGGAGCGGGTTATGAAAAAGGGGAAGGAAGAGAGGGAGGGAGGGAGGGAGGGAGGGGAAATTGGGAAGGTGGGAGAAAATATTTGGAAGCGAAATTTTTAGAGTGATGAATGAATGAAAAATTGAAAACAGGGCGGGAGTTCAAACGGCTGTCGTTTTTATAGTTTGATTAACTACTCCCTAACCCGTGCGCATACGCACTGGTTGTTCCGCTACGCTCTGTAATTAAATTTAAATAAATTTAGTTTTCGCTAAAAAGACATAGAATTGACTTTTTTTTTTCACCAAGGTCAAAAACCCAAATTTTGAATCTTTGACTGGTGAAAGTTTCCAAAGCTTAGGTATGAAGTGCTGGCTGTAATTTCTGGAAAGTGAGGAAGTGAGGAAGAAAAAGCAAGCTGAGAATGTATTATAGCCCAACATGTGGAAAACGAAGCTGACAAAGTCTATGAGGAGCACACGTCAGGAGGCAACACATCATCAAAAAGATGTTGTTTTACTGTAGTATAGATGATTAAAAATGGTAGAGTACAACACTTGAAATAATGGTTATAGGTGGAAAGGCTGGTGGTTGAATATCTCAATATATATTTAAAATAAATTTATGTTTTAGTTATGTTATATTTTGTGGTAAAATATTCAAAAGCATTAATCGAATATATACATCATGGTTTAATTAACAATATATTTAAAATAAAAATCATGGTTTAATTAAAAATCATAGGTTTGAATAAAAAATATTAAGTTCATATACATTAGAAATTTTAATTTTTTAAAATCATAGGTTCATATACTTTAGAAATTTATATATGTAAAAAAAATATTATTAGATAAAAATTATTATGTAAATTTATGTGTATTAAATATGCATTAAAATTTGTAATGTTATATATACCAACATTAATTAGTTTTTAACATGTATGGTTTAATAGCTTAGTTGGTAAGAGCATTGTGCTTGTTAATGGAAGGTCACAAGTTTGACACATGCTTGGACTATTATTTCGAAAATGATTTTAAAATATTTCAACCCACGGATTACGAATTCGTAAGAACCTCACGAATTGACATTATGAATTGGCCTTACGAATTCGTAATCCATAAGTTTCATACGGATTTAATCCGTATGAAACTTATGGATTACGAGAAGGACAAAATCGGTATTACACTATACCTACTGGGTGTATTGGAAAAAGCGCTAGTGTAGAAAACAAATCCCTTAATGAAACCGGTTGAGTCATACCATGGGATTAAACGAAGTTGCCCTGAAACGCAGCGTTTTAAGGGGTGATGTGTCAGCGTTAATTCTCCTGACGAAGCAGGAGAGCATGAGATTGGCGGATTTGGAATTTGGGATTACCAAAATTTGATGGTTTTGGTGGGAGGAGGGAGAGGGAGTCTAATTTCACTCGAGATTGGCGCAGTTTATAAATAGATTAAATAATAATGATAATAGTAATATTTTACATATAAAGTATAGAATATAATATACAATTTAGCTTTATAATTTTTTTAAATATAAATTAAGAAATAAATATGTTAACAAATAAATTAAATAAATATACGTATAATACTAATTTAAGGACTTATATTTTATACAAACAAAATTATTTTCAAAATATAAACGAGTACACACAAAAGTGATTTAAAATGTAAATTTTAATATTATATACTCTTCCAATTAACTATTTTTAATAAATTAAAATGCACAACTCTAAGAATGAGACTTTTATGTTATATACTCTTCCAATTAACTATTTTTAATATTTTCTCCCTTATTCTTTTAAATGTACATTCACATTTACTTCTGCAACTAATAAAATATTTTCTTTTCTCTCTTTGATGATTTCAAACTGTTTATATATATATATATATATATATATATATATATATATATATATATATTGTGTATATTTTTTTAAAAGATTTTTCTATATTTGTAAGGATCAACAACAAATGTAAAAAATGTTTACAACAATTTATATATACTGTTCAATCAACTAAGCATTCTTTATTTCTAAATAAGCATTCTTTATTTCTTTTGCCGATAAGAAAATCAATTAAATAAACTTCTTCTGTATAATGGAAGTGACCAAATTTTAACTTAAGATTCACATGAACGACAATAATACCCCATCAAATTTTATTTTATCTATAAATTAATTTTCAATATTTTTAAATAATAATAATTCAAAATAATTATATGATTATAAATTAATTATAATTTAAATATTTAAAGTATTTATTTATTATATATTTTATATATTTAAAGTACTTATTTGTTTAAATTTTCATTATATTAAAATAAGCATTTATGTTATACAATTAAAAGGTTAAAATACTAGTAAACAATAAAATAGATAAAGGAAATGGTGAAAATAAATAAAAGAAATTAACAACAAAAAATCACTCAAATGATAAATAGTGCAATAATATGGAATTAAAAGTTACTCAACAACTATATAGATTTTTGGCAAAAATATATTTTTGATCTCTAATAAATTAGTACAATTTTATTGCTAATTAATCCACAATTATATTTCGTTTATTTTTATTACTAATAAGACTAGTCAGCAATAAAAATAAACAAATTATTAAAAATAGACAAAAAAGTTTAGAAAAACTAAAAATCAAATATGAAATTCAACATTGACTAAATATATATTTAACCCTTTTTAATTTCATCATTCTGAAACTAATAACCAAACACATCTGTCCATTCTGTAAGAAAAAGGCCTGCCCATAGAAAATTCCCTTAACACAAAAGTATTTATACAACACTAGTGAACCACTATATATATAGTAAGAAAATATATAATATATGATGTGGTAATTATATATATATATATATATATATATATATATATATATATATATTTGATTTTAATTTTTCTAAAAAACTTTTGTCCATTTTTATATCCCGTTTGCTTTTATTGCTAATAACTAATCTGAGTATCTAAAAATGAGTAATAAAAAGGAACAAATTTAACAACACATGAACGAATTATGAGCATTAAAATTAAAAATAAATCAGAAACTAAAATGAGCAAAATTTGTTTTAAAGAATCTAAAATTAAAATCTGAAATTCGATAGAGATTAACGAATTATTTAACCCAGTTAAAAGTAGGAACATCTCTTTTCAAAAATATGTTTTATAAGATGATTTTTTTAATGAAATTTTTAGTTTAGATTAATATAGTGAGAAAATCACATTAGAAGAGAGTGAGAGAGACTAGGGCACAATGAAAGCAAACAACAACACTAGAAATTTTTATGTCCCATGTATTGTTATTTTCACTCCCTCTTTATAGTCATGCATTCCCTTCTCATTTTTTTATACCTAAACTACCCCACTAAACGCACTATCCTCATCTCTCTCATCTCTTTCTTTCGGAAAAAAGAAAAAAGACACTCCTCCACACCCCTAGCAACACATTTGATTTTAGCTTTAAAATTTGCCATGAAGCCACATGGTAGACTTACATTATATTCTTTCAATCGTTCCCCTGAATATTTCCAAGTTCCAATGCCCATTCACATTGAGTCAGCCATCAATATTTCGAAGACAAAATCCAGGACTACTGACCCACTCAAAGAGTACAGTAGGATAATCCTCCAATAATATTATATAACAATAATCATCCTATAATATTTTGGTAGACCTAACTTAAGTGCACTCGATTTATGCAAGAATTTCTCAACTTCAGTTTGTGTAACATGAATTAGTCACTTATTGAGAATCATCTATTGTAACTGGGGATAATCCAACAAATTAGGTGGAGGAAAATGTTGCTGCCGCAAGAGAACTTATAACTTTTGGAATTGATGAAAAGGCCCTGTCTGAAGTTGAAGCTATTCTAAGCTTGTTAAAAACTAGTCATGGCCTAGTGGAACCCAACAAAGCTAATGTTTCATTATTCTACTGCCTGGTATTGCCGATGGAGACATCCATTCATGGAGTTTTCCTTTTTTTTGGAAGAAAGATGAGGGAGATGAGGATAATGTGTTTAGTGGGAGGTAATCTAGGTATGAAAAATGAGAAAAGGAGTGTCTTAGGCTTTGTTTGGGAGTTAGGAGGGGAAGGGAAGGAAAGAGATTCAAGGGGAAGGGAAGGGAGGAAAATGAGGGAAGTTCCTTCATCCTTGTTTGGGAGTTAAAAATATATTAAGAGAAGGAAATTAAGAGTTAATATAATATTTTTACAATTTTTCCCTTATTTCAAAAAGTTAAATTCAATTAAATAACACTGACTAGGATAGGATAGTAATTTTATTAACACTGGTTGGGGTAGGATAGTAATTTTATTACTTTACCTTCTAAAAACCCCCCAAATAGGGGGAACAATAATTTTTAGGCTTTAGAGGATTTCAAAGGAGTTTTAAAAATACTCAAATCCTTTTTTTCAAAAATTAAAACTCTCAAACAATGAGATGTTCCTACCCAAACCTTTCCCTTCCCTTCCTTCCCCTCTAAAATCCCTCTCCCAAACAAAGCCTTAGTGTAAAAGGGGAGAAGAAATAGCAATTGTTCTGTAGTATAATGTTTAATTTTCTTAAAAGAATGGGCGGAAATCTCTAAAGAAATGTCACAAATGAAAATCCAAGTGGGCAAATTTCAACAACATTGAGAGATATTATTCGGGCACCCAACATATTCCTTTCTATCTAACAGATTTCTTCTTGCACCCAACATTGAGAGAGAGAAAAAACTGAAAATATCCTTATATATAGCCCATACCGATTATCAATTCGTATTGTGTCAATATTATGTTAAAAATATGTTTTACAAAATAATTTAAAAATAATTTCCCATGAAAGTCTCAAACACGCGACATTCGCGTTATTATCTAATAATGTAATCTTTTTACATATATAAAATTTAAATAAAAATTATAGGTATAAAAAATTTATATATATAAAAAAATACATTATTATATCAAAATTATTTGTTACAAAATTTATTATGTAATCTTATATGTATATTAAATATACATTAGAAATTTTAGTATTATATATAGTGACATTAATTATTTTTAATATAATTGGCCTATTAGCTCAATTATACGAATTAACAATATGTATTGTGTCAATATTATATTAAAATATGTTTTACGAAATAATTTAAAAATAATGATCCATGCTTGTTTTGAACAGTTATTAACATAACAATCTAACAAACTAAAATCACACAAAGAATGAGCGAAGGGCATTTTTTCACCCCTCTTTTTTCTATTCATATTTTCCTTCTGACTCAAGTTTTTAACAAATTTTACAGTTAGGAATCAATCACTCTGATATTCATCATCCTTTAAGACCACTCATATCAGAATAACCTCCTTCCACTCACCATTTTTCTTCTCCCTTGGTTTTTACAACCATAATTTTACTTTCCATGGCCTGTATCAGACTATTCACACAGCTTCTACTTCTCAAAGTTTTAACTGTGTTTTCCATCACTTGATGACGACCACAGAATTCATGTGAGAAGCCTTTATTAATCTTTGAACGGTGAGCCACCTTTCAATTCAACCGGTAACAATTTTTAAGTATACCCCACAAATGTTAATTGGGGCCCAAATTTCAACAATTCTACCAGCGGTGGACCTCATATGAAACTTGCCAACCCAACATGGCAAGTGGCAACATCACCATGCATATTTTTATCTTTTATAATTCCACATTAATTACCAAATACATTCCATCAAAACAAACTACGCTCCTACCTTACCATTCTGAGCTCACTTGGTCACACTCAAAATAGAAAAGAAGAAATAAACTCATGGAAACTTTGTGGGATTTGGAAGACAAATTGAAGGTTTCAACACTAGGTGCTATTCTTCTACTTGCATGTGCAAGCTTTGCTCTTGTGTGCCTTTGCATTGTTATTATACTTAGAAGGAAGGCCATTAACAATAATAAGATTGTGCACCGAGAGGGTGCTATAGACGATGAAAAGGAAAATGTTACCACAATTACTAATACTATTACCACCATCACTACTACTACCCCTACAGAATGGTCAGAGCCAAGTTGTGTGGGATGGATTTCAGTGAAGAGGGTCCTAATGGGGTCAATGTTGTGGAGCAAGGCAAGCAAATTGGAGGAGAACATTGCATGGCAGACAGAGAGGGGATCCCCTCTGCTTGGCCGACAAAGGCAAGGTCTTGATAGTGGGTGGCAAAGCCATAACTCGGAATCACCGGTGTGGCAAAGACCAATACTGAGGGGGGAGAAGTGTGAGTTGCCAAGGTTTAGTGGCCTCATTCTCTATGATGAGAAAGGAAGACTTCTTCGTGATTCAGATGATGAAATTCACTTCATGGAAACTTCACCACAGGTAATTACTTGTCACCTTTGTACTCATCGTATAGGATGATGAAATTTCATACTTGTAGATAGGATGACTCTTCTCATAGATTCCATTAATTTTGAGTCTAACACGAAGAAATTGGAAAACAATGACACCAGAGCTAATTTGTTGTCAACCCAGCAAGAAGTAAAATGCTTGCATGACATTTATGTGTACTTTTTTTAACCACCGTAATTAGAGTAGTTGGCTCTTCCACGGAACCTCGAGATATCCTTACAAACTACGGAAGTAATCCTCGATTTAAATCTTAGTGACACTTGACGCTCTTTACCCCTTCCAAAAGATATGTTTTACTAAATTGAATCCAAGTCCTCTCTAACAAATTCAACTGTGTGTTAGTCTATCCATTAGGTTAATTCTGTCCATTTCAGTCTAGGCAAAGTAGAGATCAGTATGTATTATCAAACTTTAATAAAAATGAAAATGCCCCTGATAGAACTCTTTTCATAGCTGCATGTTACATCTGATTAACTTAGCCTCAATTAGAATAATGTCAGCTTAGACCTATATAACTGCAGGAATGTTGCAATGCAACATGCCTATCGTACAATAGTATCTTTTGAAGCACAGCGCACATTTCAAATGAATGCATAAATACACGCGCACAAAAGACAAATGTTTGAATTTTCTTCCACAATCTTAAGTTCTTGTCACTCTCTGGGATGCAACAGTATTTGCTCAAAGATATTGAATCACAGGAATGTTGTGGTTTCAGTTTCAAGCTACATTTTGGCTACATTTATATATTTCTAACTTTGATTCTGTTTTGTGCAGGAAATAGGAAATGTTACAGGGAGGACTACTCTAAAAGATTTACTTTAGTATTTATGTTACTGGGTTTTTGTTTCTCTTTTAAGTTGTATCAGACAGACAATGAGATTTCACAGAAATGACACGGTGTGATCAGTTCAAATATGCAATTATCATTTCATAAAATTGCAGTTCTCCCTAGAAGTCAAATAATGCCTTTTCCATTTCAATGGCAATAGTTTCCAAAGTGGATGACACCCTTCTCTTTTTCTACTATTGTTAAATGACGCAATTGGCAGCCGAAGCAGCAAAAGCAAACAATGAAAAGAAAATAAAGTTTATGGGGATCTGGAAAATATGGAAACACAAAATGGTATATAGTAACTAACATGTTATCAAGTAGGAGATCATTTACATTTTTCTTTTGTTAATTTAATACTTGATTTACCGGGAAATCCTATTTTTATGAAGATGTCAAATTTTAACACTATTCTTTAATGGTGCTTCGCTTCAGTCACCTAATGGTCCTAATCTTACTTTTAACAATATTTTAACTGCATAATGCATGCTCACATGCAATTTGGCTGTACATTTGTACATTAGCATTGCATTAAGATATAGTTCTAAAATAATGTTCCGGCAACAAGTGATTTCCTATTAGACCAAGTACTGAACCCCAACCCGCAAATACAGAATGGAGAAAATTCGCTAAATGGGATATCTGGGGTAGGTTAATAGAGGAATAGATAGCTCTGCCAATCAAATAATTCAGAGGCATGTAAACTGAGAAGTAATGACAGCACTCAAACTTGATTAGAGTCTAAAAGTGGAAAGCAAAGTCATTTTTAACTTATCTCAAATAAAAAACTAAAAAAAATTACATACCCCATTGACCGGAGGCTCCACGCTATTCGCAGGTAAGGGGAAATGATATTATACACAGCCTTATCCTTACATACGCAGCCTTATCAAGACACAACTTTACTGCTGGGTCAGGGCTCACCCTCATTTAACTTATCTCAACTATGGATAAAATTAAGATTATAATCGATGATCTTCAGAAAATTGATGGATAGGGAAAGATAAAAGAATTTTCACAGGTATAGAAGAGATTGAATACCTGAATTAAGAAGCTTTTAGAGTTTTCATTGGTACTATTTTTTGCTTTTAGATATACCAAGGTGGAAATTAACATCATCCTCTAATTGCAAAGCTTTCATCCTTTCATTTCATGAAAAACATCTATTCTTACATAGTAACAATAAAAAGCTGACAATAGACAATTCCAGACATGTAATTAAAATATAGTGAAAAGGTTTCAATTCAAAGATTTACATTCAAAACCATACAATTGGCTCATTCAACTCATGGAAATTATTTCATACACAAAGAATGCCCGCTTACTAATTTTGGAGAACCACCTCACACTGATGTGAAGACCATAAATCTTGATCTCATATTGTGTATTTGGTTATACCTTCACTTTGCCATCATTCAGCAGCACAGCACAGATCATTCATACGACACTATCAAGGGTTCTCTGCACTCTTCACTGGATGAACCTTTATAATAGAAATATAATACCAATTGTATCATTCCTAAAACAGTTCCTATCCCATTCGGTACCTACAAAATCAAACACAGACATAGCATTATTACATATAAAAGCCAACAAAGTAAAGATTTGAAACTAAATGAGTATTTCAACAAGAAATAAGATATGAATTGAAAGGACTCTCACATAAATGAAGGCATCATCACTGAGCAATCCATAAAGAAAGAAGGAGATGCTCATCAGGAAGGTGGAAAGTGAAAGATAAAACGGCATAAATTCAATACTTTTTGTTCGAATCACTAATTTCTGAGAAGTTACAGAGACAAAATATGTAAACAAATTCAGCAATATATGATTCAATAGACAAAAGATGCAGAAACTGTTATATGATGGATATCTAGGAAATAACAAACATACAATTATAAACAATGGAGAGGCAAACATTGAAATGAGAGAAGCACAACTCAAGAATCCGACAAACATCCGGCGCATTGCACTGTCATCAATTTGCAAGCTCCCAACTAGTATGATCACAAATACGCCCAAAACTGCTAGCAGTAATCCAACCATTCTCACCTATCAAATGGCAGTTTATCGTACGCAACTTAGAAATGAACCAATGTATTTTATGCCGTAATCATAATTCATAAGCTTCCAATAGTATATCAAAGGAGAGAAATGCTAGTAACACTCTCTCTAACACTTTTTTGAACACACTTTCTACTATTAGTTGAAATTTATTGGAAATCACAAATTTTTTTTGTAGGTCTCACTTCTCATTTAATGCTTCTCTCTCCTGATTTTATGGTTTCCAATAGATTTCAACCACTAGTGAAGTGTTAGAAAGATTAACCTAACCTTTCTTGCTTTCTCAGCATACATCAAGAAGAGGATTATGTACACAAGCTGAAAAGCTGCTCCAATTGAATTAACAGTTGTCACCAAGAGATTATCAGGTGATATAAGAGGTGCGCCATACCACAAGCAGATCAAGCAGTTCAAGAGAGAATAAATATATGGCAACCCGGAGAACATTTCTGTTGACCCATTTCTGATAATTCTCCTAAATGTCGGTCTAGAAATCAAAACAGAACAAAAATCAATATCAATGAAATTATGAAAGGAATAGGATAAACAACAAATTCTTCCGAACTCAATTATTGTAAATAAAAAAAACCACTTTAAGAAACTTACATGGGGGACACAAACAACCCAAAAGCAAAGATGTTCCCTGCAAATCAAGAAGTTTATACTGTGATCAAAACAAATATGGATCTAAATTGTATTATCCAGATTACAGTATTTGTAAATATGGGTTCTTTTGTTCATCAATTAAAATCCCAAAAATGTAAAGTTTTTTTTTTTTTTTTTTAAATCCTTGCAACCAGAACTAAACACCCCAGAAATTAAAAGAGAAAGAGAGAGAGAATACCAGCAACTCCAGCCGCATCCTTGCCAACTTCACAGATAGAGCAAGCACCAAACAGAGACATCACTGTTGAATCAACAAATCAACTCTATCAGAAACAAACTAAATAAACCCTCAGTTTATAGTACAAACAAACCAAATTTCTATCTGTTTTTTGTCTAGTCAAAATCAAAATCACCCACGTTTGCTAAAATTTAATGATTGGGGTTGATAAGTTCTTAAGACAAGACACTGTGGCATGCTTTAACCTTCACGTCTTCTTATTCCTAGTCATAATAATAATTGACCGTAGCTGGCAGTGGCACTTGACAGAACGACTCCACAAAGAAAACGCTTTTTGCGCCACATACTGTACCTAATTTCATCTGCTTGCTTACGTGGATCTTAATGCTTCCAGAATTATTTTTATGCAGTGAAGTACGAACTTATGGATATATGTTTCCACAATTAGACTCTAACATGTTTGCCTGCAATAAAGTAACATTGTTTTGTTATCCAACTTGATTAGATAAAGGTATATATGATGCGAATATTTTATGTATTCTGTCCAAAATAGTAAAATGATATGTGGTTATTATTGTGAGGTCATTGTACATGTGGACATTCTCCATGTTAACACTGTCACATTAAATACTGTTTTTCCACTCCCTTGGGATCAACCCGGACATATGTGTCCGGACTCCTCGTCAGCCCTGCTACAGGGATACGGACACAGACCTGTTACAGGAGCACGGATTGTTACAGGAATATTATTATCTACTACACAATATATTTATATTAACAACTTATCAAATATACTTGAATATTTTAATAGGTGCAACTACCTTATCTTATCATATCTCAACAAAGTTATTTACAAGCTGTTATTTATCTACAAATAATAGTATATCAATAAGGTACACATTATCTTATATTTAAATTAGATAACTGTCTGCTATTATCTATTATCATTATCTTATCAACAGATTATCAATAAACAAAGGCTCAAAGCCCACACTCCACACTATAAATACAACCTTACAAGTTCTCTCTAACTCACTCCAGATACACATCTCATTCATTCCATACACAGTACTTGAACGCATTACTCAAGTCATTCTTTCTCTACATTTCATACTGAGTTCCCACACTCAGTTCTTCTCTTATAAATTGATGTACTTACTTGAGTGTCAGAGTGTTTTTCCTTTGTTTTGCAGGTTCCTCCTTTAAGCAAAGTCTACACCTTGTCCGACGTGCAGAATTTGGAGTCCATGTTGGTCACGCCTACCTCACACGTGGAATTTCCAGATTTTGGTAAGAACAGTTGGCGTCCACCGTGGGGCCCAGGTAAAACTTACCCTACGACCTCTCATTCCCATCACTCGACAGCGCACGTCCATGGTCAGCACACGTTCTAGCGTTAGACGCGACACCCCTGTCGATGCGTCTAACCCCCCACATGCTACCATGACAAATGACGACACCATTCAGCAACTACAAAATCGCATGGCGGAGATGGAACGCAAGCACCAGGAAGAGATTGAAAGGTTGAAAGCTGAACACAATGAATATGAAGCCAGAGCGAGGCGTCCTGGGAGAGATGAACGCTCCCCTACCACTCAGGAAGAGCCGACGCAAGGTGAATCGCATCCTCGGCATGTCGACCCTCCACCCATTCGTAGCTCAACACAAGGCTATCGAAGGGAGAGGCATAATACGCGGCGTAATCCACTTGTTGATCGTATCATGGAAGTTGACATTCCATTCGGCTGGAAACCTCTGCATCTAGAGAGGTATGACGGTACCACGGACCCGGACGAACACCTTAATGCCTTCCTCTCACAGGCAAATCTCTACACCAACAATGACTCCATATTGTGTCGCGTATTCCCTACGTCTTTGAAGGGAGTCGCGTTAGCATGGTATGGTGACCTCCCCGAGTGATCCATCGACAGTTTCGACACCCTTGTCGAAAAATTCAGTGCATAATACGCTACCAGTCGAACTCATAAGATGACATCCACTGCATTAGCAACGTTGCGTCAAGCTGATAATGAACCCCTCCGCAGGTTCATGGAACGATTTTCGCATGTCACCTCTTAGATTAGAAACCTCAACCCTGAGGTAGCACTGCATTCCATGATGCTACGACCTGGTAAATTCGTGGATAGTCTATGCAAGAAACCTCCTTCTAGCATGGACGAAATACGCGAAAGAGCCAAAGGTTATATCCAGATGGAAGAAATGTCAAAGTTTCGCAATGAAGTCCGACAAGTGGGACAAAAGCGTGAAAAACATGAAGTGTCCGTCACAGTCGACCCTCGGAGGACTAGCAAGAAGCAAAGGCCGCATAAGCCACAACTTCTCCCCAAAGGACCCAGGTTCGAAAGATACACTCCCCTGACGGTCAATCAAGCCATGATCATGGATGAAGCCTTCAACACTGAGGTACAGGTGACATTGCCTTCTCCTTCAAAACAAGGAGGAAACCCTAACAAGTATTGTCGTTACCATCGTGGCACCGACCATAACACCGAAGACTGTGTTGCATTAAAGGATAAGATAGAAGAACTTATCCAAGCAGGGCACTTGTCACGATTTGTAAAAATACCTGATAATCCCCCACTTGCACAGAGGCAAGAGGGGTGACGAGAGGATCGCTTTAGGAACAATGACAGATGCAGAGATGAGGTAGAAGACCGAGGGAGGCAAAGACAACCGCAACCCAGACGCGAGCGTCAACCCCCTTACTAACAGGAAGAGGAGCCTGTCCAACACATCCGTGGTGTAATTCATACAATCGCGGGCGGCTTCTCATATGGAGGATCATCAAGTCAGTCTCACAAGAGACATGTGCACTCCATCAGGGATGTTGACATAAATTCTGTCAACAATCCCCCAATGCGGAGCTTACCTCCCATCACATTCACCGATGTTGACTTTGAGGGAATTAACCCTATCCATCAAGATGACCCCATGGTTGTTTCCCTCATTATTGCCAATTTCAAGGTGACAAAGGTGCTCATTGATCAGGGCAGCTCGGCTGATGTATTATACCTAAAGACCTTTCAGAAGCTGGAGATTTCATCATCAGTGCTATACAGCCTTGCTCAGAACCCCTCCTTGGCTTTGCAGGAGAAAGGGTAGATACCTTGAGATATGTCGACCTAATGACCACTTTTGGTCAAGGTTCATTATCTAGGACCTTTACAGTCAGGTACAATATTGTGGATGCTGACACATCATACCTGGTCCTGATCAGTAGAAAGACTCTCAACGAGCTAGGAGCTATTGTCTCTACGCCTCACCTGAAGATGAAGTTCCCTACTATGACAGGGGAGATTGTCACCGTGAAAGCAGACCAGAAGCAGGCCAGACAGTGTTACGTTGAAAGCCTAAAACCGTTACCATATCCTCCTAACAGGAGGTCAGACAGACATGGTACCACTGCGGGGGGTACTACCCGGGTCATGAATATAGACAAAGAGTATATTCCCTATACACTGACGGTCTACTTTACAGATCATCATGGTGACACATTCGACGTAGATCCACGCGATGATAACATCGACAAAGGACCAAAACCGATCGAAGAATTAGTCAAGTTGCAACTCGGCCCCAAACCCGGACAGTGCACACAGCTTAGCAAAGAGCTCACCAGCCATGAGTACAGACATCTAGCTGACGTACTCCACAAAAATGCATCTCTATTCGCTTGGCAACTGTCTGACATGCCTGGCATTGATCCTAGTGTCATATGCCATAAGCTGGCGATATGTCCACAGGCCAAACCCATAGCACAGAAAAAGCGGAATATGGGAGAAAAATGGAGAAAGGCAGTCAAAGAAGTAGACAAATTGCTCAAAGCCAATTTTATCAGAGAAGTCAGGTATTCTACCTGGATTGCCAATGTTATCATGGTCAAAAAAGCCAGTGGCAAGTGGCGCATGTGCAAAGATTTCACAGACCTCAACAAGGCATGCCCTAACCCAACATTGACAGAGACTAGTTGATGGGGCATCCGGGTTTCACATCCTAAGTTTCCTGGATGCATATTCTGGTTATAATCAGATCAGAATGCACACCCCGGACGAAGAAAAGATGGCCTTCATCATTGAAGATGCCAATTACTGTTACAGGGTCACGCCCTTTGGTATCAAAAATGCAGGAGCTACATACCAGCGACTGATGAACTGCGTCTTCAGAAAGCAGATCGGACGTAACGTCGAAGTCTACGTGGATGACATGGTCGTCTACAGATGCATAGCCCAGCTAATGTTAATGAAGTTCAAAAGCTGAACGGAAGATTAGCCGCACTATCTAGATTCCTTTCGAAACTTGCCGAGAAAGAAAAACCCTTCTACAAGCTACTCACCAAGACAACACAATTCCTTTGGGATGACACCTGCGAGCAGGCTTTCAAGGCATTCAAGAAGACAATTGCTGCACCACCTGGCTTGAGTCGACATCGACAGGAGGCACCATTGCTCTTATACCTCTCCGTGGCAGACGAAACCGTCAGCTCGGCACTCGTCCAAGAAGAAGGGAAACACTAGCTCCCTATATATTTTTACTAGCCGCATGCTACATGATGCTGAGAAGTGCTATCAAATGATCGAGAAAATAGCCTTGGCATTAATCACCTCCGCCAGATGACTTAGGCCTTATTTCCAAAGTCATCAAGGGATGGTTAGAACTAACTATCCCATCAAACAGGTACTGCGGAAACCAGAATTGGCAGGTCGGATGGTGGCATGGTCAGTGATGGAGTGCCTTTAGTTAAATATTTTTCTATCATTCTTAGCTTATTTGACTTCTCTTGGAATTTTATTTTCCCATTCTAATTCAGTTTTTGTCTTAGGCAAGTTAGTGGGCTTAATTGCTAATTGTTGCGTATTTTTGGATTTTATGCTCACTTGACGTATCTGCCTTGTACAAGACCTACAGAGCTCTACGGAACTCTGAATTGAGCGTTCTTGTAGTCATTGGAAAGATAATGAAAAGATCTACAAGTTTGCCAAAAATAAGCCGAGGCCAATTCTGCCATTTGGAGGGTCATTTTAGACTTTGAAGTCAGAACCACTGCACTTGTATTTTGGGCTGCAAGTTGGACTTTTATTGGTGTAAATAACATAAATAATTAGAATTGATTGGTTGTTCATGACCCATTCTTTTCTTCAGACTTAGTCACTATATATTAGTGACATTAGGAGGAATTATTACATTACATTTCATTTTGCAAAACAGTTTTACATTTCTCTTTTTAAGTTTTTAGAATCAAAACCCTTTCTCTTATTTTCTCTCAATTGTTCTTCATTGTTCTTCATTTTCATTTTCCCTTCTTCCATTTTCATGCACTTATTTCATGGGGCTTTCATTGATGATGATTATGGAAGGCTAAATAATCAATCAATCCAAGGATCCAACCCAAGCAAGAGAAGAATTTGAGTTCTGGTTTGGTATTTCGAATTCTGTGTGAATGTTCACTTTCTTCTTCAATTGCTATTCTGTTTTCATGATTATGAATACATTTAGGATTGAAAGAGGATTAGGTTATGGGTTCATTTCCTAATTTCGAATGCCTTAGAAGTTTTAGAGTATCCAATAAATTTTCCATTATTACTTCTCTAGTCAAATTTTCCCAAGTTATCCTTTGTGTTGAGAATGAAACATTTTCATCCAAATGGATGAAGATATGATATGTTGGGTTTTCGTCCTTTCCAAAATTCATAAGGAGTCTTTTTAAGGATAGGTCTTATGTAAATTTTATTTTGAAGAGAACATGTAGTGTTCACTACTTCAACCTAGAGGTGCTTAGAGGTTGAATTCTCATTGAGCATGGTCCTGACCATCTCTTGTAGAGATAGGTTCTTTCTTTCAACTACCCCATTTTGTTGTGGTATTCTTGGTATTGAAAAATTGTGAGAATTCCATTTTCTTCACAGAACAGTTGAAACTTATCATTTTCAAACTCTCCCCCATGATCAATTCTAATTGAAGTACTTTTTCATTTTGAACATATTTGTAGAATTTAAAGAAGATATCAAAAGACTCATCCTTGTGGTTTAGGAACATGACCCATGTCCATTTAGAGTAGTAGTCCACTATGACAAGTTCATACCTCTTTCCACTAGTGGACACAATTTTGGTTGGACCAAATAGATCAAAGTGTAGTAACTGCAAAGGTCTAGAGGTGGAAACAATGCTTTTACCAGAAAAAGAGTTTTGAATCTGATGTATGCCTAAACTCATTAGACATTGATTTTCCCAATCTACCTTGTAATGAAACTCAATCTTTAAGATCTCTTCAAGAACTCAAACTCTTACTCAAAATTTGAAGCAAGAGTGGCGTGAATGAGGTCCAAAGAATTAAGTAATGGAGGAAGGAATTAGACAAGGAATGCAGGTGGATGATGCCATGGAGAAGCTCTCCAATGAGTCTAAGAAGAATTGCAATAATAGTTTTGAGAAACCATTGATAAGATCCAAGAAGTTCTTGCATAAGAACAAAGAGAGAAAATCTCATAAGAAATTTCAAATTTCTTATTAATTTGCTAAAAGTATGTACAATTTGTTTGGGGTGGCCTTATATAGCCACGGTCCTAAAGCTTATGTTGCAAGCTACCTAAGCTAAAAATGTAAGCTAAGTACAAGTGGAATGAAATGACAAATGAAATGAAGCTTAAGGTGCAAGCTATTCACGTGATGACTCATGGTTGAGTCAGCCACGTGGAGCATGTGCTTCATGTGAAGTCATATGTTCTATGCCTTGCTTATGTGACAAAATTTGAATTTCAAAAGCACATGGGTTTGAAATTCAAATTGAGTCACATTTTTAGCATTGCATCACATGACCCATTTCTTTGCACTTGGCCACTAAACTCCAGCCACTCCCATGCCACCTAAGCTAGGAATTAAGGTTCAAAGTTTTTACAAGTTTACATAGGTGCTAAAATACAAGTGCACCTACACTTATTAAAAAATTACCACTAAAGGACTATTTATTGCCACTAAAAAGTGTTGGAATTAAATTCAACTTGAGAGTACAAAATCTACCCTTTTTCTTCTTGAGTTGGTGTGCTTCTTTATGCTTGTCTAAAAGGTGCAAGTTAGCTTTGATGTGCTCTTGAAAGGCTTGAGTTCTAGATCTTGTCATGGGTCACCATAGGGACTTGAGCTACTCAATTTTCCTAGATGAAATTTAACAGTTCAATAGTTATATGTACAACAAGTATAATCAGAATTTGATGGGTTTACGGAAATAACAGAAAATTACGGAAATGGGTAAAATAAATCTAATTAATTTATGAGAACGTAGGATTGGGTTTCATCATTCATACCCTTAGTATCCAATTAATATTAACTTATATGAATCATTTTCTAACATTACTTATGCACAAATTATTTCACCCGAATCAATCCCTCGCATTCAAGAGTCCTAAGGATATTTACCGAATATCGATCCCTCACATATGAAGTAAATAACCCAGCATTATAACCATAATCTCATGCTCTATTCCTTGCAACATAATGTAAATTGTAAAATCATTCAATTCCAATTCTAAGAGTACTTCTCAGTCAAACTTAGAACCCAATTTCATGAAACTAGTAATCAAGTAGAATCAAACATTACGAACAAAATGAAATTATCAGTAATGAGTAGAAAAGATTCATACATATATCAAATATCAAAAGAGATACATAAGGGTACGAAGATTACATCCAATCCTTTGGAGAAACTAACTGATCATTGTGCAGAGCAAGAGATCAACAGAAGACATGACGAAGGAAGCGATCTCCGGTCCGTTTCTGTAGAGTTTCCACTCATTTTCTCTCTTCTCTCACTTCTCTCTATGTTCATGGTGTTTCTCTCACGTCCCAAGCGTCCAATCAATGCTTCTTCTTCACTTTGCATGGCTATTATAGAAAAAGTGGAGCAGGTGAGGCCAACTCGCCCAGGCGAGCTATTTACTCATGTGTTACTCGCCTGGGCGAGTTATTACTTAATGTTGAAGAACTCAACTCGTCCAGGCGAGTTAATGCTTAGCCTTGAAGAAACTTCATTAGTCGAGGCGAGCCTGGGCAAATTTTACTTCCAAAAACTTCTAATTTTGACCTTTTTGCCCTTTCTTCTTGTCTTGTTTGGTTTGGATGCCACAGATACCTATCAAAACATCAAAATTGAATGGATGAATCTTCCAAAGGTAAACATAACATTTATATATGTACAAAATATAAAAAAAAAAACTAAGATTAAGGACAGTTTATAAGCGAATTTACTGAAATGAAAAGATAAGTGCCAACTTTATAATCTTAGAAATAACTAAAATATGGCACTTATCATGCAGCCGAGTACTTGGAGGAGTTGGAAGAAAACTTGTTTAGGTTTATTTATCACTTGATTCTTGAGATTATTTGAATGGTATTTTAGTGTATCTTACTCTTAAGCTTGATGGCATGTGTAAGTTTAATATCTTGTTTTCTTGAAGATCTTCTATACAACTTTACTTCAAGAAATGAGTGAAAAAGTTCACGTAACATCAAGGTAGGTGTAGGACTAAGTGTAAATTGTAGATCTGAGTTTTGTTTTTTTTTTAAATACTATATCTAGAGTTTTAGAACTCCAATTGAGGCATGTGACACCTTGTTAGAAAGCTTAGGAAGTCTAGTTTAACATACTAAAATATGGAAATTTAATGACTTGTAGATTAGCACAGAATATAGGAAGAACCAAATCATGTATGGTGAGAAATCTTGTAGATTAGCACAAATTAAAGCAGGCAGTCTGTGAATAACCCTAAAGGACCCAACGGGTGATAAGGTTAAGCCGAGCACGACCCTGAGGGAAAGACTAAAGAAAGATAATACCTGAAGGGTGATACAGTTAATCAATTAATCTGAGCACGACCCTGAAGGACCCAACAAGTGATATAGTTAAGCCGAGCACGACCCTGTGGGAAAGACATATTGACCTAAGGGTGATACAGTTAAGCTAAGCACGACCCAATGGGACCCTAAAGGGTGATACAGTTGAGTTGAGCATGACCCTGCGGGAGGAACCTAAGTCTAGTAATGAGCTCATTGTCTAGTTTAGGGAATTAAGATACATTAAATTAAAGAGAAAGAGAAATCATGTATGAATATGTGAAGGTTTATGATTGCATATGATGAAATTTTTTAGGGTGAAAGTATGTAAAGAATTTTCAGTTAATTAACATGAAACTACTTTGGATTATATATTTTCAAATGTAAAAGGAACTAGTTATACATGAACACATTTTTTTTAAATAAACTGAAGTAGTTGGAATGATAAAGATGACATTGTATGATAAATCATTTTTCACCTACTAGGAATTCTTTGGAATTCTCACTGTTTTAGTGTGTTTCCATGTCATTCCAGAAAGATAGAGCGAGAAGAGCACACTCAGTATAGAGACAAGTTAGAGGACTACTTCTGAAGATGCAGTTTAGATTAGTTCTTATGTGTTTTATTAGTTAAGTGTGTTGTAATCTTTTGGAACGATTATGAATATTTATGAATATGTTGGTACTTCAATATTAAGATAAATTTTGCTCAAGTTACTTTTAAGTTAGAAATTATTCAAAGAGACCAACGTGTCTTAATAGGCTCTATATAAGCATAATTTTCATAACATAGTTAATTTCAAATATTGAGACAAGTTTTTCTTAATTGGATTTGGTAAAAAAATTTGCGTTAGAAAAGTTAACATCTTCTAGTTACTTATTATGACTTAAGCATAATATAGTAATTGGAAGGGTGTCACACTCTAGTGCGTCTGAAGAAGATGACGAAGACTGTTGGATATAGGGGGAGCATCTTGAAGCTTGAAGCTTAGGCAATGGAAGATTGTTTTGAGCTTTTCACATGCCTTGAAGAATGTAATGAAGTGTATAAAGAGGCCAATCTGTTGATCCTTGCATTGCATACACTTCATCATTTATATGCTTAAATGTTTTCATCAAAGAATTAAAGCAATTTTTGAAAAAGAACTCAATAGGCAATGTTTTTGGAATAATACAATTATCACTGGTTTAATCGATTACACAACAAATTAATTGATTATTTGCTTCATTTTTAAATCTGGAAAAGCTTTGAAGAACAATTTAATTGATTACCATTTCTTGTAATCGATTACATCGTGTTAAAAGAAAATCATGCTTCACTGCTTTAATCGATTACCATTTCCTGTAATCGATTACATAAGATTCTTAGAAAAGCTTGTTACACTGATTTAATCGATTACCATTTCTTGTAATTGATTACACAAGGCTTTTTAGGAATACATGTATCACTGCTTTAATCGATTACAACTCGTTTTAATCGATTATTTTGCTCGTTGATCAAACCCAAAAATGCTATGAACACTTTAATCGATTAAGTGACAATTTAATCGATTACACAAGGCTTTTTAATCGATTATTTGGCGCGTTTAATCGATTACAGTTAGTTGAAAAAGTCTGTTATAAATAGAAGTGAGGCTTGGCTTGGTTATCCATCTAAACACTTCAAATTTTCTGAATATATTCAAGCCATCACAAAGATAGAAAGTGATTTTCTGGGTTAATCTACTTCTTGTCCCACTCTTTAATCTTCATGGGTAATGAATGATTTCTTCGGCAAGAGTTTTAAAAGAAGAATAGGAGAGCATGTTCTGAAATTCATTTGATCATTCAACTCTGATTGGTAACTCACATGCATTCATATTCATTGGATCATCAGGTTGTTTCTCTCCATTCTCTTTGGGTGTAAATTTGTTTTGCAATTTTGTTATTTTGGTGCTATTGTAAAGTGTTCTTTGAAAGCTTGAACTAGGGTAGTGTTCTCTAGGAAAGAACAGAGTAGTGTTCTCTGGTTCTTGTTCTATTGAAGTCTAATAGGGTTTTAGATTTCTTGTCTTTATCTAGAGTTGATAAAGAGGGTTTTGTAATAAAGCTTGTAAGAACTAAAATTTATAATAGTGGAACTCTAATCTAGTGTTGATTAGAAGAAATTAGATGTAGCTTCTTTTGAGAAGTGAACCAGTATAAATTCTTGTGTTGATTTTCTATTCCTTAATCTCTATTAGTCATCTTGCTCATTTGTTTTTGAGCTATTGATTTCATGAGTTGAGTGGTTTGATTGATTAAAAGCTTTCTTGGCTTCAAAAGTGATTAAGATCCTTACTCTGATTTGATAAAGAAATTTTAAAAGACCAAGTTTTAACCAATTCACCTCCCCCCTCTTGGTTATTGTGGGTATTTATGTTGTTTTCAATTGGTATCAGAGCAGGTTCTTGAGTGTTATTCAAGATCACTATCTCTCTTTAAAAAGAAAATGAATACCACCCAAATTACCTTCAAGGAGAGTGCCTCTCTCAATCGTCCTCCAATGTTTGAAGGAGAGCAGTTTAGTTTTTGGAAAAATAGAATGAAAATCTTTATTCAATCAAATGACCCAGGTGCTTGGAATGCAATAGAAAAAGGTCTTGTGATTCCTATAAAAACTGTTGGTAATGATATGTGTAACACCCCAAAAATTTAAGAATCATGGACAATCACTACAAGTCAAATGTTAATGAAAAGACAGTAGGAAATTTTAGGGCAAAATGACAAGAACGCCCCTAACAATTTTAGAAATGACGTTTATGTCCCTAGGATGAAAATGACAATTTTGCCCTGAACAATTCTAGAAATGACCAAGGTATCCTTAAGTAAAATTACCAAAATATCCTTGGACAATTTCCTAAATGACAGTTAGGTCCCTAGGGCAAATGACTAAAATGTCCCTGAACATTTGCACAAATGACCAAAATACTTTTATAGCTCTGATAAGGTCATATCAACCTCAGTAAGATTATGGAAACCTGATAAAAGTCTAGTAAACTTTTAGATAAGAAAATTATTGACATTCCTAGTGAAGAAAAACTATGGAATAAAATATTTAGAAATTTTAAGAGATAAAAGAATGGAATATAAACCAATTTGAGTTCTATAAAAGCACAGAAAAAGGAAAGATGTAATCTGGGAATTTTACTCTTAATTATGAAACGAAGTACTAAATAAATAGTCTAGATCTTTTACTAAATTAAAAAAAAAATGAACCAATAGAAATTTAGAAAAAGTTATTAGAAGGAAATTAGGAAACAATGATGGTTTAAGGAAATTTTTATTGAAGAAAATTCCCTCTTGACTTCTTTAGACACGGAGGAATTTATAGTTATTATTTCAAAAATCCCAACGGTCAAAAATTAGATATATGAGTTAGGATTATACCATTAAAATTTTAAGAAGATCCAACGGTTAATGAGTTCGGAATGAAAATTTTTGTAACACGGGTTTTTTGGCAGAATTTTTAGACTAAGATTAAAACTATTCCACGGTTTTGAAGCAAATGGAACACCCCATGGCTGAGTAATTTCACGTGAAAAACCAGCTGAAAGTAGAAAGGAGTAGAATAGTCTTGATAAGGCCACTTGGAAGATAATGAAGCATTAACCAATAAGAAGATGCCAACCAAAAAGTTAGGCAATTAATGAAGCTTTGATATTTTCCTTAAGGCAAATGGAACTAAGCATATTAAAAGGGGTGGTGGGACCAAAATGAAAGCTGAATGCACGGATAACATCCCAAATCAGCCAACATCCCTTTCATTTACTCCTTCACTTGAAAATAAAAGCAAAACAAAGCTACACACAAAGGAAGGTTCACGTGAAGCACTAGGAGGGTTTAGGAACCACTTGCTGAATTTTAATCAAGGTATGGGAAGTAATTTAATAAGCATGAATTAGGTAGTTGATTAGGATAATTTAACATCTAATCTTCTAGGATTAAAGCTATGTTTCCTTTGTTTAATAAGAACTTAAAATTAGCATGCCATGTGTTTGATAAAAATCCTAAATGAACTAAAATAATTTGTAGATTATAACTTGAATATATAATTAGTAGAATGAAAATAGTTAATTAAGAAGGTTAATTCTAACCAATTAAAATGATTAATTCCATTTTATGATTTTGTAATTAATTATTTGATGTTGTTGAATTATTTGATGTTGTTAAATCTTTGATTAAGGGTAGCTGTATGTTCTTGTTTTGCTGTCTAATTGGTTGTTGAATATTATGGTGGCTGTTGTATATGTTATTTTTGGTTGTATCCTAAATTTAAATGATGGCTGTATATTAATTTTGTACTGATGTAATTAAATATTGCTGTAGGATAGTTTTTAGTTGTTGTAAAATGATTTAATAAAGCTGTATGGATTATACTGCTACACTTTGGTTGCTGTAATTATTAATTGATGTTGCTGTAGGTGCTGTATAATGATTCTGTAAGCTATTTTATGTTATTGTATACGGCTGTAAATCAGTTTAATGTTGTTGTGATAATTTATTTGGATGCTGTAAAATTAATTTAATGCTATGGTTATAATTTATTTAGTTGCTATAAATTATTTAATGCTGTTGTGATATTTAATATATGGCTATATAGAGCTGAATTTGTAACCAAATAATGCTGTATAGGATGCTGTATAATACTATAATATGTTGCTGTATATTCGTAACTAAATGATGCTGTAGGTTGTTGCTGTATATTTTATAACGTTGCTGTATTTAATTAAGCTGCCGTCTAATATTTTATTTAGCTGTATAAGGTGATGTAACTGTATGACGTGTTAACATTCACTTGTTAATAAGTTTTGTTGAGATTCTGCAACAAAAATGATTTAAGAGTGAACTACTGGTTAGTTTGTGTTCCACTGGAGTGGGTGGGACTATCTGATACGTATTCCACTGGAGTGGGTGGAATTAGTTGATAAAAAAATTGAAATAAATGATAAAAGAGGTAAATGAAAAATAAAACCAGTCATTACATACATCATTTGCATTTATCCCCTCAGAGCGGAGGGAGGTCTCACTGGAGTGGGTGGGACTGTTCCACTGGAGTGGGTGGAACTGTTTTATGGTACCTTTTTATCCCCTCGGAGTGGAGGGAGGTCTCACTGGAGTGGGTGAGACTGGTTTCACTGGAGTGGGTGAAACTATATTAATTTTGGTACCTTTTATTAGGCCTTTGAGATCTCAGACATGCATCATTTAATAAAGAGATCATGCATCATTTTTATGCATCTGTTTCTATTTTACAAAAGATAATTTATTTTACTAGAAATCAATTATTTGTCTGTGATGTTATTTTAATTCCTGTCAATTATCTAATCATGTCTATTAAATACTTACCCATATTTTGTGTCTGTGGTTTGACACCTGTGATGACCCCAATCTATTTGGGTGAGCAGAAGAACAGTAAGCTGAGGAAAGCCTTAAGGAAAGAGCTGGATGTTCTGTGTGCTGTTGGATGACTGCTTTATTTGTGATTTTCTGTTTGTCTGTATTTGATGCTACGCTGAGCTGTATGTATTTTATGTTGTAACAGACTATTTGGAACTGTGCTGTACTTGGACTGTTAACAATATGTGTTAAGGAATTTTATTTGCATGATACGTGATGAGGAAAATCGTTTATATTACTGACAACTCTTCGATTTAGCAAGCAAAGCGAAAAGAATTTTGTGAAAATTTCATAACTAATTTAATTTTAATACAAAGTGGACACAATATTTTATCTA
This sequence comes from Glycine latifolia, assembly GCA_013407115.1. Lineage (NCBI taxonomy): Eukaryota > Viridiplantae > Streptophyta > Magnoliopsida > Fabales > Fabaceae > Glycine > Glycine latifolia. Next base: position 24,062,334 of record CM023955.1, read on the forward strand.
AAATAAACTGAGCACGAGAGAGTAAAGAGAGGCGTTACAATATGATTCCCAAAGAATGGGATGAAATGAAAGATGCTGAAAAGAGAGTTGTTCAATATGATTTTAAAGCTAAGAATATGATTACTTCTACACTTTCTTTAGAACAATTAGGTGCAAGAGTGCAAAGGAGATGTGGGAGATGTTGGAGATAACTCATGAAGGTACAAATGAAGTAAGAAGATCAAGGAAGCATGCCTTAATACATGAGTATGAAATTTTCATGATGAATCCCACAGAAAACATATCTCAGCATCAAACAAGATTCACTCACATAATAAATCATCTTCTTGGTCTTGGAAAGATATTTGATGTTAAAGAGTTGAATATCAAAATCTTAAAGTGTCTCACAAGACCATGGCAACCAAAGGTGACAGCAATCAAAGAATCAAAAGACCTATCCAAAATGTCCATGGTTGCACTATTTGGTAAGCTTCTTGAGTATGAACTTGAAATGTCACAACTAACCAATGCTGAAGATGCAGAAAAGAAACACAAAAGCATAGCCTTGAAAGATGCATCCTCAAAGGTGGAAAAGGTGGAAGACTCAAGTGAAGAAGATGAAGAAGACAACATGAACTTGATGTCAAAAAGTTCAGCAAATTCTTGAGAAGAAACAAGAATAGAAAGTTCACAAAGAACAACAACAACAACAACAAAAAGAATGACACTAACTTCACTTGCTTTGAATGTGGCAAACCTGGCCACATTAAATCTGAATGTTCTATCTTTTTGAAGAAGCAACAAAGTGAAAACAAGATGAAGAAAGAAGGAAAGCCCAAGAAAGCTTATATTGCTTGGGAAGATAATGAATCAACAACTTCTGAATCATCAACTAAAGATGAAGATGCAAATGTGTGTCTCACCTCCACAATTGATGAAGATGATGATTTATCAATTGCTGAAACTGAGGTAAGTTCTGAATTTGATCAAGCTATTCATGCTTTTCAAGAAATGCATGAAGAGGCCCAAAAGCTTGCAAAATCCAATAATAAGCTAAAGGGAGATCTTAGATAGCATGTCACAAAAATTACTAAATTACAAGCTAAAATTTGTAAACTGAAAGAAGAAAATGAAAAACTTGTTTCAAGTTACAAATTGAATGGTTGTGTATGTGCTTCTTCTTCATCTAGTGTTGACAAATACAATAATTCGGAAAAAGAGTTTGATGATTTCAAGAAAAGTCATGGTGAAAAACATATGATAGTACTTTCTGAAAATAATTACTTGGTTGATCTTTTGAGAAGGCTTTACAAAGGAAAATGCAATTTCGCTTAAATGCTAAGTGTGCAAAAGTATGCTAGAGATACTTCTGGATTGGGTTGCAAACATGGATCAAAATCTAATGGAAGAACCAAGTTTGTACCTCCAAAATAGAAATACTCAAAAGCTGTTTCAAAACCAAGGTTTATTCATATGACTTATTTTGAAAGAGCATAAAGAACTATTACTTGTAATTATTGTATGAAGAAAGGTCACACATATAACAGGTGCTATGCTAGGAGATTCTATGTGCCAAATCGAGAATGCATTTGGGTGCCAAGAAAAAAGAAAGCAACTAACCCCTATGGGCCCAATCTCAATTGGGTACCTTCCTTTGAAAATTGATTTGAATTTTGTAGGTATGTCTCAGAGCAAGATCATCATTATGGTATCTTGATAGTGGATGCTCTAGACATATGACCAATGACATATCAATGCTAACAAATTTGACTCTTAAAGATGGAGGATTTGTCACCAATGGAGATAACAACAAAGGCAAAATAATTGGAGAAGGAAGTATAGGAGACAGCTTCAAGACAAAAATCAGAAATGTCCTTTATGTGGAAGGATTAAAGCACAATCTCTTAAGTATAAGTCAACTTTGGGATAAAGGGTTCAAAGTGTCTTTTAATGAAAATTGCTGCATGATTTGTGATGGACAAACTGGTGAGGTGATTCACATAGGTAAAAGAAAAGGTAATATCTACTTACTCTTCATAGATCATGCATACCTTCACAACTCTTCTTGCTTAATTAGTAAAATTGATGAATCTTGGTTATGGCATAGAAGGGCAAGTCACATTAACATGCATCATATGAACAAGCTAATTAAAAAGGATTTAGTCATTGGATTACTCAAACTCAAGTTTGAAAAGAACAAATTATGTGATGCTTGTCAAAAGGGGAAACAAACAAAAAATTATTTTCAATGTAAAAATGTTGTTTATACTTCAAGACCCCTTGAATTACTTCACATAGATTTGTTTTGTCCTTCAAGAACTATGAGATTAGGAGGTAATTACTATGGGCTTGTCATTGTTAATGATTACTCTAGATTCACATGGACTTTATTTTTGAAATCCAAGAGTGATGCTTTTAATGCTTTTAGAAAACTGGCCAAACTTACTCAAAATGAAAAGGGAAGCAAAATTATCTCAATAAGAAGTGATCATGGTGGAGAATTCCAAAACAAACATTTTGAAAAATTCTATGAAGAAAATGGAATTAACCACAATTTTTCATCTCCAAGAACACCTCAACAAAATGGTGTTGTGGAGAGGAAAAATAGATCCCTTGAAGAAGGTGCAAGAACTCTTCTTAATGAGACAAATTTGCCTAAACATTTTTGGGTTGATGCTGTAAGTACAGTTTGCTACACTTTAAATAGATTATTAATAAGGCCTATTTTGAAGAAAACACCGTATGAACTATACAAAGGTAGAAAACTAAACATTTCTCATTTGAGAACATTTGGCTGTAAGTGTTTTGTATTAAATAATGGCAAAGAATCTCTTGGAAAATTTGATGCTAAAGCTGATGAAGCCATTTTCCTTGGATATTCATTACAAAGTAAAGCATATAGAGTTTTCAATAAAAGAACCTTATGCATGGAAGAATCAGTTCATGTTATTTGTGATAAATCTAATCCCTCTAAAGAGGAAAAGAAGTGTGATATTGATGCAGGTCCTTTGGAAGAGTTTATTCAACTTAATGACTCAATGAATAAAGAAAAGGAAGAACCAATTGCTGAAACAGAACAATCAACACCTGTTCATGAGCCTAAAGATTGGAGAACTACTAAAGATCTCTCCCTTGACAACATAATTGGTGAAGTATCAAAGGGAGTCTCTACTAGATCATCATTGAGAAATCTCTACTGTAATATGGCTTTTGTTTCACAAATAGAACCTAAGAATATTGATCAAGCCTTAATTGATGAACATTGGATGCATGCCATGCATGATGAATTGAATCAATTCAAGGGAAATGAAGTTTGGGAACTTGTCCTTAGACCTCATTTTCTCAAACCTATTGGCACAAAATGGATTTTTAGAAACAAACTTGATGAGAGTGGAATCATAGTCAGAAACAAAGCTAGATTGGTTGCTAAAGGTTACAACCAAGAGGAAGGCATTGACTATGAGGAAACCTATGCACCAGTTGCAAGATTAGAAGCCATTAGGTTATTGCTTGCATATGCATGTTTAATGGATTTTAAACTTTTTGAAATGGATGTAAAAAGTGCTTTCTTAAATGGATATATTGAGGAGGAAATATATGTGGAGCAACCTCCTGGTTTTACTGATTTCAAGTATCCTAATCATGTTTATAAACTTAAGAAAGCTCTCTATGGTTTAAAACAAGCTCCAAGATCTTGGTATGAAAGATTAAGCAAATTTCTACTTGAGCAATCTTTCACAAGAAGACATGTTGATAAAACCTTGTTCATCAAAAGGCAAAGAAATGATATATTATTGGTTCAAGTGTATGTTGATGATATAATTTTTGGTTCAACTAATCAGCTATTGTGCAAAGAATTTTCTATCTCTATGCAAAATGAATTTGAAATGTCAATGATGGGAGAATTAACATTCTTTCTTGGACTTCAAGTGAAGCAAATGAAGAATGGAACATTTCTAAATCAAACCAAGTAATGCCTTGAAGTAATCAAGAAGTTTGAAATGGAGAAAAACAAAGATGCTGCAACTCCAATGGCAACATCAACTTATCTTGATTCAGATGAAAAAGGGAAGAAGATTGATGAGTCAAAGTTTAGAAGAATGATTAGATCTTTGTTGTACTTGACAGCTAGTAGACCAGATATTATGTTGAGTGTGGATTTGTGTGCAAGATATCAAGCAAATCCCAAAGAATCACACCTCACTGCAGTCAAAAGAATCCTCAAATATCTCAAATGAACACCAAAAGTTGGCCTTTGGTATCCTAAAGGTGCATCAATTAATTTAGTTGGCTATTCTGATTCTGACTTTGCAGGGTGCAAGTTGGATAGAAAAAGCACTAGTGGAACTTGTCATCTACTTGGAAGTTCACTGATCTCATGGCATTGCAAGAAACAATCTTGTGTTGCTTTATCAATAGTTAAAGCTGAGTACATCTCTGCTGGAAGTTGTTGTGCTCAAAACCTTTGGCTAAAGCAACAATTACAAGATTTTGGTGTTGAATTGAAGGAAATACCTCTACTATGTGACAACACAAGTGCTATAAACATTTCCAAAAATCCAATAATGCACTCAAGGACCAAACACATTGAGATTAGACATCATTTCCTAAGAGATCACATTCAAAAAGGTAACATCAAAATTGAGTTCATTGATACACACAATCAATTGGCTGATATATTCACTAAACCATTGGCTAGAGATAGATCTATACTCTTAGAAACATGCTAGGTATCCTTGATGAGTCTAACATTTGCTAAGCATGCTTGCTATGTGCTTATCTATGTGAAATAGCTTCTCACTTGCTTAATCATCACTTGTGCTAGGAAAATTCAAAATTGTGCTGCATAATCACTGTTCATTCTGCTACTTTCACTGTTATAATCGATTAAGGCACGGAATAATCGATTAAATGAACTTTAGAAGCTGTTGGGAATGAAAGTTGTGCTTCTGTAATCGATTACATAACAAAAATAATCGATTATTCTTCATAGAAATTTTTCCAGAAAATCTCATTCCACTAGAATAAGCGATTAAAACAAAGAATTAATCGATTACACAAGCTTCAAAATATTTTACAAAATCTTATTTCACTGGAATAATCGATTACCTTATGGATTAATTGATTAAATTGATTTGAAAATCTCTGAAACTTGTATTCTCTATGTGATAATCGATTACATAGGAGGGATAATCGATTACACTTCATCTTCTTTAACTGGATTGTTTTGAAATAATAGATTACCTTACGAATTAATCGATTACAGTCTATTCTAAAACTGATTTTTCTTACGAATTAATCATTTATACATGCAAATAATCGATTATTCATGGAGTTACTGCAGAATCTGCAAGATTTTCTTAGAAATTGTAACTGCCCAACTACCACCTAATTCAAAATTTGAATCTTCTGAGCCTTAAATTGAGTGGGTTAATTCGTGGTAACTGTTTCTTATTTCAAATTTGAACTTTGGAGCCTAAATTCTTCTATAAATACAGCCTATGTTAAAGTGAGAAATCACACCATTCTCATCTTCTTTCTTAAGCAATCCTGTGTCTTTCTTTCCTCTAAGTATAGAAACCTTGCCTTAGTAGTCTTTTCTCACAGTGACCATGTCTGCCCCAAAGAAACCCAGGTCCTCTAAAAGAAAAGCTGAATCCTCCAACCCTGCTGTAAGTAAACTAGATCATTGGTTTTCCAATGAGAGAGACAAAATGACCTACCTCCAGTTCAATGCAACCAAGCTTATAGGTCCTCCCAAACACCTTGCCCTTGACTGGTTTATAAGAGAAGGTTTTCAATTCCATGCCTTCATTGAAGCCCAAGGTTTGAAACAATTTGTGGAGATGAAGGGTACCTTTTACCTGAATTGGTGAAGGTGTTATACACCTGTTCCAAGTTCTCTATGGAAGGGACAATAATGTCTCAAGTTAATGGGGTAGCCATAGAAATTACCCCTGAAATCTGGCAGGAAGTTGCTGGTCTTTCATTTGATGGTGAGAGAAAATTTGAGGAAGAGGCTGGTGGGTACAATAGGATAGACACATATAGGGGGATGCTTCTTGATCCTCAAATGAGGTTGAAGCTTAGGCTGAGTACTGGACCCATGACACATGAAGATAGACTTCTTCATTACATCATTACATATATCCTTACCCCTAGAGCCACTAATCATGCCCAAGCTGTAACGACCCGCCTCGTCGCTACTATATCACTAACTCTAATCGTGCAAATTCATATTTTAATAAAAACTCCATTAATTTGATTATGAAAATGAGAGTAAATTTTTCGCAATAATACAATCATCGTACATACGATACAATTACAATAATGGAATACATATGTATACATATACTAAATTAGGACTCATCATTCACGTGTTTAGAACTTAATTTAGTTTTACATGTATATACATTTGAAATTACATGTCTAACAAAAAGCCAAAGAGCTAACTAAGAAAGAGTTTATTAACAAAACATAACTCTTTCTCCAAAAAGAAATCCAACATCATCACGTCGGCTTGGCGGCTCCAACTAAAAAGATCTCTCTCCAAGGTCACTTACTGCTACTCATCTGCTCACACGAACGAAAGTTCGCGATCATCATAGGTACCAACCACACAGTACAACAAATGCAAGGGTGAGTTTATTATATAAAACCAACAAACATCAGATAGCAGCAATTGGGAAGGAAACAACATTACCCACCACAATCATTAACAAAAATACATGATTCAATGCATTTCACAACTCAACCAATCATGCATAGAATGATGCATGCACCTGACTCATCTATCAGCATGCAATGTGGTACCATATCCTGGAAATAGCCTCTCATGAATAGAAATGATCTCTTTGCCTGATGATTTTCACAACTAACAAAGGTTGGAAACTAGTTTGTATGGTGATACTCTTTAATTCTTATGTTGGAGGTGAAGGTGTTTAGATTAGGGAATGGTTATCTAGGAAGCTTTTTTCTTACGTTAACAATGGAGGAAGTATGGACTAAGAGAGAGAAAGTGTTTTAGCAAAGACGGTGAAAATAAAGTTTCTACTGAAATATCTCACTCATGCATATCTTAAATATCCTGAAAATTAACACGCGTCAGATCGTAATATGAGGATCTTCCCACGTCAAAACAACTAGCAAAGAGTCAACACGTGTCACTTGTGTAAAGTGAATATGTAGAGATATTTGACTTCCAGGTTGGGTCTACTTTTTGGCAAGTCAATTTATTATACCTCATACAGGTTACATGTGACTTCCTGAGTTCTCTAAACCCTACTGACGCTACCAAGTTCTCACAATATCACTAACACTGCTGGGTTGGATTTATATATATATATATATATATATATATATATATATATATATATATATAT
>CM023955.1:24069704-24140042 GCA_013407115.1 Glycine latifolia
TGAGCGCAACTTCACTACCATACCCCGGGTTCTTGAGCACTCACTCCAACCACAAGGCTAAGTCCGGGTTAAACAGCAAGTACTGACTGTTTTGATCACTTACAAAACTCATGTAATCGATTGCATATGAACCCATCTTTGGTACTATAGTACATCTAAGGTTCCGCCCTCCTCCGATCTAATCCGAGTTCCTAACTTGGTACTTCACAAGTCCAAGATTCCTCCTAACCTCTTCCGAGTTCCTAACCCGGTAATTCTATCAAAAGGGGTTACGAGTGTAACGACCCGCCTCGTCGCTACGATATCACTAACTCTTAATCGTGCAACTTCAATTTTTAATAAAACTTCATTAATTTGATTATGAAAATGATGGTAAATTTTTCGCGATAATACAATTATCATACAAATATTACAATTACATATTTAAACACATTATACATATATATTAAATTAGTACATGTCACCCACATGTCAGAACTTCCTTTAGCTTTACATGTATATACACCTAAAATTATATATCAACAAAAAGCCAAAGACTAACTAAGAGAGAGTTGATTAACAAAACATAACTCTTTCTCCAAAAAGGAATCCAACGTCATCATGTCGGCTTGGCGGCTCCAACCAAAAAGAAGATCTCCCTCCAAAGTCACCTACTGCTACTTATCTGCTCCCACGAATGAAAGTTCGCGATCATCACAGGTACCAACCACACGGTACAACAAATGCAAGGGTGAGCTTATTATATAAAAACCAACAAACATCAGATAATAGCAATTGGGAAGGAAACAATATTACCCACCACAATCATTAACAAAAATCCATGATTCCAATACATACTCAACAAACCAATCATCCAATGCATTTCACAACTCAAACAATCATGCATAGAGTGATGCATGAACCTGACTCATCTATCAGCATGCAATGTGGTACCATCACCGGAAATAGCCTCTCACAGGAAAAATGATTCACCGCCTATCAGGGCCACCCTGTCGTGCACTGGCCATTCCCCCACCCGGTGATCAGCCAGCGTCGCAAGGGAAATCCAAACCTGATGACCCCTTAGTACCCGCATTCTCAGCCCACTGAAACCCACAGGTATGCGAGTGCCTTCATTCTATTTCCACACATACAAATGAAGTATGAAACATGGGCATCACCAATGAATGACCCGGCTAGGAACAAATCCTTCCTCGCAAGGGTAACCCGCCATGCAGCCCCCATGTACATACATAACAAACCAATGTGGGCTCACCGATGCACTGACCGTGGTTAGGAACAAATCATTCCTCGCAAGGGTAACCAACCGGTCATTGCATCCCACGTGTACATACATAGCCTATAACCATGGGCACCATCAATGTACGACCTGGCTAGGAACAAATCCTTCCTCGCAAGGGTAACCCATCATACACCCCCCATGGGTATCCATGTATATCCACAATGGCATCTCAATTTCAATATCATCAACAACATCACAAGCAATCACATTTCACATCTATAAATAATACATATGCCTGAGATTCACATTCTCCAGGTCTTCAGACAACCCAAATTTCATACATTCACAATTCATCATATCACAAGACTGATATTTTTAGGAAAATTCTAAATTAAAGAGAAGGACTACAATATATAAAACACACTTTTATGCCCATTTTAAAATTTAATAAAGAATTAAATAGGAAAACATATTATAAAATTTTGGGCAGAGTCTCCTCTATAATTAAGACTTTTCCCAAAAATCCAACCATTACAACAACAATATCATTAACCCAATAAACATATATCTCATTTGAACATTATTTCATTCAGACATCACCAATCACATAAGCATCACCTCATCTAAATCATCACAAATTACGTAAACATCATCCATCATTTCCATGGTATCTCAATTTCACTGTCATCTACAACATCAGTAATAAATACACTGCATCCCATTGGTTAAAAACATCATTTGCTTTGAAAATGAGCACACACAAGTATCATCACCCATTAATCATAAAAGCTTCGCATCCCATTAGTTAAAAACTTAGTTTTATTTGAAAATCAGCATACAGCAAGGACAAACAGATATCCTCATAGTTGGACTACCTGGCCCCCAACTATGGTACCAAAACTATAACTAAATAATAAACTCACATTACCTATCTATGTCTTTCCATTAGCTCCTTGAAACGTTGTTTTGGGATCTCTCAAGTTCACGTGCTTTGGCTCAAACGCAGAGCTCTATATACCAAATTGAAGATAATTTAGTATAGATTTCAAAAAAAAGGCTAACGTTAGCATTCAGGGTCAAATACCCACTCAAATTTAAAAAGAGGCTAAAATGGTGTTTTGAGAGTCCACATCAAAAGACATCATTTTGAAATTCCAATCACACCAATGTGACTAGGGTTCAACAAGGATCACATAAATGATATCAGTTTCATAAAAATAAGACTTTTACAACATCTCATTTTCAAAGGGTTTTCAAAGGAAGTATAGAAACAATCAATAACGGTACCCGAATCACAAGAGATATCAAGAGAGGCTTAAACTACCTAGAAGAAGACAAAAGAAACCAAGATTACCTCAAGGAAATCAATAAAGGAGGATTGGGAGCTCCGTTCTCTACTGAAACTTCAAGAAGAATTTCAAAGATTCCGCTCCGATTAAAAGGGTTCCTCTCCGTGCAGTGGTCTCGTGGCAAGCAACGGCGATCCGTGGTGGTCACTGGTGGTCTTGGGTGGTGAAGGGTGTAACATCCTCAAAATTATATCTTGAATTTATAATTATAAATTTTGGAAGTGTGATAATAATTGGATATTTTTGGTTAGAATAGAAATTACAAAAATACCCTTGGACATTTTAAAAATGACAAAAATACCCCTAAGATGAATGGCAAAATTACCAAAATGCCCTTAGGCCAGAAATGCCCAAATATCTTTAAAAATTTTGTAGAAACTTGATGAAATTATAGAGTACACTTAGCTAACTACGTATCAAAATATTTTGTGACAGAAAACTCTAGAATAAAATTTCTATGAATTTTATACGATAACAACTGAGACTTTATTCAAGAAAATTCAAACATAAGAAATATATGGAAAAATGATAAATAGAATCTATGGAATTTTCTTTTAATTATAGGATGTATAGAACTATTTAATAAAATAGTTTAGTAATTTTGATGGTCAGAAGTAGTATGGACCAATCAAAATTTAGATAAAAGCAGTTTGGTATGTAAGGTTTATGCAATACTCTGTATAGATTGCTTGTGAGTAATTTAAATTGTCATTAAAATCAATTTATGGGAATCTCTAGAATTCTATCATTCAATATTATCTTTAGATAGGAGAATTCAAATCAAACTTGACTTCTTTTTAAGAAAATGTCATGTGTAAAGCCATATTTGAAACTAGATTTTTCTTCATCATCAAAAATGACACATGTAGCCCAAAAGGAAGAAAAATTTGTCTCCCTCCCCTTTAGATTGATAAATCACGTGAAACATAGTGTAAAAGGGGGGAGAAGTTTCTTGAATAGCCACTTGGAAAGATAAGCCATAGGATAAATACAAGTGGAAGGACACTTGTATGGCATGGATACAAGCAACATAAAAATGAAGAAAAGATCTCTCTCCATTTATCTAGCCTTCACGTGAACCATGTAGAAGATAGGAGAATCTTCATGAATTGGACAAGTGGTGGAAGAAACTTCAAGAAATGCCAAGTAAGTGGACACTTGTAAAGGGAGGATTATGGTGAAGACAAGTGTAATGACACTTGTAAGCAACATAATGAATCTTGAAGATTTTTTTTAATAAAGTAAAGGAATCATAATGAACTTAGTTAAGATCTAAAGGAATAAGAAGTAATTAAGTTAGGATGAAACTAAATGAAGTTAATTTAGTTAGAATGGAACTAAATGAAGTTAATTAAGTTAGGAAGGGAAAAAATGTCCTTAAATATTAAATTATTTTCTAAACACTATATAAAGGGAGGGGGGGACCTTAAGTAAAAACCATTCTCAAGGCAATTCTCCTACCCTATTCACATGAATCCTCTCCCTCATATCACTTTCATTTCACTTTCATCTTTCCTTTTAAAGCTTGAATCAAGTAGGAAAAGAAACCCCACCACCTTGAAGAAATTTCGTGTAAAGCTAGCAACCTTAGGAAGAGTTTGATAAGTTTAGAAGAAGGATATCAAGGCCTCATCTCTTAGAGGATTTCCCAAGGAAGGAAGCCATTTATCCATTCCATTTTCAAGACTCAAACTCACTTGAGGTAGGCTAGGCTTCAATCTCTAGTTAAGCATTTGTTTGGATTAACCTATATGCTTAAATAGGCAGATTTATGGTTATTATTTAGGCTGGAATTTCATGTCATTTGAAGGTTATTTTATGATGTGAAAATGTTGATTTAAACCATAGGATAGGTGATGATTTATAAGCTGAAATATTAGTGATCTTTGGAAGTGATTTTGATGATATTTGGACTGTTTGTTCATATTTTTATTATGGGGCTGTTTGGTATTAATTTTTAGAAGTAGAGGTTGAGTGGTGTGTAGTTAAATGGTTCAAATACTAGAGTGATTCAATTTTGAGGATAAAGTAGTAAGGTGGTAGGTGAAAGGAGATTAAGATGCATGCTAGGTTATGATCTTTTCTTGTGAAGGTTTAAAGGAATTAGAAATTATTTGGAAGATACATTGTGGTTTATTAGTTAGAATACTAACATGATTTGTCTGTAGCTTGAGGATAATCAATTATCATGCCTAAGATGGTATGATTTTGTTTGAATAAGGTATGGTAGCTTAACCATACTTTTGGTACGCGTGATGTTATGATGTAGATATCTTTCCATAAGGCAGTGTGTATTTGCTTATGGATTTTATTATGGATGGATGTGATGTGATTATAGGTTGATTCATGTTTCCAAGTCCAGTACGAGATTTTGTGAAACTGAATCTGATACTACATACAGTACGATATGTAGTGCCCAGGTGCAGATATATGGCAAAATTCATGCATGTTTGCGTAAGACGATCGCAGCGTCTACATCCAGTACAAGGTGTAACTACATACAGTACGATATGTAGAAGCCATTTGCACCCTGGGATAGTTCATTTCATGCATTCATATAATTTGCATATTTATTTTATGGATTTGTTTGAATATATTAATGATTTACTAACGTGTTCGGTGGTTTGGCCTTGCATACTGAGAAATTTTTATTTCTCACTAGATTTGTTTCATTTTTTTTAGATGGCAACAATGGTCAATTTCCTTGATGACCTGAGTCAGTGATGGTGTAGAAATGAAGATATGAAGTAGGCTTTTTGTTTGGAGAGGCTTGTACTTGTTTAATATTGACTTTTGTAACAAGGACTATGGCTACGTATAATATATTAGTTTCAAATCTTTTGTAAGTTATACATTTCAGAATTAATAATAATATATGCTTCCTAAAAATTAAATCCTAATAATAATATTAATAATATCTAGCATAATTTTTAGGTCGTTACAAAGGATGATGAGGGGAAGCTTGGGAGCTTTTTGGAGGAGGAAGAACCTCCATTTTCGTGACTTGGACTTAAATACGTATTCAGCACCGCCTCAACTCACCTGGCAAGCAAAAGTGCCTGCAAAATTCGCCTGGGCGAGCTAACCAGATTCTAGAATTTTCTGCTTCAGTGAAAAATTAATTTCGCACGTTCCAGACATTATTTGATAATCCCAACGGTCAAAAGTTACATATTTGGGTTAGGAACCTTGATTTAAAATTTGAAGATGATCCAACAGTTAACCAATTCAGAATAATTATTTTACTGAAATAGGTTTTCGGGTCAAACTCAGAATCACTCAATTACAACACAGCTCAAACAAACTCTACATACTTGACATTTACACCAAGCAATGGCACATGTATGATTCACATAACATTTCAACTAATCCTAATTAATAAATTAATCAAATCATACAAGGAATACATCACACATATATTTTAAGTTACCGAAATTTCAGGGTGTTACACAAGCCACTAATGATGACATACAGCTTGTGTATGCTCTGAAAAATGGCATTAAAATGAAATGGATTCTCATTATTTAGGAGATCATGCTTAAGTCCAAAAGATTAATGAACTATCCATTTCCTTATGCTATTCTTGTGTCCAGGTTCATTGATTACTTCAATATAGATGTCTCTAATGAGGTTGTTGACAACACCAATGCCAGCAACAGTCTCGTCAAAGAGAAACATCTTACCAAGCTGGGGATGGTTAAGACCCCTTATGGATGGCAAATGGCTGGACAACAACTCCCTGGTGCTGAACAAGAAGAGGAAGCTGATGAAGAAGCTGAAGATCAAGGCCCTGCTAAACCATCTTATAGTCCATTTGAATCTCTTATGATTCAAAAGATGGATGCCTTGTTGTCACTGCATCATGAGCATAGGGCTGAGATTAATTCATCTTTGGAGGAGATGAAATCTAGGCTAGAAAATATAGAAGCTAGGATTGTCCTTGATGACTTTGACAAAGACAACTAGGCTTCTTGTACTTCATGTTTGCTTTCCCCTGTTTTTCTGGTTTTTTTTATTAATGTATTGCATGTTCCCTTCAATTCATGAAATTTGCATTTTCCCCCTATCCTTATTTGCTATGCTATTACTTTTTGCCTTTGACAAGCCAAATAGGGGGAGAAAAATTGATTGATAATCAACAATAATGAAACTCTGCTATGCTCTCTGTTATGCTCTGTTTTTTTTGCTGGTTTTTACAAATCAATGATTCACAAAATAAACTAAGTCAAAAGGAGCAAACTAAGTTAGGGGGAGCTAATCTAATGATAGCAAATGATTAATGTTTATGCAAGCATATCTCTTAACACTTGTTCTTGGCAAAGATGCTTATTTGTTTTCAGGTTAACAAAGTTCAAGACTTTTAATCTTGCTCATTCCTCAAAGTAATTCCAAACTTAAACATATGGTCAATCAATATTTGGCATGTTCAAAGCCAAAAAGGGGGAGATTGTTGGATATAGGGGGAACATCTTGAAGCTTAGGCAACGAAAGATTGTTTTGAGCTTTCCACATGCCTTGAAGAATGTAATGAAGTGTATAAAGAGGTCAATCTATTAATCCTTGCATTGCATACACTTCATCATTTATATGCTTAAATATTTTCATCAAAGAATTAAAGCAATTTTTGAAAAAGAACTCAATAGGCAATGTTTTTGGAAAAATGCAATTATCACTGGTTTAATCGATTACACAGCAAATTAATTGATTATTTGCTTCGTTTTTAAATCTGGAAAAGCTTTGAAGAACAATTTAATTGATTACCATTTCTTGTAATCGATTACATAGTGTTAAAAGAAAATCATGCTTCATTGCTTTAATCGATTACCATTTCCTGTAATCGATTACATAAGATTCTTAGAAAAGCTTGTTACACTGATTTGATCGATTACCATTTCTTGTAATCCATTACACAAGGCTTTAGGAATACATGTATCACTGCTTTAATCGATTACAGCTCGTTTTAATCGATTATTTTGCTCGTTAATCAAACCCATAAATGCTATGAACACTTTAATCGATTAAGTGACAATTTAATCATTACACAAGGCTTTTTAATTGATTATTTGGCACGTTTAATCGATTACAGTTAGTTGAAAAAGTCTGTTATAAATAGAAGTGAGGCTTGGCTTGGTTATCCATCTGAACACTTCGAATTTTCTGAATATATTCAAGTCATCACAAAGATAGAAAGTGATTTTCTGGGTTAACCTACTTCTTGTCCCACTCTTTAATCTTCATGGGTATTGAATGATTTCTTGAGCAAGAGTTTTCAAAGAAGAATAAGAGAGCATGTTCTGAAATTCATTTGATCATTCAACTCTGATTGGTAACTCACATGCATTCATATTCATTGGATCATCAGGTTGTTTCTTTCTATTCTCTTTGGGTGTAAATTTGTTTTGCAATTTTGTTATTTTGGTGCTATTGTAAAGTATTCTTTGAAAGCTTGAACTAGGGTAGTGTTCTCTAGGAACGAATAGAGTAGTGTTCTCTGGTTCTTGTTCTATTGAAGTCTAATAGGGTTTTAGATTTCTTGTCTTTATCTAGAGTTGATAAAGAGGGTTTTGTAATAAAGCTTGTAAGAACTGAAATTTATAATAGTGGAACTCTAATCTAGTGTTGATTAGAAGAAACTGGATGTAGCTTTTTTTGAGAAGTGAACCAGTATAAATTCTTGTGTTAATTTTCTATTCCTTAATCTGTATTAGTCATCTTGCTCATTTGTTCTTGGTATTTTTATCATTACTCACAAGTTCTATTTTTGAGCTATTGATTTCATGAGCTGAGTGGTTTGATTGATTAAAAGTTTTCTTGGTTTCGAAAGTGATTGAGATCCTTACTCTGATTTGATAAAGAAATTTTAAAAGACCAAGTTTTAACCAATTCACCCCCCTCTTGGTTTGTGGGTATTCCTGTTGTTTTCAAAGACGATGAAGAAGTAATCTCTATGATCTTCACAGACGGGGAAACCTCTAGGATAACAATGAGAGCCCTAGGATCCTTTATAGGTGCGTCTGTCGTGGGTGGTGACAAAGATGAGGTTGATGAAGCTGGAGAAGACAAGATCTCTATAACCTCCACATGGTGTTGCCATCTGACCCTAAAAAATAAAAACATAAAAGGTAAGTCTTTCCACTTCGTCAACCAAAACATAGAAAAAGACCTAGATACAAATCATAACAAACAGGACTAGCAACCATTGCATTATGATTACCTGTCGGATCTCACATGCATCTTAAGGCTGGCAACCTCTTCAGTAACTCAACATATACATCACAATGGTGTTGGATATAGGGGAAGCTGCAAGAAGATTAAAGCAAGGATGAAGTAATGGCTTGATGTTTTAGCTTTTTACATGCCCAATCAATTTGAAGGCATTTGTAATTTGTCTATGTGGTTCAAGTGCATTGCCTTGTGATCCTTGCATTGCATTTGCATTCTCATCCTCATGCATACATGTTTTTGGTTAAAGTACTAAAGCTGTTCAAATGATTTTACAAGAATCCATGTTCTCATGGTTAAGGTTTTGAAAAATGAAAACTTACTATTTTAATCAATTAGACGGTGTTTTAATCGATTAAAGGCTTTTGTTCTAAATCTAGAAAAGTCATGAAGAACATATTAATCGATTACAGGATTATTGTAATCGATTACATAGTGCAATATGAAAACCATGCATCACTGCTTTAATCGATTACCATGTTATGTAATCGATTATCTTAGTTCTTTAGTTTTGATGCATTACTGGTTTAATCGATTACCACAATCAGTAATTGATTACACATGCTTATTTCATATTTTGAGTTTTACTGGTTTAATCGATTACCAATCTTATGTAATTGATTATCACACCTTATTTCACATACATGAAGACTGCTTTAGTCGATTACATTGCGTATTAATCGATTATCTTGTTCATGAAAAATTTTCCAGAAAGCTCAAGAACATATTAATCGATTATCTGGTATTTTAATCGATTACATATGGTAAAATAATCGATTACACTATCATTTTAATCGATTAATTTCAGTTAAATCAGTTTTATATAAAGCTTTATGGGTCTGCTCTCTATATATAGGCATTGAACGAATTATTCTGAGCATATGTGTGTGACTTACCCAAAAGATACTAAGTTTTCTAAGTGTCCAAGATATTGATTTGTTCTGAGTGTGAAACACATCTTGTGAGATCAAGATTTTTGATTTTTTGAAAAGATGTGTTAAAGAAAAGAAGGTTTCTCAAGATTTTTTATTCTGAGCATTTAATTTCATACAACTTGATTGATTGGTAACTTCATTCATTCATTCATACATTGAAGGATCACAAGTTGTGTCTCTCTTGAATCTTTCTTTAGAATTTTCTGTGTATTAAAATTCTATTGTGATATATCAAAGTGTTTCTTTTCAAGCTTTCTAGAGTAGGGTTCTCTAGGGTTGAATATTTGAGTAGGGTTCTTAGGATCTTTGTGATTTGTTTTCTAATAGTGTTTTAGAATTCTGATTCTTTATCTAGGGTTGATAAAGATAATCACTTGTAAATTGCTTTTAAAGGATATTTTGATATAGTGAAAACTCTAACCTAGTGTTGGTTGGAAGACACTAGATGTAGCCTCCATGTTAGTGAGGTGAACCAGTATAAATTGTTGAGTCTTTTGTTCTAATTTTGTGTATCTTTCATTGCTTGTATTTGGGTAATCAAAATATTATTAGCAAAGAAAATATTTCTGTCATTACATGCATATCAAGGTTGATCTTGATTGAAAGAAAAGCTCTGGTTTTTCAAAAGGTGTTTAAGTGATACGATCCAGATTTCAAATTCCACAAATTATTTTAGAAAAATTTTAAATATTTGTTTTAAACCAATTCACCCCCCCCCCTCTTGGTTTATTTGTAGTGTGTTCATTGTGTTTTCAACTGGCAGTTGCCACTGGAACTCCCAAAACTCAATGGTCTTACAACATTTTAGTTCAAATGACTATTGGGATTATACCTTCACCATGATATAATGGTAGTGATAAGAACCATTTTTCATGGATCACAATTCAGAATCTTAACATACCCAAAAATTAAAGGAAAATTTTGTAGAAGAAAAGGAAAAGCGAATTGAGGTGAGAAATGGGAATAAACAACTCCACAATCTCTAATGATCGATAAGTTGAGGAGAATTCACCATAAAGAATATGATTTCTTTGATAAAAATTTAAGGTTCTACACAAGAACCAAGAGAGAACAATTCTCTCACACTTAGCACAAAGATAAATTATGATTTCATCCAAATCTAAGTCTCTTCATTGATAAAATTGTGAGGTACATAACTTGTCCTAAGGCATGCTAAGAGTTCCCACTAGTAATTGAACTCTTAATGACAAAAATTATTCCAAGTTAGTGGCTATAAAATATTTCTAAGCAAGCCAACAATCACTGATATTATTCCTGACTAAAATTACAATACAAATTAAAAATAAAGAAAATAAATTTCAGCCCATTATTTTGATAAAATAAGCCAAACGAAAATATTGGGCCCAAATGACAAATCAGATTTGTTCTTGGGCCTTTTCTTCAAGTTAGCTTATTTTCCTTATTCTTTAAGTTGTTGACTAATTTGGGTTTAGGCTTCACATTTTCCATTTCAGATTGAGCATGATTTTCTACCAAATCACACCAAAATATTTGGTTGGAATGCTTCAAGAGCTTGAGGAGTAAAGTTGTTATCTTCTAATAGAAGATTTTGGATGAAGAAATGATAGGTAAATTTGGTGAAATGGTTGTGGTTTGAGTGAGAAGAAGATAAGAGAAAATGAAAGCAAAATCAAGAGAGAAAAGGAGAACATGGTTGTGAGGTTGAGAGAGAGAATATGCAAAGTGCATAATTTTTTTAATCAAAGGAAGTATTTATAGGAAAATAAATTAGCTAAGATGGAAGCCTAGTTAGGTCCTTAGCTTAGTTCTAGTATAGCTAAGTCATCATGCCATGAAGATATTACTAGATTTTATGTTTAATTTTTAAATCTATGCATTAAATGCAATCCTATCCATTTCATCAAGCAAATATTCCTTCATAAATGCTCAAGATTCCAAATTCATTTATGACAAAGATTTATTTAGATATTATTTAGATATTCTAATATATTCTTAGATATTGTGAGATATTATTTAGATATTCTAAGATTTTATTAGATACCTAAGATATTTGTACCTAATGTGTTCACAAGGTCTGAAACTATAGCTCATGATAGCTTTAGATATTCATGCGAGTTTCCTTCATTTTTACTGTAAGGTTTATTTTCTTGCATTTATTATATTGAGTAGTAAAATTTAGAGACTTATCTTCTAGCTTACCTAATTATAAATTTTCGGCCAGTCTAGGCTCTCACTGGCTGGCTATGCCTTGCATTTGTCAAGATTGCTGAGTCGACTAGTGGAAAATGCGACCACAAACTTGGTGTCACATCCCCAATAAACAACAAGTCAGTGAACATACCCCAGGTACAACTCTGTAAGGCTATCCCAAACTTCAAGGACTTACTTCCCAACCACTTCTCCTCTAGAGTTTAGTTTATTATTGTCGTGGGGCCTAGCTGGACAGGTACAAAACGTCGTTGAAAGGTGAACCCAGTCCTAGAATCATGTGGACTAAACATCACAATAATAGTGATCCTATCCACACCTTATGGTGGAAATCGCCAATTGATTTTCGTCTAGTGAGCTCTCAAAACTTCCAGCATGTCCCTCCACACAACTTTCTTGAAGAAGTTCGTAGCATTCCATCATGAGTTCGCATCCTCTTGCACGTGTCTCAAGCACATTACTCTCTTGGAGAAAAAATCCTAGTCACACAGGTACTCATGTTAGAGTCCTATTAGACTCTTGGCAAGCGTACCAATTGTCGTTGTAAGTTACAAAATTTATAAAAGTTCGTCTCCACAGGGACTTGAGTTACTCAGTTTTTCCAAATAAAACTTAACAATTTAATAGTTTATATACAACAAGTAAAGTCGATGTTTTTTATGGTTTTACGGAAATAACAGAAAATAACTAAAAAGTACGGAAACTAATAAAATGAAATTAATTGAAGAGAATGTAGGATTGGGTTTCATCATTCATACCCTAAGTATCCAATTAATATTATCATGTATAAATCATTTTCTATTATTATTGATGCACACATTAATTCACCCCGAATCGATCCCTCGCAATCGAGTTCTAAGGATATTTATCGAATATCGATCCCTCGCATACGAAGTAAATAACCCAGCATTATAATCATAATAGCGTGCGATTTGCAATCTAAATGTTATGCTTTATTCCTAGCAACGTAACGTAAAAGAGTAAAATCATTCAGTTCAAATCCTAAGAGTACTTCCCAGTTAAACTTAGAATCCAATTTCATGAAACTAGTGATCAAGTAGAATCAAGCATTAAGAAGATAATGAAATTACCAATAATAAATAGAAAAGACTTATGCATACATAGATATTAAAAGAGATACATAGGGATAAGAAGATTACATCCAATCCTTAGAGAAGCTAGCCAAGCATGGAGAGAACCTCCTCAAGGGAAGAATTGATGAAGGGCCCCATCATCGCTTCTTTCCGACAGAGTTTCCACACTAAATCTCACTTCTCTCACTTCCCTAACCTACCTAATACTATTATTTAAGCTCCTAAACTAAAGAACAAGCTTTAGGAAGTAAAAGAATGCAGAATAGGATGCTTTTGTCCAAGGTTTGCATGGCTATTTATAGGAGAGGGTAGCTACTGGAGTCCACTCGCTCAGGTGAGTGTTTTTGCCTATTTTCACTCGCCTGGGCGAGTTTAATTCCACTTGTTGATCCACTTGCTCGTGTCCACTCACCCAGGCGACCATTTTAGCCTATTTTCACTCGCCTGGGCGAGTTAAAAGATCTTTTTGGAAACCTCCACTCACCTGGGCGACCAAATTACACTGAGGATGCTCGCCTGGGCGAGTTAAAAGCTTAATGGTGAAGAAAGGTCATGGGCCTAGACGAGTTCTGGGCCATTTTGCTTCTGACACCTCCAAAATTTGATTTTTATGCCCCTTTTGCTTGCTTTGCTTTTTCGGAAGCCTCGGAACCTATCAAAATACAAAATATGATTGGATTAATCTTTCGAAATATAAAAACAACATTTATACAAGTAATAAATACTATGTAACTAGGTTTTAGGGAAAGTTTATAGACAAAGTTATTGAAATCAAAAGATAAGTTCCAGTATTTGAAACGTGATTTTAACTGAAATATGGAACTTATCAAGTCCCTATGAACTAACACAAACTTTATGCGTCATTCAAGACACATAATATCCACCAAAATAGGGTTTTAGTCCACATTGGGACTCATGCCTGAGTCCCTCCATCATACACATAAGGGATTTTTCAAGATGTGTTGTGCCCACCAGAACAAGGTCTTAGTTAAACTGGGACTCGTGCTCTAGTCTCTTTAACTACCACGCACAGGTCATTACTATCCCTGGTTACAAGCCAACTGGGTCACACACCAACATCATATGCAACAATGCCTAAGGTCATACCTCCTGGTCTCCAATAAAACATCACATTCCATAGTTATCCCGGGATTCACACTTCTCGGATCATTCAATTATACATAAACAGATCATAAAGCATATAGAGATCATTGAACTCATCAAACAACACTTAAACAAAAATTAACAAAGCAACACATCAATACTTAGTCAAAATATAAACAATTCAATATATTCAAGTAACATGCATTAAAAACTCTATCTTTTAGAAAACAGGCAGATTAAAGCCTCTGTAAAACTTCTCAAATAACTTTATTGTTGAAAAAATTTATACAAGCTTAAAATAAATTTTACTATCTTTTGAACAAGGTTAAATAATTCATTAGCAAAAATCTACAAAAAACAAACAAAAAAATTCTACAAGGCAATAAGATAGAGAGCATTTGTTAACAATTTAAAGATTTAGGAATTTCTACCTTTTCCCAAAACCAAAAAGACTTCTACTTTTTACAATTTCAAGCTAGCAGAACCTCATTTTCATCAAGGTAAATATTATACAAAAATTCATCTTATGTTATTCCCAATAAAATTTTATTTCTAACATGTTTCCTAGACCTAAGAACTTCCTTACCTGCAACAACTTTAATTCACTAGCAAAATAAAATTCTTCACCTATGCAAATATATTTAAGCATGTACTTCGTTATTTTAGAGGTTATTTGTTAGATCCTTATAATGATATATCATGAGTTTACATTAGGTGATGCCACAATTTCATGACTATGTGAAATAAGCCAAAATAGGCACATCAACTAATCATGCAAAAATTTAAGCTCACCATAAGGAAAAGTGACATTGACAACCACATATGAAAACAATGTAACACATATTTCTTGGTTGAAATAATGATACATCAAAGGATATAGAACAACACATTTTTTACCAAAGTTCATTTTCACCCATGATTTCCAAAAGAATGGCGATATAGATGTTCAACAAGTTTGTTCACATGAGAAATAAATACGTTTTGCACTTTTTTTCCCTTAGCCATGGTTTTGTCCCATTGGGTTTTCCTGACAAGGTTTTTAATGAGGCAGTTGATTGCATATGGAAGACTGATGTACTCTTTTTCCATCACTAAGTTTTTATCCCACAGAGCTTTTCCTAGTAAGGTTTTAATGAGACACATTTTTATATAATGGGAATTCAAGGAGAAGTGTTATGAATAATCTATTTGTGGTTGTCCATATCTTTCATTATCTTTTATAATCTTTCCTTATTTATATTTATTTTTTGTAACTTCTCCAATAATCTTTTGTACCTATGAATAGGCCACTCCTATTGGAAAGATTATACACAATTTTCATTATCTCTATACTCTTGTATTCTCTTCTTTACTTTTATGCTTTGAGTTATCTTTTATTTAACAAAATGCAACTTTTAAGCACAAGGTCATTATGATAAATTATAACTTTCAATTCAATTTATGAATTATGTTTAAAAAACTCATCAACAGGTCAATAGACATACATCTTTAACCGTCCAAATTATTTACTATATATCCAAAGTCTATCATCACAACTAGGAGTGTAAATGAGCCGAGCCGAGCACTAGAAGTTTAGGCTTGGCTTGTGAAAAAAATGGTGACTCATTTATTTAAACGAGCCTAATTAAAAGCTTGAACTTGGTTTGTTCAAAAAAAGTAAAACTTGAGTTTTGCTTGTTTACCTCATTTATAACATTATTTTTTAATTTGTGAAATTTTTTCTTAAATTATTTTTTAACTTATCAATTTAGTATTTAATAAAACATTTCAATATTAAATAATAATCTTTAGATATAATTATGTGCTAAACATGTGATATGATATTGTAGAATCTATTTAATTTTTTTATAACTTGTAATTTTAACTTTTCATTGATATATCCACCCTAATTGATGTGTATTAGCATTTAACAAAAAAATTTGGACTAAAACTTCATTTTTCTTTTGTTTTCCAAAATTTAATTAAATTGTATTTTATCATTTAATTTTAAAAAATAAAATATTTTTTCTAGCTTTCTTTTCTATAAATACGGATTTTTTTTCATGTTTTAAGTTAAATGGAAAAGTATGATATTGTCCTTAAATTAAAATTTGAAAACAAAAGACTTCATGATATATATATTTTTATATGTCTCGTTAATAGTATAATGACTCATAAAAGGAAAGAAGCCAACGTTAAATTTCTACTACACATGTATTAGTATAATTGAAAAAATACAATTGAAAAACAAACGTTTACAAAACAAAAATGAGTTCTTTGTTTGGATGACGTTGGGTCATCCCGTGTTTGTTATGATGCAAAAAATATTTGAAATTTCATGTGAACACTCATTGAAGAGCCATAAGATTCTTCAGTCCAATGATTTTTAAAGTACTATTGTTGGATACAGAAGGAGTTGAAAAGAAGATCAAGTCAAGGATGAAGCCCTTTGCTTAAAAAGATTTAGCTTTTTACATGCCATTCAATTGAAGGAATTTGTAATTTGTTAAGCTGCTCAAGAGGCTTATCTAGTGATCCTTGCATTGCATAAACATAATCATAAACATGCATACATGATTTAAGAAAAGCATATAAGGTTACATGGTTGCATATAGAAAGAAACATCTCATGATTTAAGATTTGGAAAATTCAATTGTGCACTGCTTTAATCGATTACCACCATGTGTAATCTATTACTTAAGCCATGAAGAACATATTAATCGATTACCATCACATGTAATCGATTACACAACACAAAAGCTCAAAACATGTCTGACTGCCTTAATCGATTACCATTCACTCGTAATCGATTACTCAGCACAAAAGCTCAAAACATGTCTGACTACCTTAATCGATTACCACTCAATCGTAATCGATTACACAGACTTATTTCAAATCTAAGACTGATTGCTTTAATTGATCACAGGTCATTTTAATCGATTACATTGTTTTTTAATCTTTTCCAGATTGTGCCAATAACACTTTAATCGATTATTTTGGATATTAATCGATTACATTAGCTAAAATAATTGATTAAAATAACGATTTAATCGATTACATGTAGTTAAATCTATTTTCTGTAAAAAGCTGTTGGGTCTGTACATTTGAAATAATCTTGAGAATTCGATTTTACGAATTACCCATCACTCCCAAAGCTTTCAAAGTTTGAGAGAAAGATTTTCTGAGTTTCATACATCTTGTTTCAATTCCAAGGCTCATGCATCATTGATCATGTTGCTATGAACAAGATTCTTCAAGAGTTTTTCAAGAGAGCTGTTTTTAGCAATAGCATTCAATTCAACTTGAGTTTGTTTGGTAAAATTCATTCACTCATCTTCTGAGGATCATAAGGTTGTATCTCTCTTGAACTCTTACTGTGAATTGATTTGCTTCTTTTAATTTGTGTAAGTACTAAGATCAAAGAGTTTCTTTAGAGCTTTTTCTGGAGTAATGTTCTCTAGAGGAAAGAACAAAGTAGTGTTCTCTGGTTCTTTGTGATTATAAGTCTAATAGGGTTTTAGATTTCAGTTTCTTTATCTAAGGTTGATAAAGGTAATCACTTGTAAAGCTTGTAAAGATAAATTTTGATTTAGTGGAACTATAATCAGGTTTGGTTAGAAGACACTGGATGTAGCTTCTCTTTTGAGAGGTGAACCAATATAGATTTGGTGTTCTCTGGATTCTAAGTCTTGCTATCTTAAACTTGCTTATCTTGTGGTTAATATCTTTCAAGATCAACTAAAATATTTTCTACAATTTTTTGAAGTGAAGAGTGAATCTTGATTGATTGAAAGTTTCATTATTAACAAGGAAAAACTTGTGATACGGTCTTTACTCCACTACTAGTTTTCAATGAAATTTTTAAAATCTCTATTTTAACCAATTCACCCCCCCTCTTGGTTAATTGTGTTGTTCATCTTTATTTTCAATTCGTATCAGAGCTTGTTCTTGAAAGTTATTCAAGATCACTATCTTTTTAAAAGAAAAGGAATTCCACACAGATTACCTTCAAGGAGGGTGCCTCCCTCAATTGTCCTCCGATGGTTGAAAGAGAGCATTTCAGTTTTTGGAAAAAAAGAATGTAGATTTTCATTCAATCAATTGACCCCGGTGCTTGGAATGCAATTGAAAAAGGTCCTTTGATCCCTACAAAAATTGTTGATAATGAAAGGATTCCCAAGGAGTGGGATGAGATGACGGATGTAGAAAAAAAATTTGTGCAGTATGATTTTAAAGCTTTTTAACATGATTACTTCTGCACTTTCTTCTGACGAATTTTTTAGAATTGTTAAGTGTAAAAGTGCAAAGGAAATGTGGGAGATGTTGGAAGTTACTCATGAAGGAACAAAGGAAGTAAGAAGATCAAGGAAGCATGCATTGATTCATGAATATGAAATGTTCAAAATGAGCACCACAGAAAACATTTCTCAGCTCCAGACAAGGTTCACTCACATTGTCAACCATCTTCTTGGTCTTGGGAAGATTTTTGATGTTGAAGAATTGAACATCAAGATCTTAAAATGTCTCACAAGACCTTGACAACCAAAAGTTACAGCAATCAAGGAATCAAAAGATCTATCCAAGATGTCCATGGCTGCACTTTTTGGTAAGCTTCTTGAGTATGAACTTGAAATGTTACAGGTAACACATGCAAAGGATGCAGAGAAGAAACATAAAAGTATAGCCTTGAAAACTGCATAATCTAATGTGGAAAAGGAAGAAGACTCAAGCGAAGATGAAAGTGATGAACATATGAACCTAATAGTGAAGAAATTCAACAAGTTCATGAGAAAGAACAAAAACAAAAAGCTGTCAAACTTTAACAGAAAAAATGGTAGCAGTAACACCAACACCACCAACTACACTTGCTTTGAATGTAGTAAGCCCAAACACATTAAATTTGAATGTCCAATCTTTTTGAAGAAGCAATTAGGTAAGAAGAAGACAAAGAAAGAAGGGAAGCCAAGGAAGGCATACATAGCATGGGAAGACAATGATTCAATAACTTCTGGATCAACAAGTTAGAATGAAGAAGCAAATGTTTATTTCACTTCCACAATTAGTGAAGATGAAGATTTCTCAAGTGCTAAATCAGAAGTAAATTCTGAATTTTTATCAAGTTGTTGATGCTTTCCATGAGAGGCATGAAGAGGCCCAAAAACTTTTACAATCCAACAATAGGCTAAAAAGTAATCTAAAATGACATGTTACCAAAATTGCAGCAATGCAATCTGAACTTTGCAATTTGAAATAAGCAAATGAAAAGCTTATTTCAAGTTACAAAGCTAATGGATGTGTATGTGCCTCCTCTCCATCAAGTGTAGATCAATGCTTTACAAAAAGAATTTGATGATTACAAAAAGAGTCAAGGTGAAAAATACATGTTATGGCTTTCAGAAAATTCTTACTTTATTGATCTCTTGAAAAGACTCTATAGAGGAAAATGTAGTTTAAATCAAATACTAAGTATACAAAAGTATGTTGGAGATACTTTTAGTTTGGGTTACAAACATGGAGCAAAATCTTTTGGAAAAACAAAATTTGTACCACCAAAACAGAAGAATCAAAGAGGTTTTTCAAAAACTAAGTATCATCAATTAACTTATTTTGAAAGAACATCAAAATCTGTAACTTGCAATTATTGCATGAAGAAAGGTCATACATCCCATAGGTGTTATGCTAGAAGATACTATGTGCCTAATGGTGAATGCATTTGGCTGCAAGTGTTTTGTTTTAAACAATGGTAAAGATTCTCTTGGCAAATTTGATGCTAAAGCTGATGAAGCAATCTTTCTTGGTTACTCTTTGCAAAGTAAAGCTTATAGAGTCTTTAACAAAAGAACTTTGTGCATGGAGGGATATGTTCATGTTATATGTGATGAGTCTAACTCCTCCAAGGAGGAAAAGAAGTATGATGTTGATGCAGGTCCAATGGAAGAATATATACATCTCAATGAATTAAATGAAAAGGAAAAGGCAGAATCAAATGTTGATGTGGAACTATCTACACCCATTCAAAAGCCCAAGGATTGGAGAACTACAAGAGATCTTTCCCTTAACAACATAATTAGGGAAGTTTCCAAGGGAGTCTCTACTAGATCCTCACTAAGAAATCTTTGTTGTGATATGGCTTTTGTTTCACAAATTGAACCAAAGAGCATTGACCAAGCTTTGCTTGATGAACATTGGATGATTGCCATGCATGATGAACTAAATCAGTTCAAGAGAAATGAAGTTTAGGAACTTGTTCCTAGACCCTCTTCTCACAAACCTATTGGCACCAAGTGAGTTTTCATAAACAAACTTGATGAGAGTGGCATCATAGTTAGGAACAAGGCCACATTGGTTGCAAAAGGTTACAACCAAGAGGAAGGCATAGACTATGATGAAACCTATGCTCCAACAGCAAGGTTATAGGCCATTAGGTTGCTGCTTGCATATGCATGTTTAATGGATTTTAAATTGTTTCAAATGGATGTTATAAGTGTTTTTCTAAATGGATATATTGAGGAGGAAATCTATGTGAATCAACCTCCTGGTTTTATTGATTACAAATATCCAAACCATGTCTTAAAACTGAGAAAAACTCTTTGTAGTTTAAAACAAGCTCCAAGGTCTTGGTATAAGAGGTTGAGCAACTTCTTACTTAGCCAATCTTTCATAAGATGACAAGTGGACAAAACCTTGTTCATCAAGAAAAGTGGCAATGATGTCTTGTTGGTTCAAATTTATGTTGATGATATAATATTTGGTTCAACTAATCAATCTTTGTGCAAGGAATTTTCTATCTTAATGCAGAGTGAGTTTGAAATGTCAATGATGGGAGAGCTAACATTCTTCCTTGGAATTCAAGTCAAGCAATTAAAGAATGGGACATTTCTTAGTCAAACTAAGTACTACCTGGAAATGATCAAGAAGTTTGAAATGGAGAAAAGCAAGGATGCTGCAACTCGAATGGCTACATCAACCTATCTTGACTCAGATGAAAAATGAAAGAGTGTTGATGAGTCAAAATACAGAGAAATGATTGGATCCTTGTTGTATTTGACTACTAGTAGACCAGACATAATGTTGAGTGTGTGCTTGTGTGCTAGATATCAAGCAAATCCCAAAGAATCACTCCTCACTACAGTCAAGAGGATCTTCAAATATCTCGAGTCAACACCAAGAATGAGACTTTGGTATCCTAAAGGTGCATTTCTCAACTTAATTGGATATTCTGACTCTACATTTGCAGGGTGCAAATTGGATAGGAAAAGTACTAGTGGAACTTGCCACCTATTAAGCAGCTCACTAATCTCTTGGCACTGCAAGAAGCAATCTTATGTTGCTTTATTAACTACTGAAGCTGAGTACATATCTACTAGAAGTTGTTGTGCTCAAAGCCTATGGTTGAAGCAACAACTACAAGATTTTGGTGTAGAGTTAAAGGTAATACCCCTACTCTGTGACAACACAAGTGCCATAAACATATCCAAGAATCCAATTATGCATTCAAGGACCAAACACATTGAGATAAGGCATCACTTCCTCAAGGATCATATCCAAAAGGGTAACTGTACAATTGAGTTTGTAGATACACTTAATCAATTGGTTATAATATCTTTACAAAACCCTTGGCAAGAGATAGGTTTTATGCACTTAGAAACATGCTAGGTATACTTGATGAATCCAACATATGTTAGCATGCTATTTGTAACATCCCGGGCGTTGACGAGGGCGGGAAGTGATCACTGGTGTAATGAGGCACGGACAAGGAGCGGCTCCTTGCAGGCTTCCAGCGGGAGGGGTACATGAATAAATCGAATACACACCCAAACAAGAAGGATCCAGAGGCTGTGCAGGTATGGAACTGTACAGTTGAGGATAACTTAAAGGAAATAATAGGTACTACCTATACCAACAAGGTATATCTACTTTTTGGTAACCCATAACTTAAGAACTCCACAGTTAAGCGTGCTTGACTTGGAGCAATTCTGGGATGGGTGACCTCCTGGAAAGTTTCTCAGGAAGTGTGTGAGTAAGGACAAAGCACGCTAAAAAGTCTTGTGTTGGTATGTGGGGACAGTCATTGATCCTACAATCGATTATTTGATGTTTGAATGCCTTTTTAGAAACAATTTTATGCTTAAGTAATGGATTACCAAGACGAATTAATCGATTACTTGTTGTCTAAACTAAATCCAGAAATTTGAACACTCTGGAGTAATCGATTACCAAGTTGAATTAATCAATTACTTATCACACGAAACTATTTCTGAACCAAAATTACTTTGGAATAATCGATTATACTATATGGTAATCATCTTTTCTATTTAGAACCATCATGTCAACCCCTAAGAAAGCAAAATCCAGGAAAAGGAAGGCTGGTGAATCTTCCAACCCCTCTGTGAATAGATTGAATTCTTGGTTCACAAATGAGATAGAAAGGCTGAACTTTATGCAATTCAATGCCACAAAATTGATTTGTCCTCCTAAATACCTTAACCTAGATTGGTTCTGAGGGATTTCAGTTCCCTGCAATGATTGAGACTCAAGGTTGAAAGAAGTTTGTGGAGTTGAAGGGTACTTTTTACCCTAAACTAGTAAAGGTGTTCTACACCTATGCTAAGATTAGCATGGATGGCACCATCTTCTCTCAAGTAAATGGGGTGGCCATGGAGATCACTCCTGAAGTTTGGCATGAGGTAGCTAGTATTTCCTTTGAGGGTGAAAGGAAATTTGAAGAAAAGGCTGAGGGCTACAACAAAATTGACACATACAGAGGGATGCTTCAAGACCCTCAAATAAGGCTGAAGCTAAGGCTTGGTACAAGTTCAATGAATGGTGAAGACAGGCTCCTTCACTACATAATCACTTACATCTTAACTTCAAGATCATCCAACCATGCTCAAGCAATAGATGATGATTTGCAGCTTGTATATTGAATGAAGACTGCCTGCCACACAAATGAACTGGATCCTCATCACTAAGGAGATCATGTTGAAGGGTATGAGATTGATAAGCTATCAATTTCCTTATACTGTGTTGATATCCAGATTCATTGACTACTTCAAGGTTGATGTCTCAAATGAGATTGTAGACAACACTAGAAACATCATCAACCTCATCAAAGAAAGGCATCCGAATAAGCTTGGTTTGGTGAAGACTCCTCATGGATGGCAGATGGCTGGACAGCCACCTCCACCTGCAGATGTTGGAGAAGAAGATGATGAAGAAGAAGAAGCTGAAGAAGGCCCTGCTCAACAGCAGTACAACCCTTTTGAATCCCTTATGATTTAGAAGATGGATGCTCTTTTGTCCCCATCATGAGCATAGGGCTGAGACAAACTCATCCATGGAGGAACTTAACTCTAGGCTAGAAAATATTGAGTCTAGGATGGCTCAAGATGAGTTTGATAAGCTCTAGCTTAGTTAGTTTGTGTATGTTTTCTTGTTGCTTGTGATTTGCTTTTATGCTTTAATTATTGATTAATGTTCTGTTTGATTTCAGTATTGCACTATTTCCATTATTGAATAAAAAGTTCTGTTTATTGTTCATTTTTTCCTTGCTTATCCTATTTTTACAATGATATGTTTTTGACTTTGATAAGCCAAATAAGGGGAGAAACAATATGAAATATATTATATGAACATGGTGTAAATTTGATTGAAAAAAAATGAACTCTTATTGCTCTGAAATTATTGAACTAAACTCTGTGAAAGATTATCTAAAATAGGGGGAGCAACTAAAGAAACTATCTCTGTTTATGCAAGGTTACTTAACACTTGATCTTGGCAAAAGGCTGAGTTGATTTCAGGTTAAGTATGAAGCTCCTATCATTCATCTCTCTCATGCACTTAAAGGGACAACTAATGTTCAATTGATATTTGGCATGATCAAAGCCAAAAAAAGGGGGATTGTTGGATACAAGGGGAGATGAAAAGAAGATCAAGTCAAGGATGAAGCCCTTTGCTTAAAAACATTTTAGCTTTTTACATGCCATTCAATTGAAGGCATTTGTAATTTGTTAAGTTGTTCAAGAGGCTTATCTTGTGATCCTTGCATTGCATAAACATAATCATAAACATGCATACGTGATTTAAGAAAAGCATATAAGGTTATGAGAGTGTTGAAAGATTTCTTTGACATAATTACATATTTTAGTTCCAAAAGAACTCTCAAGTACCTAAAATTAGTTAAAATAAAGAGATTTCATATTATGTTGTAAATGGAATATGATGGAACCAAGATAAAGTCAATGTTGACAATGTATTTTCATTTAATGTAGAGGTAAATGTAATAAATGATAATGATAATGAAGATCAAGAGTAAGTTTATAAATGATTATAGACAAAAAATGATTAACCAAAATAGAAAGACTTAATTAAGGCAAAATTAGACTCGCCTCCCAAAATGAATGATTTTTGGACATGTAGTCTATACACCTGAAGATGTAAAACACAATTATCTTTTTGGACATATAGTCCATATACTTGAAGACGTGAAACTAGTTAGGTTTTTGGACTTGCAGTCCATATACTTGAAGATGTAAAATCTATTACATTTTTGGACTCATTGGTTATACACTTGAAAATGTTAAACCAATTGAATTTTCAAATAGATTTTTGTTCAAAAACAACATGAGAACGATGAAATTGAGAGATAAAAAACATAAATTGACATTAATTTTAACGACGCATATTCACCTATAGTGGATGTGAGTACTGTAACGACCTAATATATTTTTAGTTAATTTTTATTAATGTTTATTTGTAAGAAGCGTATGTTAATAAAAAGTGTAAGTATGTATAAATTTTATAGGTAAATTATTGTTCATTAAACAAGACTAATTAATTGTTACATCCCTTCTTGTTATACAAGCATGAAATTCACCATAATTTCTAATATTCTAAAACATTAGAGTACTAGAAAAATCTCTTGCTATCTTCATTCCAAAGCATCATGAAAGATTATCACTGAGGCCATCTATATATAAAAACAATTGAAACAAATCTAGTGAGAAATAAAATTTCTTAGTAGGAAAAATCTAAACCACCAAATATGTTAGTACGTTAGTAAATCATCAATAAATTCCAATAAAATCCACACAATAAATAACCATTCAAACAACATGTATGCATGAAATTCCAAGGTGCACTTGGCCTCTACATATCATACTGTATGTAGCTACATCTCGTACTGGATGTAGAAATGTTGCGGCCGTCTTATGCTAGTCATGCATGTCATTCCATGTATTTGCACCTGATATTTACATCTCGTACCGGATGTAGTATCAGATCCTATTTCGCAAATCTCGTATTGGACTCGGAAACATGAATCAATATATCATCACATCAAATCCATCATTTTCATCAATAAAACAATCCATGAGAAAATTCATACAACCGCAATGAAAAATTTCCATCACAACATCATTTGTACCAAAAGTATGGTTAGGCTATAGACAACATGTTAGTAATCTAACTAATAAACCACAATATATCTTTCAAATAATTTCTAATTTCTTTAAACCTTCCCAATAAAAGATTAGAACTTAGTCTAGACCTTAATCTCCTTTCACCTACCACCCTACTACTTAATCCTCAAAGTTGAACCACTTATATATTTAAACCATTTATCTACATACTATTCAACCTCTACTTCTCAATTAATTCAAAATAGTCCCATAATAAAAAATATAAATAAATAGTCCAAATTCCATCAAAATCAATCCCAAGGATCATCAAAATTAAGTCCAAATGATACTAATATTTCAGCATATAAATCATCAACCTATCCTATTGTTAAATCAACGTTATCACATCATAAAATAACTTCAATGATATGAAATTCCAACCTAAATAATCAACCATAAATCTGCACATTTAATCATATAGGTTAGTACAAATACATTCTTAACTAGAGATTGAAGCCTAGCCTACCTCAAGTGAATTTGGATTTGCAATTGATTAAGTGGCTGCTTCTCTTGGAAATCCTCTAAGGAATGAAGTCTTGAAAAGAAGAAAATAGGATAGGAAAGGTGAAGCTTATGGATAGGAGTAATAAGAGAAGGTAAGAAGTGAAAAACTT
Source organism: Glycine latifolia (assembly GCA_013407115.1). Classification (NCBI taxonomy): domain Eukaryota; kingdom Viridiplantae; phylum Streptophyta; class Magnoliopsida; order Fabales; family Fabaceae; genus Glycine; species Glycine latifolia. The sequence continues at coordinate 24,095,873 of CM023955.1, forward strand.
GGTGCTAGGAAGCAAGTAGCCGTGGAAGGAGTTTTGGAGCTAGCAATCCTACGTGCAAAATTTTTCAACATCATTAGGTATTATACAAATTTAATTAGTTAATTTTTAAGTGAATTTGGTTAGATTATAACTGAAATAGTAGTTAGTTTAGTTAGAACTTAACTAAATCATCATTACTTTGAAAGATATTATCTTAAGTTCTTATCTTATGTACTAGATCTTTATGTGGTTAAGCTTTGAAATATTCTTTCCTCCTTTGACCCAATATACACGTGAAGCTTGGCTGAAGATCTTCATATCCTTTGCCCAATTTTCTTCAGCTACACACACACCCAACTACACAATAATATGCAAATATCAATATTTTAATGTTTAAGGAAATATTTCATTCATTACTGACCATGTGGGTATGTGGAAAACTTTGTACAAATGACCAATTTTGATTGGTTCTAAAATATTTGGCTGAAATCATTCCTTGCCCTTAAGTCCCTAGGCTTCCACGTTGATGATCTCACAAGATTGTTCAAGAATCTTGTTTGCAACTTTGTCTCATCCCCTTTATTGACTTCACCTTGACTTTTGTTTACCAAATTTTCTTTATATTAGTTCACTTAGCCATGCCTATTTCTATGGCTGCTGCATGTGAATGCTTTGGGAGTATTCATCCACTTCTGATTGGTCCAAATTTGGCTGAATCTTCTAGCCTTTGTGCCAAAGCTTTAGGAGCTACAAGTTGCCAAGACTAGATTTTCTTTCAAATAGCTAAAAAAAATGTTTTACCACACATGGTTCATTCTTTATATATTCTGTACCAATCTACTAGTCCATAAATTCTCATCTTTTTGTATGTTAAACTATACTTCCTAAGCTTTCTAACAAGGTATCACATGCTTTATTTGGATTTATAAAACTTTAGTTATAGCATTTTTAAACTAGACTCCAAAGCTACCAGCAAGCTCAAAATTTCACACTAACATCTCTTAGTGTTTTCGTGACTGCAAACCGTACACAATCTAGATTTAGCTGAAATTTTTATGTTATATTTGATATCTAGATATTTAATTCCATATATCATACACCTAATTTGAATAAGAAATTAGAGAGAAATAATTTTTTTAAAACAGGTGGCAATAGTGGACAGTTTTTTGGACAACTTGTGTTCAAATAAATTTTATCCTATTTTTTTTGTATCAAACTATCATCACACTTCCATAATTTCAAACATAAATATAAGTTCATGGTAAAAATTTTAGGATGTAACAAGTACTTTTGATACTTAATCACTCTAGTAGCACATAAAGGGTTTAGTTTACATCTATTGGATATTGTTACAGTTTACTTGTATGACTATCTTGATATTAACATTTGCATAAAACTCTCTGAAGGATATAACTTGTCCAATAATCCATATTCTTGAGAAGAATACTCTCTGTGGACTAAAACAATCAAGTCACATGTGGTATAATCGACTAAGTGAGTACATGCTAAAGGCAAGATATAAAAATGATCCTATTTGTCCATGTATTTTCATGAAAATGTAAAAATAGATTTTTCATAAATTGTTTATATAGATGACATAAATATTATTGGAACTCTTGAAGAGCTTCCAAAAGCTATAGATTGATTAAATAAATAATTAGAGATAAAGGACCTAGGAAGCACAAAGTTTTGTTTTGAAAATTGAATATTTAGATGATAGAATTTTTGTGCACCAAGAAGCTTATATAGTAGAGGTGCTTAAAGGTTTTATATGGAAAATCACATTCGTTGTACATTCCAAATGATTTAAGGTCTCTAAATGTGAACTAAGACCATTCTAGATCTTGAGAAAAGGATGCAAAAGAACGTGATCCTGAAGTATCATGTCATAATGTGATTGAAACACTAGTGTATCTTACTATGCATACACGATCTCATATATCATTTTCCACTAATTCATTAGAAAAATATAATTCTTCACCAATGCAAATATATTTAAGCATGTACTTCACTGTCTTAGAGGCTATTTATTAGATCCTTATAATGATGTATCATGAATTTACATTAGGTGATGCAACAATTTCATGACAATATGTGAAATAAGCCAAAATAGGTACATCAACTAATCATGCAGAAATTTAGTTCACCATAAGGAAAAGTGACATTGACGATCACATATTGATGTATGGCTGCACCCACCAGCCATTTAAATTCCCAAATCTACCTTGCAATGAAACCTAAACTTCAAGAATCTCCAAGAACACAAGCTGTCCTCTCTTTCACGTGGAAACTATGGCTAAAAGGAAGCTTTGATGTGCAGCAATGGAAGATGGAAAAGGTAAGATTTGAAGATGGATGGCACCATGGAAAATCTTTCCAATAAGCCTAGGAAGAATCACCACAATAGCATGAAACCTTTGATAAGAAACAAGAGGTTCTTGCACAAGAACAAGATAGAAATCTCTCACAAGCAACTCAGCTTTTCATTAATTTGTCAAAAGATCCGTACATTTAGTTTTGGATAGCTTTATATAGAAAAACGGATCTAAATGTGTTACTATATGGATGTCCTAGAGACAATCTTTTCATTAGATTAGGACGTACATGTACTTTTCATATTGTCATGAATAAATTATAAGCGCTCTTTATCTTGTTTCATATTTTGTCTCTATATCATTATTAATATATGAGTAACTGGATAAAACCCTTGGAATAGAATAGGTATCTCTTGAGTATCAGTGATGGGATCACGATCATGAGGATTCAAGGATACCAGATGTCTACTCCAATTTTAAGTTCCTAGTCTAGAGACACTGAGAATGGGGATCAGTGATTTCGGGTAAGACTAGCACGGCTTAACTACTTGTATGCAGATACAAGGTAAAGACCTCATGAGCTACAGACATGGAGATGTATTAGCTAAAGTCGTGGGTGGACCTATAAGGGTATAGCTCGCACTGAACGGACCCACAAAGAGACTCTATGAGGAAATCTCATAGATAGTATCATTAAAGTAGTCTCTTATTATTTGGATGTGTCTTTCCTTAGACCAGAAGTTTTCACCTAGACTGTGTTCTAGAAGACATGCTTTGATTGTATACCTCGTCTGCCTGAAACATGGAGACACATAGGTATACCTTTGGGCATGTCCTGAAAGAACACGAGTCTAGGGTGATTAGCTGAAGGAATTCGTCAAATCTCTGTGAGAGATTAGGTTATCTGTAAACCGGAGAAATCGGGATGACATTTACGGGACTCGGGAATCTATGCATAGTAAAAGAAATCATGAGATGATTTGCCTTTAGAGTCAGTAAAATTGGAGACTCCCTATTTTGTATTAAAGCTTACCCTAGACCGCAAGGGCTGATACGTTTCCTTACCCTAGGTTTTATGGGAAGGTAATCGAGACAAAAGGAAATACATACGGAAACCAAATAAATTTAATAGGATGATCTTGTCATTTACCTAACTAGTTCTGGGGCAACAAAGCATTGCTAGTGCTCTGTGTTGTCATTAAATGGGTAGTGGCCTTGTTGGGCCCAAACTCATTTATGTCAGTAGCTATGTTGGACCTAATGGGTCACACACTAACACTTTATTGTCATGACATTATAGCATTAAAATTTTTGGGCCTAATAATGATTGTTGGCCCAATAAAGAGTTTGGATACTTATCTTAAAGAGAGAGGGGCGCATGAATGGAGTTAATGGGCTTGGATAGTACAAGACATTATTAATTAATTTAAATAGTTAAATTAATTATCTAATATTTAAATTTGATAATTTAAATTTGAATTTAAATATGAATTAACTATAGTAGTTAGTTTCATATCAAAAGTAGAAGATAAGAGTTAGATTTGAATTTGAATTCAACTAGAATCTTATCATGATCATGTCCTAGATTTTAGGAAGAATTTTGAGGGCTAATTATAGGCATATACACGGCTGATATATGATTATCTTTTGAAAAAAAATAAATCCCAAGTAATTGACTTGGTCTTAGGAGGATAAGATAGGAGGTTGTTGGCAATTTTTGAAATGCAACAACTCTATCTTATCTTCACGTGTGGGATGCTTCATGATCAGATTTTTTGGTTAAAAATCTGACTCAAACTCTTCTATAAAATGTGCTATTGTGATCATAGTTCTATAATAGTTTTGAGAGGAAAAACCCTAATCTACTTTCCTCTATTTTCACGTGCCCCTTTGTGTGAGTTTTGGCTGAAAATTCAGCCACCATTATCATCTATTAGTGAGTCTCTTAGATAAGTAAAAACACTCTAAAACCTAACTTTCTTCCTCTCCATTGGTGTGCCTAGCTTGCCTCCTTTGGTGTTTGTTGGTGGCCTTCAAGAAGTGTTCTTGAGTCTTGACAAGAAGTGGTGTGGATCAACATTAGAGGGCTTGTATCTTCAAGCCTATCCTTGATCATCAAGTTTCGAATATAAACAAGGTAACATCTATGTCTTAAAGAATGATTCTTGTGTGGTATGTGTGTTTCCGCTTGGAAAAATTTTATTTTTTCTTCTCACATGCCTTCAGGCTTCAAGGCCCTTTTCTTTCAAAATGAATGTAATTGATTAATACGACCTTGTAATCGATTAATTACTCTTATGTAATCGATTAATAACAAATTCAATCGATTAATTTGTTCTTGAGTTTTCTGGAAAGATGTATGAACAAAGTAATCGATTAATTTGTCATGTAATCAATTAAAACAGAGTTTTTCCATTTCACAAAGTGCTTCACAATCAATTACAGATAGATGGTAATCGATTACGCGTAATCAATCACAGATAGATGGTAATCGATTACAACAAACAAAACTTATTTAGTAATCTATTACAAATAGATGGTAATCTATTACAATAGACAGGACTTGTTCTGTGTTTGTACTGAGTTGGTGTGCTTTTTCATGCTTGTCCAAAAGATACAAGTTAGTTTTGATGTGAAGGGCTTGAGTTCTAGCTCTTGTCATGGGTCTTCTAAAGCTAATCAAAGGAAGTTCTTCAAGTTCTCCTTCTTGACCTTGAGCTTTCAATGGACCTCCATCATCCCCTCCTTCTTGAAAGGGACTTGACCTCAAGTTTGCTTCCTCGCTTGTACTAAAATCTTGAAAGGTCCATCTCCTCTAGGTTGTAGCTTGGATTTCCTTTCTTAAGGAAATCTATCCTTCCTCAAATGAAGCCACACCAAATCTCCTTCATAAAAGATCACTTGCTTCTTGTGCTTATTGGCTTACTTTGCATATTGTTCCATTTTTCTCTCCACGTGGCCCTTCACTTGTTCATGCATTTTCCTAACATAAGAAGCTTTAGACAAAGCATCATGATTAACCATAGAAGAAGTGTTAGGTAATGGCAATAAATCAAGAGGAGTTAATGGATTAAAGCCATAAACAATTTGAAAAGGAGATAAGGAAGTAGTCTTGTGAACTACTCTGTTGTAAGCAAACTCAATGTGAGGTAGACAATCCTCCCAAGTTCTCAAATTGCCCTTGATGTACCACTTAGCATGTCTCTTGTTAAGTTTGCCTTGACTTTTCAAATATTTAAGGGACTCATGATCACTAGGAATCACAAATTCCTTAGGTAAAAGATAATGTTGCCAAGTTTTCAAAACTCTAGCAAGTGCACATAACTCTTTATCATAAGTGGAATAGTTCAAACATGCACCCTTCAATTTCTCACTAAAATAAGCAATAGGATGTTTATCTTGAATCAAACCCCCTCCCCTCTCAATGCCCACATTAGATGCATCACATTCCAATTCAAAAGAAGCATTGAAATTAGGCAATGCAAGAATAGGTGCATGAGACAATTTATCCTTCAATGTTTGGAAAGCAATTTCATATTCTTGCTTCCAAGAAAAGCTCGCGGTTTGCTTCCAAGATTGCATAGCTTTGGGCAATTTTTCTCCTTCCTTTTCAACATGTAAACAAAGAGAGTTAGGAATCATATAATAAAGAGGTTGTTGTGCTAATAACACTGTTGATTTGCTTTTCACTCAAGAACAAACTCTCTTTAGTCTCATGAATTTTTTTTGCTCTCATTCTCTTTTTCTTTTCTTTTCTTCTCACTAGTTTTTCTCTTTGGTAGCTCACTATTATTGTCTTTTTTTGTGCAGTATTTTTTTTTCAAGTGTAGTATTTTTTTCAGATCTTGAATTCTCTTTTCTTTCATCCTTACTTGATCTTCACACACTTGTCTAGGAGTCAAAGGCCTCAAAATAATTTTCTTGCGTAAGTGCTCAAACTCAAAAGTGTTCTCCATGCCATTGTGTTTCACTTCCCTATCATATTGCCAAGGCTTTCCAAGAAGAATATGTCTAGCCTCCATAGGTACAATATCACAAAGAACTTTATCATTATAAGCATTAATAGAAAAAGGAATAAGCACTTGAGAATTTACCTCAACTTCTCCACTTTCACTAAGCCATTGGAGCTTGTATGGCTTTGGATGCTTTGTGGTTGGCAAGTGTAACTTCTCAACAAGCCTAGTACTAGCCACATTGGTGCAGCTGCCTCCATCAATGATAAGTGAGCATACTTTGTCTTCAACCAAGCATCTTGTGTGAAAAATATTTTCTCTTTGAGTCTCCTCTTTTTCTAGGAAAAAATTGCTCAACATTCTCCTTACCATCAAGAGATTACCCTCTTTGACCTCTACAAGTGTAAGTTCCTTTTTTATCACTTGAAGAACTAGATGAATCACTTGAAGACTCACTCTTGATGTCTCGATTCTCAAGCAAAATCATAGTTCTCTTGTTAGGACATTGGGAAGCAATTTATCCCTTACCAAGGCACTTGAAACATTTGATATTGCTTGATCTTGTTGGAGTTGGTTCCACAATTTTTTTGCTTGAGCCCTCCACCTTTTCTTCTTTATTTTCACTTGAGAAACCTCCCTTTTAGGCTTGTCTTTCTAGTTGGAAGTTGTAGCCCCATTGGTCTTGGAAGCTTTTCTCCTTTTTAGTTGTTGCTCCACCCTTTGAGCTTTGTGGACTAGTTCCTCTATTGTTGCATAAGAATGTAGCTTCATCACATCTTGAATTTCTCTATTCAAGCCATGAAGGAACCTAGCCATGGTTACTTCTTGGCCCTCCACAATTTCAGCCCTCATCATTATCAATTCCATCTCTTTATAGTATTCATCAACACTTTTGTAACCTTGGAACAATCTTTGGAGCTTGTTGTGGACTTCTCTTGCATAATAAGAGGGAACAAATCTTTCTCTCAAGCACCTTTTCAAGTCATTCCAGCCATTTATTCTTTGTCTCCTCAACCTCCCTATGTCCATTTGAATTTGGTTCACCACACCAAAGTATAGCCACCAAATTCTAAAGTTGCTAGAATCACTTTCTTTTCTTCATCCATTTTTTGGCATGAGAAAATTTGTTCTACTTTCATCTCCCACTCAAAGTAAACTTCAGGATCATAATCACCAAGGAACTTTGGAATTTTTATTTTCACTCTACTCAATCATCCATTCCTTCCTTCTGTCTCTTCTCTCCTTAACCTCCAATATTCCTCATTTCTATTTTGCCTCCTAGGATTGTGTCTCCTATTATTGTTTTCTCTCCAACTATTATTTTCTCTCCAATTCTCCCTCTCATTCTCCTTATCTCCATAATTTCCTCCATGAGAGGAAGTGTACTCACTCAACCTCCTACTATCATGAGCTTCTCCATCCACACTCCCATTTGGACTACTCCTTCTTTAGGTCTTCCTTTGTAACTCTTCAAATTTTGCATCCATTTTGCTTTGTAAATCTTCCATTTATTTTGTAATGGCTTTCATCGACCTAGAGGTCTTAGGTGACAAAGCTTCTTCTCCACTTGAGTTCATCCTTCAAAACAAATGGTTAGCAAAAACACATTTATATAAGGAAATTCTCACCATTTTCTAAGTGTTTGTCACTCACACTCATGTTTGCACTCTTTATCTAGGCTTTTTCTTTAATGTTCTCCCTTGCCTTTTTCCACTCTAGTTCTCTATAGTTCTTAAGCAACACTCTCAATCCAATCAAGCTTATTTATGATGAAGTGCCTTTAGTTAAATATTTTTCTATTATTCTTAGCTTATTTAACTTCTCTTGGACTTTTATTTTCCCATTCTAATTCAGTTTTTATCTTAGGCAAGTTAGTGGGCTTAATTGCTAATTGTTGCGTATTTTCAGATTTTACGCTTACTTGATGTATCTGACTTGTACAGGACCTACAGAGCTCTACGGAACTCCGAATTAAGCGTTCTTGTAGTCCTTGGAAAGATAACGAAAACATCTACAAGTTTTCCAGAAATAAGCCGAGGCCAATTCTTCCATTTGGAGGGTCATTTTAGGCTTTGAAGTCAGAACCATTGCACTTGTATTTTGGGCTGCGAGTTGGACTTTTATTGGTGTAAATAGCATAAATAATTAGAATTGATGGGTTGTTCATGGCCCATTCTTTTCTTCAGACTTAGTCACTATATATTAGTGACATTAGGAGGAATTAATACTTTACATTTCATTTTACAAAAAAACAGTTTTACATTTCTCTTTTTAAGTTTTAAGAATCAAAACTCTTTCTCTTATTTTCTCTCAACTGTTCTTCCTTGTTCTTCATTTTTGTTTTCCCTTCTTCCATTTTCGTGCACTTATTTCATGGGGTTTTCATTGATGATGATCATGATCATGGAAGGCTAAATAATCAATCAATCCAAGGATCCAACCCAAGCAAGAGAAAAATTTGAGTTCTGGTATGGTATTTTGAATTCTGTGTGAATGTTCGCTTTCTTCTTCAATTGCTATTTTGTTTTCATGATTATGAATGCATTTAGGATTGAAAACGGATTAGGTTATGGATTCATTTCCTAATTTCGAATATAAATCACATATTAATTGGATGATATTTCAATTAAGGTTGTGGTTCCAATTGCTTCTAATGAAATTGAATGAACTTTCACAATAGGATAAATTTTTGAGAACGATGATGATTCGAATAGCTTGATTTGGTGAATTGGATTGATACTCTTTAATCTGTTTTACATTACTTGTTATCAATTATGTTAGTTTTTGCATTGATCTTTAATCGTAGTTTGTGTTTCTGCAATTTTTACTTCGCGCCTGCAAACTGTTCGACTAAAATCCCCTTTACTGTTAGTAGTGAATTGAAGATAGAACCATATTGATAGTGTCTTTGAGTCGACCTAGGTTAATCCTATGCTACCGAATTAGCGTAGTTTAATTGTTTTGAAGCGATACAACAAACGCTTATCACTTTACTCTAGTGAAATTGGAAACAATTCTAGGCTAGACTCAAGAGTCCAAAGAACAAGAAAACTCTAAGACAAAAACCTTGGAATTTTTAAGAGACAAGCAACAAAAGCAAAATTTAGGAAAAGCACAAACTCAAACACTACTACAATAATAGCTTTTTAAGACGTGTGTTTTAAGATGGTTGTCGAATAACCGACTTCGTAGGCATACCGGTGGCATTTTTGTAAATAATTATAACTTTTCAAAGTCGGTTATTATGAAACCATCTTAAAAAATATTTTCAAAAATGGTTTTTATAAAAATCGTCTTTGAAATTAGATAATTAAAGTTGGTTTTATAAAAAATTCAAAACCGTCTTCATTGGGTGTGCCTTTTAGCTTTTATTATTCGTTCCCGCACTCTGCTCACGGTCTTCCTGTTTTCAAAACTTTTCAAAAACCCAAACCCCTTCCCCTCCCCTTCGTGGACACCGGCCCCTCCCTCCTCTCCTCCGTCGATGCCAACGATGTCGTTCACTTTGCGCTCTCTTTGCCTTCTTCGATGCATATAATCATGGGTTCTTCGGGTCGTGCTTGACTATGGCGTCCCTGATCCAGCCTCCAACTGGGACGCGACTGTGGGTGCAAGGCCCAAGACCAAGCCAAAGGACGGTGAAGGCGGTGGCGACGGCGACGACCCCGAGTAGGCCAAGCTCCGAGCCAGGCTCAACTCGACCATTATAAGGGAGAAGCCCAACGTGAAGTGGAACGATGTCGAGGGTTGTCTCCTTTCAATGAGGTTTTGTTGTTCGATCTCTCATATCAGATCCGGATACCTTTTCATTGCAATTTCTTCAATCTCCTTTGTTATACTCAAATGTCACCTGAAATGCTCTTAATTTCTCAGCCTTTGTTATACTATTTTGTAGTAGTGTTTTCTGATAAATGTGATAGAATGGGTTAATATGTTTTAATCTTCAAATATCAGTCTCTGTAAATTAATAAATTTTACATATTTAGTGTATATGATAATGGTGCAGAGTACTGGGTCTGCTTCAAACTCAGATTTAGTCCAACACCAAAGGCCTCTAAGCACTCAAGAGAAAACACTCAGAATCTCTGAGGACTTGAATTTTCCTGCATAACCTGAGATTGGTTCCAACTTTGAAAGCAACAAAGAATTTGGTCCAATATGGTTCTGCTTGGTTGCTGCTGAAGAGAAGTGTGAATACATTTTATGGCTTATTTAACTTTGATAATTATGCCAATTGTTGAGTATCTGACCTTTGAATTTTTGTATTCAGGAAAGCAAGTGCACGATTGCCAGAGTTATCTTCCAGCTACCTAAGGGTCAAGTGAGTTTCATATTCATATTTTCTTATATGAGTTCTTGTTGGCTGATCAATTTCAGTGCTTGAATGACTAAATGAGCATGCTATGCATGAAGTAATTGTTTATATGGCTGATGTTTCTTTGAAAAACAATGTTTCTGTATACTTCTTATCAATACCTTGCAGACAAGGATGGAAGTGGCAAGGAATGAAATGACTAAGCTTAAGAAAAAGTTCATTGGGAGTTATTTAGAAAGGAAGGAATCGATAGAAACTTATGATTTATGTTATAAAGAAAAATCAATTTGGTGAAATTTGTTACTTGCAAAAATATGCAGCACATGAAGGACCTGAGTTCTTATTCATTATAAACATTCAGGAAAATTTTATAGTCTTCTTGTGCTTAGGTTGTTACATAAAATGATTGAAGGCAGTAAGGTTCATTCTTCAAACAAAGTCATTGCAGCTCTAGTACCATGCTGGAAAATAAACCTATCCTAAAATTGTTAGGCGTATTATTGTTAGCTGGAAAAGAAAATAGTTGTTTATTAACTTTTAACAAAGATGTTGATGCCTTATCATTAGTTGGAAAAGAAATTTCCTTTTGAAGTTGAAGAGTACTTTTCCCTTACTCTCGTCCCTTGCTTTTCATACACTCTTCTCCCCCTCTTTTTATGAGTTTCAAATTTTAAGTTTGAGCATTTTTCTGGAGTTTCATCTCATTCTTTCCCTATACATTTCAAAAAAGCTACCCTTTTTAACTCTTTCATCTCATTTTTGATTTAGTTCTTCCTCTTCTTTCTCAAATATCTCAATAGTTTCTCCTTTTGATGAATCTTTTTTTGTTTATAATTTCAAATGATGCAGCATCTTTAGATTTTATATCTCGAATGGTTGTGAAATTGTGTCATGTGCTATACTATTCATTGTAGAAATTGTGCTAAACAACCTTTCATTGCAGGGGTTAACCTTGACAAACATTTCTTTTCTCTTCTAAGTAACCCTCTACTTTGCTACACTGCTACAATCAAATCTGGGTAGATAGTTGAGACAACAGTAAGCACGTAAAGTTGAGACAAGACATTGTTATTCTTAAGTCTCATAAGTTCGAGTGAAAAATTCAAAGGCTGATTCATTCTCACAATTTAGATTACATTCTTTACACGTGTAGTCATTTTTGCACATATAGTCACGTTATTTTAAATTGATTTATTAAACTAATTTAATATTTTCTCTTTAGTTAACTAATTTTTTTATTTAATGCAAGGTGTTGTGTTTGGTGGGCTATTAAATTGTCCCTTGAAACCTGCAGCAAAGCCAAAATATCATGTAAACTCTCTATTTTCACGGATAATGCTTCTTTATGAAGGCACTTCTTTGTCTTGAAGTATGATTTCATTTTCTCTACTGCAAGCCAAACTTTTGTCTTTACAAATGTATATAGTCAGCCTAGTCTGTTTCTAGCTACTGGTAAGGATTATCATCCTTTAAAATCTTTGGTATGAATATGTTGGAACTAAGGAAATTGTCATGAATTGATGTATTGTTTGACTTATGAACAAGTTCATATCAACAACAGTGACATATACCACTTTTGTGGTGTTTCTTTTAGGAATTATTTGTGTTGGTAGTGTTAGTATCAATGAGGTTAACACATTATTTTAATGATTTAGTGATTTATTCTATGTACTCATTTATTGATTATAACAACTATATATCATTTTTATTTGTATTTTGCCTTTTTATATTTACGATATTACAGAAGCTGACATGATGACCATGGCAAAACATATTTGATAAAATTGTAGGTTGAGCCATGTGAAATAATTATTAGGCTTTTAGAATGAGAAAAATAGTCATTTTATTTTTTTAAAAAAATAATTCTAAGATGGTTTTTTGAAAAACCGTCTTAGAAAGATGTTTAATTTTTTTTTATAAAAAACATATTCTAAGACGGTTATTCCTAAAACTGTTTTGAAATGTCACATTCTAAGACGGTTCTTTCTAAAACCATCTTAGAATGTTGTTTGTACTTTTTTTTAAATAAGTCCTGTCTAAGACGATTCTTGGGAAAATCGTCTTAGAATTACCACATTCTAAGACGGTTTTACTTGGAACTGTCTTAGAATAGCTACATACGAAAACGGTTATGCTCTCTAACCGTCTTAGAATTACCACATTCTAAGACGGTTATAGTGCATAACCATCTTAGAAGGTACGTAAAAAAAAAAACACAATCTAAGACGGTCTCACAACTGTCTTCGTATGTCTAACCTTACAACGTCGCTAGCTTGAAAAACGGTTCAAGAACCGTCTTTATAGGGGTCAAATAATTGTCTTTAAATAGTATTTTTGTAGTAGTGAAAGTGGAATTTAATGAGACAACTCAACGATAATGACTGTACCAAACTGCACAAGGAGGATATACCAATCAAATTCAATTGTTAGAAGCCAAATTTCACAAAGTTTGCATGTTATACAAGTTCACTTAATTTTGTGGTTCAAAAGAATTTTGAAACTTGTAACCTTTGCAACTTTTCTTTGTTTCTAAATTTTGTTGTTACTTTGAAATTTCCATCCACTAATTCAATAACTTATTGGCTGCAATTTGATTTTTTTTTTCAAGCCACAATTCATAAACTTTTTTGGGCTACACTTTGATTATTTTCCAGCCACAATTTCACAAACATTTGGGTTGTACTTCTTTGTTTTTCTTTTTGTACAAGTTCAAGAATTTTTAAAGAAACTTGATGAATCATAGAAAAACTATGTATAACAATTGTCAAAATTTTGTTTCTAACAACTCAATTTAGTTTAGACATGAGATTAGAATCAAAACAAGTGGTTATACAACACACAAACTACTACAAACACAAGTTTACAAGAATAACTAGAAAATTAGAAAAAGTTCAAGAACAAATGAAGAACATGAAGACATGAATTTCACAAAACTTGAAGAAAGACTCAAGGGTTATGTGGCGGATCACTACACAAGGCCACATCACCAAGAATTTTTCACAAAAACACAAGAACACTAGGAAAAGAAAGGACTTATAGATTTTCAAATAGTGTAGATTTTTTTACCTTTGAAGAAGTTCTAAGAACTGAACTTGAAAAATAATTCCACAAGGATTAGGCTCTAGATACCACATGATGTATGTCTAAACCCATTAGACATTAAGTTCCCAAATCTACCTTGTAATGAAACCCAAACTTCAAGAATTTCCAAGAACACAAGTTGTCATCTCTTTCACATGGAAACTATGGCTGAAAGGAAGCTTTGATGTGCAGCAATGGAAGATGGAAAAGGTAAGAGATGAAGATGGATGAAACCATGGAAAAACTTTCCAATAAGCTAGGAAGAATCACCACAATAACATAAAGTCATTGATAAGAAACAAGAGATTCTTGCCCAAGAACAAGAGAGAAATCTCTCACAAGCAACTCATCTTTTTATTAATTTGTCAAAAGATCCGTACATTCAGTTTTGGATAGCTTTATATAGAAAAATATATCTAACTGAATTTAATTGGTTAATACGACCCTGTAATCGATTAATTAATCTTATGTAATCGATTAATAACAAACTCAATCGATTAATTTGTTCTTGAGTTTTCTGGAAAGATGTATGAACAAAGTAATCGATTAATTTGTTATGTAATCAATTAAAACAGAGTTTTTCCATTTCACAAAGTGCTTAGTAATCGATTTCAGATAGATGGTAATCGTTTACAACAAACAAAACTTGTTTAGTAATCTATTACATATAGATGGTAATCTATTACAAGAGACATGACTTGTTTTGTGTTTGTACTGAGTTGGTGTGCTTCTCCATGCTTGTCCAAAAGATACAAGTTAGTTTTGATGCGGTCTTGAAGGGCTTGAGTTCTAGCTCTTGTCATGGGTCCTCTAAAGCTAATCAAAGGAAGTTCTTCAAGTTCTCCTTCTTGACCTTGAGCTTGCAATGGACCTCCATCATCTTCTTGACCTTAAGCTTGCAATGGATCTCCATCACATATGAAGACAATGTTTACATGTATTGCTTGGTTTAAAGAATGATACATCAAAGGAGAAAGAAAAAAACATATTTAACAAAAGTTCTTTTTCACCTATGATCTCCAAAAGAATGGTGATATAGATATTCAACAAGTTCGTTTGCGTGAGAATCTAGAATATTTCTTTACAAAGCCATTACCAAGGAAGACTTTTAAGCAGCTGACTCACAATATTGGATTTCGTCGTCTTAAAGATGATTGTTTGCATGAGGGGAAGAAATACATACGTTCTGCACTTTTTTCCCCTTAGCCATGGTTTTTTCCCATTGGGTTTTCCTGACAAGGTTTTTAATGAGGCAAGTGATTGCATATGGAAGACTGACATACTCTTTTTTCTTCACTAGGTTTTTATCCCACAGAGATTTTCCTAGTAAGGTTTTAACGAGACACATTTTTATATAATGGACATTCAAGGAGGAGTGTTATGAATAATCTATTTGTGGTAGTTCATATCTTTCATTATCTTTTATAATTTTTTCTTATTTATATTTATTTTTTTGTAAATTTTCCAATAATCTTTTGTACTTATAAATAGGCCACTACTTTTGGAAAGGTTATACACAATTTTCATTCTATCTATATTCTTGTATTCTCTTCTTTACTTTTATGCTTCGAGTTATATTTTATTTAACAAAATACAACTTTTAAGCACAAGATCATTATGATAAATTACCACTTTCAATTCAATCTATAAATTATGTTAAAAAAACTCATCAACAAATCAATAGTGGTACATCTTTAACTGTCCAAATTATTTACTATAGATCCAAATGCAGTGTAAATGAGCTGAGCTGAATAGTAGAAGTTTAGGCTTGGCTTGTGAAAAAAAAAAAAACAGTGACTCATTTATTTAAATGAACCTAATTAAAAGCTTGAACTTGGTTTGTTTAAAAAAAAGTAAAACTTGAGCTTGGCTTGTTTACCTCATTTATAAAATTATTTTTAATTTGTGAAAATTTTTGTTAAATTATTTTTCAACTTATCAATTTAGTATTTAATAAAAATTTCAATAATAATAATAATAATCTATACATATAATTTTGTGCTATATGATATTGTAGAATCTATTTAATTTTTTCTATAACTTGTAATTTTAATTTTTCAATGATATATCCATCCTAGTTGAAGTGTATTATCATTTAACAAAAAAATTTGGACTAAAAATTCATTTGTTCTTTTGTTTTCCAAATTTTAATTAAAAATATTATCGTATTTTATGATTTAATTTTAAAAAATAAAATATTTTTTCTAGGTTTCTCTCCTATAAATATGGATTTTTTTTTTCATTTTTTAAGTTAAATGAAAAAATATGATACTGTCCTTAAATTAAAATTTGAAAACAAAAGACTTCACCATTTTTAAGTTTAAATTCTTTTGTGTTGAATGCTCATGCACATCAATTATGATTAATATTAACATTTCCTTTATGAGTTATATCAAGTTTATAAAACTTGAACTTTATTTATTTAAATAATTAAATTCAATCTCAAATTTAAATATGTTTATTTAATTAAACAAATGAATCATATCAAATATTTAATAAATCAACCTCAAAAAATTCACAAATAATTTAACTTATTTACACCGCTAATCACACAGCCGCACACCCACACCTAAACTAGTTGCTTCAAAGTTTAAATAACTAAGTTGTTTCTTTTTCCACATGTGAACCATTAACCTAGAATTAACCGTTTCCTTTGTACTAAATGAATGATAAGGACGATGATGATTGGTCAGCGCAGAGGCTTCACCTGCACCTCCAAGCAGGCGATAAGAGCACAGACCGAATCGCCCAAGCAAACCGTTAGTTTCCCAGCCGGCCACACACGAAACCAATGGAACCAACCACCCACAGGCCAAAGCACAAATCCCACACTTCTCCTAAGTCCTAACCCCGAGAGAGAGAGAGAAATGGGTACTGGTGCAGTGAGAAGCGAAGGGTACTCTCCGCTGAAGGAATTAAGACTGGAAATTGAAGTAAAGGAGGGAACTTTCTCTCTCTGCTTTTGGCTTTATTTGACGAGTTCCACTACATTCCCTGTTACCATTATCCACCAGGTAAAATGAATGGTGGCTTCCCTTCATTGTGGGTTTTTGTGCTAGTGGGGATTAAGGTTTTCTGGAACCTTCTTGATCAATCTTGAACACTTTGTTTATTTGTCTTTGTTCTGCAATTGGGATACTCTTTTATAGTCTCGTAGAATTTCCTATGCTATCCTATGTGCGAATTTGGCATGAGAAACTTGTAAATTCTGAAGTTGGTTCTCTATTTCCACTGCCACCGCACATTAATTTGTTATGGTTTTTGGTAATTATTGGGCTACAGGAATTCGCGTGGTTGTTATGGCTCAAGTTGGTGGGGTTCTCATGATGTTGTATTCTCGTGTCTGAAAGCTTCTTTCAATATGTAACTTTTTGATTTGCCTAAACCTTTTGAGTTATTTCAAAGTTGGAGCTTTAATGGGATTAATCCAGCTGATGCAAAATATTTTGTTGGAATGATTGGAGGGCGAGCCTTAGCACAGCGATAAAGTTGTGTCTGGGTGACTTGTTGGTCATGTGTTTGAATCCGGAAACAGCCTCTTTGCATATGCAAGGGTAATGTTGTGTACAATATCCCTCCCCCTTACCTGCGCATAGCGTGGAGCCTCCGGGCAATGGGGTACATAGTTTAGTTGGGTTACTTCAAACTCAAATCCCAATCAGTATATTAGAAATGCCAGTTTGTTTTAAAGTTGGGTACAATTGATTTTAAATTGTTGAATGAAATTAGAACTCGTTCAATTTTGAATTGTTGAATTAACTTATACTTAATTTTTATTTAATCATTGTGGGAATTATACTTTAGTTTTTATTTAATCATTGAATAGACTGATAAATAAATTAATTGGCCTTGCAGGTTTTCTCTGATATCTCCCAAAGTGCTCCTTTTCTTGTTATTGATGATAATAAGAGAATCCTTATGTTACCAGTTCTTCTCTTACATGAAGAAGCTCCAGAAACTGGCAATATAAATTCCTGGACAGAAGTTCCACATGCAACTGTTAATTTTGAGTTTCTTTTGGAAAAATGGGTTCATGTTGGATGTGAGGTATCTTATATAATTGCTTGAGGATTATCTTTTGTCAATTCTATTAATGTTTCTTTGTTTATGACTTTCACTTAACTGAGATGTCATATGTACTATGCTCCTACAAACGACTTATTTTACAATAAGGCACCAAATGTGTGTATTATTTGTATGGCATTGATATTTCTTATTTGCTTGCTGGAATAAATGAATTAGGGTAAATAATAGAGATGAAACAGAAAAACAAATTCCTTCTGGTAAGATTTTGCCTTCCCTGAAAGGACTTTGTAACAAACAATGAAGCACTTCACTTGCTGCTACTAGTAGAGTCTACTTCCGTCCTTTCCTTATACTTTTTAACTTTATTAATTGGAATATGAGATGGGTATCTTCTTGTGCAGGTTTGTCCAGATCATATCCAGCTTCAGATTAATGGAGAGATTGTAGGAGAAAAGTCTTTGTGTTCCTTATTAAATAAGGGATCTGGTTCAAGTCATTTGAAGAAATTAACTTTGGCAAATGTTGGTGGAGATGGAAAAAGTGTGCAGGGTTATGTGCACAATTTTGAAATATTTACTATTATTACTTCTATTAAAGATTGCCATTTAAAGGTGATTCCATGATCGTATTTTTTGTTCTTTAAAGTCCACAGTAGCTTCTTATTTCTTTGTACATCGTTGTTTATAAGAATCATAAAAAGACTTCATTAGTTCCTTTGTTGACAACTCTATATTACTTGGTGCCAGTGCCCTCCTCTGAAGTTATCAATTGATGAATTGTCTGCCTCTGAGATTGAAGAAGAAAGTGATGGTGTTTGGGGCATTGTTGGAGGCAAGGTAAGAAAGATGTTTTTAATCTTATTTTATGCATTCTTTTTTGCTGTTGTCAAAAATCATAAAGAGAAAGTTCCTGATTAAACGTTGCGTTTTCTGCTGGAGTTTAATTTTGGATATATATGTATATATATATATATATATATATGATGCAGGTTATGTTTGACATTTTAAAAGTGCATTTAAACCAACCTTATATGTGCCAGTCTGCGGTGTTAAGAGTTAAGCCAAACTTTTTAGTTACCATGAAATCAAATGTGAACAAACAAAATAGATGAAGTAGAGGGGGAAGCTAACTACTGCGTTTTTAGTATTTGCAGACATATTATTTCCACTTCTGAAAAAATGCGATTATTGATGTTTACTCTTTTCTTTCCTATGGTGATCCTTTTGAGAAATGCACAAATTAATTCCAGTGTTAACTTTTCCTTTTGGTTAAAACTTTAATGTCAACTTTGCCTTTGCATAATTTGGCGCAGGCATCTTGTCGTAGGAACTTCTCTTTGGATGTTGTTCTATCCGATGCTTTTGGACAGCCTGTAGATAAGGAGAATGAGGTTTATAATACTGGCTTTTATTCTGGGCAAGTTAATGCTCTCTGGGACAGGAGTTAGGATTTTTAATATTCACATTATCATTGTTGGCTGTAGCAGGTTTTTGCTTCACTTTTGTATGCCGATACAGGGGCACCAGTGGAGAATACAACCGCTGATGAAGCACCCCTTTTAGCTTGTTATGATGGAATAGAATTTGCCTCTTGTGAAAGACCAAGTAAGCTTTTGCTGGGACGTGCTTCATTTAAGCTCAAAATATCTCAGGTAATGATACTAAATGTGAATGTTAGCTTATGCTATCTCCTCGATTTTAATGTTTCCCAGCTGCTTGCCCAGCTGTACTTGATAACTCGTTAAATTTTTAGTTGGAAGGTAACATGATGGCCTATGTTATGAACAATGGACAAACCATTCATACTTCTATACCATTACCATAATTTTAAAACTGCCTTTATTTTTCCTTGTGTATGTATAACAGACATAGGCAGCAGATTCATGTAGAAAATAAAATAAAAAATCCTGAAGAATGTAATGAGGAAGCAATAACATATTTGAAAGTTTTATCAAATGGTGGACATTGCAGAATGATGTGGTGGATTTTGGACACAAAGCCGTTAGAGGAGCATGGCCTGGTGGCATATGGCAGCTGCAATATGTGTGGAAAAGGAATAAGCCTATAATAGAAAGAGTGTGTTAGGAAAAGGATTAGTTGGCCTGATAATGTGACGGCCAAGCTAATAGACATTAGACAGTCAAATAGTTCATAAATAGGCATGCTTGTCAGAACTTAGAAGGGTCATAGTTAAGAGAATTGGGGTTCTTGGTCAGTTAGAGACTTGTGTAGGACAGAAAGTCAGGATCTCTAAAACACATCTGGCAGCGTTGTATGATAGCAGTCTGTATCCTGGGTACCGGACTTTGTTCCTGTTCATTCTTAGTAATACAATTCAAAGATTGGTTAAGATAGGTTAGTGACTTCCCTTCATTTGAGCAGAGCAGCTCCCTCTGATCACAACCTTTGTTTGATGCATTAGTCTCTACCGCAAACTGTTTTGAAAAATTGGGGACACCCAATATTGCAAAGCTGTCAGCTGCTCTCTAGGTTTCATGAACCTCTTGGGCAGCTTGAGACCATCAGAATCTATCCTTTTTAAGCAGTTCAGTAAAGGGTTTGGTTATTTTTCCATAATCCTTGACAAACCACCGGCAATATCCAGTAAGACCCAAGAAACTATGAAGGCTCTTGGCATCTTTGGGAAGTGGCAAAAAAAGTTAGGATCCCCCCCCCCCCCCCCCCCCCCCCCCCCCCCCCCCTCTTCTTCCCTTTTTTTAGGTTAAATAAAGGCTTAAAATGTCACAGCCAAGCCCCTCAGTTGGCTTTTTGCCTGAAGCCTGCTGTGTCTTATTTTTTAAGAGTAATACACTGATTACACTTTTCATTCTCATGTTCATGTAAACAAGGATTCCTCTTTCTTCTCAGTCATGAACCTTTTTTTCCCTCTCCTTGTTTTTTTACATTTTCTCTCCCATTTCCTTGTCTATTATTTCTCTTCCTCTCCCTATCCATTTTCTGTTTTTCCTAATCATACACTGTTTCTTTTAACAACAAAAAGGGTGGCCAGATATTGCAAGAATTAGGCGATATCACAGATTTCCATATATGAGGAATCAGCTGTTTGATTTATTTTGTTTTAAAAATAAGATATCCATTATTATCTGTTTTTATTTGTTTTGTTTGATTATGCTATCATTCTTTGATTCAAGGAGTAGACTTTTAATGTAATCTTTCTATTTAAGCAGTACTTTACTGCTGAATAAATACGAAAGTTTTGCCTATTAATTTCTACCAATACTATTCTCTTAACAAAAAGATTTCTAGACATACTCTATGGACTCTAGAGTCTAGTGTCTTGTTCTATGTTTTATCCGAATCATACTGTCTTCTTTTTTATTTTCATAATTCTTTGTTTTATTTACAAACAATTTTTGTCTTTCTAATCATACTTTTTTTCTCATAAATTGGTGAATTATATGTTTCCTGTTCTTCATACTGTTTTTTATTCGCAGTTTTTTAGTATACTTTATGTGTGTGTTACATAATGATTTTTATCTCCATCATATTTAAACTATCATAAGAGATACAACTATTCACAGAAATAAGGCTACAACAAAAACCCCATTCTTTGATATTAACAATTGTAAAATTCCTACTATAGAGTCGTTATTTGTTTTTGAGATGTCCAATGTGTGGGTCAATTTGTTTGTTTTGATGATTTGTGCAACACAATGAGACACGGTTCTCAAGGTGAATCAGTGCAACTATGATCTTATATATGTGCTTTGCCTAGGTCCTTTCTGTCAATAATTTATGGTTGGCTTAAATATTTTTTGGTTCCCTGGTAAATAAGCGAATTTTGTCTTGGGTCCCTCAAATTTTTGTGTGTTGAATCCCTAGTAAATCAAAGATTTTATTTTTGATCCTTGATATTTTGTTTTAGTCCCTGATAAATTAGCAAATTTTGTTGAGTCTCAAGGTGGCATTTTTTTTGTAGGGACTAATAACAAATGAACTATATATTATAGGGACAAAAAAAAAGATATATTTGAATGACTAAAACAAAATAACAAGAACCAACATCAAAATTTTTGTTTTATTAGTGACCCAAAACAAAATTTGCTAATTTGTCAGGGACCTAAAACATATTTTAGCCTTTATGGTTTTCTCTATAATGAATATGTTTTCATTGGAAATTTAGAAAACAGTAGAGATCTTGAGATAATTATAATATGATATAGTAAAATATTATAATTATTCATATCACTCTGTCTCGCCTTGATTGACATGGTAGTACTTGTCATTTAATGTCAATTTCGGTGTCTTAATAACATATAAGCATGTTTCATTTCAAATTCATGTTGGAGTAGTATGCTTGAATTACTCTGCTCTCTGTCTGATATTTTTGTACTTGTAATTACAATCCAATATTCATTGGCTCTGAGTAACTTGTTCCATTGCCAGCTTTCATCCAAGTGTGACAACAGGTTGTTCCTCATCAGCTTTTGTGTTCCAAAACTAGGAAATTATCCTTTTCTTGAGGCATATTCCCGTCCAATTCGATGCATCTCCAGAAGCCGTAACACGAGAGTGTCCACTCTGGTGTGGAAAAGGTCAACTGCTCTTCATTGCCTTAGTTTATCTCAATCTTCAGCTATGGATGATGGATCCTTGGACCTTCAGCATTCCAGTCATGAAGCACAAGCCAATCCACTGATGAAGCGGTTTAGACTTGGTCAAGACAAGATATCTGTATCAGTGAAGGCTGACCCCACCTTAGAGCAACCTAATGAAGAATGTAATTCTCATGTTCAGACTGCTAACCAGGTGACTACCTGTTTTATTTTTCAATCTTATTTTATTATATATAAATAAAAGAGAAAACAGAAAATGATACTTGCTATGTAGATGGATGGCCTACCTAGTAGGTTATAGCTTTTATGGCTATCATACAAAACATGATACTACAGACGCCACAGGTTTGATGCGATCACCATTGATAAAATTTAAATATCAATTTTTCCAGAAGCTTTTTTAGACATTGGGTTTCATCTATTATTTTATAGTTTTAGTGTACATGTCTAGAGTTTTTAGATTATTTTTTTTTCTCTCTAATACCCCACCTCATGTGAATACGAAAGTATTGACAAAGCACAAACCAATTCAAACCTGCTAAGATTTAATTAATGTAAGAGAGTAAGAGGCGGTAAAGATCAAAGCCCCGAGCACTTGGTCAAACATTCTTTGATATTGTATCAAGTAGCTGACTATCTTTGAAGTTTAAATCTTAAACATTAAGGAAAATGCCTTGGAATGGTTTTGATTTATATCCAACACTGAATATGTTCTCTCTAAGGCCAATTTGGTATTGTCAGGTGGATGATATTCTAGCCTATACTAGATCCATTAAATGGGTCACCCACCATGTCATCCACACACCAAGTCCAAAAGTGTTGAGCGTGAGGGGGTGTATTGAGAAAATTCCAAGTCCCACATTGGCTAGAGAAAGGCCAATATAGAATATATAAGTGGGAGAAAACCCTCACCCTATGAGCTAGCTTTTGGGGTTGAGTTAGGTCCAAATCCACATTCATAAGATCTATGTGTGGTTCATCTATGTGAGCCTTAGTTAATTTTTCCTCAAATTATTTTTTAAGATTTGTCTTAAGTAGGTCCTCTTTGCTGTCACTCTCTTTTAACTGGCACTGCAAACTTAATTGTCATTAGGTTGAGAATGGGTTTCCAACAAGCTTGGATGGAAGGTCAGCAAACTTCAAAGAAGCAGATGATTTTCCATCTGATTCAGAGAGTACAGGGGAGGGGAATTCACCTCTAAATAGTATGGCAAGTAGAAGATATCCAATATCTGATATGACCATTTTCAAATACTGCCTTGCAAGCTTGGCTGAGAGATCTCTCATACTTAAGGAAATTGCTACCTTTGCTTCTGGCAAAGAAATTTCCGAATTGGCTCATCATGTGTCACTCTATTCAGGATGTTCACACCATGGGTGAGTGATTTTTCTTGCAGCGATTATATAATTGCATTAGTTCTCCATTAAGGGATGGTAGCTGGGTATAGTTGCTTGTAACTAGAAAGATTGTAACAAGAATCAAAGATATTTATGGATAATTATTTTTCAAATTAGATATCATTATAAATTCCAAGCTTAAGCTGTGTTGTCCTTATCAGTTTCAAATGTAATACATACTTCTAGTATTCATCTTTAAATGTTTGACACTGGTACTGTATATGATAACAGTCAACAACTGTTAATGGTTCAGCGAAGGTTTAGAGAATGATTCTGAAAGCAAAAAAATGATTTCATTCCCACTTAATCATACAACAGTTTTGGCATTTATACAGGTAGGTTAGTTAAAACTGCCCTAACTAACTCAAGGCTCATGAAAGCTGTCAGATGACAGTTGTCAAACTGGCTCACTAAGACTAGCTAATGCCCAAGAGATGTGGTAATAGACTGATCTCAATACAATATTCAAACTCCTCCCCACAAACTCAAGGTGGGTGAGAAGGGACAACCTAAGAAACAGAAAAGGTGTGAGGAAAAGAGGTTTGGTGAGGGCATCAGCCCTCTAATCCTGTTAGGATATGAGAAGAAGGGAAAGTTAATAAAATAGTTAGACTATTAATGAGTTAGTTAGTTAGTTTGAGGGGGTTATTAGATATAAATAGGGGAAGAAGGATAGCAGAGAGTGAGATTTGTTGTCATTGTAAATTGAGCAATAGTTATTTGTGAAAGGAGAAATCCTTTGTGAAGGGGAAATCATTGGAGGAGAGTTTCCTCTCCTATTTTCTGTTCTCTTCTTACTATTCAGTAAAGTTCTTTCTTTTCTTCATCATTTCAATTCTTGGTTCCTATAACAGTGTTTTACTGTAATGTGTGTTAAAGTAGATCACACCTCATGTTATTTATAATATGCAAAAATGAATTAGTATTGATTACAAGATCAATCAATTACTGATGAATTGGAAATACAATATTCTAATAATAAATACAATATCAAGAATAATATCAAATCAAATGTTTCACACTCCCCTTCAAGCTCAAGCATATATGGCATATGAATCAAGCTTGTTACAAATGTGGTCAACCCAATAGAATCTAAAGGCAGTTCGAGTCATGTGGTTGTGTCGGATAACATGGATCGGTGGCAGCTAACGAACACTCGCAATGATGATGGAGACCAGTGTTTTGCTTGCTGGAGATGTGTCATGTGTTGTGTGTGTGAACTTCACGCACTGGGCCCTTTCATGGCGGTCTTTGGCGATGACGATGTGTACTGTTCACTTGTTAAAAACAAAAGAAGAAAGGTCCACCGAGGATGCCATGAGGCAAACGGAGAGAAGACTAGTGTGACGCTGGCTGGAGATGCATCATAAGTTGTGTGTGTGAACATCATGCGCCAAGGCCCTGCATGGGGTCATGTACGGTGGTGTTTTGAGTGGGTTGCGCACGTGGATGGCGTGACGGTCTTCGATGAGATCCTTGGAAAAGCTTAAACAAGTAGCTGGAAAGAGACAAAGCATGATGGTGCAGTTGCTAGATTGTGGGTCAGCCAAACAGAGGAAAAATGGAGCCAAACAACAGCGAAATAAGGGTTGTCAGAGAAAGAAAAGGATGATGAGCATGATCTCTAGATGGTGTTTCACACCCAAAAAGGTATTTGGTTAATTGGTGTGTAGATACAATAGCCAAAGCAACCAAATAGTGCAAAATGAAGCCAAAACAGGTTTGCCAGTGAAGAAGCAGCTTGATAGGGAGGTTGTCAGAGGATGAGTCGGGCATAGTTATCAATAGCGGCGCTATTGCGCGCAATAGCGGATTAGCGGTGCGGTGCGGCGGCCGACCGCCACAGACCGCATCGCAACAGGCCATATAAGAAAGCGGTGGTAGCGGCCGCTATCGCGGGGCGGTGCGGTGGAGAAAAGCGGGTGCGGTGCGGCGCGACAGAATAAAAAAACAGAGGAAGACGAAATGACGAAATGATACGTGGCCCGTGGAGGAAATAGGAATGCGAAACGAAAAGTCCCAAAACGAAAAGCTGCAAAGGCCACCATTAATAAGCCTCGTAAAGAATGGAAAGCTCAACGGTGCCGCTGCCGCCATTAAAAATCATAACAGAAACATTACTTACAGTAATTACATAAATAGAGAAACTCGCGAGTCTCGTCTACGCTCCTTGGCAGTCCTAGTTGGGTTGAATTTGAACTGCTTGTCTCACTCTCAAACCTTCTTCTTCTCGCGCAAAGGCAGAACTTATTACACGACCTCCTTCTTCTCGCGCAAAGCTGGACACGACGCACATGCACTCCAGCAAAGCATTCTTAGCATTTTTTTTTTATTATACTTTTATACTATATTTTTATTTTATCAGCAATTTTTTTTTCTATTTGTTTTTTATTATATAAATTATAATATTATATTCATAATTTCATATAATTTATTATTGGAGTAACTATGTATTATATAAATTATATATCTGTTTATTTTTTGTTAAACTAATTATTTTTTATTTTTTTTATTGTTCTTTAATTTAATATTGGACTGTTTTATTTTTGTTAGACTTATAATTTTCTATATTATCTGCATTATGCAAATGTTTATTTTATAATTTTTTTTTTGTTTTATATTCATGTTTAATTTTCAAATTCCTTTTTTTTTGGGGGGATTATGTTGTTTATAATTTTTATATATAGTTCATATTTTTTCACTTATATAATTCGCTATAGCGGTGTAGCGCTACCCGCTATAGCGCTATAGCATTTTTTAGGGTTGGCCGCTACGTGCCGCTATCCGAGATTAATAACTATGGAGTCGGGTGGAAAACAGCGTCACGTGCTGATCTGGTGTAGGCAAGCGAGTGACATGCGCCAGAGTATGACGACGCGTGTAGAGGCACACGGCAGTGAGGTTGATGGTGTTTGGTTTGCCAGAGGGAGACGCTTCTGGTCATCTAGACACATCGGCGAGAAGGCAGCGCGGTGGTGGTGTAATAGTGCTCGCAGCGGTCACAGTACTATTCATGCATGTTTTCTGGTGAAGTCATTGGGAAAGGAGAAAGGTTTGCTGGAAGACGGGCAACGAGCAGTAAGGTTCACCAGGGATAGTAGGTCCAATGTGGAGCACAATTTTTGTTATTCCTAGTCAAGGATAACCTAAGCTCTAATACAATATGATAGTATTTAGTGCAATGTGTGTCAAGTAGATCACACCTCATGAAATTTATAATATGAAAAAAAGAATCAGTATAGATTATAAGATCAGTCAATAACTGATTAATAGGAAATAGAATATTCTAATAATAAATACAATATCAAGAATAATATCAAATTATATATTTCATAGTTCCTAACAATTGGTCCGACCTGCCTGATAGTAAGAAAAGATTGGTTCCTAACAATTTATAGGGCATTATCTGGCTAGCTGGAAAAGAGGTGCGCGAGGATGCGTGTCAACGATGGAGGTGCAATAGGTGGCATTGTATAGATCGACCACAGGCGATCCAAACCGTGGGTTCACCGGTCATAATGGTGGTTGAACGTCAGCGGTGGTCAGAGCTCCGGCGACAGTGGTCGAAGGTAATGAAAAGGCGTCGGTAAGTCTGCCAAACAAGGGCAGAGAAACTGCGCAGTGCTGTTTACCACAAAGAGGGGCTGTGTGAAAAACTAAACAAAGGAAAAACCGATAAAATGTGAAAAATAAGGCTCGACAAATGAAATTGTCTCGGTACAACTTGAAGAGACTGGGCTCTGTGCGCCTCAGTGTTGGGAGCTTGTCATCAAAATCAGAGGCTGAAAATGTGGTTGGACGCGCCGATTTGAGGCATGGACTGTTGGTGTTTGGTGTAACAAAAATCATGCGCATGGGTGCATGTGAAACACCGGTTGAGAAAGGAGAAAAGGTCATCAATGAGCAAAAGGGCTAACCGAAATGCTGAAACAGGTTGCCACAAAGCAGAAAAGGTCACTAGTGATTTTCAAATATTTTGATCAAAGTCGTGGAAAATGACTCCCAATCTGAATTTGGGTTCTTTTGGTTCCAAATGTTGAACCAATGCATCGCAGCACCTTCCGCTCTCATGAATGCATATTTCATCTTATGGAATGAACGAATCTCTAGTACCTCAAAAGGTCCTCGGTGGAGAATGGGTTTTCGTTGTTTCCCTCTCGAGAATAACCTAGCTCTGATACCATATAAAGTGTTTTATTGTGTAATGTTGTGTGTTGTGTATGATCACACTAAGCCTTTATTTATAATGAGCAAATAAGATCAATATTGATTACATAGGATTAATCATATATGAGTAATAAGGACCAAATTACTAATTGCTATCTAATCATAAATAACAGAATCTTATGTAAATACAACATCCTCCATCATAACTTTTTCAATTTTTGTCTTGCTAATTTTGCTTCATCATTTTTGGTTTCTTCTCCACCACAAAAGGTGTGGTTCTTTATTACTGAACCTTCTTTACTTCTGATTTCAATTTTAAGAACTGCAATGTGTCAATGCCACATTCGAATCTGCTACCCTTTAAATCAGTTCCCCCTTCTATGATTCTATCAAAGGTGGATAGTTCTACCTTTCTTGTCCAAGAACTAGCCTCTGCTTCATTGCATCTGACCCACTTCCCACCATGCTAATTTTGTTTTGCTGAGTGGCATGGGAATCGACTTCTTCATTCAATAAACATGTGTTTCAGATCTGAAATGTTGGTCCTCTCTTTCAAGAACTCTGGGGAAATGTCCTTTTTTACGATGTGGATTTCCGTCTCAATTTGCTCCTTTTTCTTCAAGATACTCAATCTTTCAAAGACATGGTTACCATAGCGATTTTCGAATCTTTTGATAAAAGCCGTGGAAAATGTAGAACCAATGCATTGCAGCACCCTCCATGCTCATGAATGCATATTGTAGCTTATGGAATGAACGGATTTCTTGTACCTCCGGATTTTTCAGCCCTAGCAATCCAACCAATTGGGTCCTCCCCCACTGATAGGAACAGAGAAGATGGAATAGAATAGAAAAGATTAAATAGAAATTTTATATAAGTAAATTGAGATATTTTTATGCAACACAGGTTTTCGAGAGCCTGTCTCTCCACAATTCAGACTTATCCTTCTTTATTTTTCCTCCCTCCCCTTCCTAATTTGGTTTACTTCTATTTATACTGTATCTAACATCTATTCCTAATCGACACAATTGTTCAGAATGGTTGTGACTGTTCCCATTTGTAACTGCTCCAGATCTGATGTTGTTTTGGTTCCAAGGGTTACGCCCTTTTCTCCCACCAGTTGCACCCTCTCCAAAGGGTGCGTCTCTGCACCAAGGGTCATGTCCCCTTGATTCGCATCTCTTGACTTGCGCCCCTTGGGTGGATTGTATCTGTTGAAGGGTCATGTCCCCTAGATTCGCATCTCTTGACCTTGCATCCCTTGGGTGGATCGTGTCTTTTGGGTGGTTTGCACTCCTTGGGTGGTCCAGAACTGTTGCTTCTCTTACTCGTTGCTTGCTGGTGTACACACTCTAGTGATGGGTGGCTTACGCTTATCACCCACGAATGCTGGCAGCTCCCCCTTGGCACAAATTTGTGGTTTCAAATTTCTAACATTGGCTCTCCCTCAAATATCCGGCAGGTCGGAAAAATTGTTGGAAACTAAGAATTAAAATGATGAAGAAAAGAATGAATTTTACGGAATAGTAATAGAAGAACAAAAAATAGGAGGGAAAATTCCTCATGGATTTTCCCTTCACAAAGGATTTCTCTTTTCACAAAGAGCTAATGCTCAATTTACAATGACAACAAATCTCCTTTCTCTCCTATCCTTCTTCCCCTATTTATATCTAATAAACCCCTCTAACTAACTATCTCAATAATAGTCTAACTATCTTAACTCACTTTCCCTTCTCCTTATATCCTAATAGATCCTAAGCTTGAATATGCACAACTTGAGTTTGCTTCTGAACAACCTTTTTGCAAACAAATAGGTCAATTTCCTTATGCGTGGAGTCAAAAAATAAATGCCAAGCGTAGTGAGAACTGTCACAGTCCAAAGAATTTCACTTGTTCTTTACAAGGCCACAACGAGACTAGATTAGGACCTAAGTAAATGGCATCACCTGAAGTGGACCTGCGATCATTTGGATTAGTGGCCCAATTAGCTTCATAGTAAGCATGAAGAGCGAGAAGTAAAGGGCACAACTGGAAATAATTGTAGACCAAAGTGAATAGTTCCTTTGAGATAGCGAAGAATTCACTTGATTGTGGTCCAATGAACTGGAAAAGTTTATTTACTACTTAGCTGATCTCAGATCGTGGAATGGTTTCATACTACAATGCACCCACCATAGATGTATAAAAGGTGGGATATGCTAAAAGGTCAGACCCTTCCTTGGTTAATTTGCAACTAGACGCCATAGGAGAGGAGATAAACTTGGCTTCATGCATATTAGTCTTGTCTAACAAATCCCAACTGTATTTTCTTTTTTTTTTTTGGGTGAAAAACAAACCATTTGGTTGGGGTCTGTTGAATGTGGGTTATGAGCCTAACTCAACCCTACAAAACTGGCTTGTAAGGTGAGGATTGGTCCCCACTGATATACCTTATCCCGACACCATCTCTAGCCAACATGGGACTTCAACACACCCTTTTTGGCCCACAACTACCTAGGGGTGACCACAATCAAGGCACCTTTCTGACACTCCCCCTCCCCCTCACACCCAAGGCTACCCTCCTAGAGTCTGTTTAGCCTAGAGCGTGGTAAACACAGGGGGTTCACCAAATGGATCTAGGATGGACTCTAATAATTACAACATGAATTATGATCCTAACTCAACCCTACAACACTGACCTGTAAGGTGAGAATTGCTCTCCACTTATATACGTTATCTTGACACTATCTTTAGTCACTGTGGGACTTCAACACGCCCCTTTTTGCCCACGACTACTTGCCACAATGTGAAACTTCAACACACCCCTTGATACGAATCAACTTATATGATCATCTTGAAATCAAGCAAAGGAACTAGGAGGAACTTGATCCTAACCGTGACCTACCGGTTGAATCAAAGTTATCAAGAGGAACTTGACCCTAATTGCGACTTGCTGCTAGAACCAAAGTTATCAAGAAGCGTGACCTTAACCGCGACTTACTAGTAAAACCAACACTATAAAGTTTTTAACCCAAGAACAAAAGGGAAGCTCTCAATGGAGAAAACACTCATTTTATTAGTATTCAACTTCAACTTCTTCTCCATTAGATGACTTCTTACTTATAGGAAAATAGAAAAAACAATAGAAAACAAATCCTATTCTCATATGACTAAAGATAAGATAAAATCCTAATAAAGGAAACAAAGCTTAATAAGATATGATCCACATCCTAATAAAGGAAATAAATCCAAAGATAAGATAAAACATATCCTAATCATATTAACTCTAAATCCTAAAATAAATGCTAAATATAATGATATCTTGAATATCTTCAAGCATAATGAATGTCATATGCATTGTTTTAGTCAGTGGGTCTTCCTTCCATTGCAAAGGATAATTGGGCCGTGACAGGTTCATATCACCCCTCTTTGCCAACAACTACCTAGGGTGACCACAATCAAGGTGCTTTTTAACAGGTTCAAGCTTCAATACCCAAAAAATAGTCTAAATCACCATGTTGCTTGAGGGAACCAATGTAGAGGAGTTGCTTGTGACAATAATTTCATCCACATATACTAGGAGATAGACAACAAGATTATGAAGAGGATAAACAAAGAGCGATGGGTTAGACTTGTTGGCTAAAAAGCCAAATTGAAGAAGAGTGTTTTGAAGTCTTTCAAACCATTGTCTAGGGAGGCCTAGTTCAGGTCATACAAAGCTTTATTAAGCTTGCAAACTAGTGAGCGATCTAAGGATTCAAATATCAAATGATAAGAGAACACTTAGGATCATCTTGAAAATAGGTAAAAAAAAAATAAGGAACTTGACCCTAACCGCGACCTGTTGGTAGAACCAAAGTTATCAAAAGGAGCGTGACCCTAACCACGACCTGTCGGTAGAACCAACACTATCAAGTTCTTAACCAAGAACAAAGGAAAAGCTCTCACAAATTAGAGAAACTCTCAAATTTTATTAATCTTCAAAATCTGTCTTTGGAGAGTACAAGAGTTCCCCATTTATAGGCTAATCTTGAAATGCTGTAGTAAATTCTCACTAATATGCATTTACCAAATGCATTGATAATTATGCTACTAAATGAAAATAAATGACAATAAATTCCCACTAGCCACTAAATGACTTGGAGCATTCTAGAAAGCATTTATTAAGGCTAAGAGAAAATGAAACGTCACCAGAAAATTCAGCCTAAAAAATAGTACGAAAATTACAAATAAAATTACAGAAATTGGACCTAGTAATTATCTTTTTTTTTTATCAGCAAAAGATATATATATATATATATATATATATATATAAATAAAAACAGTACAAGAAGTATTGTATAGAATACATCCTAGCATTAGCAAAAACAGAACCACGGTGGCTTAAAGCATGAAAAAAGCCAACTAAGTTCTGACCTAAGACTAGAACAAAACGTAGAAATTACATCTTAAGACTTCCTCCCCCTGAGTACAAAAGTCATCCCTAAATTGGTAGACCAGAAGTGGAAAGGAAAATTAAAACCAGCCTCCAAATTTCTTAACCAAGACCAACACGTAAATAGCGCGTCATCCATCAATTTCTGTCTATTGAGGCTTTCATTTTGGAAAACGATCTTGTTCCTATGACACCAGATGGTCCATGTCAATGCTACCCACCATTTTGGAAAACAGGACCTAGTTATTATCTAATCAATCCAATATTAATAGTCCACCAAAACTGATCAACTCAACCCATGAATGCTTCTTGTCTTGTAAATTCAGCTTCCCAAAGTGATTCTTCAAGTTGGCCACAAAGCATCTTCATCAATTTGTAGGAAAGTGACCCAATTAAATTAGGTGCAGCCCTTATTTTCAATGGTCTTCTTTCTCTTTGATCTTTAGAATTAGACCTTGCAATGCTTGCTTCATCCTCTTAGTCTTGGACCTTGTCATAGGACCTCCAATCCCATGTAAAGGATCATTAGACAGGCTGGTTGCACCTCTATCACCAGAGGTTGTTGCATATACGTTGTCTCAATTTATAGTCCATTTAAAAAGGCATTATTAACATCCAAATGTTTTGATAACCAATATCGTATCGCTTCAAAACAATTAAACTACGTTAATTCTGTAGCACAGGATTAACCTAGGTCGACTTAGAGACACAATCAATATGGTTCCAACTTGAATTCACTAGTAAATAATAGGGGGGTTTTTATTGAACAGTTTGCATGCAATAAATGAAAATTGCAGAAAAACGTAGCAAAATAGAAACTAACAGAATTGATAATAGGTATTCTAAAACAGATTAAAAAGCATCATTCCAATTCACCAAACCAAGCAATGCGAATTATCATAGTTCTCAAATAATGATCTTGTTATGAAAGTTCATTCAATTTCATTAGAAGCAGTTCAATCGAATTAACCCCTAAATTAATTGAAACCACAAACCTAATTGAAATATCATCTAAATAATCTGTGATTAAAAGTCAAATTAGGAAATGAATCTATAACCTAATCTGTTTTCAATCCTAAACACATTCATAATCATGAAAATCGAATAGAAGATTGAAGAAGAAAGTGAACATTCATACAAAAATTGAAATACCAAACCAGAACTCAAATTCTCTTTGTTTGGGCTGGATCCTTGGATTGATTGATTGTTTAGCCTTCCATGATCATCATAAATGAAAGCCCCACGAAATTAGTGCAAGAAAATGGAAGAACAGAAATGAAAATGAAGAACAATTGAGAGAAAATAAGAGAAAGGGTTTTAATTCTAAAAACTTCTAAAACAAGATATGTTTGTGCTAAAAATGAAGTGTCTCAATCCAAATAACTAAAATCACTAAAATATAGTGACTGAGTCAGTAGGAAAGGATGACCATAATTAAGCCCAACTAATCTATAACTAATTACTAATTACACCAATTTCGCAGCTCAAAATTCAAGTGCAGTGGTTCTGACTTCCAAGCCTAAAATGACCCTCAAAATGACAGAATTGGCCTCGGCTTATCTCTGGCAAAATTGTAGATCTTTTCCTTATCTTTCCAGGGACTACTTATATGCGCCATTTGGAGTTCTATAGAACTCTCTAGATCCTGCACAAGGAAGATAGACCCACTTGTATGCCTAAGGCAAAAACTGAATTAGAATAGGAAAATAAAAGTCCAAGAATTTGTGGGAGCCAAGGTGAGGATAATCTGGATGGTTACTGGTTTGACCATAATAGAAAACATCTTAGTAAAATCAAAGTCCAAAAATTTGATGAAAACCTTTGGCTCCAAGGCATGTCTTGTAGTGATAAACAGAGCCATTAGCATTTTCTTTTATTCAATAAACCCACTTGCAACCTATAGCTTGTATATGAGAAAATGGTAAAAGCGTCCAAGTTTGGTTATGCAGCATAGGATTATACTCATGTGTTACATGGCAGCATGCCATTGAGGATCCCACAAGGCAAGTTTGGCACTCTTGGGCTCAACATGAATAAACAATAAAGGAGAGATGCGATGGGAATGATACCCTATTTAGAATGAGTCTGCATAGGGTGAGTGTTGATAGGTAGAGGTGGGTTAGCTTGAGAATAAAAGGATATAGATGGGGGAGTGGAATGTTGAGAAGGTGTGGAGGAAGATGAGTTAGAAACAATTTGAAAAGGAGGATTTGGTGACACATAAGGAATTCAAAAGCTAGGTATAGTGATTGTGGGACTTAAGACAAGAGGTAAAGAGGCATTTGTTGTCAAGCGAGAGGTGGAGTTTGATGGAAAAAAGTAAGGTAGGAAAACGATGTTCATTAATATAATGTTAGTGTGTTGTATCATACGTTATTCTGATTTATAATGAATCAAGAGTACAATACTGGGAAACATAATTAACATCAATATCAACAGCACTTTTAATCCAAGTTAATTGGGGTCGGTGGTAGATAAACCCAATGATAGATACGAAAAAGTTGGGAAAAAAAAAAGACAAAAAAGAAAAAAGAAAAGAAGGGTGAAAGAAAGAGGGGAAAAATGAAGAGGAAATGAACTATAAAGGGACCAATATGTAACATAGAGATAATAACGGGTTGAACCTACCACCAAGCTAATAGTTTTTCTCCATTCTATCCTAACCTTCCGTCAATTTATATCTCACTCCATTAACTCTTGTTTAATTACCTTTTCCCAGGTAAGTTTCGGTCTACCTCTACCTCTCTCTGTGACAAGCTCTTGGTAACAAATTCTTGTTCTTACAGGAGCATCCAGGGGTCGTCTCATTACATTCCCAAACCACCTCAATCTATGCTCCCTCATATTTTCACTCACCGGTACTACTGCTACCTTTCGTCGAATATCTTCATATCTTATCTTATCCATCTTCAGATAACTACACATTCACCTTAACATCCTCATTTCTGATATCTCTATTTTATGCTCATGTTACCTATGTGCTAGCCAACACTCAGCTCCATATAACATTGCAGATTTTACAGCTGTTCTAATACTAGGAAACATAATAATGACTAATAATGAGTATAATCTTTAATTATCAATTAAGATATTTCCCTATTTATTGTGATCAAATCATATATTTAACACCCCTCTCAAGCTGGAGCATATATGTCATATGAACCAAGCTTGTTACAGATGTTGTCAACACGAGAGCCCTTGCAGGATTTAGACTAGCGAGCATGTCTGCAAGTTGATCACTAGAGCTGACAAAGTCAGTGATGATTTCTCTTGAGAGCACTTTCTCTCACAAAGTGACAGTCAATCTTTACATGTTTAGTCCGTTCATGGAAGACCAGATTTGATGCAATATTAAACCATATCCCAAGTGTCTCCAACATTTAGCTGTTGAAAAAGTTTCCTAAACCATGTAATCTTCATGCAGCTGCTGCCATAGCATGATACTCAGCTGCAGCACTGGATGTAGCATTTGCTTTCTGCTTCTTGCTCCTCTAGGAGATCAAGTTCCCTCCAATGAGAGCACAATATCGAAAAGTGGACCTCCTATCTGATGTGATCATGCCCAATCAGCATCAGAATAGCAGACAATTTTGGCATTGCCTTCATATATTAATGTGCTACCTAGTGCCTTCTTGAGGTATCGAAGGATACGTATCACAGTATCCCAATGACTATCACATGGGGCATTTAGGAATTGGCTAACCACATTCACTAACAGCCATATATATAAAAATGGGGGCTACTCTCATCCTATGTGCTAGCTTTTGGGGTTTAGTTAGACTTAAACAAAAAATCTAAGATTTTCAGGCGTACAAACCCTAGGTAGAGCCCTTTGGGCTTTAACTAGACAATGCAAAGACCCACTTTTGCGATGTGCTGAAATACAACTATTGAAATATGAATCCTCTTTTTCATTCATACAGAGTGAAACCCAAAGGGTTCATTATATATATAGATTACAGACTCAAATACTCTAGAATATTCCACACAATACAACTACAACTAACTCAAATACTCTAGAATATTCCACAACAACTTCTATTTATAAGACTTGGGGAGGAGGAGAGACAACAAGGATCCCTTAATTATAGAGTTTGTTATATACCATGTGAATGATTAACTATCCTAAAAGCTTAAACTATTAGGCGAAGACTCATGAATGGCTTTGTTACATTCTCAAACAATAGTTATAACATCTATAGCAACTTCACAGATGGACCTATTGCTTGGTTTCAGTTGATTAAAAGCTTAATGCGATAGTCTAACGCAAGTTGAATGTCCTGACAAATACATTCTTTTTTTGCTCCCTTCTATCCTAATTATTTGATTCTCAAAAACAATATGTTTGTTTATTTTCTTAAAGATTTATTTAGTATAATCAATTATGTTTACTGCAATTACATAGCATGTTTCCTCCCTATTAACTACTATCTCTGTTTCTATATCAGAAACCAAATATTATTGGCCAAGAGATTGATAAAAGATGGAACTAATCTTTGGAAGGTGATGTCTCCAAACAATCACCACATTCCTTGGGAAAATGCAGTGTATGAGATTGAAGAGCAATTCATGAAGATTGCTTCTTGTTGTTCAAGATCTCTCTCACCTCAGGTTATATCTTTTATTTCTCAAATGAAAGTTACTGTTGTGTTTTATAAAAGTTACTAAATCTCTAAATATTTATTAATTTTTTCGTGAAAGATACTTTGTTCGTAAATCATTTGGACAACTGGGAGAGTTGTGTAATACCATTACATTACAGAGGCAATAATACATTGGTTTCTGGTTACTAATACAATAAAATGCCTTCAATACAATATTTTGTAAGTCTTACGTATTTAGGCATTATTATTTATTGGCAAAATATTTCCTTGATGCCTAAATTCACGTGGTAAAGCTTGGCCTTCTTTTCAGGACTAAATACCATCATTTAAGCCGATTCTTGCCATTATTAAAAATCTAAACAAATTATAGTAAAGAGAAAGCAAAGAATACTATTATTAGTGGTCTTTGAGTTTTTGAAAGTATCAGAAGACTAGAAAAATAGCTTGCAGAATATCATAGTTTTTGCATCTATCGTAGGACCTAAATCTCCTGAGAAGGATTGCTGGATGTCAAGAGTACCTAACACAAGAGAACTTTGAGAAGTTGTGGTGTTGGTTGTACCCTGTGGCAATTATAATATCAAGGGACTGGATAAATCCTATCTGGAATTCCACATCACCTAAGTGGATAGAAGGATTCATAACTAAGGATGAAGCAGAAGCTTCACTTCAAGGTCCCACAGGATTTCAAGAACCTGGTACCTTTATACTCCGATTTCCTACCTCAAGAAGCTGGCCACACCCAGATGCTGGTAATCTAGTTGTAACCTATGTCGGCAATGACTACAAACTTCACCACAGGCTACTTTCTATGCATCATGTTTATAGGTAAGCTTTATTTCTTCATAGAATGGATTGCATTATGTCTACTTTGTAGGTCATTTCTAAGACTTGATCAAATTGATAATAGTGAATAGGGCCAGGGAGAGTTGAGGTCATCACGAAGGCCATTTAGGAGGGAGAGTTGAAGATTTGACCTTACGAATTATATATATATATCTTTCACAAGTTTCAAATGTCAGACTGAGAAAATATAAATGGACCTTAGCTTAAAAAATTATGCTTTGTCACCCTTTTGGCCATTTACAACTTCAGATCAAATGATTAAATAACTTGATGACATTCAACTTAATCACAAAAAATTGGATGGCAAGGATCAAATTTTAACCGCCTGGTAATACGTATAAACTCTCTCAAATGTTTAAGCTATTAGGTGAAGGCTGATTAATTGTTTTATATCTCCTACAACATTAATTGATCTGTAAATGACTGCTCATGCGATGAATCTGCTAATTTAATCCGTCGCTTAGCATCTGCTTGTCCAATTGAGTACCTCTAATAAGAATACATCTCATCATACAAGTTTTTTCTTCTTGGCCCAACAGTTACTAATTAAAATTAGCACACGCTCATGTACACACAGGATGTATCTAGTGAGAAATCTAATCAATACTAGAGAATTGCTAGCTACACACTATTGGAATTTTCATGAACGCTAAAGGAAATTATGCATATCACTTGATCATTAATTTAGAAAATGTAAATGATTTATGTTACTGTTATTTTTTTTTTAAAGATCAAATGACCATGATGAACTCATGTCTTTCTCGAAGTTAGCTTTGTCATAAGATACGTAGCCTATGTAAATAGTCAAAAATGAAGACAAATACTTTTAATATATACTATTATCCTTTAATTAAAACATCGATCACATTTCTTGCAGCTCTGGTGATAAAAGAGTTGACGTGAAACCACTGCAAGATATGCTATTGGCAGAACCTGAGCTGTCTCGATTGGGAAGGTAATATATAAAGCAGTTTTCTTTTTGTTTTATCTGTATTGAATGCTTAACATATATCTCAATATTTACTGTATTTGACTCATCGGCGACTGTTCAGGATAATAAGAAGCCATTAGGCCCACTAGAATTGATGCAGAAGGTACCTCAACATCCAGTTGAAGTTGCTTTCAAGGTTGTCATCGGTGGCAGTTGAATTATGATATTTTCCAGTTTACTTGTACATTGTGTAAGGTAAGATTTTAGGCGTACTATTTTTAACATTAGTACCTAATGATCGTTATATAAAACATGCATTCTTATGTAACCACCACCAATCAACGCATCATCGCCCTTTTGTTGAGTTGGTTTCAATAGGTATCCCTTCTCTGCCCATTGGGTTGCCAAAACAATGTGTCCCGGAGAGGGTACAACCATTTCGGAACAATGTTTAATATATTGGAGGGATTAAAATCTAAATAGAATATAACTATAGTAACCAACATTAATATAAAATATACCAAAATTTTGAAGTGTAGGGAGTAAAATCAAAACTGAGATAATTATAGGGATTAAAAATGTATCTAAATATTGTTATTAATTGCATAGCGTCAGTCTGTCAGAATCTAGTTTAAGTAATTAAATAAAGATTGTGATTTCATTTTAATTTCTATTTCAGCATTTACCGAACCTTTAAAAAGCGGTAATTTCCCGGATCTAGTCTATCATTGTTTAAATGATGTTTGTTCCACGAAATCCGGAGTAGGTTGTGCATAGATTTCATGTTGACGTCAGTTTATACAAAGTTTGCTGAAGGGATGATTGACGAGTAAAATAAATCCGGAGTATGTTGTGCATAGATTTCATGTTGGACACATAGGCATAACAAAGAGTAAATAATTTATTGGTTGAAATTTATTTAAATGACAATTTTGTGAATTAATGGTTAAGGATTATTCATCATGATATTATAGTTTTTAATAAATTTTAATTATTTAAAGTGAGTGTGATAAAAAGTATATTTCTAGATGTGTACTCTGCACAAGGAAATATACCTAGACATGTACAAGGCATCAACGGTGGTAACTCTACAAAAATATAATGCAAGGAGTCAACATTGTTGACGTCATACATTAATTATTTTAAAAAAAACATGTAAACTCAAATGGTTAGAGAATAAATTTGTCTTTTTCGTAAAGCTTCAACAGTATTGACTTTATGTTATGACTACGAGTACTAAATCACCTACCTTAAGGTAAATAGTTTTTTTTTGGGTATTTTAGTTTGGTAATTAGTTTTTTTAATCACCATAATGGTCAAAATGCCCTAGTTTTATTTCTTTTATTTTCATAGCAAGATCATGTGAAAAGAAAAAGGAAAGTTAAATATAAAAATGTTAAAGTTTCACAAATTGTCCCCACACTTTTTTTTGCTGTCTATAGTCACAATAGAACATGGAGACATGCTGAGATACTTTTTGAAGAGATTTTTCTAATAATAGAACTAGTATGTTGACCCATGTCATACATATCATGCACATGCATTGAAAATGGCTTGTAAATATATGTTTTAATTATAAGTTGATTATTGCAAGGAAATATCATGCTAAGAAATAAAAGGAGAAAATCACTCCTAAAAAAATTGACTAGATTTTGAGTTATCTAGTTTGGAAAATGAAGGAAGTTCAAAGTTCTCACTTTCATCCTATAATTCCAAGTTGGGCTAATATGAACAAAATAAGTTGGAGTAAAATTTCAAAGTAGGAAACACCATGAGAAAATCACTCCTTAAATATTTTCTAAGATTTTGAGTTATCTAGTTTGGAGATGAGCGAATCCCAAACTTCTCACTCTTGTCTTGCAGTTCCAAATTGCGCTACAAAGAACGAAACATGCTAGATAATTGGAATGAAGCACCATTCCATGCTAGGAAACACTAAGAGAAAATCACTCCTTAAAAAGTATAAAAGATTTGAAGTTATATAGTTTGATAGATGAAGGAAACCAAAAGTTCCCTCTTTCATGTTGCATTTCCAAGTTTATAATGAACAAAGAATAGCTGGATTATTGCAAGGAAGTAACATTTCATGCTAGGAAATACTAGAGGAATACACTTCTTAAAAAGTTTACAAGATTTTGAATTATCTAGTTTGGTATATGAAGGAAGTAAACTTTTCACTTTCTTCCTGTAGTTCCAAGTTGGACTACAATGAACGAAACAAGCTAGATTATTGCAAGGAAGTAGAATTCCATGCTAGAAAAAAACTCCTTAAAAAGCTTATCAGATTTTTTACTACAATGAAAGAAACACTAGAATGAACACAACAAGCTAGATTATTACAAGGAAGTAGCATTCCATGCTAGAAAACACTAGAAGAAAACAAATCCTTAAAAAGCGTATAAAATTTTGACTTATCTAGTTTGGTAGATAAAGGAAGCTCAAAGACTCCCGCTTTTGTGCGACAGCTCCAAGATGAGCTATAATGAACTAAACAAGCTAGATTATTGTAAAGAAGGCATTCCATGCTAGGAAACATTAGGAGAAAATAAATCCTTAAAAATTTGCAAGATTTTTGACTTATCTAGTTTAGTAAATAAAGGAAGCCCAAATTTTCCACTTTTGTCTTGTAGTTCCAAGTTGGGTTACAATGAACAAAACAAGCTAGATTATTGCAAGGAAGTAGAATTCCATGCTAGGAATCACTAGGAGAAAACAACTTAAAAAGTTTCCAAAATATTGAGT
This sequence comes from Glycine latifolia, assembly GCA_013407115.1. Classification (NCBI taxonomy): domain Eukaryota; kingdom Viridiplantae; phylum Streptophyta; class Magnoliopsida; order Fabales; family Fabaceae; genus Glycine; species Glycine latifolia. The sequence goes on from CM023955.1 coordinate 24,137,220, forward strand.
TATCTTGTTTAGTAGAAGAAGGAAGTCCAATGTTCACACTTTCATCCTATAGTATCAAATTGTGTTATAATGAACAAAGCAAGTTGAATTATTTCAAGGAAGTAGTATTCCTTGCTTGCAAGCACTAGGGGAAAACCAATCCTTAAAAAGTTTTCAATATTTTGAGTTATCTAGTTTGGTAGATGAAGAAAGCTTAAAGATCTTGGTTTTGTTGTGCAATTCCAAGTTAAGCTACACTAAATGAAACAAATTGGATTGTTGCAAGAAAGTAATATTTCATGCTACGTAACACTATGAGAAAATCACTCCTTAAAAACTTTACAAGATTTTGAGTAATCTAGTTTGGTAGATGATGAAAACAATATGAACACACACAATTAACCAAGAGGGGTGAATTGGTTAAAACATGATCTTTAAAATTTCTTTGAAACAAGTAACGGATTTAGGATCGTATCACAAGGACACCCTTTTAGAAAGAGAAACTTTCAGTCAACCAAGAAACATCCTTCATAGAAAGCAATAGCAGAAAATGTTTTTCTGTTGATAAAAGATTATCCAAAGACTAGCAATCAATGACAGAAAGATGAGATCAAGAGAGAGTAATCAACACAAAGAACTATACTAGTTCACCCCTTAAAAAGAGAAGCTACATCTAGTTTCTTCTAACCAAACATTGGCTAGAGTTCCACTATCAACAAAATCTGTTCTTTACAAGCTTACAAAAGATCACCATTTATCAACCCTAGATAAAGAACTAAAATCTAAACACCCTCTAGACTTCCAATGATCAAGACATAAAGAAACCCTTCTCTACTCTTCCTCTTAGAGAACCCTACTCTAGAAAAGCTTAAAGAACCTTTTTGTAATAGCAACTAAACAAGATGAAATGTAAAAATGAATTACAACCAGAGTTTAGAGGAGAGATACAACTTTATGATCCAAAGAATGCAAATGCAAATATTTACCAATCTGGAATCAGGTTGAAAGAAAGCAAGTTTCAGACCAAGCTCTCCAAGAAACTCCTTTGAAATCTTGTCCAAAAAGAATTATACCAATGATGCATGAAGATCTTGAATTATGGGACAAGAGCTTTGTTACTCAATGTATTTTCTCTCAAGACAGAAGTCTTTTGAAAAACAATGAAAATGTCGAATTGTAGTTGATTGTCCAAATAAAAAGACCCACTATTTCCATCCATGCACATGAAGTATGAAACATGGGCATCATCAATGTATGATCATGGCCAGGAAAAAATCCTTCCCCGCATAGAATGAAGGCACTCACGTACCTATGGGTTTCAGTGGGCTAAAAACGCAAGTACTAAGGGGTCATCAGGTTTGGAATTCCCTAGCGACGCTGGCTAATCACCAGGGGGGAATGGCTAGTGCATGATAGGGTGGCCATGATAAGCGGTGAATCATTTTTCCTATGAGAGGCTATTTTCGGGATATGGTACCACATTACATGCTGATAGATGAGTCAGGTGCATGCATCATTCTATGCATGATTGTTTGAGTTGTGAAATGCATTGGATGATTGGTTTATTGAGTGTGTATTGGAATCATGGATTTTTGTTAATGATTGTGGTGGGTAATGTTGTTTCCTTCCCAATTGTTACTATCTGATGTTTGTTGGTTTTATATAATAAACTCATCCTTGCATTTGTTGTACTGTGTGGTTGGTACTTGTGATGATCGCGGACCTTCGTTCGTGTGAGCAGATGAGCAACATTAGGTGACTTTGGAGGGAGATTCTTTTTGGTTGGAGTCATCGAGCCATCATGATGACGATGGATTACATTTTGGAAAAGAGTTGTATTTTGATAGTCAACTCTTTCTTAGTTGGTCTCTTGATTTCTGTTTGATGAATATTTACATTTCAGGCGTAAATACAATTAACTTATATCCTAACATGTGATGGTTTAAGATATACATGTTTGTGTATTTATTTATATATTTATATATAGTATGACAAGTGTAATATCATGAATAATTTACCACCATTTTTGTAATCAAATTAATGGAGTTTTCATTAAAATTTAAAAAATGCACAATTAGAGTTAGTAATACCGTAACAACGAAGTGAGTCGTTATAACAAGTATCATGCAAATCAAGAATTAACACAGTTGTATTTCAATCAAAACATTAGGCCTAGAGAATAGATTATTCAAAATCTTCTTTTCCCAATGGTTTCCTTGATCCTCATGTGCATCCACCTCTTCACCAAATTGTCTTGCCCATTGATCCTTGATGTACAATTCTTCCTTAGGCATCAAAACAAAATACTTTTCATGGTTAGATGCACAAACAAAATTACAATAAGAATTAATCGCATCATTCAAATTAGAAGAAAGAATTAGAGTCTTGCATTCCTCCATGGAAACCTCATCTTCATTCTTCTTCTCATGAGAGACTTCATCATCAAACAACGAAGTAGAACATGAAATTTTAAATTCTACACATGGAAGCTCTTCTTGAAACCCCTTGAACAAAGAATCGTCACAAACAAACAAAGGGTCAAAATAAAAATAAGAATATTCATATTTCTCTTTATCTTTTGCCCTCTCTTTTTCTCTCATTTCTTTGTCTTTTATTTCTTTTTTTGTTGCCTATTTTCACCCATTTTCTATTTTCTTTATCACTTTAACTTGATCCTCACTTGCTTCATTAGGTGAAATGAAAGAAAAGGGCCTTGAAGCCTGAAGGCATGTGAGAAAAACAAAATTTTTAAAGCGGAAACACACATACCACATAAGAATCATTCTTTAGGACATAGATGTTACCTTGTTTATATTCAAAATTTGATGATCAAGGATAGGCTTG
>CM023955.1:24140442-24158644 GCA_013407115.1 Glycine latifolia
ATCTCCCACTCTGGATCACGCTTCATTTGAAAATTAGGAATTTTAAGATTTTCCCCTTTCAAGAAAATATTCATGAAGGCAAGCTCAACTCAAGAAGGCCAAGAAAAGAAATACTCTAAGACAAAACTAAGGAAATTTAAAAGACAAGCAATAAAAGCTAAAAGAAATAAAAGGGAAAACTCAAAATAGAATGTCAATGAAAGACAAACGAGAATACTCTAGAATAAGAGCAACACAGAACAAGAATCCCAAAATTTCACTATGTCAGACTAGGGTATTCAATAGTGACAAATGGAGTATAGGGGTATGAAAAAAATAAAGAATTCAATACTAGTTTAGAGACTTCTTTATAGGACAAATTTATTTAATTTTAGATATTACTTCTTTAAAAAAATCATATTTTTTTTACTTCTCAATCCTTCAAATCAATAAGAAGTTTTCAAATTTTTCAATATTTGCAAAAACACCCACACTCTCTCAAGCCAATTTTCTATGGATCAAATAAAAGGGTTTACCAAAAGTCTCTCGAGAACAAACATGAATACAAGTGCAAAATTTGAATCAATTTTCAACTGCACAAATATAGGAACATATCAATAAGAGTTGGATGAAATCATATTCAAAATGTGACATACTTAATTGGAACACGTGAATAAAAATTACTCAAGCACTTGGAATTCAATTAATGTGCAGCAACTAGCATTTAGATTTATGAGATATGCACCAATTGAAATAAATCAATTGAAGGCACAAATCAGATTATGACAACACAACACACGTGAAACTTGCTTGCAATTATGAATCTATATCAAATATTGACGCGACCAATTATAATAGGACAATAAAATTATATTTAGATAAGTACCAAATGTGACACTAGCAGTTGAATCAAGATCGACAAAATACATAGTTTGGAATTTGGCACAAAGTGAGGCACCAAACTGATTCACTTGATCCCCAAACTGATGAGAATTTAAAATATGAAACAACAATCGTTGGTGCCAAAATGATGCTGAATTTTTGCTCTGATTACCAAATGATTAGAACCCCTTTTAGTGAATAACAATTCAGCATCTTAACAGATCCAAAATTAAAGGAAAATTTTATAGCAGCATTGAGGTGAGAAATGGAAATGAACAACGCCACAATCCCTAAGGATTGATAAGTTGAGAAGAATTCCTCACAAAGAATAGGAAATCATTGATAAAGAATTTAGGGTTCTACACAAGAACCTAGAGAATAATTTTTTCACACTTAGCACAAAGCTAAATTCTGATTTCTTCCAAATCTAAGTCTATCTTCATTGATAAAATTGTGAGATATATATATATATATATATATATATATATATATATATATATATAGTTGTTCTAAGTCACCAAGAGTCCCTAATTACAATGAACCCTTAATGATAGTAATTATTTCAAGTTAGTGGCTCATTAATTTCCTAGCAAGCCAACAACTACTCTTATTATGCCATATTAAATATTTACAACTATATTTGATAGAAATATAAAACAAGATAATATATCTTCATGGGCCTTGTCATGAAAATCAGTCCACCAAGTCCTTGTAGTGATTCATTGTACATGTTCCTTGTTTGATCCTCATCACCTTCTAAGTAGATGTTTTCTCCTAGTGTTTCGTAGCATGGAATGCTACTTCTTTGCAAGAATTTATCTTGTTTCATGCATTGTAGTGCAACTTGGTATCACAAGACAAAATTCAGATGTTTGGTCTTTCCTCATCTACCTAACTTGATAACTTAAAACCTCGTAAAATTTTTAAGGAAACATTTGCTCCAAGAGTTTCCTATCATGGGATGCAACTTCCTGGAACGATTCAGTTTGTTTTGTTCATTGTAGCATAGAATGCTATTTCCTTGAAATGATTAAGCTTGTTTCATTCTTTGTAGACCAACCTGGATTACCTTGGATGAAAGTGGGAACCTTGGGTTTCCCTAACCTATTTAACTAGATAACTAAAATCTCATAAGATTTTCAAGAAGAGGTTTTCTCCTAGTTTTTCCTATCCTAGAATGCTTCTTCCTTGGAATAACTCAACTTGTTTCATGCATTGTAGTGCAACTTGGTACTCTAGGACAAAAGTCATAAGTTTGGATTTTCCTCATCTATGTAACTAGATAGTTTAAAACCTTGTAAAAATTTTGAGGAAGTGTTTGCTCCTAGTGTTTCCTAGCATGGAATGCTACTTCCTTTCAATAATTGAGCTTACTTTGTTCATTGTAGTCCAGCATGAATAAGCTTTGCCGAAAGTGGGAAGTTTGGGCTTCCCTCATCTACTTGACTAGATAAATCAAAAACTTGTAAAAAATTTAAGTAGATATTTTCTCCTAGTTGTCTATTAGCACAAAATGTTACTGCCCTACAATAGTTCAGCTTGTTTCGTGCATTGTAGCGCACCTTGGTACTGCAGGACACAAGTCAGAAGATTAGGCATTCCTCAACTACCTAACTAGATAGTTTAAAACCTCGTAAAAATTTTAAATAAACATTTGCTCCTAGTGTTTCCTAGCATGGAATACTACTTTTGTGCAATAATTTAGCTTGTTTCGTGCATTGTAGCGCAACTTAGTACTACAAGACAAAAATTCAAAAGTTTTCTTTTTCCTCATCAACCTAACTAGATAACTTAAAGCCTCGTAAATAGGTTTGGTGTTATTCTTGTTTCTAAGTCATGTTATCTGAATCTAACTTGTCTTGTGGTTGTTCTCTTTCAAGATCAACAAAAATAGGTTCTGAAATTGATTAAGGTGAATGGTGAGTCTTGATTGATTGAAAAACATAAGTTTTTACAAAGTTAAATTTGTGATACGATCTAAATTCTGCTGCTGGTGTTTCAAAGAATTTTTAAAGGTTAAGTTTTAACCAATTCTCCCCCCTCTTGGTTAATTGTGTGTGTTCATCCTTGTTTTCAATTGGTGTCAATAGCTAGTTCTTGAAAGTTATTCAAGATAACTTTTTTTCAAGAAAATGAATACCACACAGATTACCTTCAAGGAGGGTGTCTCCCTCAATCGTCCTCCGATGTTTGAAGGAAAGCATTTCAGTTTTTGGACAAATCGTATGCAGATTTCCATTCAATCAAATGACCCCGGTGCTTGGAATGCAATTGAAAAAGGTCCTTTGATCCCTACAAAAACTGTTAATAATGAAAGGATTCCCAAGGAGTGGGATGAGATGACATGCAGAAAAAATAGTTGTGCAGTATGATTTTAAAGCTAAAAACATGATTACATCTACTTTTTCTTCTGATGAATTCTTTAGAACTGTTAGGTGTAAACGTGCAAAGGAAATGTTGGAGATGTTGGAAGTAACTCATGAAGGAACAGACGAAGTAAGAAGATCAAGGAAGCATGCCTTGATTCATGAATATGAAATGTTCAAGATGAGCAACACAAAAAACATTTCTCAGCTACAAACAAGGTTCACTCACATTGTCAACCATCTTCTTGGTCTTGGGAAGATTTTTGATGCTGAAGAATTGAACATCAAAATCTTGAAGTGTCTCACAAGACCATGGCAACCAAAAGATCAATCCAAGATATCCATGGCGGTAAGCTTCTTGAGTATGAACTTGAAATGTCACAGCTAACACATGGAGAGGATGCAAAGAAGAAACACAAGAGTATAGCCTTGAAGACTGCATCAACTCATGTGGAGAAGGAAGAAGACTCAAGTGAAGATGAAAGTGATGAACATATGAACCTAATAGTGAAGAAATTTAGCAAGTTCATGAGAAGAAACAAAAACAAAAAGCTGTCAAAGTTCAACATGAAAAATGATAACAACAACAATACCTCCAACTTCACTTGCTTTGAATGTGGTAAACCTGGGCACATCAAATCTGAATGTCCAATCTTTTTGAATAAGCAACTAGGTGAGAGGAAGACAAAGAAAGAAGGGAAGCCAAAAAAGGCATACATAGCATGGGAAGATAATGATTCAACAACTTCCGAGTCAACTAGTGAAAATGAAGAAGCAAATGTGTGTTTCACTTCCACAATAAGTGATGATGAAAATTACTCAAGTGCTGAATCAGAGGTAAATTCTGAATTTGATAATGTTGTTGATGCTTTCCATGAGATGCATGAAGAGGCCCAAAAACTTGCACAATCCAATAATAGGCTAAAAAGTAATCTCAAATGGCATGTTACCAAAATTGCTGAATTGCAATTTGAACTTTGCAAGTTGAAAGAAGCAAATGAAAAGCTTGTTTCAAGTTACAAAGCTAATGGATGTGCATGTGCCTCATCATCTTCAAATGCTGATAAATGCAAGCTTTTACAAAAAGAATTTGATGATTACAAAAGGAGTCAAGGTGAAAGTATATGTTTTTGCTTTCAGAAAATTCTTACTTGGTTGGTCTTTCGAAAATACTTTATAGAGGAAAATGTAGTTTGAATCAAATGCTTAGTGTTCAAAAGTATGCAGGAGATACTTCTGGTTTAGGTTATAAATATGGATCAAAACCTTTTGGAAAAATAAAGTTTGTACCACCAAAACAGAAGAATCAAAAAGCCTTTTCAAAAACTAAATATCACCAATTGACTCATTTTGAAATAGCATCAAACACTATTACTTGCAATTATTGCATGAAGAAAGGTCATACATCCATTAGGTCCTATGCTAGGAGATACTATATGCCTAATGGTGAATGCATTTGGGAACCTAAGAGAAAAAGGAAGCTAACTAACCCCTATGGACCCAACCCACATTAGGTACCTTTTTTTGTTACTTAATTTGATTTTTGCAAGTGTGTCTAAGAGCAAAATCAACATTATGGTAATCTTGATAGCGGTTGCTCTAGGCACATGATAGGTGACATGTCCATGCTCACAAATTTGACTCTCAAAGATTGAGGATATGTCACTTATGGTGATAATAATAAAGGAAATATAAGAGACAGCTTCAAAACAAAGATAAGAAATGTGCTTTATGTGGAAGGTTTGAAGCACAATCTCCTTAAACATAAGCCAACTATGCGACAAACCGATAATCTCATCTCAGTGAAAGTGTGTTGTCGAGCCATGGTGTGGAAATATGGCAATTAGATGTCCTCTTGAGCTTCTTTCACAAGTGATTTACTAGTACCACATGCATCTAGAGTATATTAAGTCGGGTCTGCATCATAATGCATGTGTGCTTATGAGAACGTACATGATTGTGTGACTATGGTACAAATGTTTTCCACTTGTGATAACACATTATTTTGAATTGCTTTTAATCCTTACTCTATTATATGTGGTAAGATGTACCTCATTCCCATATTTTCTTGTCCTTTTTGTGTTTAGGATTTCTCCATTTGCAGGTAAGGTTCAATACCATGCTAAGGATGATTCTTAAGGAGGCTTAAACCTCAATTAGTAGCTATTACTTTATGTTTTCTTTATAGGTTGTGACACTAGGACTAGACTCATGTTTATTTCCTCTTTGGACTTTTTTGTTGTTGTAATAGTTTAGTTATGGATTTTAAATGACCTTTGGAGAGCCAATGCACTTTAAACTAGTATTATTTGTCTATGTGATGACTTTTAAAACATTGAAGTTATGTGATACCATCTTTGTTAGAATCAGGGGGGAGCTTAAGATGACCAAGAAGTTGAGTCTCTTAGGCAGAAAAGTGTTTAAGCTTTTTACATGCCAATTCAATTGATTGGTAGTTGTAATTTGTGTATGTCTAAGACAAAACTTCCTATGATCCATTGCATATAGCTCATTCATGTTTTCATTAAAGCATAAGTTTTGTGAAGAAGTTTTTTCTGGAACATAAAGTTTTCATGATTGTATAAAAAGTCAAGTGTTCCATCTTTAAGTTTTGGAAAAACAATTTCTCACTGATTTAATCGATTACCAGCAAGTGGTAATCTATTACTTGAGATTTAAGAACACTTTAATCGATTACAAGAGTATGGTAATCAATTACACTACACAGAATCACATAATGGACTTCCTGTGATAATCGATTACGATATGGTGATAATCGATTACTTTGCAAGTTTTGAAACAAAGACTTTCTATGATAATCGATTACATTGCTCATAAGTCTTTTCCAGAAAGTTCAAGAACATTTTAATCGATTAAATTAGTAATTAATCAATTACATAAGTGAATTTAATCGATTACATTAGTAAATTAATCAATTATTGATAGTTACAACAGTTTTCTACAAATAGTTGTTGGGTGTTTTAACAAATGACACCACGAAAATATCAAAGAATTTTCATAAGCTTTCTAAAGAAAGAAAAGATTCAAAGTGTTATTCTGTGTTAGTTCCACAAATCCTCAAGTTTCAAGATTACTAAAGAGGATTTCTTTTTGGGGAAAGTTTCCAAAGAAGATTTTGGAGGGAATGTTCTGAAATAGTTTTCTTTCACCATTAATTCAAGTCTGGTAATCTTTTGCATACATCAATAGTGGATTATCAGGTGATTTCTCTCCATACAACTTGTTTGCAAATTCTTTTTGAATTTCTTTTTGTGTAACTATAACAATAGTTTTTCTTAAGGCTTTTCTAGAATATGTGTTTCTAGATGTAAGAGTGGAGAAAGATTTTCTCTATGTCTTGATCACAGAGGATCTATGCGAGTTAGATGTCTCGTTCTTGATCTAGGTGCGATTGAGAGTGGTTGTAAGAGTTTGTAAGAAATAAATTGTTATTAATGAAACTCTAACTAATTGGTTAGAAGAACTAGATGTAGCTTCTCTAGGTTGAGAACTGAACCGGTATAAAGATTTGTATTGACTACTTCATCTTTATCTTTTCTTGTGGTTATAACTTGTCATTCGTTGATGCAGCATTTCACATTCAACAGGAAAAAAAATTATTACATTTTTTAAGGATTGGTTGAATGCTTTTTTGGACTGTTTTGTGATACGATTTCTTTAACTCTGATTGTTTAAGAATTGTAATTGACCAAGAACAATCAATTCATCCCCCTCTTAGTTCTTGTGTGTTGTTGATATTATTTTCAATCTTATCATATAAGAATATTTATAAAAAAAGACAAAACATTATATTCCGCTTGCCCTGATTTTATAAATAAATCTAGGTGACAATAGAGGATGTTACATGGGCACATCAAGCACCAGTACTAGAAAGACACATGTCAAACACTCTACTTAATAGTATCTTTTTTACGACTCCTTCAATGTCAAACTAACGTAATATCCTTTTTATCCCTCCAACACCTAAAGCAAAAACGTCTTTAGCATTTACAGTTTTTATTTTTAAAATTTTAAAAATAAAATTCTAAATTTGAGAAACTATAAATGCAAATTGCTTAAAATTTATTGACTACGGATTTCTCTATTTCCCGTAATTCCCTCTTCGTTTCCGGTGTGAGACTTTTGTTGCCGACTTCACTCTAGTCTTTGTTTCAGTCGTGAGATTTGACTCCAAAGCCCCACCACGGACTTCTTAATTTCTCATTCTCGGCGTCCATACTTCCATTGCTTCTGAAAGGATTGGTTTGTTGTGTTTCTATTTCACATCCTTGTTTGGCTCTCGACTTCCTTAGTAAGTTTCTAATTGTCTTGCTCCTTTTTTTTTCTTTTCTATTTGTTAAGATAGAGTAAAGACAACATAATCAATACTCCCTCTGAAACTCATTTAAATAAAGAAGTTGTTTTTCTTATCTTGAATTTAAATATAAACAATTCTAATATTTTTATTTTTATTTAATGATATCATTCTTGAAAATTGCAACTCTATTTTTAAGAACTATTTTATTCATGATATCAAATTTCAATTAAAAATATTTTACGAATAATCTTAAATTTTAGTTGAAATTGGTAAAATTAAATAATTTTAATTAACTTTTTTAAACACTGAAAAAAGCTATTTTTGTTTATATACGAATCGAGATATCATGCAGTTGTTTTTCACTTTTTTGTCTTCCGCTTTATTAGTTGTACTTTTGCAATATAAAAAACCAACATTACACTGTATTTGTTTATCTTGCTAGTTGTATTCGTGTGATATTATATAGGGGTTGAAACGACCGCTCTTGATTCACTTTTATTACGTATTTATTTTATTTGCTAAAATTTTTCGAAAACCATGACTACTCAAAACTTGGTGGATTCTTTAAAACAGATTTTTCAAATACAGGTTCAAATGGAAATTCTGTTGATTTAGGAAAACGAATTTAGAAAATATAAGAGTCTTACACGTTATTTAGGTTAGCAACTCATAACATCAACACATATCATATTGTCCATAAATTATTGCATAGCCATAAATCCATATATAAACAGTCCATGTTACATCACAAATTCAGATCATCCAAAAGAAGACAAATAGCACACAATCTTCATTCTCCTCGCAAGGCATCTTTAACACTGCTTTTCTGCTCGCCCAAATAATTTGGGGTCATCACAGGTGTCAACCACACGACACAAACAGGGTTAGTCTTGATAAACAAAATTTAAATATCAGCGAATCAAATTATAAATCAAGTGAATATACTTAATTAATTATCAAACATAATTAAACCACTTCCACATATAGGATCATCATGCAATGCATGCTCATCTTATTATATGATGCATGACTGAGATCTCAGAGGCCTAAAAGGTACCAAAATCGAAATAGTTTCACCCACTCCAGTGAAACCAGTCCCACCCACTCCAGTGAGACAGTCCCACCCACTCCAGTGAGACCTCCCTCCACTCTGAGGGGATAAAAAAAGGTACCATAAAACAGTTCCACCCACTCCAGTGGAACAGTCCCACCCACTCCAGTGAGACCTCCCTCCGCTCCGAGGGGATAAATGCAAATGATGTATGTAATGGCTGGTTTTATTTTTCATTTATCTCTTTTATCATTTGTTTCAATTTTCATATCAACTCATTCCACCCACTCCAGTGGAATTCATATCATATAGTTCCACCCACTCCAGTGGAACACAAAACAACCAGCAACTCACTTTTAAATCATCTTTATTACGGAATCTCAACAAAGCTCAACATCAAGTGAATATCATACCGCTACTTCAATTTATTTAGTTACATTAATACAATACAGCAACTTATTTAAATACAGCAATCCAATAACACATACAGCAACCAGCAACATAGTAGTCCAATATATCATCACATGATTACCCCTTAATCACATCTCATCATCTTAATTTGTTCAACATCACATATCATCATCACAATCTTATTTTAGCATCACAAGTTTACAGTTTTATCATCATATTATATCTCCATTGTTTACTACAACGTCATTATTTGTACTCTTTACATCAAGTTGTGAACTTTAGTTTCTTCAAACCTATATCAAGGATCACACAAGTATATCACACTAATTAATACTTCTTTCCTTAAATCTTGGTTACGTACTTAGAAATTATTATACCTACGTACTCATGTCACTATAACCATTTAAATACAGCAACAGCAAACAATGATTTAAATACAGCAACATCAAACAGTGATTTAAATACAGCAACAGTATGCAACAATTTAAATACAGTAACAGCATGCATACAGCCCTAACTAAGTACGTTTTCAGCTTTAATAAATACATCAACAGCATTCAGCTTTACTGGATTAATTTACAGCAACCAATGAAATTATCCTACAACAATATTTTTAATTCCAGAGGTGCCCAAATAATTTATCATACAACAACCATATAAACTTTAAATATACAGCAGCAGACAGATTCAATACAGATTCAATTATTTACAGCAACGTACAATCAAAAATATACAGCAGCATACAGATTTAATTATTTACAGCAGCATACAGAATTATTATTTTCAGCAACTAGCAACAACAGTAACAACATTATACAGAATTATTAATTTTACATTAATGAATTGATTCTTCTCTTTCTTTTCTATATCTTTAACTTAATAAATTAGTAAGCTTAATTACAAATAAGCTAATATTTAAATTCTATTTATCAAAACTACCCTTACCTTGGCTTTGGATCTTAATCTACCTTGGCTTTAGAATTCCCTTGCTCCTTCACACGTGATCCTCTCCAAAGGTGGCTGTTGTGTTTTTGTTTTTTGATGGAGTTTGAAAAGAGTATGGAAAGTGAAATTTTAGAAAGCAAAAGGTCCTTGGGTGGCACGGCTATCTTAGGAAAAGGGTGAGAATATTTGCTTGAAAGAAAACAAGGCTTAGTCACTTGTTTATTGAATTGATAAAACACACCTTCGTAGCTTTCTTCCAATGCCACCGGTCCCCCCTCTTTATAATCCTAAGCTTATGTCATCTTTCACTAATAATATCTACATATGTTCATTTGTAATTGGTTGGCCAATAATCTTCCTCCAACAAGCTTACACGGTACAACAAGCATTTATTCCTCTTAGCCTCCAATTTTCACGTGCTTGCTCCAATTTGGAAAAACATCCGTAGCTTGCCTTTCTTCTTATCATCTTTGGCTAATCTAAAATTATGTGGGAAGCCAATGAGAGTTAAGGAAGACTTTTCAACCATTTGCACCCACCAATCAAAATAAAGTGGACTTTTCTTCACTTGCTAACTTCCTTTTCTTATTGGTCCTCCCTCCTACACGGTTTTGCTTTGTTTTTGTGAAGCCAATTCCTTCAAATTTTGTTTCAACCGTGGCTTGCCTTCCTTGAGTGAGATTCCTTCCTATTTATTGCTTATTCCCTTTGTCCCCCATCATTGACTTAGACTTCCCTTTAGTGGCTCCTTATTGGTTGCTAGCTTGACTAATTTTCCTCCTTGTTTCCTTACGTGGTCCCTCTTTAAAGCATCTTTGATTTTGTTTCTTTTCTTTTCCTCCTAACCGAAGCTTGTTGGGGTAATGGCCAATCAGTTTTTTGCTTTTTGCCTTATGCTTAATTGTTCTTGAATTCTTATTGGTCCACTCTGTTCCTAATTAGTAAAATTACTAAACTAACTTATTTAGGAAACTTATTCCTCCCATAATTAAGAGAAAACTTCATAGATTATATTCATTATCTTCTTGAGGTTTTCTGATACTTGAGGTAGTATATATTGAACTCTTTTCAAAATATTTTCCAAAATTCCTAGAAATTATTGTTTAGGGTTTTCTGACCCCAAACATGTTAATAATGTGTTGGCTAAAGGTATTCTATCCTATCCTCAGGTTCCCACAATTTTCTAAAGTCATCTTGATTAGTTTCGACCCAGGGGCATTTTGGTAAATTTGCCTCTCACTCTAGGGATAAAATCGTCATTTCCCTTAAATCCTTCTGTAATGTCTCTAGCTAACATTTACCCTAATATTTGACTGTGATTCCAAAATTTTGGGGTGTTACAGGGGTCATTGTGTATATTGTATAGATAATTTTTACCCTTGCAGATAAAGCATTTACCTTTAACGATGTTATAAGTTATTATATATAGGGGAATGAATTACCACTTGTGCTATTTAAGTGTTTTGGAATTCTGTAAACGAACCATGGAAACATATACATAATGCACGCGTGGTGAGTTAGTCCAATCATCATAAGACCTTTTTACTTTTAAATAACCCCTTTTCCCCTGACAATTTACTCATCAGCAATAATCCAATATCATTACACGTAACTTATTTTTTTTTAGAGCATATTTTTTGCAGATCAGACTGAGTGTTGCCACATTCATCTTAAAAAAATTCCCATGACACTTGTTGAATAAACCAAAATCTTTGCAAAATTCATTCACCATTTTAACTAGAAAGAACATGCCATTAAGAAAATCACGAGTTTATATATACATGCAAGCAGCGGGGAATAAAAGTCAGAAAACAGAATGCCTAGATGGAGTATATATTCTCGAATTCAATGGCTCAGAATAGTGCCTTTGATTTTGATTCATTGGATCGGAGAAGAAAGAGTCAATATCGGTCCAAGAAACACAAGTTGGGTCAGTAACCTGAAAAAGAGTCAATTAAACAATTAATCATTGCGGTTGAACTATCTTAATAGAATAGAGCATATATTAGACGGCATTGTGGTTTTTATGTCAAGAGCTTAGTATTGATCATTAATTGGGGCAGAAAATTAAAGTCAACAAAATGAATCGTGAAAAACTGACAGTGAATGCATATTTCCCCTTGTTTAATTTAACCCCGTTGCATAGCTCAATGCATCTCTTTATTAAACAACCTTGGAAGAACTTTTTTTTGGTAATATGTTTTTTCAATCAAAGGAAAGCTAAACATCACAATAGGAAAACTAGATTCAAACTAGGTTGGCACTTAGCTACCTATTGATCCTCTGCAGCAATCCCAAATCTTATTAATAAAGGAAAAGAACAAAGATGGGAGGCATAAACATGACCCATAACAAAATTAACAAAAGCAGTAATTAAGCAATCCTACACAATTCCTATAGTTCAGAAACAGATTTGATAATAAAGCTTGAGTGTCTCACCATTCAACTGAAACTTCCCATACATATATAAGACCAAAGGTCAAAAAGTACATGAGATTAGAGGGTACTGTTTTAAAACCCAAACCGACCTGACAGATCCAACCATGAATTGGAGGTCTGACCGGATTGATTCACCTATTGGATTAGTGAACCACTGACCTAGTTTGGGTCAATTTTTATTTTTAAAAAAATAGAATCATCTTGATTAATATGCAAAAAAAGACCAAACACAAAGGAGGTTGTCTCTGTCTCTCAAATTCACATGAAGCTTTTGTTTAGTGAACCTTAGTCCCTAATCACAATTGGTCTCCAAGGATCAAACTTCACCGGCGTCATCGACCTCAGACCACCTTCATTCCACCGGTGTCATCCATCTCGAACCACCATCATTCCACCAATGCAGTCGACTATCTTTGTCAGTTTGTTGGACTCACTCAGCTACACGCAAAACCAACATAGTCTCTGCATCGCAACCTTCCATGGCCTCCACTGAGAGCAAACCCTTCAAGTCCTCCTAACGACTGTAGCAATGTTAAGACTTAAGAGTTTAGGGTTCCTCTTCTCTATGTATTGTTAGTGTTTCTTTAGAGGCTTGGCCCATTTGGTATCATTTTTTCCTAGGAAGAAACCCAATTGGGCAGTTTTGCTCTTTAATTGTAAAAATAAATGAGAAAAATAATTAATTAGATATATAAATGACGAAGTATATATTTTTATATTGTCTTAATTTACAAAATTAATTAAATATATTTGAATTTCCTTGTTTTACAAATTTTAAAACTTTCTAATTACATAACATAGAATGAGAAATATGATATATTTTGAGAATTGTCTTAAATTAGAAAATTTAGAAAAACAAATTAAGACTATTTTATTTATCCATATTTTATGGAAACATACGGCAACTTTATACATATCAAGACAAAATAAAAGAAGAAAATTCAAATTATTTGATTTAGTCACAATTTGTTATTTGTTTAGAACTTGCTTTTTTAGTTTAGAACCTCACGGTTGAATGTCAACAGATTGAACTTGAAAATTGAACTTGTGGAATTTTATTAAATATTTGTGATGAGATTTTTTTGGAATTTTTTAAAACATGTATAAAATTTTATAATTTTTTTAATACATATCAGATCATGCGAGTCAATTAGTAACTCACTAGTTCGACCATTGACCCAGTGATTGCACCCCCTGATGAAATAGTTACAGCAAGTCAAAAGAGAAAAGAGTACTACAAACGTATATAAAATAATAACACAAAGGTACATGTAAAACACAAAAGATAACACTCCCCCTCAAGTCGGGGCATATAAATTGTATGTCCCAAGCTTGGAACATATAAATTGAATCTGATGCCCACTCAAGGATTTAGTCAAAATATCTGCAAGTTGATCATTTGAGCTGACAAGCCCTATACTAATCTCCTTGGACAACAACTTCTCTCTCAAAATGATAGTCAATCTCCATGATTAATCCTCATGAAACACTAGATTAGAGGCAATACGAAGAGCTATTTAATTATCACAATACAACTTCTTGGCTGAACTTCACAAAACTTTATTCTTGAAGAAATTGTTTGATCCACATTAGTTCATAAGTGGTTGTGGTCATAACTCTATTTTGCTTCTGCACTGTATCGAGCAACCGTGTTTTGTTTCTTGCTCTTCCAAGAAATAATGTTGCCTCCAATGGATAAACAATATCCAGCAATGGACCTTCTGTATATAGGGCATCCAACCCAATCAGCATAACAATACCCAGAGATTTGGATATTTCCTTTATCCTCCTATAACAATCCTTGTTCTGGAGCCTTTTTAATATACCTAAGAATGTGAATCACAGCTGTCCAGTGATCAACATGAGGAGCCTGCATGAATTGACTAACCACACTAATTGTAAAAGAGATGAAAGCTTGTAATTGTGAGATAAATGAGCTTTCCAACCCGTCTTCTATATCTTTTTGGATCTGAGTATGGTTCACCTTGGTCTGCCATTAACTTTTCATTTGGGTCCATAGGACTATCAATGGCTCATCAATTAGTCATGCTTATTTCTAAAATATCAAGAGCATACTTCCTTTGTGAGGCCATAATGCTTTCCTTTGATTAAGCTACCTCAATACCAAGAAAGTATTTAAGAGACCCAAGGTCTAGTCTGAAAATGACTAGACAAGTGCTTTTTCAACTAGGAGATTTTAGCAACATCATTCCCAATGATAACTATGTCATCCACATAGACCACAAGGTAGACACACTTCCCAAGAGATGTATAACAATAAAAAAAAATTGAATGATCTGCTTCACTACGTTTTAACCCAAATGCCTCCACAATGTGACTAAATTTTCCAAACTAAACCAAACTCCCCTTGAGCAATAAACCCAATAGGTTGCTCCATGTAAATCTCCTCATCCGGATCACCATGAAGAAAAACATTTTTAATATCCAACTGATGTAGAGGCAAATGGCGAATGGCAGCCATGACAAAGAAGAGATGCACTGTGGTAATTTTGGCCATAGGAGAAAATGTGTCAATGTAATCAAAACCATATATCTAAGTGTATCCTTTGGCCACTAATCTTGCTTTAAGACGATCAATCTCACCATTAGGACCAACCTTAATGGCATAGACCCATCGACATCCAATTGTCTTCTTGCCAAGGGGAAGATGAACTAGCTCCCATGTGCCACAGTTTTCAAGAGCTTGCATTTCAACAATCATGGCTTGTCACCATCCAAGGTGATCAAGTGCTTCACAGACATTTTTTGGAATACCAATAGAAGACATAGAAGATACAAAAGAGACATATGATGAAGACAAACAATAATAACTCAAATAAATGGGATGAGGATTTGAGTAGACCGAATACCTTTTCTAAGAGCAATAGGCCAACCAAGACTTTCATCATGAGTATCCATCGTATGGGTGACTGATCGAAAAGAACATGAATCAAGTAATGTATCATATCCTTGTGTTTTGTGTTGAGATGTGATGAGAAGAGATGGACTTTTAGTTGGAGAATGATTTAGAGTAGATGGACTTTCAGTTGGAGAATGGTTTTGATTTTCTTCTTGGTTGGGAGTCTTATAAGTAGGAGACACTACTGGACTAAAGGATGGGATAGGTAATACCTATTGTATAGAATTGGAATCTTGCATGGAAGATGAGAAGAAAAGGGTTTCTTCAAAGGTAACATCAGCAGACATGCATAACCTTTTAGTGACTGGAAAGTAACATCGATATAATTTCTGAAGATGAGAGTACCCAAGGAAAACACATTTAATTGCCCTTATAGAAAGCTTGTCCAAACTCGAAAATACATCATGGACAAAACAAGTACAACCAAAACACGAGAAGACACATGATATAAGGGTTCATTTGGAGAGATAATGGAAAGAGGAATCTTATTATCAAGTGTCAAAGATGGCATTATATTTATGAGAAAGCTAGCAATGAGAATTGCCTAACCCCAATAATGAACAGGAAGATTTGCATTGAGCAATAAGGTGCGAGCAGTCTCAACCAACTGTTTATTTTTGCTTTTTGCTATTCCATTTGGTTGTGGTGTATGGGGACAAGTAGATTGATGCAAAATTCCCTATGAGGATAAAAAAGAAGAGAGGGCAAACGAGAAATATTCTTTGGCATTACACTCTTAAAAACTTTAATAACCTTTCTAAATTGATTCTTGATTTCATTGAAGAAGAATGTAACAATGGACAAAAGTTCAGATCTATCCTTCATTAAATACACCCAAGAACATCTAGAATGCTCATCAATAAGGTGACCAAATATTTGAACACAAAAGAGGTAACACGACTTGGACCCCAAATATATAAATGAATGGTGGAAAAAAGAAGTGCATTGTGGTTCAATTTGCTTTGGAAAAGAAGACCACACATGTTTGCCTAATTGACATGACTCACATTCTAATCTTTGTAGTTTACTAAGACCAACAACCATTTTCTTCAATTTTGACAAATTTGGATGACCTAAACAATCATGAATGAGTTTGGGAGATGGGGTTGCTAAATAGGACACAAAAGAATTGGTTTCTAGGTAGTAGAGTCCTCTTGATTCATGTCCCACTCCAATTGTTTGACCTGTACCACGTTCCTGTATAACAAATGAATCAGCATCAAATGTTACAAAACAATTTAAAGACTTCGTTAACTAACTTAAAGGGATCAAATTAAAGGGACAATTAGGAACAAAGAGAATAGATTCCAAGTTTAGAGGAGACATTGAAATTTGACCAACACCTTTGGAAGCTACCTTAGCACCATTGGCTAAGGTTATAAGATGAGGAAACTTTGGGGAAGACATAGAACTAAACAAAGAAGCATTACCAAATATATGATCTGAAGCACCTGAATCGATTACCCATGGACCTTGACTGTCCAATAATTGGGAAATACAAGTTGTTGAAATACTTGGTTTGGTACTAAACATAATTGAGCTTGGCTGCTAGATTCAGCCTCAGATATTCTTAATATTCCTCGGTAGAAAATCTTGGCTTAGATGTTCCTATGATTGTCATATTTGAAGAAAACATAGACAACCGAGCTCTTGAAACCCAACTTCACAGCCAAACAGCTACATACAAGCACAAAAAAACCAAAACCAAGTTCTAAACAACAATGAAACAACAATCTATTACAAATTAGGGTTGGAAAACTGTAAGAATAATCTGCATGGTCGCCTTATCCTGGCCAAAGAAGATCAGCCTTTTCGTTATCAAGATTTGCATGCAAAGTTAACAAAACTTTGGAACCCTTTGGGTGAGTGATGCATGACACCTCAAGACGAGGATTCTATAAATTTAGTTCCGCCTCAACGAATGATTTGCTTAGCATTTGGGCTGTTGGAGCTTGGAACTTTTAGCCCAGTCTCCTTCATTTATATAAATGGAATCCTGACTTTAATCCCAACAAGCAGAAACTCACCGATTCTCAATGTTGGGCTCACTTATGTGACCTACCCCAAGAATATTGGTGGTGGCTGAAGACCCTCTTAGAGATTGTGGGTGCCCTTAGTACTCCCATAGGGTTCACTTGTGTGACCTAACCTAAGAATATTGGAGGCCCAAAACCCTCCTAGATTACAGGCGCCCTTGAATACTTCTAGCCCTGTAGCTTTACTGAAAAAAGTGGATGGTTGGATCCGCAATTTTATTTGGGCAAGTGATGTATACAAGACTCACAAGAGGAATCCTCTCGTGTTCCGTAGTTTCAAAGGGTGACCTTAGCACCAGGCCTCTTTGCATCATTAATCAAGCAACAGTGGTTAAGCTAGCCTAGGATTGCAATGCATGTTGTAAAATATAGGGACTAAGAGGGCTCTTCACATAAGGCCTCTTTTTTTCATTCTGATATTCATCTCTCATCCTTTGTTCAGTCTTTTATATGGCCAGAGATAATTCATGTATTAAAACAATGCTTTTCCAATGTCATCTCTCATATTCTCCAAGGGATTGAAATTTGCAACATAGTAGTGGCTGGGAGTCATGAAAGTTTAGCAAATTTACGCGATGCTAAATGCTAAATGAAATTCAAAGTCAAAAAAAGATATTATTTGCACAAGGTGGGATTTGAAGGCAGGTTCCTTGGTTGCTTAAAATGGATTTAACCACTACACAAAAGAAAAAAGAAAAAAAAAAAATCTCGCATGTTCTCCAAGGGATTGAAATTTGCAACATAGTAGTGGGCGGGAGTCATGACAAAGTCAAAAAAAGATATTATTTGCACAAGGTAGGATTTGAAGGCAGGTTCCTTGGTTGCTTAAAATGGATTTAACCACTACACAAAAGA
>CM023955.1:24158654-24186099 GCA_013407115.1 Glycine latifolia
GCATATGATAAATATAATTTAGGTTTAATTAATCATTTGGTCCTTATAGTTGTACAAACTTAATCTTTTTATACTTAAAAGTCATTTTAGTCCTTTTACATACTATTATTAATCACTTTTAGTCCCAATGACAGCAGGGACTAAAATGAATTAAAACTGTTATGTTTAGGGACTAAAAAAGGTATGTGTAGGGATAAAATGGATTATTTTTAAATATAGGGACTAAAAGGTAAAGTTTGTACAACTATAAAAAATAAGTGAGTAAGTACACCTATAATTTATATCATTCATATTTTTAATGTAAACCAGTTCATGCAGTGATCCCCTACTTGAACTAGTGACCCATTAATTCAATACCTCGATTGAGCCAATGACCGGTCTGGTTCTCATAACACTTGGTGCAACTTCATCCACATTTCAAAAAAAAAAAAAAAGATGCACAACCAGTGACAGAAAAACAAGGACAGAATTAATACTGGCATTTTACATACCAACTCATACAATACTCAGCAATGCTGCTTTCAGTACTAGCGTGCATTACGGTTAAGCAATCCTTGAAAAGATAGGTAAAGATCTTTGTTATCTGACCCAAATATCTCATCTGCTTTTCTTAAAGTTTCCTAAAAGAACACAGAAAAAGTGGAGCAATTATCAGCTACTTGGAAATAGCTTCGGTTCCAAATCCAACACTATAAATATTCAATATTGATTTACCTCCCTTGTTTGCTTCTGAGCATTTAATTCCTTTATGTTGGCAAGAAATGCACTGAACTGCTCATATGAAAGACGACTCCTGAAAAGTGACGCATTTGATCAACTCACTCAGTTTCTTAAATAAATTTAAGTAGTAATTCACACTTTACTATGGCATGGAGAAACAAAGTCACCTGGCCTGACGAAAAAACTCCTTTCCATCAATCTTTGGAGTTCGTCCTAAACAAATTTTTACATGAGGGGTAAACAACTGAGAATATTGTAATAACGAAACACATTGAATAGGCACTAGCCCTTTCTTATGCTTCATATGGAACAATGCCCTAACCAGCAGCATTAGATAGATAACATTCCAATCAAAAACTGACGTGAAAGGGCTAAGAGCAAACGAACGTGACAAACTTCAAGGACCAATATTAGTAAGATGGGAAAAAAGATCAGATTAACAATAAATCATTAAAACCTGGAAGCGACCGTCCCCGTGGTGGGGAGTTTGCTGCTGATGACTGCTGACTAGATGAATACCATGAAGAGAGAGATGTTCGCCCATCATATGGAAGTTTTGTAGGAGAGGTAGCACCAGAAGTTTTCTTGGGTGATACAGCTGCAGAATATCCTCTAGGAGACCCAGCTGTTGAAATCACCTTTGGAGTTCCCGTCGGTGTAAGACGTGGTGTGATATATGGGGTCAAAGAAAACCTTTGCCCTGAATACCTGGAAGCTATAGGAGCAAAAATGCCAAAGAACAAAAGGTTATCATCTTGCATGTCATATTAAATTTAAAACACCTGCAAGCCCATTTTTCCTTATTATTGATAGTTCCCACTATACTTTTATTGAACCCATTTTTTAAACATTTTTCCAGTTAAATTCAATTGTTTTAGATAGAAAAGTCCAAACGTTTATTATCCAGTACAATAGCTTGTTTCCCCGTTTTTGGTTTCACTAAATAATATAATTTCAGTTTTCTCTATAACCATGCCAATGAAGTATGAAAAAAGGGTGACAAATAATATAATCAAAAGCAAGTGGAAGAGAATTCATTTCCAAATGCTAAATATTGAGTATTGAAGTTTACTTCTTTTACATAATTTCTTAGACATGATACTACTTATATCATGAAATTTTGTTCAATTCTGATAATTGAACAATAGTAGCATGATTTGCAATCAATGATATGTCTGGAAAATCCATCTACCTTCGTCATTTGTTTTACCCACATCTGCAGGGCCATTGTATGAATGATGTGCCATATAGCCACTTCGATCATCATCTGCAAGCATACATAAAAGAAATGCCTATAACAACTTCCAACAAACACTCTTATGAAACTTCACATCACTAGGAAGGGATACGTGCAAAATTTATAATAAAATAATCAATGAGGTATGGACAGGGGAGTACCCTTATCAGGATATTCCTTTGGAACTGATTGGTCACAGGTTCCAATATCTATAGTTTCAGCATGCTGTAACAAGAGCAAAGAAAAAGAATAAAGGAGAACAAAGTCTTGTTTAGGAGAATAATAATACAGGTCATTTTCAGAAACAAAATAAAGTGCAAGTATAGCTAAGTTAATATATTGATGTCTTACCAATGCATTATCATCAGTTAGTGACTGCATCAGTTGTTTTTTAAATGTCTCCAACTAGAAAATAGAAAAAGAAAATATGTCAGGTCTACATGAAAACCGAGGGGGAAAAAAATGAAAAAGAAATAGCATTTTGACCATCAAGTCGGTATTATAGGTACTCTTACATTGAAAAATATGCATGTAGTAAAAGGAATTTACAAAAATAGGCAAATTTAATACATGGAAACACACTTGTAAGTGTGTTGAGGTTGGTGGATAACGAAAAAAAACCTGCAACAGGTTTCATTTATGAAGCAATGGATAGGGCCAAGGAGGCAATTCAAAGATCTTTCAATGATAATAAAGAGAAGTATAAGGATATCTTTGCCATCATTGATCACAATGGGATTGCCAACTTTACCACTCTTTGCATGCGACGGGTTATTATCTAAATCTAGGTTCTATTACACCTACCCAAACATTGACAAAGATGTTGAAGTGGAAGATGGCCTCAACAAATGCATTGTCAAGCTTAGCGAAGATGATGAGTTTGAAGTTGCAGTTCACAGTTGTTAATCTATAAGGGTGGAGACAGGTTTGGTATGACTGTAGAAGTAAAAGCAAGGACTCAAGTGTCTCCTGGTAAGTCGGAAAGTTCACTAATAAATTTGAATCATTATTTAATTTCTGATTCGTGTAAATACCAAAATGCATATGAATGCATAATTTACAGCTGAGGGGTGGAAACTGTATGGAGACAAAACACCACACTTGCAAATCATTGCCATGAAAATTCTAAGTTTGACTTGTAGCTCATCGAGATGTGAGCGTAATTGGAGTACCTTTGAGCATGTAAGTCAATGATTGGTTTATTTGATTATGAAACATTGGGAGCTGAAATTGAAACTAACATTCATTTTTTCAAATTATTATAGATTCACAAAGAAGAGAAGTAGGCTTGAGCACCAAAAGCTTCAAGACTTGGTTTATGTTAAGTATAACCAAAATCTTGTATATCGTTTTAATTCTCGTGATGCGATTGATCTCATTGCTTTCAATGACATTGATGAAAGCAATGAGTGGTTATTGGGAGAGTTGGAAGAAGAAGAAAATGACTTCGTTTTTTAAGAGAAAGATTTGTGTTGGTTAGATGTTGATATTGCAAATGGGGTTAGTGAACCTTTGAAATACACCAGGAGACAAACACAAATGAAGAAGGTAAATGATGCAAATGAAAAAGGAAAAAAGTTGGCACAAGTGTAAGAAAGAGAATGAAGATGAAGGGGAGGAAGAGTACATTTCTAATGCTAGTGAGAGTGAAGGAGAATTACAAAAAAATGATGAAGATCTTGAAGAGGATGAAGATTGAAGATTCTGAATTTCTGAATTCTTATTATTATTTAGAAACTTGCATTTGTCTACTTTATGTTTAAGTACTATGTTTGGTTTTAATTTTTAAGTACAATGAATTTTTATTATTAATGATGATTAGTGCATGAATTATGAATTATATTTCTGTTTTTGAATGCTTATATATAATATTGAACATCTATAAATAAATAAATAGAATACTGGTCATCCCACTATCCCCTATCCCACTTTAGGGGTCGGCTGCTCCGTGCTGGGACAACAGCATTGACTACTATGCTCTGTCAAAGATAAAAGTAACTTAATATCTAACAAAAACCTTTACAATTTTATAATGACAAAAGTCGTCAAACAAAATTTTATAGGGACCAAAACCATAAGAAAATTTTCTATGGATTAGGGCAGTTGACTGAAGAAATAAGGCAAAGAGGGGAAGGGAGGTGGAGAGAGAGATTTCTTGTCTAAATTTGACAGAATTGGGGACTTTGGGCATTGAGAAGTGCAGACCCTCAGTTCTGCAATTAGGGACTTTTATGATTGAGAAAGCAGAGCAAGGAGTGGATCCCAGACCTCTCGAAATATCTGGAAATGGAAACAATATCTGCACTTAGGGGCTTCTCCCTTGTTTCATTCAATAAAAAAACCATTTTTTCTCACTATTACGATTATGATACTTGTATCATCCCTAGTTTGGTTTTGTTGAATACAACATGATTTATTGATATTAATATAAATATTTTTTTAACTACATGAATAGCTTTCACCAAATCCTAAAGGAAATCTAGGGATCTCCCATTCACTTGCAGATATCATTCCTTAAAAATATAACAAACAAAGACATTTCTAGGAAAACTAGTTGTTTTACAAGCCATAACTAGTGCAGTAGCCAACATAAGGAGGCTGCTGGTTATGGCCACATTCAGAACTTCTCGACAAATGTAATTATTTGCTTGGCTTTGCACCTTTTCATGGTTATATGTTATAGTGTTAGTTTGTAAATTACAATTTCCAACTAGAAACAGACAATTGCATAGCCATGTCTTCTGACATTGGTAATTTGGTATATAATTTACTTTGGCTATATCAGTATAATCTGAAGCATTCAGGAACTTAGGGATTATGAATTCTTCGCCTGAAATCATGGCTTAGCAGGAGGTCATGAGATTTTCCAATCTAAAGAAACATTTTTACACAAAACAAAACAAACTTCAATACAACCCAAGAGTAGTAACGAATTATTTTGCAGCATACACCGCACAATGATAGAATTGGAACAATATGTTTGGGCAGAAAAAATCACCACCAAGAAGTTAATATTGCTTGACTATCTTCATAATTGATAACTTGAAACAAATTATCAATAACATTTCACTGTCTTGCAAAAATGTAAAACATAGGATGGGATAGGAAACTGAGCATAGTTCTAGCAAAAACAATGGCAGCAGCTGAAAATTTCTGAAGAGCATAGAGTCATAGACAGATTGGATATACACACAACAAATAAATAAGAAGCAAGGCAGAATACAGAAATGAAATAAATAGTTACCTTGGCGAAGTCTCGACTTAGCTTCTTCACTGTTGCTGCCAATTGATCCCTCTCCTTCGTAAGCTTTATCTAGAACAAAAAAAAAAATGACCCACCATCAAGTATAATAACATTATCTTATTAACTTGTGTAAAACATTCAAAATCTAAAATTTTCCGCAAGCAATTATGCAAATGCCAAGCTTCTCAGTCATCCTCTATTCCAACCACCTTATATTTGTTGTACAGTGAATATTACTTACACTCCTCTCCTCTCTTTAGGTCTCGGAAGCTTTCACTAATCTTAATTTTGAGTTGTTTACCCTAATTATGTCTACAAACTTAACTTGAAAGAAGAAGAAGAAGAAGAAGAAGAAGAAGAAGAAGAAGAAAAATGAGAAGTGATAAGAAGCGAACGTTTTCGTTGAGGGCGCTGTTGAGGGTGGAGTCGGATTGGTGGGAAGCGCGGGTGAGGGAGGAGAGGCGGTCTTCGAGGTCGAGGATGATTCGGTCCTTTTCGAGAAGCTTCTGGCGGAGGCGAGAGGCGTCGGATTCGAGAGAAGAGACACGGGAGGCAATGGCCATGGAGGTTATCTTGCGAGCCAGATCCAGCTGCTGGTATGGGTCCGTTGGTATCACCGACAGAATCTCATCGGGGAGGTCGAAATCCACCACTGAACCTGTGGCCTGCTGCGACATCACTACCCACCCTGTTTGGTTGCGGTTGTTGGCTGGGTTTTCCTGATGCACAGCTGGTTGTGGAATCAACGAGGGAAACTAAAATAAATGTCAATCCTTGGCCCAAACCTCGTCATAAGCAATCATTTTAATTTTTAATACAAAAAATGATACAATAAATAAAGTTATTGCATATCGAGACTACTAGAGAGAACTAAAACATTATATTATTTTATTATTTTATTTATTATTGTTATAGGTTATAGATATAAATTTTTTAAAATATATACTTTAATTTGTTTTACAGTTTCAAATTTGAAAAGGCGGGACAGTTTAAATAAATAGACAAGTGGTGTCTTTTTCTTATGGTGGATTTTGTGTGAAGTGTTTGTCCTCCGGTTAGGGTTTTGTTATTTTTTGTGCGTCCTTGTTCTGATTTTAGTTTTGAATTGTTTCCCTCCAAAATGGCTTTATGCTCATTTTTTAAAATTTTTAGCCATTTTTTTTGTTTTTTATTAGGTTCATTTGACCATTTTTATGAATTTGTTCAAACTTTAAAACTTAACTGTCAACTAATATTTTCTTTAAATAATAATAATAGAATAATTAAAATCAATTACTTTAATCTACTCATTTTTTGATAAAATTATAAAAGAAAACTCGGAGGTTGGTCCACTTAAAATTTAAAAAAATTATTAAAAAACATATATAACATAGGGAATAATATAACAAAACATGGAAATATGAAAAACAAACTATTGCATTAAAATAATAAAATAATACCGCAAAAATAAAAACACTTCAAATTCTTATTGACAATTAAATCATGACACAAACAAAACGCTAGGATAAAGCAAAATGGGTCAATTTAGCTCAATACAGGATCAACCTGGGTAGCTTAGGTTCTAAGTGGATTGATCAATTTTTTCTTATAATCAAAGTGGGTTCATTTTTATCAACGTGACGTGAGTTGACCTAAACGTATAATGGGTTGAGTTGCCTGTTAGGTTTTCACTTACTTTGACAACTCTAAAAAAATTATTTATTACATATATCTCTTCCTTCCACATGCCAACAATCAACCTCCCTTACCATGTTTAAAAAATAAACTAGATTCCATGACTAAAAATATATTTTTTGTAGTTTTAAGTTTTTTTGTTTTATAATGTTATTTTCTTATGTAGTAATATTACCAAAGTAATAACTTAGTATGATGTACAACTTTTTATGCTATTTTATGTTTTTTGTATGTTTGTAGAATTTGTTTTGTCATTTTGGCTACTACTAAATCTTTTCTTGATGAGGACAATTTGTATTGCATTGCATGTTGTTGCCACAAAAAGGTATCTCCTTACTCTAGAAAGTACTATTGTGATAGATGTGTTAAACACATGTCAAATATCACCCAAAGATAATTAATTATACCTACATTTTTTATTTCAAAAATATATATTCTTATTTATACACATACTACAATATTTATATTTTTAATTAATCTTACAAAATTGTCAATTTAACAAGACCTAAACAATTTTTGAGGTATACTTAATTATATTCAAACTACAGGTCAATTATGAGACTACTTCTACCACATTCGTGATGTTTGATCATGATACATCTGATTTCCTAAAACTGACTTGTGCAAGTTGTTGGAATCTAAGAACATAAGGGGTAGCATTTATTTGTGTGCTATAAATTTGTTAAATTAATTATATCAATCCACTAATCACTCTTATGTTCAATTTTTAATTGTAACTCATTTTCATATGGTATGCCAAAGAAGTTGGATGACCTACAAGATCCAACCGGTGCCATCCACTTGTAACTCATTTTCATATGGTAACTCATTTTTAATTATAACACCATTTAGACTTTTGTTTATATCTATATACCACAACTTGAAATCGGTGTCATCCACTTCCTTGGCTTTTTTTCCAACCCACTTAGTTTCTTGCAAGGAAACAATATTCACTTTCCTTCTGGCAAAAACATATGTTAACTCCTTCAGTTTATCCGTTAAGGTTCCTATGTTCCAACTTCCCAATTGCATCCTAAACCCCTAGGCGGTGTTTGTCCGCCACGCTCGTCCATTTGTGTGTTGGGACCCTAACCTACTTGTGTAACACCCTTCTAATTACTATATTATGCCTAGGTCATAATACGTAACTAGAAGATGTTAACTTTTCTAACGTAAATTTTTTAACCACATCCGATTAAGAAAAACTTATCTCAATATTAGAAATTTATCGATGTTATGAAAATTACGCTTATATAGAGCCTGTTGAGACATGTTGATCTCTTTAATAAATTACAAACTTAGTAATAACTTGTAAATAATATTTCATACAATAATATTAATGTCCATATATTACAAAGCATATAGGAAAATACTACAAATCTGCAACATTAAAAGAAATCTTCTAGTTTGTCCCCAATTTGTAGTTGCTCCTCCTTATTTACCTGTCTAGAATGACATAGGAACACACTAAAACAGTGAGAATTCCAAAGAATTCCCAGTAGGTGAAAATGACTCATCATACAATGTCATTGTCATCATTCCAACTACTTTGATTTATTAAGAAAACATGTGAACAATAATAGTTGATTTTAATTTCATGAACATATAATTCCGAAGTAGTTTCATTTTATTCCCAGACACTTAAAAATAATCTCATACTTCATCAATAGTGCAAGCATAAATCATGACAATGCATAACTTTTCTTTAATAATCTCTTCTTTAATACCCTAAACTAGACAATGAGCTCATTACTAGACTTAGGTTGCTCTCGCAGGGTCGTGCTCAGCTTAACTGTATCACCCTTTGGGGTCTCATAGGGTCGTGTTCAGCTTAACTGTATCACCCTTAGGTCAATATGTCTTTCTCGCAGGGTCGTGCTCGGCTTAACCATATCACTCGTTGGATACCATCAAGGTCGTGCTCAGCTTAACTGTATCACCCTTCAGGTATTATCTTTCTTTAGTCTTTCCCTCAGGGTCGTGCTCGGCTTAACCGTATCACCCTTTGGACACCATCAAGGTCGTGCTCAACTTAACTGTATCACCCTTCAGGTCTTATCTTTTTATCTTTCTTAATGCACATGACATGCACAATGACATGCAAAGCTACATAACACATGTCATGTAATTATGCCACAAAACATCAAATTTCATCATCATACAAAAACACGTTTCAAGAACATCATAACAAGATTTCTTTCAAATATTTGAACCATTTACCTACATACCGTTCAACCTCTACTTCTAAAAATTAATTTAAAACAGTCCCATAAAAAAAATATGAACAAACATCCCAAACATCATCAAAATCACTTCCAAAGATCATCAAATATAATTCCAAACATCACTAATAGTTCAGCCTATAAATTATCACCTATTCTATGGTTAAAATCAACGTTTTCACATCATAAAAGTAACCTTCAAATAACATGAATTTCCAACCTAAATAATAACCATAAATCTGCCCAATTAAGCATATAAGTTAATCCAACAAATGCTTAACTAAAGATTGAAAACTACCTCAAGTGAGTTTGATTTTTGAAATGGAATGGATTAAGGTGTTGTCCCTCTTGGAAATCCTCTAAAGAGTGAAGTCTTGAAAGAAAAATATTTGATGGATAAAGTGGGAGAAGTTGTTACGGTTGAAGCAAACAAAGGAGGTAGGAAGAAAAAGCTAGGTGCAAGTAGCAAATGTGGACTTTGCAAGAAGCTAGCATACGTGCCAAAGTTTTTGGGGCAGCCAAGCTATTTATACTATTTTAATTGGTTCAGATTTAAGGGGTTTAGTTGGATTAAAACTGATTTTAGAAGTTGGTTTAGTTAGATGTTAACTAGGCAATCATTGCCTTAGAAGATATTATGACTTAAACCTTATCTTGATTTGATTTTATGCCATGTGGAAAGGTTTGGACATGAAACACAATCTGATTGGTGCTTATGTCTTAGCTGAAACTAGATTTTTATTTGCAAGATTCCTTCATTTAATGCTTTGTTATCCACGTTGAATGTCACCTAGAAAGGTTGGTTCAAAAAGCTTATCTCTATTGACTTACCATTGACTTTGGTTTACCAAACTTTTCTTTTTATTAGTTCACTTAGCTATGCCTATTCTATGGCTGTTGCACATAAATCCACTTCTGAATATTCCAAATTTGAAGATTTGATTCCTTGGACCAAAATCCAAAAGTTACAAGTTGTGCCCGATCCAAAAGGTCCAAAAAGCTAGAAACACTTAACCAAATGAGGTTCGCTCATTGTTTATTTTGTATGAATCTACTTGTCCAAAAATTCTCATCTTTTAGTATGTTAAACTAGACTTCCTAAGCTTTCTAACAAGGTATCACATGTATTTGTATCCGGGATGGCCGGGGTGAGTTTATCCTAGATGGGTGTATCACAAGTAATTATATTCGGGATGGCCAGGGTGAGTTTATCCTAGATAGGTGTATCATAAGTACTTGTATCCGGAATGTCCGGGGTGTGATTAACATGGATGGTTATAACATAGATAGTTATGTTCGGGTTGGGCGAGGTGTGTACAATCTGGATGATTATAACCTATATAGTTGTGTCCGGGTTTACCGGGTGTGTACAATCTGGATGATTGTAACTTATATAGTTGTGTCCGGTTTGGCCGGGGTGTGTACAACATGGATGGTTATAACTTGGGTAGCTGTGTCCGAGATGGCCGGGATGAATTTAACCTGGATGGTTATAGTGAATAGTTGTATCTGGGATGGCCGGGGTGACTATAACATGGATAGGGTATCCGGGATGAGTTTAACTTAAATGACTAACATGGATAGGACATTCGGGATGGCTAGGATGAGTTTAACTTAAATGACTAACATGGATAGGACATCCGGGATGGCCGGGATGAGTTTAACTTAAATGAATAATATGGATAGGACATTTGGGATGTTACAACTTGTCACAAAATCCGGGTGAAGACCTGGCGCCTTGCCTTGTGGCAAGGGCCCTAACCCATTTTTCACTACACTCAAGCCCTAATGTAATGCATTGTTATGAAGGATACGCCCTAACGAAATATCATAATGGTTCATCTCATAAGTATAACTATTTTTTTACGGCCGGTTCGCAACACCCAACGGCTACCCTCCTCATTTATCCTAGCTTGGGATAGGCCATGCATGCAAGCACACATAGGCAGAGTTAACTATAATGTCTGAATTAATTGAAAATAATTTTACCACATTAATTTTGAAATTATTACTCTAAAATTGATTTGATTTGTAAATTTGGATTAATTTGACCTCAAATTGTAATATTTCAAAATTTTTTGAACATGTATTAAGGATTCACACCAAGGTGTCTTAAAATTGGACCCACAATTGGCAAGATAAAATGCAAGGTGGCAAAGGAGGTTGCTAAGGTAATTATATTATACAAAACTTATAAATAGTTGTTGAGTCATAAAATGAATTAAGGCCCTTAAATATTTTGAATTGATGCAAATAATTACAATGTTTAAAAGTTGCATCTTATATGTCATTAGACAGATGCATTGTTAGATCTAAATGATCCTATATGATATATCTAAACAATCCATGATACCCATTATTTTCATGATAGCAAAGATATAAGTTATTGATGGACTAATGGTTTATGTGAAGTGAAAACATTACATATTTGCTATAAGCTTCTATGGTAAAAATCTTTATCCTTATACTTTTACAAGTAATCGTCCAAAGGGAGCTAGAACTTGTTTTTATTAATAACTTATTTCAACGCCCAACGCACTGTTATAAAACAAGCATCCAATGTAAGGTTTTGGGTGTCCACGTTGGCGCTTTAATATAATACTATTATAATTAAGAGGTAATTGTGTTTATAACAAATCTGGGTTCGCATCTCCTAAGTCAGCGCTAAGGAGACATCCGGATTCGTGCAACCGAGATGTCACTTCGATGAGGAAATAGGACCATTATGGGATAGTTCTGAAGTGGAGTAGGAACCCGAATGAGGTAGGTAGAGGGCGAAACCTTGGACTTGTGAAGTGCCAAGGTAGAAACCCGAATGAGGTCGGACGAGGTCGGATAAGGTTAGTAGAGGGCAAAACCATGGACTTGTAAAGTGCTGATCGAAGCCGTATTCAACCAAATTAATGCAATTAAATGCAGTACTAGGAAGTGACCTAGATCGTCTCACAAGGATCGATTGAATTTGTGTTCAGGTATAAAAACTGTTTTTGGGGGGTGTTTTTGAGTAGATTCTGGAATAACAAAAAAAATTATTAAAACCGAAATACAAACTAAATGCAGTAATTAAAACAGTTAGGTCTGTAACAGATTGTCTTCCTAATATCCTTGGTTCACAGAAAATAATCAATTCTGTCTTAATCCTAATTAGTCCAGATTAATCTACTAAGCGAAGATTAACCTGAAACTTCTTTTCACGAATTAAGCAAACGCAAACCTTATTATGATTAAAATCCTTAAACAGATTCACTAAGCATGAACCCTAATTCAAAATTGCAAAACAGAGCCATTAAGCATAAACTCTAATTCGAATTTTGCAGGATTAAAACCTAACAAAGAGAATCAGACAGAACAAATTCAACGCACAGAAAACCTCAATTAATCGCAATCTGTCTAGAACCTAACCTAGGATTTAGCCTTCCATTAATTCGAAATTAAGAACAGAACAGAAATTGAAATCCATAACCAGAAACGAAATTGAAACTTAAAAACAGAAACAGAGACGAAATCAAAATCTAAACAGAAACGAAAATACAAACTGAAAACGAAATTGGAATTAGGAGCAGAAAACGAAACTAGAAGAAACGAATTTGAAAGCTTGCAGAAACGAAATTAACAGAGAAGAACAGAAACGAAATTACTAGTGAAATTGAAATACGAATTCAAGTCTGAACAACGAATTCAAATTGGAAACGAAAAACAGAAATCACCAACAGAAGCGAAATTCTAAAACCCTAGCAGAGCAAAAACGAAAATAAAGGAGAAGAGAGGGAGGAGTGAGTCTGTTGGTGACTGGCCCTATTTATAGAGTCACTAAACCTAAAAACGAAAATGGGCCTTTTTAATAGTTCTGGCCCAAAAATACACTTAAGCGAAATAAAGCGAAAATAACGCGAAAATAAAATGCTGCTGCAGAAAATTAATCTTCAAGTCCACGAATTAATTCCAAGCCCACTCAATTATTAAATTGCCCTGAAAATAAAAATTGGGAAAATTAAGCTCAGAAAATCCAAATTCGGTAAAATATGAATTATCGGTCCAATTAAGAAACAGTGCAGAATGTAATTGATTAAGGCTAAATTAAGGATTAAAATGAGTATAAAAAGATGAGGAAATATAGGTAAATAGTGACTCATCAAGTGCCAAGGTAGAAACCCGAACGAGGTCGGATGAGGTCGGTAGAGGGTGGAACCTTGAACTGGTGAAGTGCCAAGGCAGGAACCCGAACGAGGTCGGATAAGGTCGGACAAAGGTGGACCCAGCACCTGACTGATACATCAGGTAAGGCCTTGATCGTATGGGTCCCATGAGCCTACACAAAGGTGTCCGGATTACGATTCTGAGTTGTACAAGGTAGGCTTTTGGTGAGTAGTCTGAACCCGACGGTGAGTGTGTATGATGACTAAGTTAGATTTGACATCTGCCATTATTGGCGCGTGTGTCACGCGCTAGGGTCATTTAAATAGGCCACTTCTCTCCATTTCAACGAAACACTATCATCTTCTTTCTCTCTCCGTTTTCTCCAGTTCCAGTGAGAGAAGCTTCATAACCACTCACCCCTAACCTGAATCCCTTTGCATGCAACTGGAAAATTGAGAGGAACCACACTATAGCTAAGCTCCAACCTTTGTTCCTGTTGAAACCTTTGGATGGAGAGTTCATCTCTTCAAAGACCTCACAGAGTTTTGACTTCGAAGGGGAAGAAGGCTTTTCAGGATGCTTAAGCTTGGAAAAGTTGTCTCTTAGCCCTCTTGAACATTTCTGAGGTAAGGAACTCATATAGTTACAGATTTCTAGATTTTGGCTATGAGATGTATCTTGACCCTCGTGAGCTAGAGAGGGAACTAGGCTCGGGTCCTATGGGGGAAGAACGACATCTCTTTTCATGCAACGGTTGATAACCATTCTGGGCTGCTTGCATGCAATGATTGATGATCGTGTTTATTTTCTTGCATGCGTTTGCAGAGCGTGTTACAGAGGATAATGGTGGTTGTGACCACGAGGCCGGGAGAGCCAGTGAAACACTTAGAGCATGTAAGCTCTCCATTCTTGGGAGTTTTTCCCTTGACCGTGTTCCACTACACTCCGAGGAGTGATGGTCCTGATATGTAATGATGCATGTGGTATTGAACTTGTGTGTTACTGCTTTTGGTTGAAAACATGTATATAATGATATGTTGTGTGTTTGACAAGCTTCTCTGGCCAGTAGAATTGACTAAATATGGATTTCCCTTGGAGCCAAAGTCATGTGGAACAACTCTAAGTGGTCAATTAGTATATATGAAAACCCTGAGAGAATGTGCCCTTATAAGGATGATCCTCTCTTGGAAGAGCCATATACGTCCGAGCAGACTCCTGAGAGAATGTGCCCTTCAGTGGATGATCTTCCTCAGGTAGTGTTTGCGGAAGTCCTGGGAGAATGTGCCCTTAAGTGTATGATCTTCCCCAGGCAAAGATATACGGAGAATGTGCCCTTAAGTGGATGATCTTCTCTTGTTATATTTGTGTTGTTATATACATGTTATGCGTCTAATGCCGAGCCAGGATGACCGGATTATGTGATGCCGGGTTTGATGCTATGCGTCGTGAAAGACGAACCCGGGGAGGAGAAGCCTCCAAGGACCCAGAGTTTACTGAGATTTATATCTCACCCCGGTTGGGGAATTATATGTTTTGCAGGTGATGAGCCGGGAGAGGACAGCAGATCCCGAGGCAGGAGACCCGGGTAGTGAGATAGTCCGAGGGATTCCGGACAAGAGTTCTAGCCGGGAAGGGGTTCTGAGTGAACCTTAGTGTTATTTTGAGAGCGTGTTGACTCATTATTTTGTCATGTATATAATATATATATATATATATATATATATATATATATAAATGCGCTTTGAACCCCGACCCTGTGGAGAGAATGTACCTGACGCATATTATTGTAATTCCATGAACGATTACCATACATGATGTACATATGATATTTGTGGATGTATTATGACGTCATGCTTGTAGTTGCTTCCTCATTAATTATTGTTAATTAATTACTGCATTTAACGACCATAATTGAATGTTAATAACCGGATGCATACGGGGTGCTACATCCAACCTTTACGAAAACCAATATCAATACACTAAGTCTTGCTTTGCACTATTAAAGGAAATAACCACTTGCACCAAATGTTTTATACTAAGCAAAGTGATGATCATTTATGTACTAAGTTCATGTTAGCTAGCACGAAACGAATATTCTTATTCATATCTTGATGATTTATGTTATCTATTATAATTTGAATTGCTAATATTGCATTTAAAGTATAGAAAGGCATAGACAAAATGGAAGAATATCACAACAACAAGAATCAAATCATATAAGTAGTGGAGCAGAAAGCCACAAACACAATGTATTGCTGTGGATGGTCAACTTAATATGACTCAAATCATGCATTGGCTAAGTCATTGAGTGAACATCCATATGTTGGTCAACTAACTGCGGATGAGAATATTATTCTTGGTGATATGACAAAGTCGATGGTCAAACCAAAGAATATTTTTCTCACTTCCAAGGACCACAATGCCAACAATTGTACAACAATGAAGCAAGTCTACAATGCAAGATATGCATATCGTTCTTCTATAAGAGGCAGTATTTCTAAAATGCAACAATTAATGTAGTTACTTGTGCTTGAATGCATAATTTAGATTGTCATACATATGTACTAGTGCAGTCGCTCCCTATGAAAACCCTCTAGATTGATTAAGGTCACGAAATGCGTCCAAGAATACCACTCTGATATGTGTGACACTCTTGTTAGCAAATAGTGTGCAACATACAAGATGAAACAAATATGCTCTAGCTGCCAATGTTCATTGCCTTGCATCACATTTTGTTTGATAAATGTCTCACAACCAGGCAAGGCGAACATATGCCCCTCTACATTGCTCTGTCTCATCTATTACTTCTTGTATAGTCACTCCAAGCAACTCAACTAACAACTCCACAACCTAATCTACATCTATTGCCTCATAGGTATGTCAAACACTTATAATGGGTAGATGTAACAATAATGCCACATCATACAGGGTAATACTCATCTCTCCTATGGGCATACGGAAACTGATAGTTTCCTTGTGTCATCTCTCCGCAAAAGCATAAAAAAGTCCCTTGTCCCTTGTCTCCAATGAACATGTAATCAAAGAACTTAAACATGTACCAGTCACTAAACCTTCAATTTCAGGTGCAGGCCTTCCTAATTTCTCAACCTTCCTCCCAAATGAGAGGCCAACTTCAAGTCAATATGTTCCTACAAATAATTATAATTAATTAGGTAAATTAAAATGACAAAAAAAAAATGTTATAATTAAAGAAATAACTACTTCTCCTGCCCACACTTTGACTGTCACATGATCAACATATGATGTCAACCCTGTGAATGAACACCTACATCCTCCGTAACTGGATCGTGAGACTCCTCATGAGCCTCGTCAGCATCATGATCCACATGCTCAATATCCTTGGGAACAACTCCAATTGCCCATTGTTTACGTGATGATGATGTCGGCCTTCTACGCTGAAGGACTTCTTCCTCATCATCACTAACCTCTCTACCTAAAGCTCTACCTAAACCCTGACGCAATTCTCTCGTTCTAACCATAATTTAAAAATTTACCCAAGTATTAGTCTAATACTTCAAATCAACCCACAACTTCAAGAAAATACTCTTAAATTGAAAATAAAACCATACTAATAAATGTTCTAAAACCATACTAGTATTTATTCAATGTAGTATATTTTAAGAAATGTAGTAAAAGAAAAGTTTAAATTAACTTTAATGATTAATTGAGCAGAGTAAAATAAAGTTTGATATTTTACGAGTTTTAGGTTAATTTTGTAAAATATTTCATAGATACCTTTTCAATTTGAAAACCTTTTCTATCATTAATTAAACATTATTCTCTCGCTCTAAAATTGCATAAAAAATAACAAACAAAAATTATTCATACAACATGCTGACAATGTAATTGTCTTTAGTATTTAGTCTTTTTCTTTCTTGAGATTGTTTCCCAGATCAATAATCTCTAATTAATGGAACTAATAATTGATGTCATGTACCAATAAAACTAAAAGATTAATGTCAAATTATAGTTATATCTTTGATAAGATCAGACAGTTGTACATTTCAAATCTCTTATTTAGAGTTTGCATTTATTTGAACTTATTTTTTGACAAACATTTCAAATCTCTTATTTATATTATAATATGTCCATAAATTATATTAAATTTATTTCAATAAATTCTCTTAAATAGCTTTTGAAAAGAACTTACAGCTTATATGAAACAATTAATTTAAATTATTTTCATGAGTACTCATTCAACAAGTCTTTAATTAAATTGTTTATCCAAATGGATCGTAATTATATTTGAAAATTTAAGTGTTAATATAATAAAAATTTATTAATTAATTTTTTTCTCATTGTATTAATAAACCTATACGAATTGGCAATCCTTATGATCGTTAGGGATTGACAATCCGTATGGACTTTACGAATTGACAATCCGTATGGACTTTACAGATTAGCAATCCATATGGACTTTATGGATTGACAATCTGTATGATCCATACAGATCAATATTTCTCAGATGTAAAAAACTTACCTCTATCGTTGCCACTGCAACACCCACCATGTCAACGATGACGGAGTCAATGCAGCAAGTAATAAACCACTGCAACAATGCAGGTAACAAACCACCACAAGCCAACGAAGGGAGGAGATCAACAAAGAGGAAGAAATGACAAAAGGTAAGAAGAAATGGAAAACAAAAGGAGGGAAGAAGAAGTACAAAAGTGAATTGTTGGAATTAAACAAAATTTGAATGGTATATTTGAGATTCGACTGGTGTAGGAAGAAAACCTCTTTACTATGGATGACAAAATGCGATGGTTAGCCCGTTTTGGCCCGTCTCGCCACTGGTAAGCCAAAAATAGGGTGAGGAGGGTTGGCCCACTTAGACTTGATATGTTGGACATGCTAGTCCGCTCCACCTAAAGGTGGATTGACGTGCAGGTCCACCCTTTAAAAAAATAAAAACTCTTAAAAATTAATTGACAATACAAAGTATTTAAAATAACAAACTAGTCTTAAAATCTTAAATCACACAAAATACTAATAGTCTTTAATAATAACTAATAATAATAAGTCTACCATGTAGCTAAATCACAATACATAGTCATAAACTCTAAAGCTAGTTTTAAAATCTTAAACAATACAAAGTAATTAAACATAAACCAAACTAAAAGACCCTTCTTACCCTTTTTTTAGTAGTCTCATATATTAATATAATTATTATTTATAAAAACAATTAATATTTGGACTGGCAGGCCAATCTGCCCCGCTCACCTCTGGCCTGACAGATTGGCTAGTTAGGCGAAGTAGGCCATGGCGGACTGGTGGGCCAAGATCTCCACCCTACCCCTCCAAATTGATAGTTGGTCAGCCCGCTTTGTCATCCTTAGTCTTTACCATTGTTACCAAAATTTATCTACATTTCACTATTATTCTTGTGACTTTTCATTGTGCTGCTTTTATTAATCTCCTTGATGACAATCCCATGATGAGAAGGTCTCACATCATCTTTTTTTATCAGACTACCCCACACCCTTCTTCTTGTCACCTTCACCATTAGACTTTACCTGCCATCTCGTCCCAGTTGATTGACTTGAAAGCATTTTTTCATTAGAACTTTGTGATAATCATTTCTTCTTCTTCTGTCAACACTCCCTCTACTCTGAATAACAGACAAATCAAAATAGTATATTGTGTCAAAGCTACAAAACAAGATACCATTTTACCCATTTCCTTATTTTCCTCTTTCATATAAAGGTTCCTTGAGAGACACGCTACCTCTGTGACTACAACTTCCTATCTTCTAGAATCCCTTGTAACTTACATCCACGACCCAAGAATACCCCAAATAGTCCCCTCATCATCTATCATACCACTCATTGAATATGGCAGAGCTTGCCTATTGTTCATAGATATATCCTTCCCCTGTCGCATATTACATTGATCCTTCCTATTTCCATACAACCCACACTCAAAGAAAATTAAGCTAAGCCCTTCATATTATACTACATACACTTGTTTATGAATTTAAAAGGAGGGCACAAGAGTTTTAGTCAAATAAACTTTAATAGACAATCTTGCAAATCTAGTTTTCATAGTAACCATAATTTTCTACATACCATCTTGCTACTTCAAAAGAGTAGTAGGGTCAATCTTAAGCATCTTCCCTAGACAATTACCTATCTTCCACAAAATGATAGAATCATAAAGCTTAAATTATTTTATGCATTTTCATTTTTGATCTATAATCTATTATTATTGAGATTACTTAAAAAAATTAGATATACTCTAAATATTTATTAATAACCTAAGACCATATTTCTAAATTTCTGGAAAGCTTGTTCTAGAATATATTTCTTTCGAATAAGCCTTTTTGGAACACCTTTCAGGAAGCCAAAAATCCTTTCTGGAAAACCTGTTCTAGAGTGCAGGTGCTTCTTTTGGAGTGGGCTTTTTGTAAGCCCAATATTGTTTTTCGAAACACCTCTTCTGGAATTTCATTCCTGAAATTTGCTTCCAAAAGGAAAGTTCTAAAAAAAGCATGTTCTGGAACACCTTTTTTGGGAAGCTTATTTTTTCTAGAAAGCTTGTTCCATAATATATTTTTTGCTTCCAGAAAGGCCTTTCTGGAACATCTTTTCCTACTTATGAAAATGCTATTCCAAAACCTTTTTTTGTTAGAGAATGGTCATTCCGAAAGCAAATTTGATTTTTTTTATTTTAAAGTTTTAGTAATTTTTTATTTTATAGTTTTAGTTTTAGTTTGTATGGAGGATGATTACTTCAACCAGATGTCTGATGAAGTTGACATGGATATGGATAATACCGCTAAAAATGAAGACTGTGGCAAAATTTTACAACTACTTAGGTAATAATATCATCATTATAATTAATACGTAGTTTATTTAATTGTTGATGTATTTAATACTTGGAAGGTGAACTTCGACGAAAAAAATGTTGTATGTTGTTTATGTAGGTTTTTTATACTCGAGATGAATTATTGAAATGGGTTTGAGAGGTTGCATTTGAGTTGAGTTTTGTTGTGATTTTGAGGTCAAACACAAGAAAACAAACTAGACGGAATACGTTTTTCGTCTTGGATTGTGAGAGGGGTGACAAATATATACAATACAAAAAAGATGCAAAGATGATCAATAGGACTAGAAAATGTTATTGCCCTTTTAGGTTGAAAGGAAGACCACTAAAGACTAGTGAAGGATGGGTACTTAGGATTCTATGTGGGTCTCATAATCATGATATTGCTAAAACATTGGTCGGCCATCCATATGTTGGTCGAATAACTCGTGATGAGAAGACAAAGCTTACTAATATGACAAAGTATGGTGAAGCCTAAAAATATTATTCTGACATTGA
Organism: Glycine latifolia; assembly: GCA_013407115.1. Classification (NCBI taxonomy): domain Eukaryota; kingdom Viridiplantae; phylum Streptophyta; class Magnoliopsida; order Fabales; family Fabaceae; genus Glycine; species Glycine latifolia. The sequence goes on from CM023955.1 coordinate 24,179,233, forward strand.
AAAAACGCAATGAAAAAAATGTCACCACCATCAGACAGGTGTGTACTTCCAAAACCACATATCGAAGATCTCTTATGATTGAGGTCCATTCCAAGCCAAAGGTCTAGAAGGAAAGCTTGAAGAACTTCCTTTGGTGAGCCTTAAAGGACCCATAACAAGAGCTAAAATTCAAGTCTAAAACCACATCAAGGCCAACTTAGACAAGCAAGAGGAAGCACACCAACTTAATGTTGAGTTTAAGGGAAGCTGCAAGAAGATTGAAGCAAGGTTGTAGGTTTGATGTTTTAGCTTTTTACATGCTCAATCATTTGAAGACATTTGTAATTTGTCTAAGTGGTTCAAGTGCATTGCCTTGTAATCTTTCATTAGCATGTGCATTCTCATGATCATGCATACATGGTTTTTGATCTCAAAGAAATCAAATGGTTTTATAAGAAGTTAAGTTCTCAATGGCTAAGTTTTTTTAAAAAGCAAAACTTACTGCTTTAATCAATTACACAATCATTTTAATCAATTAAAGACATTCATACAATTCTGGAAAAGCCTTGAAGAACAATTTAATCGATTACAAGCTTCTTGTAATCGATTACATAGTGTTTTATGAAAAACCATGCATCACTGGAATAATCGATTATCTCATTATGTAATCGATTATCTTAATTCGTTTATCTTGATGTTGTTCTGGTTTAATCGATTACAGTACAGTTTAATTGATTATTTTGTTCATGAAACCATTTTCAGAAAGCTGAAGAACAAATTAATCGATTATTTAGTTGTTTTAATCGACTACATATGGCAAAATAATTGATTACACCAGCGGATTAATTGATTATTGTCAGTTAAATATGTTTTATATAAAGCTTTGTGACTCTATTTTCTATAAATAGATATTGAATGAATTGTTCTACACATATGAGTGATTTACCCAAAAGACAAAAAGCTTTCTAAGAGTTTCAGAGACTGATTTCTGAGTGAAAAACATTTCTTGTAAGGATCAAGAATTCTGATTTTTTGTGAAGATGTGTTAAAGAAAAGAAGGTTTTCAAGATAGTGATTCTGAGCTATTGTTTTTTTACAACCTGGAGAGTGTGTTAATCTCAATTCATTTCATTTATTCATACATGAAAGATCATAGGTTGTGTTTATCTTGAACCTATCTTTTTAGATGTTCTAACATTTTCTGTTGTATTGTGATATATCAATTTGTTTCTTTTCAAGCATACTAGAGTAGGGTTCTCTAGGTTTGAGGTTCTGAGTAGAGTTCTCAGGATCTTGGTGATTTGTATTCTAATAGGGTTTTAGAATTTAGTATCTTTGTCTAGTGTTGATAAAGAGAGTCACTTGTAAATTGTTTGTAAAAAATTCTTTGATATAGTAATTACTCTAACCTAGTGTGGGTTGGAAGCAACTGGATGTAGCCTCCAAGGTTGAGAGGTGAACCAGTATAATTGCATTGTCCCTTGTTTAAAATTCTGTATGTTTCATTGCATGTCTTTGTGAAATCAAATATTATTATCAAAGAAACAAATTCTGTCATTGCATTCATATCAAAGGTTGATCTTGATTGAAGAAAGATTTCTGGACTTTACAAAAAGGTGAACTAGTGATACGATCCAAGTTTTAATTCCGCAATTTGTTTCAGAAAGTTTTAAATATTCAGTTTGAACCAATTCGCCCCCCTTTTGGTTTATTTGCAGTATATTCATTGTATTTTCACTTAAGGATAACAAGGGATGAATTTTAATGTCTCAAGTTCAATTTAATTCCAATTAAATTCAGCACTTGTTAGAAGCAAAAGTAGAAACAATAAAAAGACTTTTTAGTGCAACTGTGTAAAGAGGTGTAGGTACACTTGTGTGTAATTTGTGTAGCAACTTAGTAAATTAGTTGGCTGCACTTAGAAGCTAAAAATACTGTACCTTTTACAAAAATGGGACAGCCAAGGGAGTTTGGGATAGCCAAGGGAGTTCGGGATAGCCAAGGGTAACTTAGGAGAAGCTTGCACCACAAGCTTCATTAAGCTTGCTTTAGGCTCCTTTAGTGTGCACTACAAGCTTCATTTGAATTGTCATTTCATGTGCATTAGCTTGTAATTTCGTGGCCTTTATAAGGTGCCCAAAATTGAATGTAAAAAAACTTTGGTTCATTAATACAAATCTGAAATTTGTGTGAGAGTTTCTCTCTTGTTCTTGTCCAAGAACTTCTTGTTTCTTATCAATGGCTTCAAGCTATTGTGGTGATTCTTCCTAGACTTATTGGAGAGCTTCTCCATGGTGTCTTCCATCTTCATCCCTAACCTTTCTTCCATCTTCCATTGCTGCCATTGAAGAAAGCTTCCAACCATACATTTTCATGAAAGCTTGGACAGCTTGTGTTCTTGAAGTTTCTTAAAGAGTGGGTTTCATTGTAAGGTAGATTTGAGAATTTAAATGGCTGGTGGGTGCAGCCATACATCATCTCAGAGGCCCTAGAACATAAATGCAAAATTTAATGTATTTGTTAGAGCATGATATGTATATTCATTGGCATGTAAAAAATGATGAAAAAGTTGTGTGTGACATATTTTGGACACATACTGATGTGGTAAAGTTGTTAAGTGCATTTAACATAGTGTTCTTTATGGATAGTACGTACAAAACTAACAAGTATAGGCTACCGTTGCTTGAGATTGTTGGTGTTACGTGTACTAGGCTGATTTTCTGCTGCTTTTGCTTATATGGAAGTTGAACATGAAAAAACTTTGTGTGGACACTTGAAAGGTTTAGAGGCCTTTTTCGCAGACATGATGAATTGAGTAAAAAATTTGTTTCCTTATTCACATAATGTATTGTGCCAATTTCATATTGATAAGACTGTCAAAGCAAAGTGCAAACAACATGTGACTCTCAAAGAGGCCAAGGATTAAGCGATGGAGGTGTGGATTTCTGTTATGGATTGTTCGATAGAGTGTGCCTATGAAGATCATCTGACAACGTTTGTCGCAAACTTTTTTGTAGGGTTGAGTCTGCCCATTGGGCATTGAAGTGGTTGCTCCAGACTAGCATGAGAGACTTGTGTAAATGTTGGGATGCAATGAACAACATGATCATTATGCAGCATAATGAAATTAAAGCCTCATTTAAACATAGCATTCACGTTGCCAATCATACTTTTAATGTACAATTGTATAAGAGATTGTGTGGATTTGTTTCAAGGTATGCATTGAATCATATTGCAAATGATATTCACAAAATGCAGTTTGTTGGTGTAGACATGTCTCGTTGTGGATGAATTGTAAGATCTACACATGGGTTGCCTTGTGCCTGTGAACTAGCTAGGTATGTTTTAAGTAGCATACCACTTCAAGTGTTTCTTTTGTACTGGACCAGGCTAAGTTTCAATGACATAGGGTCTACTGATTTAAATGAAAAATTCTTTGTGTAACAAGAGTTTGATGTTATAACAAAATGTTTGAAAGAGGTTGACTTAGTTGACAAGATTACTATAAAATTAAATTTTTGAAATTTCATTCCCTGATATGACTTCTATGTGTCCACCTGTTGACAAGGTAAAAACCAAAGGTTCACAAAAGTGTCGTGTAGGTAAATTTGAACAATAAAAAAAGTGTCATCCTTCCTTCTTTGAGCATGTAGATGCATTACATTCGCAACATGATAGTTCATCTTTATGGAAGTCACCTGGTACCTCATCCCAATAACCAACACGCAAGATAAAGATTCAAAGGTTAAATCAATCTTTACTTGTTAATCATGTCTCAATGGTTAGTATTTTATTACACAGAGATGATTGATTTTTAATTTAGCTTTCACACCATATGAATTTAATGTGTTTTTTAAAAATTGGTTGGTGTGGATAAATGGATGATTCTACCTGACATGAGGTATGTTATTGCAAGTCAGTACAATGTAGTTCTTGTTTTGTCATCACTGAAGCAAAGCATCAATTTTCCCCCTCTCAGAACTTAACCTCAAAAAGATAGTTTTGTGCATCGTATCATATGCATAGGTCATGTTAATGAGAATCATTTTGTCCAGGTAAACCATTTGTTATGCTAAGAATCAGAACATATTATAAAGTAGATTTTCATAATGTGACTATGTTTTTAATCATGTTATGTAGGTACATTTGTTAGATTGTTGTCCAATACCAGGGCCTATTGTGTTGCGGTCTACACATTGTTATCCTTTAGCAAAAGAATGGGTCACCCCTTTTGTTGGCTAGATACAATAGTTTTCACAATTAATATTTGTTAGACATGATTATGTCAACCTTGGAGATGATTGATTTATGTAACATTTTGGTCATTTATGCTACAGTCGGTTATGTTCATGTACTCTCTTACCATTTTTATGTAGTTACTTATTTCTCTAAAAAAATTGACATATCATCTTCTAAATAAATTACATATGCATAATTTGTCAATTCGTACATTCACTAAAGATAAAAGACTATAAGTTCATACATTCACTAATGATAAATACACTAAGTCAATTACCACAACTAATAAGTTAGTCTCAACATAGACATAAAGTGTACAAGTAAACAAACAATTCAGGCATTAATACAATCCAAAAACTATCAATGTCCTTTGCCATGCCCACCTTTGGTGCCATCCCATGCCCTTCACAAGACCATCATCAGTTACTCCACATGCTAATGCTAATGCTTCTTCAGTCACAAAATATGCATCAGTGCCTTGAGTAACCAACCTATGATCAATCATACACTGCAGTAGTCGACCAATCCTACAACATGTTTTCTGCCATAGATACAACAAAAAAGCAAATAAATATTAGAATAGTATACACATTATACAAGTAAATTCATTTACACATACAACTACAAGATGTGCCTGAACTGCAAGGTGTGACTGAATTGAAGGATGGGCCTGATCCATAGTTGCACCTAGGGTGGAGCATAATATCTTAGTGGTATAAAAGGATGTGAGACTTTATAGAACCACGCATAGTAACCAGCATCACAATCTCCTTGTTGAACTACACCCACGGTGGGTTGGATCAAGTGATTTTATGAGTGCAACCACCTATCGTCTACCTGTTGTGGGGTGGTAATCTCATCAGTGAACACAGCTGGGTGTTAGGGAATATCATGGCAATACTCATATTGGCACAACACTCTCTGTGGAAAATAAAGGTTCAAATAAGGGCCCAAACGAAGATATCCAGAGAATAAGGATATATTCTCAAACAGACGATGAGTCATATACGTCTCACAGATCCATCCTTGTGTCACCAAGAAAAGTATATACTTAGTTCATCCATGACGATATTAATAATATAAGAAATGATTTACCAGACACCTAATTACCTGAAGAAGAGTGGCATAGCCACCAATATGCTTTGTGCTAGCAAAACTAGCACTAGAAAAATGCTCATAAAGATATGTCACGGCAGTTGCCCTAATGAATACCTGGAACATCCTTCAAGGTCACAAAAAAATCTAAGAATTTTACCTCCACATAGGTTACACTTTTATTAACAAATAAGGTGTAACCGACTAGATGAAACAAATAAGCTCTTGTTGGCTCATCCTATCTCTCTTCTTCACACCTTTCCTCATATACACCCTGTAACCAGCTTAAACGGACTTGTCCCCCTTTTGTTTTCTTTGTCTCATCATAGGCATCCTTATATTCAACTCCAAGTAGCTCCACAAGCACGAGAATAACTACTTCCTTATCCATATGTTCACAATTGTAAAACATGCTAATAATGGGAATGTCAAGTAACAATGCCACATCATCAAGTGTTATCATCATCTCTCCCACGTACAAATGGAAGGTGTTTGTCTCTTTATGCCATCTCTCAGCAAAGTAGACAAGAGTCCCTTGTTTATTGTCTGATAATTGCATAGTTAATGGGAATAAACCAGACCCCTTGACCACATCGTGTATCTACTCATGTAGTGTAACATCCCAAAAATTTGATTATGTCGATTATAGATAAAAAGAGAAATTACAAAAATGTTTGAAAATGATTGACCATATTACCCTTTCCTTGAAGAGGAAATTACCAAAATACCCTTAAGGTGAAAATTACCAAAATACCCTTAGATATTTTGAAATAGAAATTACAATTATACCCCTAGAGTAAGTGACAAATTACCATAATACCCTTGAGGTTTAAATTACCAAAATACCCCTAAATATTTTGGTGAGACATTCTGAAGCAAAATAAGGTGAGACAAGACTCATATGATAGAGAATAATTTGTAGAATTAGACACTATATAGCTGTGACAGAAAAATCTTAAAATAGAATTTCTATGAATTTTATACGGTAATAACTTTGAAATTTTATTCAGGAAAATTCAAGCAGCAGAAAAATATGGAAAAACGATAAATAGAATCTGTGGAATTTTCTCTTAATTATAGGAGGCATAGACTTATTTAATAAAATATTTAAGTAATTTTGATGGTCAGAAGTAGAACGGACCAATCAGAATTAAGATAAGAGCAGTTTTGTATGTAAGGCCTGTGTAACACTTTGTATAGACTGTTTGTGAGCTATTTGTACTGTAACTAAAGTCAGTTTCTGGAAATCTCTAGAGTTCTATTATTTAATCTTATCCTTTAGGCAGAAGAGTTCGAATTGAACTTTACTTCCTCCTATGAATGCCATGTGTGAAGACACATGAAGTACACTAGATATAAATTAAAAGAAACAAAAACATAAGACCAAGCAAGCTTATACGTGAGATTTGAAGCTATATGGAAGTGAAACCATGTGTAGGTTAACATGTAAGCTCTAGAACTTTGTATAAAAAATAATTTTGCAACCAAGCTTAGAAAAAATCAGATTTGGCTTCTTGAAAACTCCATTCCACGTGCACATAGCCATTTAATGAA
>CM023955.1:24186499-24240314 GCA_013407115.1 Glycine latifolia
GGGAGGGAGGTGTTACACTGTCAGGGGGAGCGAGGTGCACCATAGGGGAGGGAGTTGATTGGATTCTGAAGGAGGAAAAAGTTAGGGTCGAGATTTCATTAAGGGCATTATCATAATTTTACCCGAAAGAAGGAGGTGTAGGATACAAAGAAGGAGGTGCAGGATTCAACTCCCCTCCCTCACGATATATAGAATAGTAGTGTTCAAATAACCCTTAATTGAAAAAATAATGTTTACCCTTAATTGAAAATCCCTTCCCTACCTCCAAAAATAATTGAAATTCATCTAGAGCAAATGGAGTAATAAAATATTCTTTTTACCCAATAAAATTTATCTTTTATCCCATCTAGCTAGGACATCTGAATATTCATGAAATTGAATGAGAAAATATTGATTTGTTAAACTAATTTTTCTTTTTTTTTAATCATATTTATACAAAGTTTATTATTTAAATTTCAAAATTACTAATTACTAATTAAATATAAATAAAATAAAATTAAGATTATAAATTAATCATTTTTTCTTATTATTTATTCATTAGAAAAAACAGGATATTAAGTGAGATTAACATGACATTAGTAGTAGAATTATCCTGATATAACAATAAAGAGTACTATCATAAAAAATTTAAGAATATATATATAAATAGAATACATTATATAGAAACAAATTTAACTTCAACCAAATGACAACTAATTAAAATAAAATATGATAATACTATTTTAAAAACAAAACAAGGTAATACAGAAAATTATAAATGAAGAAAGGAAAAAATGTTAGAGACATATTTATCATGATCATAAATTATTACGATAGGAAAAAAAGGGCACTATTTTTTTTATGAACCATTGTACGTTAGAAAAAATAGTAAATAATTGACATGAGGTTTTGACAAGTTATGACATATTAAGATGTGGCAATGAATAATAAAAGTTCTAACTTGTTTTATAAAAATAAATACATTTCTTACCAAAATCAACTATAAGACTAAAAAAAAAAAAAAAAAAACCGAAAAACTGAACTTAAAAGAACACGCCGTCAATCCTTGAGATTTTTTCAACTAGAACCAGGTTGTAATAAAAACAAACCATGACAAATAAAACCAAGGTTGTACATCCAACCTGGTAAGAAAACACCTCGAAATTTTTTCAATGTAAAACCTATCTTAATGCATATTCATATGCTATCATAAATGTGGACACAGCATTCCAACTAGAACCGAGGTTGTACATCCAACCTGGAAAGAAAGAACATCTACTAAAATAAAACCTTGAGATTTTTTCAGTGTAATTCCTATCTTAATGCATATTCATATGTCATCATAAATGTGGTCACAGCAATCTGAATATCATATTATATAACAGGTTTAACTAGAGCACAGTTCAAAACTTCAAATCACAGGGGAAGTCTATCCAACGGTTTCACTGCTGCAACCCCTACCGAGTTCCTGTCTAGAGTATTTTTCATATGTAACCTTCAACTTTCCAATACCAGCAGCTTTGTGGAACTTCAGTATCATATTTGCACAATCCCTACAAATATTACAGTTAGCATAAATAGAAACCACCCTAAATTTTAAAAATGAAAGAGAAAAAGATAGAAAAAAGAGTACCTGATCTGTGAAACATCATAACGTGCATGTTTGCGAAGTAGTGGAGTCCATGGTGGAGTTATTTTCAAAGTACAACGTGCAACATAGAGAGCTGATGCACAAAGTAATGAAGGCTTGAATGCTAAAGCTTCATATTCAACTAGCATAGGTCGACCAGAAAGAATGCCATGTGCTCAAGCTGGAAAAATAAATTGCAAACAAAATGTTAGAAATCATACTTAATGTCAAGCATAGAACAATCATTTGGAATGATTGATTTCTCATCCAAACTGATTGACTATCTGATAGAATTGGTTCAGACAGAATAGGAAAAAGAAGATTTTATTGCTGAAATGGAGATAATCTCCTGCATTACAGTGAATTTGAGGTCACTACCCTCCACAACTACCTTTTAGGTACCCTTCCCTCAACTGTAACCTTCTATTTAGATCCTCTCCTCACTTACAGTTAGTTATTACTAACTAACTGATAAGATCTAGGAAAAACTGTTAGTTAATAAGCTGTTAGTTAATATTCTGTATTAGTTAGTATACTAGCTGTACAATTAGTTAGTTAGTTATACTAACTGTGGGGAGGGGCCATAAATTATAAATAGGAGGAGGGTGGCTGAGGAAAGGGTAGCTTGTAAGTAGAAAGTATTAGGAGGCTGTGACACCTCGAATAGTCACAAAGTGTAACAGCAAGAGCTAGTCTCCAATTCAACAATAAAGATTCATTCTTTTCAATCTTTCTTCTCTAAATCTGGTCCAGTTCCTATCAATTGGTATCAGAGCTCCAATCTTGGGGCTGTGAGGAGTGGATGGGTTCGAAAAATAACAACAAGATGGAAGCACGTAGGGAGGCTCTGGAACACGCAGTGGAGGAGATGCGAGAAGCTACCCAGCTGAATCGCAAGATGGTGGAGACCAATCGGGTCGCGATTGAAACCTGATTGGGCTCGATAGAAGAGGTGTTGCAGAGGCTGGCAGCAACCTTGGAGAGTCGTTCGATGGAGGAACCGATTTAGGCAAAAGGGGCGAAAGGGAAAAATAGAGAAACTGATGATGAAGAGGCGCGAAGGTGGAGGAACATAGAGATGCCTGTGTTCGCAAGGGAAGACCCAGTGAGGTGGCTGTCAAGAATTGAAAGATACTTTCGATTACAAGCAGTGAGGGATGAGGAGAAAATAGAAGCAATATTGGTGGCCATGGATGGGGAGGCACTGTCTTGGTTCTAGTGGTGGGAGTCATGGAGTTCGCTGCTCTCTTGGGAGGCATTCAAGACTGCTGTGGTGCAGAGGTTTCAAGGTACACATTTAGGCAGTCCTTTTCAAGCTTTACTAGCCTTAAAGCAAGATGATACAATACAGGGGTATATTGGCCATTTTGAGAAGCATGTGGGGGCAAGAAAGGGATTGGAAGAAAGCTTCTTGATGGAGGTGTTTCTGAAGGGGTTGAAGGAGGAAATTGGGACAGAAGTCTGAGTGCATGAGCCAAAAACTTTGCTAGATACTATGATGAAGGCAAGGCAAGTGGAAGAAAAAAATAGGGTGCTAGGAAATCTGCTTAGAATTAGCAAAGGGACTCAATCTTTTCAGAAACCCAATTTCTTGGGTCCAATAAGTGGGAGAGAGTGGCAGCAGGACAATGTTAAAGGAGGGGAGACAGTAGGGGGAGGACAGTGAATCTGTCCAAACTGTTAGTACAGGGAATAATGGGTGGCAAGGTAGAAGAACCTTCCATAATTTGTCACCTGCAGAAGTGGAGGAGAAAATGAGGAAAGAAGAATGTTTTACATGTGCTGAGAAGTATCATCCAACACATGTGTGCAAGAACAAGCAGCTGAGGTTGATGCTTATGGAAGAAGAAGATGAAGACCCTCCTTGCTAAAAATACATGTTGTTTTTTCTCACTCGGACTGATGAGTCACCTTTTTACTTATATTTTCTCATATTTCTGTACTTATTTTAATCCCTGATTTGTGTTTAATCGTTTATATTCCGCACTATTTCTTAATTGGACCGATAATTCAGATTTTAACGAATTTGGATTTTCTGAGTTTAATTATTCCAATTCTTATTTTCAGGGCAATTTAATAATTAAGTGAGCTTGGAATTATTTCGTGGACTTGAAGATTGGATTACGTCGTCAGCGTCATTTTTCCGCATCAGCATTTTATTTTCGTTTTATTTTGCTTTAGTGATTTTTTTTTGGGCCAGAATTGTTAAAAAGGCCCATTTTCGTTTTAGGTTTAGTCACTAGTATATATAGGAAACTGTGCCCATGCACTAAGGGGGCTACTGTTCACGTTTTTATGCTCTCCTAGGGTTTAGGGTTTTTGCTTCTGTTAGTAATTTCTGCGCTTTCATTTCATTTTCGTTTTGGATTCTCTGTTCAGAATACGTATTGAGTTTCAATTGCAGTTCCAGGTTTCGTTTCTATTTTCGTTTTTCATATTCTGCTTTGGGTATTAATTTTCGTTTTCTGCTTCTAATTCCATTTTCGATTCTGTTCCAGTTTTAAATTTTGAATTTGCATTTCGTATTTTAATTTCGTTTCTGCTTCTGGTTCTGGATTAATTTCGTTTCTGTTCTGTTTCTTTCGTTTCAGATTCTAGGTTTGTAATTGAATTTCGTTTCTGTTCTGTTTCTGTTTTAATGATCATATGCTGTTCAATTTGTATTTCTGTTGTTAATTTCAATTTAATGGAAGGCTAAATCCTAGGGTTAGGTTATGGGACAGATTGTGAATTAATGGAGGTTCCCTGTGTGTTGTTTCTGTTCTGCTTGGTTCTTCCCTTGTTGAGCCTCTGTTTTGCATTTTCGAATTAGCATCATTCTTAATGATTCTGAGTTGATTAATTAGTAATTTCAGGTTGCTTAATCCTGAGAGAAAGTAGGCTTAATGAGGTTCGCGTTTGCTTAATTCGTGTAAGGAAATTTGGGTTAATCTTCGCTTAGTAGATTAATCTGGATTAAGAAGGATTAAGTAGAATCGGTTATCTTTTGTGAACCAAGGAAATTAGAAGCACAATCTGTTCCAGGCCTAACTTGTTTTATCACTGCTTTTGATATTCGGTTTTATTTTTATAGATAATTTGAATCTGTTTAAAACCCCCAAAAACAAGTTTTAATCCTTGAACACAATTTAATCGATCCTTGAGAGACGACCTAGGTTACTTCCTAGTACTGCATTTAATTGCATTAATTTGGTTGAATACGGCTTCGTTTCTAAAAAGTTGATAGAAGAACCTTCCATAATTTGTCACCTGCAGAAGTGGAGGAGAAAATGAGGAAAGAAGAATGTTTTACATGTGCTGAGAAGTATCATCCAACACATGTGTGCAAGAACAAGCAGCTGAGGTTGATGCTTATGGAAGAAGAAGATGAAGACCCTCCTTGCTAAAAATACATGTTGTTTTTTCTCACTCGGACCTTGGGGACAAGGTCCATCTTGAAGGGGAGGGTATTGATAGGATCCAGGAAAAGCTATTGGTTAATAAGTTGTTAGTTAATATTTTGTATTAGTTAGTATACTAGTTGTACAGTTAGTTATACTAACTGTGGGGAGGGGTCAGAAATTATAAATAGAAGGAGGGTGGCTGAGGAAAGGGTAGCTTGTAAGCAGAAAGTATTAGGAGGTTGTGACACCTCAAATAGTCACAAAGTTGATAGGAACTGGACCAGATTTAGAGAAGAAAGACTGAAAAGAATGAATCTTTATTGCTGAATTGGAGACTAGCTCCTGCCTATTACACTTTGTGACTATTCGAGGTGTCACAGCCTCCTAATACTTTCTGCTTACAAGCTACCCTTTCCTCAGCCACCCTCCTCCTATTTATAATTTCTTACCCCTCCCCACAGTTAGTATAACTAACTAACTAACTGTACAACTAGTATACTAACTAATATAGAATATTAACTAACAACTTTTCCTGGATCCTATCAGTTAGTTATCTATATCTATTTAAAAAAACCTTTAGGCCCATGAAAATACATATTTACCACTTATCTAATATGTTGACACCTGTCCTTATTCTTTGGTAAAATGGGAAATTGTAAAATGTATACTAATGGGTCACGTGCATTCCAATCATTTTCTCTACTGATAGACAAAACACTCAAACTCACTCCTTTCTACTTTCAGTTTCCATTCTCACTCAACGTCTCCAACCTTTCTCTTCTCTCATCTAATATCTATTCCATCTCAAGCACGGTTGGAGTTCTCCAAAGCTGGTTCGATTGTGCATTTGTAAGTTATGTTTTTTTCTTCTTATCATTGGCACAGTATGGCTTTTGATGGAGGTTGGATTTTATTTTCTTCTCTTTGTCCAATCTGTATTTCGTATTTTGAGGGTATCCATTTGGGGTTTTCATTTGAGAAAGACATGGTTTCAAATTTTCAGCCATTTTAGACAGGATGTTGGGTAAGAAGGAACAAGAAGCTCTTGAAGCCAAGTACCAAAAATTGTATCAGCCATTGTACAAAAAGGTATCCTGATGATTCTGTAATGTATAGAGACTTGCATATGATGTTTAAGTTTTCTTTTTTATGTGTTGCATAATTTGGTTGCATGATCTGCTTGTCATGGGACCAAGCTTGATGACATTTTGTTTCTATTATTCATTTGGAGCATACGTTCCTTAAATCTGTTTTGCAATTGTTGATTTTTATTTGTATTGGATTATTTGATTTTTTAAAAATTAATAGCTTTGTCACCAAACTTATTATCAATGGATACAACGTTGTGAAATATAAAGTGACTGAGTTTTATGTTATCAGTCACTACCCACCACACCTATTTTTTGAATAGCAGGTTTAAGTTTGAAGCTTCAACCTCTGTCCGTGAGATTTTGTGAAAAATTAAAAATAATTTAAGCAAATAATCCAATACAGCAAAGAATCAACAACAATTTTTAGGTTGGAGTTGATTTAATATGGGGTTTTTAGTGCATGTGTTTGGTTTTGTGATGCTGTAATTTGTTATGAAAATTATAAAATTACTGCCAATATTTATATGTTCTATATTGAAGAACAATTTTGTTAGAAAGAGTTAACTGTCTCATGTGGAATGCCATTTTGTATGCCAAAATTAATTTATGCTCATACATGCACCAATAGCCAAGCACCTGCTTACTATGCCTTCCATTTACTACAGGAGCTCCACTTGAAGACATTGCTAAAGAGGAGGAGCAAGGAAAAGAGGAAGAGGATGCATACATTGGAGAAGATGATGAAATGGCTGACTTCATTGTGGATGAAGAAGAAGTTGATGAGAATGGGGCTCCTATGAGGTATTTTAAATGTGTTTTTTAATTTTTATTGTTAAGAATCAATTAATTTGATCTAAGGATCTGTTGCAATTCTATATAGGCAGAAGAAGGTGAAGACAAAGAAAACTAGGTAGACTCCTGGAGTCTCTTCTTCAGCTCTACAAGAAGCTTAAGAATTATTTGGCAATCCAGATGAGTTGATTCTGAATCCCCAGAAAAGTCTAGAAATGAGTGAATTTAGAGAGACTAGACTTGAAGATGAATTTAGAGAGACTAGACCAAAGATTCTAGCTTTCTATCTACCTTTCTTCGACTCACACTCTCAATTTTGTCCTTCATAAGCATTAAGGTTTGTAGGTAAAAGTAGATTTCAAAGGAATCATGGAAGCTCCAAAGCTAGAGGAGATAAGCCACCACCAATGGATCAACTTCAAGGCTTAGAGTACTGTATAGACTCAAACCCTTCCTGGGGTATGCCCACTTCCTCAACTGCATTTTCAGCTTCATTAAAAGATTGAATTTTGTTGTTGTGTTGTTCCCATTTTTGTTTCAATGAGAATGTTTTGAACTGTTAACAGTGGAGACAATAGTTCTTGGTTTCCAGCATTACATTTTGGCCTTTGGAACTACAGTCATGATTCCTTCATTGCTTGTGCCTTTGATGGGTGGAAGTAATGTAAGTCATTCCCTTCAACTTCAACTCCTTTTGTTTTGCTTCATTTTGTTTTATATTATTATGTATGATGAAATTGTTTGATATTGCCAAATCTCTCTACTGAGGAGGAATCGAGAAACTTTTTGTTTTGCCTTTACATTGTTTTTTGTTTTGACGCATCATTAGAGTGTCCAAATGAAAATATATATCAAGAGAAAGAGAAAACAAATTACCTACTTTCAAATGTAGTTTAATAAATAATTTTAACTTAATGATCATAGATATATGATCAGTTACATTATAATCTAGTAAAGTTATTGGGTTGATTATATCTTTCATCTAATAATACTAAATTTTCTTAGTACAATTGTAAAAATAAATAAATTCTTAGTACAACGTCTTTGCATTATACTGTCATGTTTGTTCCCAAAATTGATTATTTTCTCCATCGTGCAGGCGTAGGCTCTCAACTGTTTTGGTGCGACTAAAATTTGCGGAGCACTTGAAAGAATCTGTCACATACATTGAGCAAGGGCATATATGAGTTGGTCCAGAGACAGTTACAGACCCGACTTTCTTGGTAACTAGAAATATGGAAGGCTTCGTTACATGGGTGGATTCATCCAAAATAAAGAGAAAGGTGCTTCAGTGCAATGACAAATTGGATGACTATGATTTAATGAATTAAGTGGAAAGCTACATGTCAGCTTATTGTGGTTTACTATACATGAATCGTGGACGACTTTTGTTTCCTTAGGCGGGTAGTTTAGACATGCTTGGATTTTAATGGGACTATTTTTAATTGAAATGCATACCAGATTAAGGTGATGATGTAATGAACCTGGAAATTACTGAATCATGATAGTGTTGTTAAATGTTTAACTGTATTCTGCTTTTTCCAAGGGATCACAGCTGCCCCAGCTTAGATTTTAAGTGAATGATGATCCATTGTGGTCGATTGGCGATGAGACAATGTTTTTAAAGGGTAGCCTGTTTGCAAGGATTTTCGTTTTTGGTCTTGCAACTGCGTAATAATAGTTTAATTACAATTTAGATAGTCGCATGGTGATTAAGTTCAAGTTGGTATCTGAATATTTTGTCCGTTTGAGTTTTGCTCAAATTGCAGGTATTCTAACCAAACCTATAGAAATGATAAACATAAACATTCCAATTTGACAAAAGTGTCACAAATATCCGAAGAGACAAAATGATTGTTACGATATGTGTTCAAACCAAAGTTATTGTCAATTTAATTAAATAAATAAAAAGAGTAAAGCATTTTTAAACATTGAAGGCAGAATTTTTAAAAACTTTTTACCTCTTCTCAAGATTTGGAATTTTTCAACATTTTTATTTAATTCAATTATTACGATAATTATCATAATAACATTTATTTAGTTAATAAATTTATTAGAAAATAATAGGTTAATTCTTTGTTATAATACAACCAAATTTAATTAATTTAAATTACTATATCATTAATATCATAAATAAAAATATTTTTGTTATGATAGAGATAAAAATTATAATTAATTTATAAAAATGATTTTCGTTACAATAAATTTTTAAATTACTTACTCATTATATTATAATATAAATTAGTTTTAATTTCATTTTTTTATGATAGAAACTACAATTATTATTTACGAAAAATAATTATTCTTTAGGCCATGATAAGTAAACCGTTACGGGAAGTTTTTTTTAAAAAGTATTTAACATAGTTACCTATCAAACACTCAACAATATTTATTTTATTAAATATATCATTTGTATATCAATTTTCATCATATAAAATAATGGGTAAATAACAATAAAATGAAATGTGGAATTTTAAAAAAATAAAAATATTTATAGTTTTATTATTTAAATTTAATCAAGATTTGAAATTTTTTAACTCTTTTTATTTAATTCAATTGTTAAACTAACCAACATAATAACATTTAGTTAATATATTTATTAGAAAATAATAGTTTGATTATTTGTTATAAGACAATCAAAGTTAATAAATTTAAATTATTTTATCAATAATATCATAAATAAAAATGTTTTTAGTTATGATAGAGATAAAAATTAAAATTATTTGTCGATTCTTGGTTTCCTTCATAATCACTCTAGCTTTTTTTCTTTTTTTGTTAAGTACATCTATATGATGATGTTATGTTTTGTAAGTAAAATTATGAGCTTATCTTATACCGTTTGAATACTATATTTCACATTATGAAGTCTTACTATATTTGGTTATTCAAAAATAAAATTTACATTCCTTCAACTCATACATTTAAATGTATAGCTTACTATATTCTGTTTTCAAATTATTATCATTCCTGCATCCATTAAAACTTTAATACATCCCAACTAAGGTCTATCATACTTTGATTTATTAATTTCTATTATTAATTTATCTCAAATTGCAATCTTTTTAACATTAAAAAAAAGTTTACTTCTTAATCTAATCACAATTTCCTTACGAAAACAAAAAATATATAACGAAACGTAGCGGAGCGACCCGTGCGTCCGCATGGGTTACTTACTAGTTACTAACTAACCCATCAATCCCACAACTGAAAATAATAGCTAAAATGCTAACTGCACCTTCTTTTATAATACTGTCCCCACCTCCTACCCCTATCAATACCCTCCCCTTCAAAATGGACCTTGTCCTCAAGGTCCAAATCAGGAAAAACCTTCTTCATCTCATCAGCTACCTCCCAGTTGTTCTCATGGTGGGGTAGATCCTTGCATTTGATAAGGACCTTTGGACCTCCTGCCTCCCAGATTCGGTCATCCTTTGTTGCACTATCCTCTCAGGTTGCATTTGTAGCTCCCCATTCTCCCTCAAATATGCTGGTAGAGGTTGAGGAGAATAAGTAGCCTTGATTGATTTCTTGAGCAAAGAATCATAAAACATAAGGTGTATCATACTGCCCACTGGCAGTTCCAATCTGTAAGCAACCTCTCCTACCCTTTGAATGATTTTATATGGTCCATAAAATCTAGGACTCAATTTCTCATTGGGTTTTCTGGCCAAAGATCTCATTCTGTATGGTTGTAGCTTTAGGAACACCCAATCCCCCACTTGTAACACTACCTCCCTTCTATGCTTATTGGCATATTTCTGCATCTGATCTTGAGCTTTCAGCAAATTCATCCTTAGCTCCTGCAGCAACTCATCTCTATCTTTACTCAACTGATTCACTTCCTCTAATTTAGAAGGAATGTTAGCTCTCTTGATTAAAACTGGAGGTTCCTGCCCATACAAGGCCTTGAAAGGAGACATCTTAGCAGAGATGTGGTAATTAGAATTGAACCAGAACTCAGCCCAAGCCAGCTGTTCAGGCCATTGTTTTGGTTTGGTACCTGTTAAACACCTCAAATAGACCTCCAAACATCTATTAACAGCTTAAGTTTGTCCATCTATTTGTGGATGATAATAGGTAGTAGTCCTTTTTAAGTGAGTACTTGCCTTTCTAAACAGCTCATTCCAGAAAATGCTCATGAATAACCTATCCCTATAAAAAATTATAGAGGTAGGGAACCCATGCAATATGACCACTTCCTTAATGAATACTTCAGCCACATCCTTAGCTGAATAAGGATGACTCAATGCAAAAAAATGAGTATATTTAGTCAATCTATCCACTACTACCATGATAGAGTCTTTTCCTTGAGCTTTTGGCAAACCCCCAATGAAATCCATAGATATATTAGACTATACCTTAGTTGGAATAGGCAAGGGCTGAATCAAACCTGCTAGAACCAGAGTGCTAGCTTTATTTTTTTGACAAACTTGACATCCAGCTACATACTCCCTTATGTCCTTCTTCATTCCTTGCCGAAAAACCACACTAGCCACCCACCCTTTTAAAAGTTCTATAGAAACCAGAATGTCCTCCCATAGGTGAATCATGCAATTCCTTTAAAAGTCAAGGAATTCTAAAGGAATTTCTGGACAACACCAACCTCTCCTTGTAATACAGTTTGCCTCCCTTAATAGTATAACCTGGTTTCTCTGATGTCTTTGTCAACAGACCTTGATAAATCTCACATAATTGAGAATCAACCTGCAATTCTTCCTCCCAATCCACCCATCCTGCTTCTGCACCATATAAATTGCAGAAAAAGAAAACTGCCTGGAAAGTGCATCAGCCACTATGTTTTCCCTTCCAGGTTTGTATTGAATTTCAAAATCATACCTAATGAGTTTAGTAGCCCATTTAAACTGCTCCTCATTCAAAAGATTTTGTTCATTCAAGAACTTTAAACTTTTTGATAAGTTCTAATAAAAAACCTCATTCCCAACAAATAATGCCTCCATTTCTTCACAGCTAACACCACAACCATCAACTCCCTCTCATAAACTGATTTGAGTTATGCTCTTTCAGACAAATCTTTACTCCAAAAAGCCAAAGGTTGGTTGTCCTGCAGTAATACTGCCCCCAGTCCTGTACCTGAGGCAATAGAGTAGACAGACCCAACATAGCTGATTTAAGTTGTTCAAAGGAACTAGTAGCTTCCTCACTCCACTTAAATGCATTCTTCTTTAACATGGCATTTAAAGGCTGTGCTAATTTTCCATAGTTCCTCACAAACCTTCTGTAGTACCTAGTCAACCCCAAAAACCCCCTAAATCCTTTTATATCTTTTGGCATAGGCCAATGAGCCATTGCTTCTAATTTACTAGGATCTGCTTCTACTCCCTTCCCTGAAATTAAGTGTCCCAATATTCCAATGACTGCTATCCAAAAGTGCATTTCTTTCTGTTTACATGAAACTTTTGTTGTTGCAGCACCTCTAACACTGCCCTTAAATGTCTATTGTGTTCCACCAAATCAGGGCTAAACACCAAAATATCATCAAAGAAAACCAACACAAATTTCCTTAGGAAAGGCCTCAATACTTCATTCATGAATACTTGGAAAGTTGAAGGAGCATTAGTCAACCCAAAAGGCATAACTAAGAACTCATAGTGACCTTCATGGGTTCTAAAAGCTGTCTTATGCACATTCTTAACTTTCATCCTAATTTGATGGTAACCAGCCCTTAAATCCAATTTAGAAAACCATTCAAACCCCCCAATCTCATCCAACATCCCTTCTATAATTGGAATTGGAAATTGATCTAGAAAATAATTTTATTAAGAGCCCTATAATCCACACAAAACCTCCAGCTCTCATCTTTCTTCTTAACCAAAATTACAGGACTAGCAAAAGGGCTAGTATTGGTCCTAATAATTCCAGCAGTCATCATATCTTTCACTAATCTTTCAATTTCATCCTTTTGATAATGAGGATATTTATAGGGTCTCAAATTGGGAATAGAATTACCAGATTTAAGGGTGATGGCATGATCCTTCTCCCTGTGTGGTGGCAATCCTTGAGGTTCCTTAACACCCCCCCTCAAACTGTTCCACAACTTGCTCCACTGAAACAGGCACTGTTCCAACACTGTTAGGACCTCTCACCGCTTTCAACTCTACCCAAAACCCTTGGTCCTCCTCCAGCATAGTGCCCTTGATCAACTTCAAACTGATGGCAACCTTAATCAACTCAGGTTCAGCCTTCAAGACTACTTTTTATATCCTGAACCTTGACAGCCAATGTTAATTTGTCGAAATTGGCTTCCACCTCTCCTAATCCAACCAACCATTCCACCCTCAACACAACATCAGCTCCTTCTAACTCAAACAAATAACAATCTTGCCTTACTTGTAACTCTTGCAACTCAAGAGGTAAAGCTTTGCACACCCCTTGGCATCTCACTTTGTGGCAATCCCTTACCTCCATAGAATATGGATTTGTGGGAGTAACTTTCAATGTCAAGTCCGTCACTAATTTCATAGAAATGAAATTGTGACTTGCCCACAGTCAATCAATACCACTACTTTCCTGTTTTGAATTTTCCTCCATAACTTTAAAGATTTCTTGGTAGTGAAACCTTCAATGTTATGAAAGGACAGTTGGTGCAATACTTCTTCCTCCTCATCTCTCTCCTCTCTTTGATTCCTATTGAATTCCTCTTCCTCTTCTTCCTCCATGATCATCAATCTCAGCTGCTTGTTCTTACATACATGGATTGGATGATACTTCACATGTAAATCACTCTCCCTTCCTCATATTTTCATTAACTTCGACAGGTGTTAACCTAGAATTTCCTCCTGCCTCTCCAAGGTTCTCCCCTTATTTTAGCTCCCCCCATTGCCTTAATTTTTTCATTAATTTCGACAGGTGTTAACCTCTAGAAATTCCTCCTACATTTCTTGGACCCAAGAAACTGGGCTTCTGAAATGGTTGAGTCCCTTTGATAATTCTTGGCAGATTTCGCAGCACCCTATTTTTTTCCTCCACTTGTCTTGCCTTTAACATGGTTTCCATCAAACTTCTTGGCTCATGCAGCCTTACCTCAGCCCCAATCTCCTCCCTCAACCCTTTAAGGAATATCTCCATCAAGAAAGTTTCCCCCAAACCTTTTTCAGCTCCCACATGTTTTTCAAACTGCCCTATATACCCCTGCATTGTTTCTTCTTGCTTGAGTGCTAGTAATACCTAGAAAGGACTCCCCAAATTCGCCCCCTGGAATCTCTGGGTAATAGCCAACTTGAACCCTCCCAAGATTGATTGGAATTCTAAGATTCCCACCACTGGAACCAGGCCAATGTTTCACCCTCCATCGCCACCATAATCGCTTCCAATTTATCCTCCTCGGTCAATGCTTGCAACCGAAAATACCTCTCAATTTTAGCCACCCACCCAAGAGGGTCCTCTCTCATGAAAATGGGTATTTTGAGATTTCTCCACTTGCTGGCACCCACAACCTCTCCTTCCTTGTCTCTCCTTGCAGCGCCTCCCATCGACCTTGTCTCCACCACTTTCCCCTTCTCCCATGACGCAGCCAAATTCTGAAGCACGGTCTCGATCGAACCCAAACGCGATTCGATCGCGTCCCGGTTCGTCTCCCCGGCCTCGCGAGTTTCTGTCATGGCTCGCTCCACTGCTTCCATTCGCGGGTTCATTTTCTGGCTGTTTTTCGAACCCATTCACTCCTCACAACCCCAAGATTGGAGCTCTAATACCAGTTGATAGAACTAGTTCAAACAGAATAGGAAAAGGAAGATTTTATTGCTGAAATGGAGATAATCTCCTGCAGTACAGTGAATTCGACGTCACTACCCTCCACAACTACCTTCTAGGTACCCTTCCCTCAACTGTAACCTTCTATTTATATCCTCTCCTCACTTACAGTTAGTTATTACTAACTACTCATCAATCCCACAACTGAAAATAACAGCTAAAATGCTAACTGCACCTTCTTTTATAATAGTGTCCCCACCTTCTACCCCTATAATTATCCTTCATGCCTAGAAGCAATATCTATTTGATAAACTAAAATTTGTACAATCAACAATCTGCAAGATAGTATATAGTACGACCGTGCATGCTGAACTGCATACCTTTTTATCTGATTGTGCAGCCTTGAGAAACCTCACCATAAAAACATAAGGAGTAGGAGCATTAAGACGGAACTTTAATTTTCTAAGAATAAGTTTCTCCTGAACAGAATAAATACAACACTTTAGAATATAATTTTAAGTAATTGCACACCAGCAAAATTTTAGAATTATCAATTGTCTGATCAATCTGAATTAGCTGAATGAAAATTTCACCAAAAATGTATCAAGATCACTCTTAAACATGGGGATTGAAAGGGAAGTGTCATAAGAAAGGCTTAATAAGCACTACATACCATTCCAAGCATTTGATCTCTAGTATATGTCTCAGCTGAGATGCTAATTAAATCTTTGACCTGGAACAGACAAGACAAAAAAAATTATCATGATAAAGCATATCATCTTTCCTTCAAAAATAAATGCTTAAAAATGCTTTCTTACCCTAGGATGCCAAAAATCCTCATACTTTGAAGCCAACAAAAGTGTTGTAAGACCAACTAACTGCAAATCGGTCTTTTTGATAGTCACTAGGGAAAGATATTGATCCAACAACGTAACAGTGAGATACTGTGTTTCTGGCATCAAATCAAATTTGAAGTGTACCTACAATAGTCATTATGATAGGTAAAAAAATGACTATAATTCATCAGTAGAACAATAGATAAAGGATAGGACATGATCAAAGAAAAGCCATCTGAAGGCTGATGGAAATCCTTTATTTACTTCAATCAGCCAGTTGATCAAAATGCCCCGCAAATGAGGTGAAATGTCTGTCTGAATTGATATGTAATTTGCAAGAAGTGAACTATGTGCCTGCAGTTGAAAACAATTTAAAAATAGACAAAAACATTGGTTTAGTTTAGAGAATAAAGATAAAATGTAATATAATTTTGTATAGATGAGAAAGCCAGTGGTTTCATGATTAATAAAGATAAAGCGTAATATAAATTTGTATAGACAAGTTATATTCAACGCAATCAACTTTGGAGGGATGCATAGTCCTTGAAAGCTTACAAATATAAAATGTTTGTTGTAGAAAATTATTTACTAATTCTATAATTGGTGGAGCTATTAAAGCCTATAGTGGAATGGGAGGGAAATAGAAAGAGACAAGCATGTTCATAAAAGAAGAAATTTACTCAAACAGAAAAAAGAAAATTAACAAAGTGATAGCCATAAAAAAGAGCTGACATCATAGGCAAGATGAATATTACCTCAGTAACCCAATAGTACAGATATATGTCATCAATGTATTCAGAAACTTCAAGTTGATTGCATTCATTATCTATATTTGGTAGGTTATCCTGCTCTCTAACTTCACCACTTTCCTTGAGAAACTGCAAAATATGTCATTTAAATTTATGGAAACTAAAATAGAATTGCAGTTTCATACATTGAGCATCAACCTTAGATCCTTCAATTAATGAAGTTGTATACGATTTCCGGCGGGAGGATTTTTTCCTTAGAATTAACTCTGACATATCTGTTTTCAGATTGCTCTCTCCAGATGGAAGATGACTTTGATTTGCATTATCAGAAACTGTCAAACTTCTCTCAGGAAGAGACAGAGAAACTGTTTCCTTGTCCTGAGATGTTGCAGTAGTTGATTCTAAATTGTTCTGAGCTGATACGGATTTGTTCTGAGATGATGTTTCTGTAGTTAATTCCAATTTGTTGTGAGATGATATTGATTTAGATTTTAAAGTTCTTTGACCAGTGGCACCCTTGATTGTGGTCTTAACAATAGGCTGTAACAAACAAGGTAAAAAATCAGATTCACACTGTATACACCAAATCTTCAATTAGTTCTCTCGAAGTTGAGAAACAAAATCAAAATGTGGTGGAAGTTATTGACTAACAAGAAAGTTCCTTAGTCATTAAATGAATCAAGCATAATATTTAAAATATGACATCAGTCAATACCAATCATATACATGTATGAATTAAAAGGTTTTCTGCTATATTTACTTCAGCACACTACATTATGCAGTTTAACCTTATTAATTATACCAGCATCATATAGAAATTCCAAATAAAATGCAAAATAAGCACAGATATGAAATTCCAAAGAACTACTGCTGCACCAATCAATCAAATAAAGCAATTACAGACAACAAAGTACAGCTAGCATACCTTCATGGACTTCCTTGAGGATGCAAGTAAAACATTAGGTTGAACCCTGCATCACAGGTGAATTGTATGAAATGAACAATTAACTATAACTAGAAATCTCATCCTCTAAATTATCAATTGATTATTAAAATCTCTTATCAAGGAGAATTTGTTGTTAATGATGAGCATAAACAGGCATTCAGCTATAAATAGAAATAATTATAATGATTCCTATTTCATATATTCTGTAGGTATAAAATCATCCATCTGTCTTCTTGTGGTCTAAGGTCCAATCCTTATTGTCTTTTATTCTTCTAAAATCCAGATAAAATAAATTATAAAAATCAAATGTTAGCACATAGTAGGGTCAGCCTGTGTATTGTCTATGCTTCAAGCCCAAGGGTTAGGGTTATTGCATGAGGGAACATGTTAGGGGCAGTTATAACAGTTATTGGTAGAAAGTAGTAGTAATTCAGTATCAGAATGTGTGCAAAAATGTCATTAGCACTTATGTATTATTAGAAAATGTTCAATATGTGCGTAATAGGGTGAATAGAAAAGATCCATGTGTTTTCTTTTGTGTAAGAGTTTGTGACTTACGGACAGCAAATACTGCAGTATTATAAGTATTTCATGTGATTTAATAATGAGAAAAAGGTTATACACTGTCAGTGTAAAATGTTTTATACCATCATCTAATCACAACCCACCATGTATGGTAAGTTTGTTAAATTTTATGTAATTACTTTAAAAATCATTATAGAACTATTTACTGTAATTGGGTGTTGATATCACACATGGATGTTCTTATTTATAATGAATAATCAGTACAATATAGGAAAACAAAATAAATACTATTAATGAAAATAATCCCTATTATTTGCTAACATAATTCCCTAATTATAAAGATCAAATCATATCTTTAACACTCCCCCTCAAGCTGGAGCATATATGTCATATGAACCAAGCTTATTACAAATGTTGTCAATATGAGAGCCTTTTAGGGATTTAGTAAGCATGTTTGGAGCTGACAAAGTCAGTGATTTCTCCTAAGAGCACCTTCTGTCTAACAAAGTGACAATCAATCTCAATGTATTTAGTCCGCTGGTTGAAGACCAGATTTGGTGCAATGTGGATTTGGTGCAATGTGGATTTGATGCAATGTGGAGAGCAGCTTGATTGCCACATATCAGTCTAGTATCCTAAGTGTCTCCAAATTTTAGCTATAGGAGAAGTTGCCTAAGCCATGTAATCTCGCATGCAACTACTGCCATAACACGGTACTCAGCTTCAACACTGGATCTAGCAACTGTTTTTTGCTTCTTGCTCCTCCAAGAGATCAAGTTCCCTCCAATGAGAACACAATATCTAGAAGTGGACCTTCTATCTGATGGTGATCCTGCCCACTCAGCATCAGAATAACAGATTATTTTGGCATTTCCTTTACCTCCATATATTAATCCGTGACCTGGTGCATTCTTCAAGTATTGAAGGATACGTATCATAGCACCTAATGAATCTCACATGGTTCCTTCAGAAATTGGCTAACCACACTGACTGCAAATGTGATAGTTGGTCTAGTTATAGTGAGGTAATTAAGCCTGCCTTCTAGACGACAATATCTTTTCGGGGTCTTTCAATGGCTCCCCCTGACCAGGATGAAGCTTCACATTAGGATACATGGGAGTGTTGCTCGGGCGACAATCAAGCATACCAGTGTTGGTCAAAATGTAAGGCATACTTCTGTTGGGCAACTTCGATGTCAAGGAAGTACCTAAATGGGCCCAAGTCCTTAATCTGAAACTGACTGTGGAGGTGAGACTTGAGGCGGAGGTCCCTTTGAAGTCATCGTCAGTCGATCGTGTACAATAACAGAATTATTAACAAAGAGGCCAAAAAAATCAAGAGTGCGGGTGAGTTTTCTAATAGAGATTAACTTAAACAGACAACCAGGAACAAATAAGATAGAATTTAAGTAGAGGAAGAGGATGAGTTTGTCCGATGCTACATACTTTAATCTTAGAGCCATCTGTGAGAGTAACAAAGGGCAAAGAATCGGAAAAAGACAAGGAAGAGAAAAATGATTGGTTACTAATCATATGATCAAAGGCATCAGAATCAAGTATCCAAGGTCCAAGAGAGAAGGACTGAGAAACAAAAGCTACAGGATTATCAGACTGAGCCACAGCTGGAACAGGTGATGAAGGTTCATTGGTTGCTCGGAGCTAGAGAAATTCATTATATTCGGCAGCAGAGATAGTGATGTTTGAAGTAGGAGTGGTGACTTGGGCCACATTAATTGACCGAGACTGCTCTCTAGCTTTGGGCCACATTTTGCTTCCACATGATTCCAACCATTGCAGTAATTACAATAAGGACGCCAACAACCACCTCTACATCCTCTATCGCGCTCACCATTATTAGAGGATTGAGAAACAACGGCAGAGGACTCCCCGGTAGACATGGTAGAGTTGCCAAATATATGTGGAGTGGATAGCTGCAACAACTGCTCCTGAACCATGTCATAGGAAGGAACAGTGGGACCTCATAGTATTTGATAGCATAGTATATCAAGGTTCGGTGGGAGTCTAGCCAAAGCAAGCATGATGAAAAATTGACCGCATTGTTTGTAAAAAGTGTCTACATCAGTGGTAACAGGCATGAGAGTAGAACATTCCGCAATCAAGCGATCAAGCTTACCTAGGTATGTCGGCATTCTACAACTTGATGTTCATTAAAGTGGTAAGCACACTATAGAAGCGATGGACATCATTGGAGTATACTTTTTTGGCCTTGGTCCACACATCATAACTTGTTTTAAAAGTATAGTATTGTGCCTGAAGGTTAGGAGCAAGAGAGAACCAAAGGAGGCTGCGTAAGGAGGCATCCCTTTGCTTCCATTAAGCTTGCTTGTTGGTTGGAACATCCGTCAAATTTAGTAGTCAAGTGGTTGACGCGGCCTTGACCTTAGACCTGCAACTGAACAACAACGACCAAGTGCTATAGTTGGTTGTCTCGGTGAGTTTTTTGTACGGGATAAGGGTATGTTTGTGAAAGTCGCGATGGAGGGAGTAGACAATGAAGCCATTACCAAACAGCAACCAAACACACCTAAAAGGAGCCAAACATAACCAAACGGGAGCCAAAAAAGGGTCACCGGAGGAAGAGAAACTCAACAATGGACTCGTCGAAGTGTGGTGTTATGGATAAAGCCCAATTATCTTTATGTTTAAATCCTCAACAACCCAATATCTTATTTCAACAGAAGATGAAAGATATAATAGATTCTATAACAGAAAGATAGAACGAATATTCAAATGATTGAAATATCTCGGCCAAAGATAATGGGCCTCAACCATCATTCTACCAGGATCCAGGTATTATCTTATAAATAGAACATCAGTCATGGTGAAAGGTACACAACAATTCTAACTCTTTCTTTTCCTTTCACACTGCACACACAACACGCCATTCATGTTGTTTCCCGCAGTGATCATCTTCCTGGAGGTGCTTCGTCTCTATAGGCATCTTCAGAGAGAGATAGCCTGATCCCATAGCAAAATCCCAACAATCCTTGCTGGGTACATTCTGTTTCTCACAAGCAGAACAGTGGCCCCATCTGTGGGAACGATAAATTTCGAATCCCATCAACTCACAATGGTCAACACCAGAAGCCACCAGATTGCTGGACATGGCGAACCACGCAGGAATACGAATCTGGAAAACGTGGTAGCAGAAGATGCGGTTTCCCATACCGCCTCTTCCCCAACAATACCACCAGCCCGCGTTCCATCATCAGTTGTCGAGGCAGAACCAGACACTACTCAGCATTTTATCCAGAACGCTTTAAATTCAATTTTGTCTCGAATAGAGAATTTGGAGAAGCGCTATGAACTTCAACGATAGGAGGATGTCCAGAACTTGATCAAGCAGCTGGACAAACGCAGTGCCAAGCACAGACAGGACGAAAATCACCGTTTTCAACGTACGGAACACCAGAGTCCTAATATAGAAGGCCCGACGACAACACAGAACGAGCAACCTCATGCAGCAGCGAGAAGACATGGACCAGGGAGCTCGACACCCACTGCCGAGACCGGCAACAGGGGGCCAATAAGTCAATCCGAGCAAGCCAGAATATCCCATTCTTAGTCACGTAACGAAGGACCTCGGCTCACTCTGTCAACTAGAATCCCAGAACGAACCATTGTTGACAGATCAACAGGAGAAATCACACGTCGGCCTGGACAAGAAAATGATATATATTGGAGGAAATATCGCCGAGGTCATCAGAATAATAACCCATTCATTGATGAAATAGTGGATGCTCAGTTCTTGGAGGACTTCGATGGCTCTTTCTTATCCAAGTATAATGGGAGCCAGGATCCTCAGGTGCATATAGACGAGTTCGACATGCAAATGTATGTCCGAGGTATTGACGAGCCCATAATTTCCCGAAATTTCGCTACTACCTTGACTGGAGCCGCCCAAACCTGGTTTCACACTTTGCCGCTGCATTCTGTCCAAAGTTTTGAAGATTTTGGACAGAAGTTCTTGTTGAATTTTGCAACGAGCAAGAAATAGCCCAAGTTCGAGTTCGTTCTAGGCAAAATACGCCAGCAACCTGGAGAAACTTTGCAGAGTTATATGGACCGATTCAAGGAAGCCGCTCTGCAAGTGCAAGGCCTCGAAGAAAAGGTCCACATGTATCTCATCTCAGCCGGACTCAATGGGTCATCCCGCCTCGCCAAATCCATTTATAAGGATCCTGTGAAATCTTTAAATGAGTTTAGGATCCGTTCCAAAAAATATTTGGAATTGGAACAAATGGAAATTGCTAATTCAGTTCCGAGGGAGAATAAGAAACCTTCACCGCTGAGGAACCGACGTCAGGAGAATGCACAATCTAGCCGACAACCTGCAAATTTGCCTGTTAGCCGACCTCAATGAAATGTTCCTGACCCTGGCTTCAGGCCCAGGAGGTACGAATGGAAATTTGACAAGTATGCTCCATTGAATGCTACACGAGGTCAGATATGGAAAGAATTCGCTTTCACGGAGATGAGGAAAGTAGAACGTCCTCGACCGACAGTAAGAAAGGAAGGATTAGACTACTCCCAATATTGTGACTTTCACAATGGACCGGGTCATACGACTGACCAGTGTTGGGAACTTCGTGATGCGATAGAGAAATTTTTTCGTGAAGGCAAACTGCGGCAATATGTTATCCGAACCCAAGGGCACCAAGGCAAAAGGAAAAGTCAACAGGAGAATAAAGACCGGGATGACAAGAGAAGCAAAAAGGATGACTTCCCAGAACCCGAATTTGAATGTAATGTGATTTCGGGGGGCATGGGAGGTGGAGGTGACACTGCTAATCAGCGAAAGAAATATCTCAAAGAAGTTATGTCGGTAAGGGATCAACCGAGATTCAAGGAAAGCAGCAAGAGATCCGCGCCCCCACTAATTTATTTCACCGAAGACGACATGAAAGGTGTAATGCCCAGTCATGAGGACGGTCTTGTCATAACAGGGACCGTGGCTAACTTTCGAGTCAAAATAATATTTGTTGATAACGGTGGCTCGGCTGACATCATCAACCTGAGTGCATTCAAAAAGATGAACTTGAAAGAAGACGACTTGAAACCATGCCAAACCATGTTGATAGGCTTTAATGGTGGAGGCACCGGTTTGAAAGGCGTAATTGACCTCCAACTTACATTGGGAACAAAGGAAGGTTTCAGGATAGACCGAGTCACATTTACTATTGTCGAGTTCACCTCACCATATGATATTATATTGGGCAAGCCCACACTTCATAAATGGGACATATTGATGTCCACCAAGCATCAGAAGATGAAGATGATCGGACACATCGGCCGAGTCATTACAATCTGCGGTGATCAGAAGGAATCCAGACAGTACTATTTTAATACAATCCGAGAAACTGAAGGCGGCCCATCCTCCCCACCTCGTATAAGGCAAGGAGACCTGGCAGAACAACAAATCGAAAGAAAATCATCCCGAAAGTCGGTCAATCTTGTGGAGCTAGATATGCGAGATATTGAAGAATGGAGGCCAGAACCAGTAGACGAGCTTCAGGATATTCAGATCGGAGGCTCCCCAGAGCAGATCACGAAGATAGGCAAACAGAATGATTCACAGACCAAAGGCAAGTTAATCCAGTGCTTGAGGGAGAATCAAGATGTGTTTGCTTGGAAAGCTTCCGAGATTCCCGGGATCAAACCTACATTCTGTTGTCATAAGTTAGCCATGTATCCTGATTCTAAGCCAGTGGCATAGAAGAATAGGAAGCTAGGCCCGGACAGAAGGCAAGCATTGGAAAAGCATATCAAAGAATTGCTGGAGGCCGGGTTCATAAGAGAGATACAGTACACCACTTGGCTTTCCAATGTGGTGATGGTGAAGAAGTCCAATGGCAAATGGCGAGTGTATGTCGATTACACAGATTTGAACAAGGTTTGTCCAAAGGACTCGTACCCGATGCCGAGTATCGATCAGCTAGTGGACAATTCTGCCGGATTCCAATCGTTATCTTTCATGGACGCTTATTCCGAATACAATCAGATACCCATGTACCCGGATGATCGGGAGAAAATGGCATTTCGAGGCGTAGAAGCAAATTATTGTTATGATGTCATGCCATTCGGGTTGAAAAATGCCGGGGCCACTTACCAACGGATGATGAATAAGGTTTTCGCCGATCAACTCGGACGCAATATTGAGGTATACATCGATGACATGATCGCCAAGACAGATTTAACTAGAGACCATATCCGAGATTTAGAAGAAACGTTCTGCAAACTAAGGCAACACAATATACGTTTGAATCCTTTGAAATGTGCCTTCGGGGTAAAAGCCGGGAAATTCCTAGGTTTCATGTTGACCCACCGAGGAATAGAGGCAAACCCGGACAAATGCAAGGCTGTACTCGAAATGCAATTCCTGCTAACAAATGTGAAGTCCAACAGCTGACGGGAAGAATGGCTGCCTTAACGTGGTTCCTTCCAAAATCCGCAGAAAAAGCCCTTCCCTTCTTCAAGTTATTAAAAAAGGAGGCCAACGTAGGATGGAATCAGGCATGTGAGGAGGCTTTTCAGGAGATCAAAAGGTGTTTAGCTTCACTCCCAGTACTTTCGAAGCCGGAGCCTGGAGAAATACTGGTCTTGTATCTCGCGGTTGGAGAAGAAGCTATAAGTGCTGTTCTAGTCAGAGAAGTGGACAAGTCTCAGTTGCCGATATATTTTGTGAGCCGAGCTCTCAAGAACTCGGAGTTGCGATACCAGAAGCTCGAGAAGGTGGCCTTTGCTCTGCTCACAATGGCTAAAAGGCTTCGCCCATATTTCCAAAGCCACACCATCGTCGTAAGAACAAATCAACCCATCCGGCAGGTATTACACAAGCCGGACTCAGCGGGAAGAATGATGAATTGGGCCATTCAATTATCAGAGTTTGATATCAAGTATGAAGCCCGTCACGCCATCAAATCTCAAGCTCTGGCCGATTTCATGGTTGAATTAACCCCGACATTTTCCACCCAGCCGGAAAACAGTGTGTGGAAAGTGTATGTTGATGGATCATCTAATTCCAAGGGAAGCGGAGCCGGGATTATTGTTGAAAATCCCGAGGGGGTATCACTCAAACAATCACTGCAGCTTAACCTTCCGACGTCTAATAATCAAGCGGAATACGAAGCACTGATTGCCGGGTTAAAGCAAGTCAGAGAGCAGAGAGCATTGAGAGTCAATGTCTTTACTGATTCACAACTTGTTTCAGCACAAATCGAAGGAAGATATCAAACTAAGGGTCCTTTGTTAGCAAAATATCTTGCTAAAGTGAAGGAAATGATAGCCGAGTTTGATGAGGTTACCGTTGCCCATATCCCGAGGGAAGAGAACGCTCGAGCCGATATATTATCAAAGCTAGCAAGTACAAAAGGAACGGGTAATCATAGAACAATCATACAGCAGGAACTCGCTCAACTTGCATGCATCATGGTTGTCTTAGTAACCGAAGACTGGAGGAGGCTGATCATCAATTATCTAGAGCAAGGGATAGTCCCGGATGAAGGGATAGAAGCGAAAAGATTAACTCGAGACGCTTCTATGTATACAATCATAGATGGTGAATTATATCGCCGAGGCCTCCACACCCCATTGTTACTATGCTTAAGCTCAGACCAAGCAGAGTACGTACTCACCGAGATACATGAGGGCATTAACGGCCAGCATATGGGTGCGAGGGCTTTAGCATTAAAAGCTCTTCGTGCCGTATATTTTTGGCTGACAATGAAGGCAGATGCAGCAGAGCACATGAAAAAATGTGACACCTGTCAAAAGCATGCAAAGATATTGTGGACCCCCCCATCCGAGCTAAACTTAATCACGGCACCATGGCCTTTCTACAAATGGGGAATGGACCTCCTAGGACCATTTAAAGCAACAGAAGGTCAGATGAAATGGTTAATAGTAGCTGTGGACTACTTTACCAAATGGATTGAGGCCGAGCCTTTAGCCACCATCACCTCGGCCCGCGTTCAAAAATTCTTTGAACGCAACATAATAACGAGATTCGGAATTCCAGCAGATATCGTCATTGATAACGGGACACAGTTCACGGACAAGAAATTCCAAGAAATGATGGTCGGACTCCACATAAAACATCACTTTTCATCGGTAGAGCATCCACAGTCTAATGGCCAGGTGGAAGCAGCAAACAATGTTATTCTGGATGGGTTGAAAAAACGAATGCAAGAAGCTGGCCCGAACTGGGTTGAACAGCTTTATTACGTCTTATGGGCATATAGAACCACGACCCAAACAGCCACCCATGAGACTCCATTCAGAATGACGTACGGTTGCGAGGCCATGATACCTGTGGAAATCGGTCAACCTTCATGGAGGAGGCAAATGTCGCATACAGACAATAATACAGCATTAGCCCCCGAGCTTGATTTGATAGAAGAAGTCCGAACTGCAGCACATCACTGAGATTTACGCATGAAACAGATCTCAGCTTAGAGATTTAATAAAAAGGTAAAGCCGAGGTCCTTCAAAAAAGGCGATCTCGTATTACGGCGAGCAGATATCAGAAACAAGAATGCCCGAGATGGGAAGTTAGCACCCAATTGGGAAGGACCGTACCGGGTTACCCAAAATTTGGGACAAGGAGCATACATCCTAGAGACTCTTGAAGGCAAACAAGTCAAGCGCACGTGGAATGCCGATAAGCTAAAGATATACTACAGTTGAGAGACGACCCATGTGTTTCCCTTTAGTTGGCTTCGAGCCCGTCATTGGGATCATGGATTATTATTACTGTGTGTTTCCCCTTAATTGACTTTGTCTTTCATGGGGATCACGGAATAATACTTTCACGTGTTTCTCTTTAATCGATTCATAAGCCAGGATCCAGGCGAATCTTTCATAGAGATCGTGACTTATGTATTCATGTGCTTCTCATTGATTATGTAATCCGAGGAATGTAAACCCGGTATAAATTTTTCATTGAGATCATGAATTTTTATAATCTTTGAAGAATAATAAAATCCTTATTATAAGGAAATTATATATACATTGTGCACAATTTATGAGGGCTTAGTCGTTGTTATGTATTAACTCGACCTTGATCAAGCCGGTGTAATTATTTACTCATGGATGAATCATCGGTTATATCTATATCAAAAGAATTACATCCGTAGATTAATGTTACGAAATACATTAACAGTTGTTAGGACAGGAACTCGGTTCCAAAAAACAACATTCGAACTAGTGATTCGATTGAAATACTTGGCCGTTGGAGCCAAAATAACATTCAAGCAAGCAAATGTGTTCCAATCGGAAACGGTAAACCGAGATGAATATGATGAAATCGAGGTGCATTAAATAAATTGTTCAAAGTAATCAAGTTAGAAACAGAAGAAATATTGTTTCAAAACTCCCAAAATATTACATATAAAATCGGCATCTCGGCCCTTCAAGAATCTCCCCGGCTCTAGTTTTCATCAGGTAGGTTCGTCGTACTCGGATCGTCTTCTTCACTATTTGAAATAGTTAACAATTTATTGCCGCCAACGTATGACTTGAAATGCATACCTTAGGTGTTTAACTCAAGACCGGGGTTCAGGAAACGAATATGCTCCAAAGCATTGTTAAAAGAAGCTTCAGTAGATCGTGCTAATTGCGACCGCACGAAAATAAGCTCGTCGGTCATTTCCTCCAGGTCTTTTGATTTCTTGGCTTCAAGAGCGATTAATTTATTGCATCGGACAAGAGCGTCTTCAACCTTGCCCCGAGCTGAAGATAATTCGAGCTCCAGTTTCGCTACCTCGGCTCGAGAGGACTTGGCTTCAATCTTAGATACCCCCAGCTCGGCTTGGGAAACCTCAAGCTCGGAGGCCATCTTTGTCACCAACTCTCAGGCTTCCTTGGTTTCGGCACGGGAAACCTCTAGATCGGCATGAACAGCCACCGCCTTCTCTTGAGCCAGTTCTAGATTCTTTTGAAGTTGCTGGTTTTCATCTCGAGATGCTTCGAGATCGGCAACCACCCTACAGGCTTTCCTGTTTAAAGTGAACAAGCTCTCAACCAAGGTGCCACCCTTCAAAGTCGCTAGCTCTTCCATATCATTCAAAGAGAAGGGCACCAGCTTGGAATATCTCCTCGACGCCCGAGCGACTTTAAAAAAGTCCTGAGTAACACCCTTCTCCCAAAGAGTTCAGGGTGCCAATTGAAGATGCTCCTCCAAGGGTTCGGACACGGGCATTGATGCTTCAATCCTCTGAGGTTCTGACAACTCGACAGGTGGAACCTCTGGAATCACATCCCCTACGGATGGATCAAGGTCAATAACTGACATCTCGGGTGCCGGTGAAGGAGTTGGGGCAGGAATATTTGGGGAGGCAGCCGGAACAGGTTCAACATTAACCGGGGGCCGAAACAGAAGACTCAACCTTTCTTTTGCCTTTATCTCCTGTAACCTTTCACTTCTTTCGTGAATGAAAGGCTACCAGGTGGTCGGGCTTCGGAATCGGTGCAGAATTTTCCATTCCAGCAGCTGCAAAGAAAACAAACAACAAATAACCAAGAAAAGAGGTAAAATAGGGAATTTTTGTAAGAAGATGCAACCTTGAGCTTCTCGGAACATATTAATTTGAGTAAGTGTCGATGCTTCTACGTCGGACAAACTAGTTTCGTCAGTCCGATAAGATGCAAGAGGGTTGATATGGTGTTCCTGGGTCCAGTAGAGCGGAAATTTCCACTCAACACCAGGTAGCTCTGGACCTCGGAGGAAAAATGGTTGTTTTCCGGGTTTGGTAGCAACTTTGAAGAAATTGTTTTTAAAGTTTTTAAAAGAATCAGTAAAGATGGGGAACAAATGACGACCAGGGCGGCTCCGAAAGGAAGTCCACCCTTTCCGAGTTGAGGGTTCTCGGCCAGTACGGCCGGTTTGAACATTAAAAAAGTATAAGAAAAGAGGAACCATGCAAGCAATATGTAATTTGGCGCACAGATCCTCGAAGGATTTTATAAAAGCCAAAGCTATTGGGATGCAATTGGGAAGGAGCCAGGTGAAGATAATTCAAAAGCTCCATTTCAAAATCTGATAAAGGAAATTGGATTCCCAGACGTGTAACCACATCTTTGCAAAAGAAGAAATAGTTAGGTTCACCTTCCCCGGCACATGAGCAAATAGGCTCATCCGGGGCAAGAGGACGGATAGAGAACCCATCCTGATTGCCTATGGGGAGCGCTGCTATATTCCCCGGGGATAAGAAAGAAGAAGTACGAAGTACTTCATAGGTCACCCAAGGGAATTTGGTGATCAAAGAAGGGGATGGGTTGTCGGGTTGAGATCCTGCTGATTGAGACTCGTCAACCATTTCCATTGATGGAGTTTCCATAACAACCTACGACAAAGTAAAAAGAATAAATTAGTAAAGGATACCTGGAGGTGTAGTTGAAAGAGGAAGGGTTGAAGGAAAGGCCGATGCTTGATTAATGCGATGGAAAGTCGGTATTAAGACCCCTACATTCGGTAGTGATGACCGAGGAATTCTAGTGATCGCAGGAGTGAGTTTTCGGACCAGATTGTGACGACATGAGGCAAGAATCTCACCAGTTCGCTCATATTGCCCAATCTGGGCATAATAGTGAAAGTCATCCATACATCTTAAGCAGGGCTCAAAATGAACTTCATGGGCAAGTTCTAAAGGGTCCAAGTCAACAAGTGGAGAATTGCTATTAATGGCTGGAGAAGAACTTAAACGTTCAGACACATTTCTAAAAGATTTCTTATTCATAGAAGAGTGTAAATTACTCAAAGAAGGGGTAAACCTAGGATTGACAGAAGTTTGTTCAAGAACCTTATCAGCTAGAATTTCTGAGGAACTCATTCTACTATAATCTGAGCCTATACAGATGCCTTTACGTCTATGAGTGAAAGGAATATTAGGTTGAGGTTTCTTTGAAACACCAGAACCCCCAAAAAATTTTAACAAATCCTTTTTCTTTTCGTCATCAGATACATGAATACCCCAAAACCAAAATGCAGATTTGGGGGAACGTTCTTTCGAACATATGCTTCCTCCTCAGGAGTAAGCTTCACCATAGTGACAAAAGGAAAATAGAAGAAGGAATGACCTAGAACAAATGCTTAGTCTAAAAGAAGCAGAAAATGCATATCGAAGAAATGTGAAGAGAAGAACAAAAGTTGAATACAAGAAACTGAATAAAATGCGAATATAGTAAATACCTGAAAGTCTTGAGAAATTTGAAACTTCAGAGGGTGTTGAAAGGAAGAAGAGGGGGCAGAAACAAAGGACATAGAAAGGTGAAAAAGAAAGGCGAAGGCAAATAAGGGGAATAAGGAAGTTGAAATAGCAATAACCACTAAGAAACCGCTAGCGAAACGTTTCAAAAAGGTAACCTCCAAAATATGACCAAACACTAAGGGTATAAGCGACATTTCCCGAGCTATGCAAGGGGCAAAACAGGAAGAAATTTTCAAGCTCATGATGGGGGCATGGGAAATAGGAACGGCGCATTAAATGATCTGAGCAATAATTTTCGTCAAGAAAAGAAATGAAAAGACAACCTTTCGTATCTTCAAGCAAAAATTCTAGAGTAAACTAGAAGATTTGAAGCTGGGATCTCTGATCATAAAATCTTTATCGAAAGAAATAAACATATAACTCGGCCCTTTAATGGAACCCGGACTGATAGCGGTTACGGAGCCCGTACGGGAAAGAACATTATGTAGCTTGGCCATAGTTGGAAATGCGTTCCATATTAATGGCCGAGGAAAGATTATGTATTCCGGTATTGAACAGGCAGGAATAAGACACATCGAGATAATGTAAACTCGGGCTCATCCATCAAGTACATCCCGGTCATCCAGAATGCTAAATAACCAGGCTAAGGGGCATCTGTTATGGATAAAGCCCAATTATCTTTATGTTTAAATCCTCAACAACCCAATATCTTATTTCAATAGAAGATGAAAGATATAACAGAAAGATAGAACGAATATTCAAATGATTGAAATATCTTGGCCAAAGATAATGGGCCTCAACCATCATTCTACCAGGATCCAGGTATTATCTTATAAATAGAACATCAGTCATGGTAAAAGGTACACAACAATTCTGACTCTCTCTTTTCCTTTCACACTGCACACACAACACGCCATTCGTGTTGTTTCCCACAGTGATCATCTTCCTGGAGGTGTTTCGTCTCTATAGGTATCTTCAGAGAGAGAGAGCCTGATCCCATAGCAAAATCTCAGCAATCCTTGCTGGGTACATTCTGTTTCTCACAAGCAGAACATGTGGGCTTGCCGAAAAAGTGTCCACGCACTGATCTAGTACAGGTGCGTAGATCCCACGCACAGGGAGGTGGCGGCGTATAAGAGCGTGTGCAGTGGAGATAGACAGTGCAACTTTGGTACATGGGTCACCAATAGGTGGCGAGTCTGGTCGCAGGGGTACTCCAGTAGTCAAACTAGGATCGCAGCATTTACGGGTACTGCTCACCCGAAAAAGCAACGCTGAGAAAAATTAAACCTAAATTACTGATATCATATTGAACTGGGCAAAAAATCCAAAATAATGTTTTTTAAATAAATAATTACAAATTTGGTGCTGTTTGAAAACTATTTACCAATATGGGGTAGTCAAACACGCCCAAATTGGGCGTGTCTCCCCCTGTTGTGCCACGTGTCACGCTACAGGAATCGGTGGTGTATGTAAACTTCGAACGGTCATAACTTTTGATAGAAATGTCCGATTGAGGCGTAGTTTGTCTCAAAACGCTCAAAATTGAGAGAGGAAGGCCAACACTCGAAATTGAGAGAGGAAGGCCTAGGCAAATCCCTGACGGGAATTTGGTCAACTATTTTTTCCAAAAAATGCCTCTAAGTGCCTCAAAATTAGGATTTAGGATTCAATCATCCAAAAATTTCCTTTTTGTCTACTTTTTTAATTATTTAATTAGTTAATTTAATGCTATTTTTTATTTTTTTAATTACTTCTCTTAATTTTGAGCGATTTGACATATCGTACACCTCGATCGGACATTTCTATCAAAAGTTATGACCGTTTGAAAGACATATTATACGCCTAATTTGAGCTAATTTTTTTGCAGACATTAAGATGTAAAAATAAAAATATCAACATAAAAAATCATAGGTGAATTAAAAATTATATACATATTTAATTATATACAGTAATGAATTTGAACATATTAAATTGAATTTTGACTCAAATCTTAAAAAAAAAAGTTAACCAAAATCAAAAATTCAAAAAGTGTATCTAGACACAAGTTATTTTCATGAAAAGTAATGCTTCGTAAAATTAAAATAGATACCATTTTTATGAAATTCAGTTATAAAAACAATAAATTATCAAAAAATTAGTCCAAATTAGGCGTACGATATGTCCTTCAAATGGTCATAACTTTTAATAGAAATGTTAGAACGAGGTGTACGATATGTCAAATCGCTCAAAATTAAGATAAGTAATTAAAAAAATAAAAAATAGCATTAAATTTAACTAATTAAATAATTAAAAAAGTAGACAAAAAGGAAATTTTTGAATGATTGAATCCTAAATCCTAATTTTGAGGCACTTAGAGGCGTTTTTTTGGAAAAAATAGTTGAACAAATCCCCTTTGGAGATTTGCCCAGGCTTTTCTCTCTCAATTTTGAGCATTGGCTTTCCTCTCTCAATTTCGAGTGTTTTGACACAAACTACGCCTCAATCGGACATTCCTATCAAAATTTATGACCGTTTGAAGTTTATATACACCACCGAATCCTGTAGTGTGATACGTGGCACAATAGGGGGAGACACGCCCAATTTGGATGTGACCCAGGGGGGTGTCACGCCCAATTTGAGCGTGTTTGACTACCCCATATTGATAAATAGTTTCTAAACTGCACCAAATTGGTAAATATTTATTTAAAAAACAATATTTTGGTGCTTTTGCCTATAGAACTATTTACTGTAGAAAAATTTATAACTTTTAGGGAAGAGGGAGACACATTTATTTTAAAAAAAAAATTACTCAACCTATTACTTAGAGATTTTACGTTATGCGGAAATACGAGAAAAAAATATTGTACACAGTTTTATCCTTACATAGGATTCAAACTCATGACCAACAAATCACCAAGATGTACAACAGTAACAGAGGTGTCAAGGCTTGCCGAATTAAAAATTGAAAGAAAGTGAGATCTAGAAGAAAATCAGGGACCTAATGAGTATTCTGATTCCTGATGTCTATTTCAACTATAGGCTGTAACAAGTTCAAAATTCATAGGACATAATGTTACTGTAATATGATAATTCTCTTGTCTAGGTGGAACTACATTAAGACTCTGCTCTTATGATGGATTTTGTTTCATGGAATTAGCAAAGACATTCATCACAAGATCAATTAGTGTAATAAAACTAGTAATATAGTGGTGTAAAATTCTGCAGAACAAATAGTCAAATTCATTTCAATTTAAAAATATAGTGTTGATGTAGCTAATTAGTATCAATTTTCTGGACATATTAGATTTGATAACAAATGAAAAAGGGAAGAAACTCAGTTTCATTAACCAACTCAATGTTACAGTTTGATATTATAAGCTAAACTGTTAGTTAGAACAGTTGTCACTAACTAACGAACTGAGTAAACTAACTCATGTAGAGTAACTACCTGGGACTGCAGATATTCTGCAGTCCCCTTACAAGTTACAATACTCCAATTAGACATTACCTCATAATTGTATAGGCTAACTAACTAGATTCCCCAGTTTTTCAACTTGAAGACTCGTCAAATAGATAAAATGTACCAGAAGTGCACAATTTACATAGAGGAAGAAGGAACTAACTAATGATTAATTATTACTTACATATGAACAAAACCATCACTCACTCGATACTTCCATAGATGGCTTCTTGCGTTAATCAGTTGGGAACTATCTCTTCTGTTTGTGGTTGCCTTTGCTGAAATCAATAGTATATTAAGTTTAATTAACATAGCATAGCCGCATAGGTCAATTCATTGGCATTTACAAAGTGATTATCTATGTCGTAGCTTCTTACTGGGGAGAGTAGAGCACATTGGTCTTTTGCTGTTTGAGAACTTCTAACATTTTCCTGAAAGAAAGTAAAGTGGAATTATATGAAATGGAAAAAGATTTTGAAAAAAAAATATAAAAAGAAAAATATATGGCAATTTGAATAAGCACAACTATATGGCAGAAAATTATTTTATTGTCAATGTCCACCCTCCAGAAAAGACAAACAATAACAAGATTATATTACCTTTGTGTTACTGGGATCTTCCCGGTTTACCCTTCTCCTCGATCCTGGTAAAGACTTCCTTGATGAGCTTGAAAGAGACAAGTTGTGGTTTCAGTTTATAGTTTATTAATAAAACTCACTTGAATCAACAAAATGGCATATAAAAAAACCTTGTAGCTATAGGCTTCCTTGTAAACCTAAAAAAAAGATAAAAAGATAAAAACAATTGCAATATAATTTATGTAATGAAGTGCTTCGAACCATAAAAATCAACCATTAATAACTTCAATTCCCAATTAAATGTGACATAAACAAGAGATGGGATCCAAAGTACCTGTCCTTTGCGGCAATAACTGATTGGCCTCCATTTGTATTATTCTTCTGATCATCTATAGGGAAAAAGATATCTAAAGGATAGTTTAACATACAAACCACAATAAAATATTTAAGAGAAAATTAGTCACCTTTATTGAGTGCATCTAACTTAACATCACTTTTTCTTGTATATCTTTGCACCCTTCCCTGATTGGAACAAGAAAAGTGATCAGTGCTTCATAATTGTGTAGACCCAAAGAAGTTTAAATTGTTAATATTTTACATTATATGATTCCCTTTCACCATCACCATCTCAGCAAGAAAAAAGAAGGATAAGTTGTACCAAGTTAATGTTTCCAAATGGTAGAAAATGATTCAAGGGCCGACTTGTTTAATTGAAAAAAAGTGATTCTATGATGCAGCTATTTTAAGAGCTTTCGAAAAGCAGAAAAACAACTCTTTTTCAAAAAAATTACACATAATTATATATTTGAAAATATCTTTATAAACAAACTGAGATAAAATAGAAGTGTGAAACTAGGGTTCAACTCATATATGCTATTATATGCTTGGGTGCCAATAAATCAAGCTACTGTAAAACCAGACTTCTAACCACCAACCACCTCCAAAAGTTTATGTTGTATATATGATAATGATTATTTGTTAGAACAAACAGTTCATTTATTTAAGGAAAAGTTTCCTGGCCTATCATAATAAAGCTCTCGGCGACTGTTTGGTTCAACTTATTTTGGAGAAGTAATTGATTATTTTTACCAGCTTCCTAAGAGAGCTTTTAAAAAATAAGGGATTACTTCTTATGATTTAAACTAATCCAAATATAATATTAGTTTCAAACCACATACTTAGGACATTGATGTTCTTTTCCAGGAAATGAAGAAAGTAGTGAATTTTGTTGGGTACCGAGCAATCACACAACAATCGAGATATGAGAAAGAGAGAAAGAGAAGAAGAAAACAACACAGAGTTTACCCTGGTTCACCCAATGTAGGCTACGTCCAACTATTCATTATATTTCCTTACACACTCGTACAATTGTACTCAGATTACAAGGAAATATATAGGCTTAGAAACCCTAAGTACTGTAGCTATTCATGAACCCAAATCCAAACTACAAATAATAAAACACGAGGCCAACAACAATATTAGGCCTAGAAAAAGTCTCGGGGGCATTGTCCCTTAGCCCCTGCCTACTCACCGAGGAGCAAGGCCCCATGCATATTTGCTGACGGCACAGTATGAGTCATAACCAACAACAAATTTTGTATACCCGCTTTAAACCTACAACTAAATTAAAAATGCTATGACCAGATATGTTGGCTTGCTCTCTAAAGATCTTGGTGACTGTTTGGTTCAACTTATTTTGGAGAAATAATTGATTATATTTACCAGCTTCCTAAGAGAGATTTTTAAAAATAAGGGATTGTTTCTTCAGATTTAAACTAAACCAAATATGCTATTAGTTTCAAACTACATACTTAAGGCATTGTTGTTCTTTTCCAGGAAATGGAGAAAGCAGTGAATTTTGTGTATCCGCTGCAAACCTACAACTAATTAAAAATGCTATTACCAGATATGTTTGCTTGCTCTCAAAAGAAAAGATGCCAAGGCCAAGGGGAACATAGAAAAGAAAAAATCCAAAAATAGATGAAGAGCATATAAATATATGTTTTTATACAAGACACCTTGTGGATTATAGAAACAAAGTTCCATTCGTTGAGTCGTGTTAGGGTATCAAGAACATTAACTAACACCAGTAAAAAGAGTATTCCTTTACATCAAGAACTGATTAAGTTAAAAAAAAACATGGGCTAAACAGAAAATTGGAATACCTATATAATTAACTGGTTTACATACCGTGAAGGATTTCCTCAAAGATAAGACATAAAATCAAATAATGAAGAAATCATTAGAGGAAATAAAGACAGAATTAATGTTATCTTATTCAAGCAATTGTAAAGAACATTGCATCAATCTCTGTTTGAGATAAAGCACCATCACAAGATAAGCTTCTATAGAGATTGAATTTTTAATCTCGAAGGTCCACATAACAAAAATATGAAAGTTGCTAAAATATAAAAACCATTAATGTGTTTTCATCCAAGAGCTTAAGCATCTCGGAGGGTTGGTTCTGCATAGTGTCAACATCTCTATGATCATCTCTAATCTCTAATGTAAAGGAATGTTACAAATCCTTGTTGCCCCCATTCTTCTAAATGAATGTTAAGTTTCAACGCACGGTAAGGTGGGCTTGTACATTGTCCACTCATCAAGACTAAAGTTAAATTACTTAAATATAAGATCATTCATTTGCTATTACCCATTAGCTCAAGTGTTTTTGAAATTATATTTAGATAGAAGGACAAAGACAGAATAGACAGATTAATAATCTAAATTTGACATTATTTGATGTGCTTTCAAGACTAAATATCCAATGCGTGAAAGGGCATGTTAAATTAAATATAATATCATTCATGTGCATTCACCTATCAACTTAAGTAGTTAAGTAATATCAATTGTTGAAATTAGAGGATTTAGATAGGAGGGACAAAAGGATAGAATAAGGTACTTAATAATCTCAAACAGACATGACTTGATGTTATATACAAAATATACACTACCCATACTTATGCTAATACTAGACTCCTAATCCTAATTAAATAAGAAAACAGATTATGAATTAAATATGAAAATTACTTCTAAGGGGTCATTTAATATACTAAAAAAATTACTTCTAATATATAATAATGATGTTATAAGATATTTGCTGGCCCCTCAAGCCAAAGCTAACTAAGCTTTGAGCCTGTTAGTTGTTACATTTAACAAGAAAAGAAAATTAAAAATAATTTGCAAAAATGGAGCTGAACAGTGTTAGGCAACTACATTTGAGACATAAGCAAGACAAACACGGGATTAGGCCAGACATTGTCTAGAACTAAAGACAAGACTGATGGAAAGAACATATGGATA
Organism: Glycine latifolia; assembly: GCA_013407115.1. Lineage (NCBI taxonomy): Eukaryota > Viridiplantae > Streptophyta > Magnoliopsida > Fabales > Fabaceae > Glycine > Glycine latifolia. The sequence continues at coordinate 24,223,690 of CM023955.1, forward strand.
TAACCAAACAAGAAAAATCGTTCGTCCAATGGAGCCACATAGCAACGGGAAGGTGGTGAATTGGGACAAGGGGGTGGATATAACCAGAGTAAATAGGTTAAACTAAGTTCATATCACGCATGATTGTGAGCAAGGTTGACTTTTAATGTGATATGAGGTGATACAAAATACTTATATAAACCCCTATTTTATACTATACTAGACATCCTAATTAAGTTAAATAAGGAAATATCCATGAAACTATTAGATTTCAGCTTAAAACCAATTGGTACTAAGTGAAGTTTTCCAACAAATATATAAGCTACACTCAAGAATTGAGGCAAACAATGCGGGACTTCCTAACACCAATTATCTTGGTTCTTTGCCTATTCTAGTAGGCTCGCCTGTTTTGGCAGACATCTGTAGAGGGAAGTCCCACATTGCCTGATACCATGTTAGATTTCAACTTAAAATCAATTGACACTAAGTGAAGTTATCCAACAAATATATAAGTTACACCCCGAGAAATGAGGTAAACAATGTGAGACTTCCTAACAGAAACATGAAATTGAAAACCCTAACCACTCTAAGATACAATAAAAATATCATGATAAATTTTCTACATATTCTAACAAAATCAATGGTGAAAATGTTTAGGTTGCCACTAGATATTAGAGAGCTATCTATCAGAATATTCCAAAACAGAACATTTCACGCAAGAATGCCATCAATATTAAAGAGCTTCTTCTTTTTTATAACTTTATAATGTACAAGATAAGTTGAGTTTCAAAAATAACTTCCAAAATTCTATTAAAACAGTGAAATATTACCACCTCCCTTGTAACTTTTTCTCAATCAGACATAAAGAAGATTCTTACTTCATTTTTGAGCTAGCAATGCCAACAGCTGTTGTGAAGTTTTCTTGAACATTGCTTACATCAGCCAATGCCTTTCTCACATTTGTGTTTCCTACTAAAGCCGGAATAAGTGAAAATGAGAAGTGTGTAATGACAAATTTGTCAAAATTTTAACAAGAAATAGTTCAGTTAATACTTACTAGAAGTACCATATTTGCCACTTCTTTTATCCACTACTACAAATAGGCCTTTTTACAACACAGAATCGACGATGGTTGTTTTATAACCGTCTTTGTATGTCACGCGGTGGTAATTTTGCAATTAAATGGAACTTTACAAGGATGGCTTATCATAAAGAAGACGGTTATACAAAGACCGTCGTAGTTTTTGCCTCTTTCAAAGATGGTTTTTTTAATGCCCGTCTTTGTTTTATTTCATTTTATTATTTCAACCTTCTTTTTAATTAAAAAAACGCGCCTGTGCCCTAGTCTCCTACCTCTCTTTGTCGCGCCTTCTCATCGTCTTCCATACTCCCTCTCTTTGCCTATGCCCTCACTAATCCCTTTAGCTTCCAAATAGGGAACCTCGAAGAACCTCCTTCCTCAGCTTCTCGTGCCTCTTCCTCTCCCATAATAAGGGGCTTTTCGTCACGCTCCTTCCCACCACACTCTCCACTCTCTCTTGCCGATTAACCATTTCTCCTCCTCCTCTTCCGCCTCCGCCTCCGCCGCCTCAGCCGCCATGGTTGGTCAGGCGAAGGACGAGGTGTACCTTAGCGTGGCGATTCCAAGTGCGTCCGTCTCTTTGAGACCATCCAGGCAGAGCAGCGCATGCAGCGCCTCTCGCTTTCGTCGGATCCTATCAAGGTCACTCTCCCCGACGACAACGTCAAGGACGCGAAGAAGTGGCTCTCGACGCCGCTCGACGTTGGCTCTGTTGGCTGTTTGTTGTGCTTTTTTTTTTTAATGTGATTGTGGGCTGTTTGTTGGTTCTATTGTGATGTTTTTGTATGTATTCAAATAGAAAGTGAATGTTTTTGTTTAGGGGTTCTATTATGATGCGTTTTACAGGGACTTGGGTCTCAATGACGATCACTTTAAGCAGATTGAGGCTGGAGCATTGAAGGCTGTTGCGGTATTCTTCTGCTTCTTCTTCTTCTTTTTGTTATTTATGTGTTTCTGCTTTTTCTTATTTATATGTTTTTTTTAATATTTACTCTGCTTATATGGCTATTTATTGGGATTATATCTGGTTACTGTGATGAACTGTAGCTATAATACTTAAACATTTTTCTGTTTATGTTGATGTTGATTTCTCCTTGAAGTCTTGTGTTTTTAAGACTTATTAGAGAACCTTTGTAGTTGAACAGTTGCGTGGAGTGTAATATCAAGTTGTATTCCAAATTTTGGTGTCTTTGTGTATATTTTCTATATCTGGAAGTCTAATGTTCACCAGGAGTATATTTGGAATGTTTTAAATGGGGTTTTGATTTGATTTGTAAACCAAATCTTGGGTTTGGAATGTTTAAAGAAAAGGCAATTATTTAGTTTTTATGGAAAATGCTCTTCTAAAGACAATTTTTCTCCAATTTGAGTGCAAGTAATGGTGTGTCCATCCTTGAATTATAGTAGGTTAAGGTCTCAATGCACTTTAAATTGAATAAAAGGTAGATTCTCATACACTCTTACTCAGTTTAGAGACAATTTCACTTTAGAGGGGTCTTGTTCAATTTTTCTAAATCCCATGGATTTGTTGCTTTTGTTTTAGGAGTTGTCTCACATTTGGAATGTTTCAGTCAAAATTGATTTGATTTTTAAATTTAATTATTATATTGATTGACTGTTCAATAATGTGGTGTGATCTATTTTGCTGGCCTCACGTAGTGGGATAATGTTATTATTGTTGTTGTTATGTATGCATTGCTCATTATTGTGATAAACATTACTTTTGTGTTAATATATGTGATGGATGATGAAGATTGTATTTACAGGAAAAGCAAACCTTTGAGCGCATTGAAGTTACACGCGATCAGGTACTTGAGATGTTTTCAGATAATAAGTTTAAGGCAAGTATAACTTTTTTTTCTGTTGCGAGGGTGGGGTGGGGTGTGGATAAGCTTCTTGTTTTTATGATCTCATCTATTGTTTTTTGAATTACATAATTATATTATCTGAGCCATGTTTCCTATTTCCTTCCACCAATAATTTTTTATATCTCACAAATTAACAATTTAGTGCTTTGGCTCTGTGGTTATTGTAATCATATTAAGATTATCAATGATTTGCCTGCCGACAAGACTATCACAGTTCAGAAAATCTAGTGCAGGACCTAACTGTAACACTAGTAACGATGAACTTGGCCATGGGAAGAAAAGGTAATGGTTTATTTATAAATCTTATCTATTTTTTTAAGAGGCAGAGAAATATTATTAGAAGAAAATGGATTTGCCACAAGCTGTGGACAATCCATATACAAAAGGCTGCATCATGATTCATGAAGCCTTTACCCAGAAGTTTCCCGTAATAATACCATAACCTGTTACATAGGAAGAAATTACTTAGATCATCCAATCCGTACCTCGGTAGTCGATACAAGTAAAACAAAGCTCCACTGTGACAGAAAAAATATATATTATATTTTGGTCTTTATATATAAGAAAATGATCAATGAATCAATCACTAATATTTCTCAAAGTTATAATGGTGTTAAATTAATCCGTATATATGATATTTTTTCTCATTTTATTGTTTTATAAAAAAATAAAATCATTTTAATTCCTTCATATAAAATAAATAAATTTTGATCACAACATTTCACCTTTATTTTTTGTTTTAGTTCTTTCATAAAAAAAATTCATAACAACTTTAATAAATAGTGAGAACTAATTTTTATTTTATTTTTCATATAAAAATATATTCTTTTATATAAAAGTGTTTTTGCTGAATATAAAAGTTTAAAATAAAAAAATGAATTAAGTTCTGATATTAAATTATAATTTTTTTTTAATATTTACGAGCCTTGCATTATTTCTATTCTAGTCAAAATGACAAGTCCTAGACTCCCATTCTCAACAAATTTTCAGTATTATCTATTGCAGTTCCATGTGGAATGAGTAAATAACTAGCTAGTAGTTGTTAATAGTGTGTTATAGTATTTATCAGTGCTTTTGTTCGTCTGCACTATGCTACATGCTTACTGTGGTATTTTTGAGATAATGTGTGGATGTTGCTGCTGTCTCTGTTATGCTTAGAGCAGAATTATGTCTGCCTTGAAGACTATGAGAAAAGACCACCAATGATAGAGGCTTGAGGGTGGCAATGGCACAATAATGTCTGCTCTCCATGGTGTGCTGAACATTCAGCTGCAGTACCTTGTGGAATAAGTAAATAATTAATTCATACTTATTAATAGTATTCTAAAGCATTTATTGGTGCTCCATCTCTTTTCTACATTGCCATGCTACTTACTTCACATGGTTTTTTTGAATTTTGGAGAGTGCTTCTATCTGTGTCAATGGCTTAATGGCATCTGAAATCAGTTTTAAGGAAAAGATGAGCACATCCATTTCTGTTTAATCATCCCTATATAAAGCCAAAATGCTCAAACTCCCCTCAAATTTCTTTATTGGCTCTGTCAGTGTGTATTGGAGGCTGAGTTTCACTGGGGAATTCTTGATGTGATAGTGAAAGTATCTTTACCCATTTGTTATCTTCTTTTTATGTTCTGTTTTCTCTTTTTTCTTGCTCCTCTCTATTCATTTTGAATGATGCTAATTTTATATATATATATATATATATATATATATATATATATATATATATATATATATATAAATATATATAATTTTGTAATGTAATATGGCATTTTCCAAATAACTGATAGCGATGACACACCTATTGCTAGTAGTGCTCTATTTGCTAGTTATTAAGTGTTAACCAATTTTTGTTAAAACTGGAGTACCTTATTTTTGTTTATTTTAAACCTACTTCAATAACTATTTTACAAGCTACTTTTCCTTCTTTTCTCATATAAGCATTAAGCTCCTTAATTTTTAAAGCATTTTTCTCCAAATGTGTTTAGTTTAGCTTTTGTTTTAAAGCTGAAGAAAAGCCAAAAAAAAGTTAGGCCAAACACTACCTTATTATAGGAGTTTCTTAAACTGACAGAAAGCAATCTTTTTCCATTTACTTAATACTTACTTGGAAATGGAATCATCAGGTCATATCTCCAAATGTATTTAACATGGATCTCTATGGGTGCAATCTGGTCATGCTGCAAATTATAGGGAGGATATGTTTATCTTAGAGGTATGTTTTTTCCCCATATTTATAAATGCTTGTTTGTGTAAAATTGTGGGTTGGAGGCCATATCTTTTTATCTTGCTGGATTGGAATCAAATGAATCATATTTGTGTTGATGTATCTTATTGCTCATGTAATTATTACCTTTTTATGAATGATCTGCACGGACGTGGGACCATTTATGGGGATGTTGGAAACTAATAGGTTTGTTGGAATTTCTATGTATCTCTACTACAGATTTTAGGTTTACAAAGCCTGGAAAGTACATTTTGCTGTGAAAAGTACAAAACCTTCCAAGTAGACATTTTAAACCAATCAAGTTATCTGACCAAAGCATTTTTTCATAATGTGAATTAGATTGACAAACACGAGTTTGGGTTGAAACAAATGAATTGCCCAGGGCATTGCCTAATGTTTTTATTTCATTTACTGTTAAATATTTTTTTACCATAAAATTTGTTATAGTGTTGGTAATGGTTCAGAGCCAAAGGAAAGGAAAGATTGAGACACTGGACTGTTTTTTGAGTGTGTGATTGTGTGAACTGTCAACAGTTACTGCAAAAAGCAACTATGGGGTTTGATTGGTCTTATGGAAGATGAGGGACATAAGGTTAGACAGATAGAAAGGAATCTGAAGAACTCAAGCTTTATAACACCCCAAGGGGAAGTTTGATTGTATTATAGTGTTCCATTATTTCCAACATGGTTTACGTACCTTCCGTTCTCAGTACCTCGACCAAACTTTTTCATCAAAATCTGATTGCTTTCAGGAACACATTAACTGCTCTTTTTTTCTTGAAATTTCATATAATCTAACAATATTGATATTTGACTTTGTGCAGGTTCAATATCCAAGCAGTAGTGATCTCACACATCCCAAGGATTCAAGGTTTGCCTTGCTTATTCTAATTTGAAATTGGGTTCCATGTCTGTTTTATGTTTCATATATTCATGATTTCTTGTTGTACAACTTGCATAATTCTCATGTTCTTAATCTTTATTATTCTTTATTTTTTGGTCAATTTCTCTATCCATTGCAATTTGTATTATTATTTTAAAACTATTTATCTATCTATGCACTTGCCCTTCATTTTATATGCAGATCTCTCTCTACTTTGTTATTCTATTAAAGTCTGTCTTGTCTTTTTTCACCTGGGGGTGTGTGTGTGTGACTTGGCTGGCCTTGACAAGTTATGTTCAGAGGAATTTTTAGCACATGCTTTTACTGTCAATTGCCTCAAGATTGGACGGAAATCATCCAGGGTTCTTGTCACTAGAGGTGAAGATCACGAGGTCAATCTTTGGGCTATTGGCTAACCTAATGCCATACTGGTTTGTTTGTTCTTCTCTCCTCATCTCTAGACAAGGATTTCATTGTTCTTAGGCATTGTTTTCTTTGTGCCCTTTCACATGGAAATTATGTTCAAAGCTAACTTGCACATTAAATGGTCACTGAGGAAAATGTTGTTTGGAAGCTTTTGCATCAGAACTTCTTGTCAAGGTAGCATTAGATTAATTTCAATTATACTTGATGTGTCATCGTGACATCATCATTTCTATTTCTTTTATTTAGGCTCGTTCTTACATATTGTGAATATGCTCCTTGTATGTTGGGCTTTAGTGTAGTTGGTTGGAATCAAATGTAAACACGCCAAAAAATTTAAAGGCTAGAATTATCCCCTTGTTTTTTTTATTTGTCTTTTTGGCATTCTTATGGTATTTATTTCATGAAGTATGAAATGTATTGTTTTCTCAGATGTTCAAAGAGAGTGGATTGCATTTTTTTTTCTTGGTTCAGTTAAAGACAACACAACAGTTGTAGCTTATTGGGATGTCCCCTTGGCCCTTTTAGACAACACAACAAGTGTAGCTTACAAAGGCCACACTCGAGGGGTAAATGCAATTAGGTTTACCCCGGATGGGCACTGGGTTGTTTTAGGTGGATAGGACAATACTGTAAAGGTTAGAATTGACTTCCTTTTTCTTGATATTAATAGAGTCAGATTCCATAACATGGTTATTTATCATCAATGTACATAAATAATTTGAACCTATCTATTATCTCTGTTTGTTGAAACCAACATGCTTACAGAGCCTTCCTTCAAACTTATATATGACAGATTTCAAAGAAATACTGAAATAGTTTGTATTATTGTTAAATATTGTATGTCAACTATAAAAGAAGAAAGTAATCAATCATATTGAACCATATATAGTTGCATCTTGCATGTTTTGTCTCAAATAATCATATATAGTTGCTCCATTTTGGGGAGGATGTAATGAAAATTGGTGGGTGAAATATATGATGATGGATACCCTCAAAGATAAAGATCAACTTCAGCTGTCTACTGCCGCAACCATAATATAATGTTTCATGAAATACTGGTTCAGTTAGAGAGAACAAATAAAGAGGTGAACATAATAAACATGATAATTTGAGGCCTTGAGGGTATACACATAGTAGTGGTAGTAAGGAGGCTAATTTTGTGGTTGTGTGTTGTTTCTGCAGTCATTTGGTGCATTTGATTGGAGGGAAATGCTTGCATTTGCTTTAAGGATGTCCTTTGCCATATACTTGCTTTAGGATAGGATAATGTTTATTGGCCTTTCTTTGTTGTTGAGCTTATGGTTGTTTCAAAGAGTTTCCTGCTCCTAGTGACACAGAGAGATTGGGCAGCCTTACTGCAAAGCAATTTCATAAGGTTGGAAACTATGTCTTCTGTGCAATACTCTCTCTGATTTTAAGCAAGAAGCCAAATTATGCTCAAATAAGGTGGCATGTGATCATTTGTTATACAACCGATTCTTTGAATGATTATTTATAGGATGGATGAGATGCACTTGCTTCTTTCTTTGCTTGGGTGGTTCTTGCTCTACTGTGTCTCATTAACACAACTTGTGAATTCTTTTTGTCCTTAATGCTATTTTTTTTAATCTCTTACCTTTTAATATATTATATGAAATGAAATTTTGATTTAATGAAAAAAGTATCACCTTAGGAATACTGTTTTTTGAGTTCTTAATTTGAGGAAATGAAAAATTGTAGGTCCACTTTTCAAGATGTATGGATGTCATATGAGTGTTTATCCAAAAGTGAGTGAATGTCTTCATTCTTCTAATCACCTCTGACTGTGGGCACACAAGTTGGGTGGCTAATTGCTGGTCTGATATTCCTTTATTCTTGTGTTGTTACAGTGTGCATGTTCCTTTATTCTTGTGTTGTTACAGTGTGCATGTTCCTTTGGTTTGTCTAACAAAGTCGGTGTTGTTCCTCATTGTAGATCTGTAGCTACAAGTGTGCTTAAGCTGATACTCTCTGAGTGGACAACATTCACAAGTGGAAAAAATTATAATAGTGTTGGTATGCTAATAGTGTTTTGTATATAGCAGTGTTTTGTATTTTCTCACAAGTGGACAACATTCACAAGTCCCTTTCTTCATCTCAGGATTGTTAACTTTCAGAATATATAGCAGTGTTTTGTATTTTCTAGCTTTTTGCTAATAGTGTTGGTACAATAAACTGCAATTTGAAATGTTTCTATTAGGTTATGTGATGTTGTAATTCCAATAGAAAGTGTTAAATGGCTTTAATATTTGATGTTGTTTTAACGGTTGTATGTTATGCATTCATAGGACCAAAATAATTTAAAAAAATTTATAAACAAACAAAAATGGTTATTACGAAAAACTGTCTTTGTATGTTGACATACGATAACGGTTTTTCGTAAATAACCGTCTTTGTAGGTGTTTAAAATTAAAAAAAAAGCAAAATAAAATACAAACAATGACGGTTTTTTGGAAAAACCCGTCTTCGTATGTAGACATACGATGACGGTTTTTCTTAATAATCGTCTTCGTTTATTTTTAATTTTAAAAAAATCAAAATAAAATACAAATAATGACGATTTTTTGGAAAAACCCGTCTTCGTATGTAAACATACGATGACGATTTTTCTTAATAACCGTCTTCGTTTGTTTTTAATGTAAAAAAAAATCAAAATAAAATACAAACAATGACGATTTTTTGGAAAAATTCGTCTTCGTATGTAGACATACGATGACGGTTTTTCTTAATAACCGTCTTTGTTTGTTTTTAATTTTAAAAAATCAAAATAAAATAAAACAATGATGATTTTTTGGAACCGTCGTCGAAAGTACCCAATTTTCAACGACACCCATAACAACGACAGTTAAACAACCGTCGTCGTATGGCCTAAATAACCGTCGTCGTAGGCTTTATTTGTAGTAGTGATCCATACTTTTTTTGAGACCGCCCTTCACCATCAAAGTTGCATAATTGTTATACATATGGAGTGTATGCAAGGACAGACTCAAGAATACAAAATATATGGACATTTTCCAAGTATTTACAGATTGTTGGAGCATTCAGAAAGTATTAGAAGTTTATTACCTTCGGATTACCGGTACTATTAAGAATAACCCCTTCGTTAGCAACCACAGTACTCCTGTATAAATTGTAAAAGGAGGAGAGAGAACATATAGATAGATCACTAAAGTGCTTTTACATATTTCAGGAATATATGGAACATCTACAGGAAATGAATATCATTCGGGTATATGTTGTCATGGTTTCACAAAAACAACTGTTTCAGACAATGACATGAAAAAACATTAAACAAGGCAGTAGCTTTGGACTCCATCGTATAAAAGATACAATCGTGGAACAAGCCTATTTAATTTGAACCACAAGAGATCATAAAAACAAGTTTAATTCTCAAAGCCAGCAAACTAAACTCTCTTCCACTGCTCCAAGGAAATTAGAGGGCTTCCCTATTTATCTAATATCTCAAAAGAGCAAACAATTAACCAAAACCACCATGACATCAGCAGATTTCTACTCTTTTTCACAATTTCAGAATCTAATAACAACTCGTGAAGCATAAATCAAATTATTTGAAGTCAACAAAGGCACCATACCTTGCAGTTGCACTTGCCCCTGATCCTTTTGTAGATGTCCTAAAGAAACAATCAGCATTAGTTATAGAAAACATATATTTACTATACATTCTCAATCACACAAAAAACAAAAATACTCACATATTCCCATCACCAACTTTAGTCCGGTCAATTTCTGAAAAAACCTTGAAGTTCTTGCTACCCACTGTTCAATATACATATACATATTAAATCCCCAAAAACATATAAAAATAATAATCTAAATGTGTAGTCCAAAATAGGAAAATGACACGTGGCCATTATTGTGGGACCACCGTACAAGTGGACACCCTCCACGTCAGCACTGTCACATTAAATAGTGTTTATTCATTCTCCAAGTGTCAACCCAGACACACTTGTCCGGGTTCCTCGTCAACCCTACTACAGGAGCGCGAACACGGACTATTGCAGGAAAGATAATATCTATTGCGCATATCTTTATATTAACAACATATCAAACATGCCTATATATTCAAATTGGTGCAACCACCTTATCTTATCATATCCTAACAAGTTATCTACAAGCTGTTACTTATCTACAGGTAACAGTATATCAATAAGGTACACATTATCTTATATTTAAATTAGATAACTGTCTGCTATTATCTGTTATTATCTTATCTACAGATTACTAACAAACGAAAGCCCAAAGGCCATACTCCACACTATAAATACAACCCTATAGGTTCACTCTAAACACACCTTAACACAGTACTTGAACGTATTACTCAAGTTATTCATTCTCTATATCTTATGCTGAGTTCTCACACTCAGTTATTCTCTTATAAATTGATGTACTTACTTGAGTGTCGGAGTGTTTTTCCTCTGTTTTGCAGGTTTCTCCTCTAAGCAAAGCCTACACATCATCTGACGTGCAGAATTTGAAGTCCACATTGGCCACGCCTACCTCACACGTGGAATTTCCAGATTTTGGTAAGAATATTTGGCGCCCACCGTGGGGCCCAGGTAAAACTTACCCTGTGGCCTCTCACTCAGATCACTCGTCGGTACGCGTTCATGGTCAGCATACATTCCAGTGTTAGACGCGACACCCCTGTCGATGCGTCTAACCCCCCGCAGACTACCATGACGAACACTGACACCATTCAGCAACTCCAAAACTGCATGGCGGAGATGGAACTCAAGTACCAGGAAGAAATCCAAAGGCTGAAAGCTGACCGCGATCAACACGAAGCCCGGGTGAGACAACTCGAGAGAAACGAACGCTCTTCGATCACCCAAGAAGAACAGGCGCAAGGCGAGTCACATCCTCGACAACCTGTCAACCCTCCGCCTATTCGTAGCTCGACGTAGGGCTATCAGATGGAGAGGCATAACACGCGACGCAATCCATTTGTCGATCGTATCATGGAAGTCAACATCCCATCCGACTGGAAACCTCTGCACTTAGAGAGGTATGATGGCACCACAGACCCAGATGAACATCTCGATGCTTTCCTCTCACAGGCGAATCTTTACACGAACAACGAGGCCATATTATGCCGAGTGTTCCCTACATCTTGAAAGGGAGCAGCATTAGCATGGTATGGTGACCTCCCCGACCGGTCCATCGACAGTTTCGACACCCTTGTTGAAAAATTCAGCACACAATACACTACTAGCCGAACTCATAAGATGACATACGCCGCACTAGCAACATTGCGCCAAGCCAATAATGAACCCCCCCTCAGGTTCATGGAATGATTCGCGCATGTCTCTTCTCAGATCAGAAACCTCAACCCTGAGGTCGCACTACATTCCATGATGCTGGCCCTACAACCTGGTAAATTCGTGGACAATCTATGCAAGAAACCTCCTTCTAGCATGGATGAAATACGCGAAAGAGCCAAAGGTTACATTCAGATGGAAGAAATGTCGAAGTTCCGCAACGAAGTCCAACAAGTTGGACAGAAATGCGAAAAACATGAGGTATCCATCACAATCCACCCCCGGAGGTCCGGCAAGAAGCAAAGGCCGCATAAGCCATAGCTTCTCCCCAAAGGACCCAGGTTCGAGAAATACACTCCCCTGACGGTCAATCAAGCCATGATCATGGATGAAGCCTTCAACACGGAGGTACATGTGACATTGCCAACTCCCTCTAAACAGGGGGGAAACCCTAACAGGTATTGTTGTTACCATCGCGTCACTGGTCATAACACCGAGGACTGTGTTGCATTAGAGGATAAGATAGAAGAACTTATCCAAGCGGGGCACTTGTCACGGTTTGTGAAAAGACCTGATAATCCCCCACCAGCACATAGGCAAGAGGAACGACAAGAGGATCGTTTCAGAAACAATGACAGATGCAGAGATGGTGCAGAAGATCGAGGGAGGCAAAGACAACAACAATCTACACGCGAACGTCAACCCCCTCGCCAACAGGAAGAGGAACCCGTCTAACACATTCGCGATGTAATTCATACCATTGCGGGTGGTTTCTCATATGGAGGATCGTTAAGTTAGTCTCGCAAGAGACATTTGCACTCCATCTGGGATATTGACATAAACTCTGTCAACACTCTCCCAATGCGGAGTTTACCTCCCATCACATTCACTGACGCCAACTTTGAGGGAATTAACCCTATTAATCAGGATGACCCCATGGTTGTTTCCCTCATAATTGCCAATTTCAAAGTGACAAAGGTACTCATTGATCAGGGCAGTTCTGTTGACGTCTTATATCTAAAGACCTTTCAGAAATTGGAGATCTCTTCCAATGCTATACAGCCTTGCTCAGAACCCCTCTTGGGCTTTGCAGGAGAAAGAGTCGATACCCTGGGGTATGTCGATCTAATGACCACCTTTGGTCAAGGTTCACTATCCAGGACCTTTACGATCAGGTACAACATTGTGGATGTTGACACATCATACCTTGTCCTGATCAGTAGAAAGACTCTCAACGAGCTGGGTGTTATTGTCTCTACGCCTCATCTAAAGATGAAGTTCCCTACCATGACAGGGGAGATTGTCACTGTGAAAGCAAACCAGAAGCAGGCTAGACAGTGTTACGCCGAAAGCCTAAAAGTGTTACCATATCCTTCTAACAGGAGGTCAGACAGACATGGTACCACTTTGGGGGGTACTACCCGGGTCATGAACGTAGACAGAGAGTCTATCCCCTATACACTGATGGTCTATGCAGTTCACCATGATGATACCTTCGATGTGGATCCGCGCGATGATAATATCGACAAAGGGCCAAAATAGATCGAAGAATTATTTAAGCTGCAACCCTGGCCCAAACTCGGAAAGTGCACACAGCTTAGCAAAGAGCTCACCAGTCATGAGTACAGACATCTAGCTGATGTACTCCGCAAAAACGCATCTCTGTTTGTTTGGCAACCGTCTGACATGCCCGACATTGACCCTAGTGTCATATGCCACAAGTTAGCGATATGTCCACAGGCCAAACCAATAGCACAAAAAAGCGAAATATGGGAGAAGAACGGCGAAAGGCGGTCAAAGAGGAAGTAGACAAACTGCTCAAAGCCAACTTTATCAGAGAAGTCAGGTATTCTACCTGGCTCGCCAACATTGTCATGGTCAAAAAAGCCAGTGGCAAGTGGTGCATGTGCACAAATTTTACAGACCTCAACAAGGCAAGCCCTAAGGACGCATATCCATTACCCAACATCGATAGACTGGTCGACGGGGCGTCCGGGTTTCACATCTTAAGTTTCCTGGATGCATATTCCGATTAGAATCAGATCAGAATGCACACCCCTGACGAAGAAAAGACGGCCTTCATCACTGAAGATGCCAACTACTGTTATAGGGTCATGCCCTTTGGTCTCAAAAACACAAGAGCTACATACCAGCGATTGATGGACCGCGACTTCAGAAAGCAGATCAGATGCAACGTCAAGGTCTTTGTGGACGACATGGTTATCAAGTCTCAGAGTGTAGCCCAACATGTAACAGATCTCGAAGAGGTATTCAAAGAGATTCGGAAGTACGACATGCGTCTCAACCCGGAAAAGTGCACATTCGGGGTAGGCAGCGGCAAGTTCCTTGGCTTCATGATCACACATCGGGGTATTGAAGCCAAACTGGACAAATGCTCGGCCATATTACAGATGCATAGCCCGGCTAATGTCAACGAAGTCCAGAAGCTGAATGGGAGAGTAGCAGCATTATCCCGGTTCCTTTCGAAACTTGCCGAGAAAGCAAAGCCCTTTCACAAATTGCTCACTAAGACAGCACCATTCCTTTGGGATGACACTTGCGAGCAGGCTTTCGAGGCTTTCAAGAAGACAATCGTTGTGCCGCCTGTCTTGAGTAGACCTCGACAGGGGACACCGTTGCTCTTATACCTCTCAGTGGCAGATGAAGTCGTCAGCTCGGCACTCATCCAAGAGGAAGGGAAGCGCCAGCTCCCTATCTACTTCACTAGCCGCATGCTACATGATGCCGAGAAGCGCTATCAAATGTTCTAGAAGATAGCCTTGGCATTAATCACCTCTGCCAGATGCCTTAGGCCTTATTTCCAAAGGCACCAAGTGATAGTTAGAACTAACTATCCCATCAAACAAGTACCGCGGAAGCCGGAATTGGTAGGCCGGATGGTGGCATGGTCGTTTGAACTATCAGAATTCGACATTCAATATGAGCCACGTGGTCCTGTGAAGGCACAATTAATGGTGGACTTCCTAGAAGAATTCACCGGGAAAGACAAGTCCATCCTGGATTGGTGGAACCTTTACGTGGACGGAGCATCCAATGTACAAGGAAGTGGAGCAAGCATTATACTTGAAGGACCCGGTAACATTTCGCTGGAACAAGCTCTCAAGCTTAACTTCAAGGCCTCCAACAACCAAGTCGAGTACGAGGCACTCATAGTAGGACTCAAACTCTCAAAAGAAGTCAGGGCCTAATATTTGAGATGTTATTCCAACTCACAGCTAGTCCAAGGACAGATAGCAGAGAAGTATCAAACTAAGGAAGCCATACTCCTCCAGTATTATCATTTGGCCAAAACCCTTATTGATAGCTTCCAGTGTTTCGAGATGTATCACATACCACGAGAGTAACACTAGGGCCTACTTGCTATCTAAGCTGGCCAGTACCAAAAAGACCGGGCTCCTCAAAACAATTATCCAACAAACACTTCAGAAACCCACCATTGACACCCCAGCGGTAATGGCTGTTGAATTGGAAGAATATACTTGGATGACTCCCTATAGCAATTTCCTCATCAAGGGAACTCTCCCCACAGATGAAAACGAGGCCTAACGTCTAAAGCGGAAAGCAAGCTACTACGTCATCATTGATGGTGAGTTGTTCAAAAGAGGGTTGACAGCGCCTCTGCTCAAGTGCTTGGACAGCTCGCAGGCAGACTACATCCTGAGGGAACTTCATGAAGGAATATGCGGATTCCATATAGGAGGACGATCCTTAGCCACCAAGGAAGTACGAGCAGGATACTATTGGCCGACACTCAGGATGGATGCCTTTCAATTCACACGGAGGTGCAAAAGGTGTCAGGAATTTGCGAACATCCCACAGATTCCCCCTGACAACCTTCATACCATCTCCACTCCTTGGCCCTTCGCTATGTGGGGCATGGACATCTTGGGACCATTCCCTAGAGCTCCTGGGATGGTCAAGTTCTTGCTGGTGGCAATCGACTACTTCACCAAGTGGATCGAGGCAAAGCCACTGTGAGAGATTACAGCCAGTGAAGTTGAAACCTTCTCCTGGAAATATCTCAATGCCGATACGGTCTACCCTATGCTATCGTTACTGACAACGATATGTAGTTCAAGGCACAGACCTATGAAGACTTCCTCACATGACTAGGTATCAAACACCTGGTCACCTCTGTTGAACACCCCCAGACCAACAGTCAGGTGGAAACAGCAAACAGAGTCATCCTCCGAGCCCTTCGCATTAGACTTGACAAGTCCAAAGGTCTCTGGAGGGAGGAACTACCCAGCATACTCTGGGCTTATCATTGTACATCTCAAAGCACTACAAAGGAGACTCCTTTTCACCTGACATATGGTACTGATGCCATGATCCCCGTTGAGTTAGGGAACCTTCCACTAGAAGGATGCTTTTTGAGGAATAGTGTAACGAGGACAACATGAGGGTTGAGCTGAAAACTAGTGAAGAACTTCGAGACTTAGCCAGAGTCAAGGAAGAGGCGACCAAGCTCTGCATGACAAAAAGATATAACTCCAAAGTTCAACCTCGAACTTTCTAGCTAGGCGACTTAGTCTTACGTGTCCGGGGGTAAGCCAGAGAGGATCCTCGTGTAGGCAAGCTTGGACCAAATTGGGAAGGCCCGTTTAGAGTTGTCACCAGCCTGGACAACGGCGCCTACAAACTACAGGAACTCAGTGGTAAAGACATTCCAAGAACTTGGAATGCTACCCAGTTCTACTTCAGCTAAGGAGTTCAAGGCCGGATGGCGTACTCTTTTTCCTATTCAAGTCATTTTTCCCACCAGGTTTTTAACTTGAAAGGTTTTAATGAGTCCTATCCGAGGAATAAACAGAGGGAATATGTACATTTAATGCCACATTAA
>CM023955.1:24240414-24270976 GCA_013407115.1 Glycine latifolia
AAACAGAGGGAATATGTACATTTAATGCCACATTAATAAAACATATACCTTTTATCTTTTATTCATGTCAATATTTCAGGATTTTGACTATGTTCAAGAATTATCGCCTGATTATTCTCCCAGGTCCAGCTTCAGCAAAAACCCAGGACCATGTCTTGGTACTTGTCAAGGTCCGACCTTGGCAAGCCTTACTAAAATCTAGGGCGGATGCGTCCTGGTAGCATCCAAAGGTTCACAAAATTCTAGGGCTCCCCTAGGAAGACCTTTAGCAAGACCCGAGGTCCGTCCTCGGAAGAAGGTTAATAAATCCATTTAATTGGTGGACCTTATAAAACCCGGGATCCGTCTCGGCATGAAGACCCGAGGTCCGTCCTCGGAAGAAGGTTAATAAATCCATTTAATTGGTGGACCATATAAAGCCCGAGATCCGTCTCGGCATGAAGACCCGAGGTTCGTCCTCGGAAGAAGGTTGATAAATCCATGTAATTGGTGGACCTTATAAAGTCCGGGATCCATCTCGGCACGAAGACCCTAGGTCCATCCTCGAAAGAAGGTTAATAAATTCATATAATTGGTAGACCTTATAATGTCTGGGATCCGTCTCGACACGAAGACCCGAGGTCCGTCCTCGGAAGAAGGTTAATAAATCCATGTAATTCGTGGACCTTATAAAGATCGAGATCTGTCTCGGCATGAAGACACAGGGTACGTCCTTGGAAGAAGGTTCATAAATCCATCTAACTGGTTGACCTTGCTAAAGACCGAGATCCATATTGGCAACCCAAGAATCCGTTCTTGGCCACTTACAGGTTCGTAAAACCAAACTACGGTAAACCATTAAGGTTCGTAAACCCTAAAGCTTTGGTCGACCTTCCTAAAATCCAGGGTGGACGCACCACTGGTACGCTCTCAGCAGCTCCAAAACCCAAGACCATGTCTTGATAAAAACAAAACCCAAGATGGAAAACTCCACTGGTATCAACTTTGAAAAACATGAGGTACAACTATGTCTACCCTCGACATATGTTATCATTGTCATATTTTTTCCTTGCAAGAATATAAGTTCTCAGGAATATAATGTCCAAGATGCATGCTTGGCACACAAAGATCGGGATCCGACCTCGGTCTCTTAAAACCAAGAAAACTCTTAGTATTATTACAAACTATGGAACCTCGGCGCGGTCAACCATAGCAATCATCAGATTTCAGCACGGTCTATCTTTGATCAGTATAGTTATCAACAGTCCCCGATAACTTGCAAAGCTCAAGGACCATCCGTGGTTAACCTCGTAGTCACCCCATTATCCATTACAGAAACAAGAGGCATTTAAAGCTTTATCCTGATGATTTTAGCATTCATAAATTATATTCGTGCAGGAATACGAGCCATACAAAAATCAAGGAGGAATATTTGATGTATCAAATCCCAAGAAACATTCTTGGTACTAATTCCTATGGAATCCTAGCACCATATGATCATCTATTTTGCAGGAATAGCTGCTTGAGGTCCGCCCTCTACAATCCAAATCCAAGAAACTCTTGGTACTTCAGAAACTTGTTAGGACTTTTTGGCAAGCGTACCAATTGTCGTTGTATAAGTTACAAAATTTATAAAAGTTCGTCTCCACAGGGACTTGTGCTACTCAGTTAATCCAAATAGAATTTAACAGTTTAATAGTTATGTACAACGAGTATGATCGAAGTTCTTATGATTTTACGGAAATAACGGAAAATTACGGAAGATTACGAAAGCTAATAAAACGATTTTAATTAATTCAAGAAAAGTGTAGGATTTGGATTTCATCATTCATACCTTGGTATCCAATTAATATTACCATGTATAAATCATTTTCTATTCTTACAGATGCACACTATGTTAACCTCGAATCGATTCCTCCAATCGAGTTCTAAGGATATTTTACTGAATATCGATCCCTCGCATACAAAGTAAATATCCCAGCATTAAGAATTATAATCGCGTGCTTTTATGCAATCAAAACAGTACGCCCTATTCCTAGCGATCGTAACGTAATGAGTAAAATTATTCAGTTCAGATCCTAAGAGTACTTTCCAGTTAAACTTAGAATCTAATTTCATGAAACTAGTGATCAAGTAGAATCAAGCATTAAGAACGGAATAAATTTACCAATAATAAATAGAAAAGACTAATGCATAAATAAATATTAAATGAGATACTTAAAAGTAGAAGATTACATCCAATCCATAAGAGAAACTAACCAAGCATGGAGAGAACCTCCTTAAGAGAAGAATTGATGAAGGGCCCCATCACCGCTTCTTTCCGGCAGAGTCTCCACACTAAATCTCACTTCTCTCACTTCCCTAACCTACCTAATACTACTATTTACTACAAAAACTAAAGAAAAAGCTTAAAAGAAGCAAAGAGGAGAGAAAAATGGAGTTGAGAGAGTTTGAGAGGGATGGATTTGGCCTTGGGGGGTGTTTGGCTATTTATAGAGGGAGGTCTGGCCGCCTTTGGTCGTCCAAGCGAGCCATTTTAGGCTATTTTACTCGCCCAAGCGAGTTAAGGTCCACTTGCATATCTTTTTACACGTTTCCAGCTGTCCAAAGTGGCCCAAGTTGGCCCAATTGCGTTTAACTCGCCCAAGCGAGTTTCCCATGTGTATTTCACTCGCTTAAGCGAGTTAATGGTACCTGGGCCATTCTTTTTGGGCCTTTTGCTTTCTGCACCTCCCTGTTTGCTTTCTTCAGCCAGATCTGCTTGCTTTTTGTTTATGGAAGCCCCAGAAATTCACGGAATCTATCAAAATTTAAAACATGTTGGATTAATCTTCTGAAATATGACGAATGACATTTATGCAAGCATTAGGAGTTATTTAACTAAGTTTAAGGTAATTTTATAATAAAAACTTATGAAATCAAATGATAAGTGCCCGCATTTAAAACATGATTTTAACTAATTTAGGGCACTTATCAGTACTTTTATTTGGTGGCAACCTCGACAGAAGGGTCAACCCTCGACATTGTAAACCCAAGAAGCACTCTTGGTATTTTGTCCACGCGGAATCTCAACAAGCCGGGTTAGAAACTCAACAATTGGCAAGCATGTTGCCCAGATGTCCATGGTCAAAACTTGATGTTTCTAAGTCTAAGATACACTCTTAGCACGTATCAACAACAGGAACCTCAAATAAGCAAAGTTAAAGACTTATTTATTTCATCAAAATAGGAACCCGGAATCACTCCAATTACTTGATAACCTGACATTATTTCAAACACTTGATAATTCGGCAAGCAATATTCATATGTCAAATCACTTGAACAACGAGACATTATTGCAACTTGGTTTGATGGTAAATATTATGCAATTGTAGCAGGCAATGTAAAAAGATTGACGAAGATGAAGAAACGAGAAATATTTTCATTAAAATATTAGAAACTTTACATGGCCATCCCGACTGAAAGTACAAAAAGAAACAAAGCAGCCTATACATCAGCTGCGTCACTAGCAGACTCCTCGACAGAATCGAGCTCCTCTTCATCGACCAAGGCGCCATCCTTCACATCCTTGAAAGGATCAAATCAACCCAAGTCAAGGTCCTTCACAAAGAGACCAGCTTGGCGTACCGCCTTGGCGAAGCCCTTCTCATGTTGCTCCACTGCTTCGCACTTGTATATCTTCAGCTCCTCGTCAAGCTCCTTGTTGACCACCATTTCAACGTTGAGCTCGGCATTAGCCTCCTTTCGCCTTTCCTCTAAACTCGTTACCTTCTCGGTAAGCTCCATCTCGACAGCAAGTCCACCCTCAGCATCCTTCAGCTTGGCCTCTAGCTCGACCACTTTCTTCGCCAACTCCTCCTTCTCGGCCAAAGCCTTGTCAACCTTAGCGGCAGTTGCTCGACCAAGAGCGACCAATTCATCACCATCAAGCCTAGTCCGCAATAGCTTGGACAAAGCCTCGCCAGTCCTCATGGACAGCTGACGGTTACACCGGATAGCCTCGACAAAGGCCACCACGGCGCTGTTCAACCAGTTGTGCTCTAACCGCCAAGCACCACGAACAGGATCTTTCAGCTTGTGATACTCCTGTTCAAGAGAGGATGCCTTGCCCAAGGTCTCTTGATACACTTGCCTTTGCTCCTTTATAATGGAAAGTCCTTTTTGCAGGAAAAGCTTAGCGGCGTCGAACGAGCACTGGGGACCAGCCGACCTTATCAAATTTCTGTCAAACGGGGTCGGCAGCCCTCGGTCAAGTCTATGCCCGACACTCCACAATGAGTCGACCTCCCTTGGAGCACTTAGAAACTCCAAGGGGGTGATAGGACAAGCAGCAGGCTGCAGCATTGCAGATGAAGGAGGTGGAGAAGGAGCTCAAACGATAACTGTAAGAGAAACATGACGGAAGGAAGGCAGAGTCATCCCGACGGCTATGGGAGGCACAGTAGCAGCTACAACAGGCACAGTCGGGGTCACAACAACAAGTGCAGTAGAAGCAACAGCAGGTGAAGGAGCTCGGGCAGGAGGAGGCGAAGTCGATATCATCCAGATAGCTTCCCTCAGTGCACGAAGGCCACGAGGAGCATGGGTGGCCCAAGATTTCTTGCGACCAGACGTCCCGACACCTTCATCCCTTTTTCTCTTTGCTAACTCGGCAGGGGACGGGCTAGGGGACGCAACGGGTACCTCAGAAGGGCCAACCCGTATAGTGGGTCGACCATCTTCTTCAGCCGGCGAGGGAACAGGGGGTGGCACGACCTCCCCACTTGCATTGCGTATCAATGATCTCCATCGAAAATCACCCATGATACCATCAAAAACACAAAAAACACGCAAGTGTCAAGGTTTGCACATCAGAAAAACAGAAGTTAAAAGGAAGAAAGAATGCCGTCCAGTGTGGTAGAAGGGTCATTTGCCAAAGGCAACGATAATATAGTTCGCGCGTCCAAGGAGGTCGGCAACAATTCCAAGGTTGCCTTGTCAGACCTTTCCCTAAGGGTCAGCATGTCCTCATCAAAGGACCTGAACCTGGTAGGTCAACTTGCCAATAGAAGGGAAAGCGGGCTTCCCCATCCCTGTTGTGCATTAATGGCTACCTGTCAGCCATGACACCACTTTCGTGGACCTTGAAGAACCAGTCCTTGAAGTGGCGGAAGACGTTGGTGTCTACCTATTAGACTCTTGGCAAGCGTACCAATTGTCGTTATAAGCTACAAAAATTATAAAAGTTCGTCTCCACAGGGACTTGAGCTACTCAATTTTTCCAAATAAAACTTAACAGTTTAATAGTTATGTACAACGAGTATGGTCAAAGTTTTGATGGTTTTACGGAAATAACGAAAAATAACTAAAAAGTATGGAAACTAATAAAATGAAATTAATTGAAGAGAACATAGGATTGGGTTTCATCATTCATACCCTCAGTATCCAATTAATATTACCATGTATAAATCATTTTCTATTATTATTGATGCACACATTAATTCACCCCGAATCGATCCCTCGCAATCGAGAATTCTAAGGATATTTACCGAATATCGATCCCTCGCATACGAAGTAAATAACCCAGCATTACAATCATAATCGCGTGCTATTTGCACTCTAAACGTTATGCTCTATCCCTAGCAACGTAACGTAAAGAGTAAAATCATTCAGTTCAAATTCTAAGAGTACTTTCCAGTTAAACTTAGAATCCAATTTCATGAAACTAGTGATCAAGTAGAATCAAGCATTAAGAACAAAATGAAATTACCAATAATAAATAGAAAAGACTTATGCATAAATAAATATTAAAAGAGATACTTAAGGGTAGAAGATTACATCCAATCCTTAAGAGAAGCTAGCCAATCATTGTGGAGAGCACCTCCTTAATATAAGAATTAATGAAGGGAACCATCACCGCTTCTTTTCGGCAGAGTTTCCACACTAATTCCTCACTTCTCTCACTCTCCCTAAGCTATCCTAAGCTAAAATTACGTTCCTAAGCTTAGAAAATTTGTCCAAGGCATCCCTTCGCCTTTCAAGCATGCTTCTCTTTCAACCTTGCATGGCTATTTATAGAATTTGGTCACCTGCTTAAGCTCACTCGCCCAGGCAAGCAATTTGGCCTTGTTTCACTCGCCTGGGTGAGTTAATACATCTTTCTGGAAGCCTTCACTCGCCTGGGCGAGCAAAATACACTAGTTTTACTAGCC
The DNA here is from genome assembly GCA_013407115.1 of Glycine latifolia. NCBI lineage: Eukaryota > Viridiplantae > Streptophyta > Magnoliopsida > Fabales > Fabaceae > Glycine > Glycine latifolia. Next base: position 24,246,585 of record CM023955.1, read on the forward strand.
TGGGCAAGTTAAAGCCTTAATAGTGAAGAAAGGTCATGGGCCTGGACCAGTTCTGGGCCATTTTGCTTCTGACACCTCCCAAATTTGATTTTTATGCCCCTTTCGCTTGCTTTGCTTGCTTGGATGCTTCAGATACCATCGGAACCTATCAAAATACAAAATATGATTGGACTAATCTTCCAAAATGTGAAAAACAACATTCATACAAGTACTAAATACAAATCAACTAGGTTTTAGGGCAAGTTTATAAGCAATTTTACTGATATCAAAAGATAAGTGTCAGCATTGTGAGCCTGAATTTAACTAAAATATGGCACTTATCACTACCTCGAACATTTTTTTCAAAACACTGTGCAAAGAGATCCAAGCAACCTTCCCGGACAGCTTGGTCTGAAAGAAAAAGCAAAAGAGAGGAACAGTGGCACGAATGTGCAGATGAGAACATAAAATCTCAAACGCCCGCACCACTGCCCAACTGTTAGGGTGAAGTTGGGAAGGGGCCACATTCAAGTACTCCAACAGAGCACATTAAAAGGGAGAGAAGGCAAGGACAATACCCAACACCTCAAAGAGGCATCGGTACATGAAAAAAAAAGGGCAGAGAGTCCGACATTGCCCTCAAGTAGGGAAAGTCACCTTCCCCGCAGGGCTCGATGATGATCTTGTCGGCATCCAAAGGAGCCTTCATTTGCAACGTCGAACAAAGAACATTTACGAAAATAATGGAAGCTATGGAGGAACGGTACTTGAACATGTCCTCCCTTACCCACTCATAGCCACGAATGGTTGGACCAGTCGGCAGCGACGCAGCACTGGGGCTGCGTCGCACGCGTGAAGAGGTTCTAACACCTCCAGGGCTACTCTACCCATCATTCCCAGAGAAGGAGCAGGGATGATGGCGAGTGGCATAGGATCATCCATCCTTGCCTGCTGACGAGGACGAGAAGTGCCCTCACCAGTTTGATGAAAACTCGTCATTTCCTCAGAGGAAGAAGATGAGCTGTCAGGAACCTCTTCATGGGTATTCTCCTCCAAAGAGTCACCCACGGAGATGATCTCACGCATAATGTGCTGCTCTACTGAGCCACCGAAGTCACTACCACCCATGCCTAAAGCAGAATCAAAAGCGGGTGAGACAGACATTTTGGTTACCTTGAAAGAAAACGGAAGCAAAAAGTATAAAGAAGAAGACTCAGAGACACAAGAATAGCGTGAAAATCACAAAAATATCCTTTATTTAAAGGTACAAGTGTACGTCGACGGTTATTGGAGGATTTCGAAACATCCCCTGAAAATTCGCGTCACAACATTCACCCACTACTGCACAATCTCTGGAACGTGTCCACTTCCCGAGTGACACGTGTGCGCAGGTAATAGTCCATGGGTGGCACACGACTAATAGCAGTAATGAAGGTATAACGCATACTTTCAAGGATCACATCAAACGTTCATGCTTTGACAGAACTCATCAGCCTTGACTCTTCATTTACTCGCTATGATCGGATTTGTCATTATTCTCGACGATTCACTTACCTGTCGAGATCAGTCTTATTTACTAAAAGACAAAATAGTCTGCTCGGGATCGCTCAACATTCACAACCCGGACTACCTTGTCCAGGTTCATCTATCAACTCGATCTGAGCTCGGGAACTTCTCTTGGCATAAAACCCAAGGTCCGCCCTTGGTACTTTATAAAACCCAAGGTCTACCCTTGGCACTTTACAAAATCCAAGGTCCATCCTTGGTTTGAGGTTTGTCCTTGGTAACTTGCAGGTTCATAAATCCAAACCATGCCGAAATCATCCCCGTTCGTAAGTCTAAAGTTTTGGTCGACCTCAATAAAGTTGTTAACCTCGACACGCGACTTCATTCATCCACCCTCGGGGGCTAACAGCACTCTTTATGCTACTATGATACTGGACATTCTGCATCGACACTCTTTCATCCTCTTTTGCACATAAATTGGCTCAGAGGCTGGAGCTTATGTATAGTCCAAAATAGTAAAATGACACGTGGCCGTTATTGTGGGACCACTGTATAAGTGGACACCCTCCATGTCAACACTGCCACATTAAATAGTGTTTATTCACTCTCCAAGTGTCAACCCGGACACACTTGTCCGGGTTCCTCGTCAACCCTGCTACAGGAGTACGGACACAGACTACTACAGGAAAGATAATATCTACTGCGCATATCTTTATATTAACAGCATATCAAATATGCCTATATATTCAAATTGGTGCAACCACCTTATCTTATCATATCCTAACAAGTTATCTATAAGCTCTTACTCTACAAGTAACAGTATATCAATAAGATACACATTATCTTATATTTAAATTAGATAACTGCCTGTTATTATCTTATCTACATATTACTAACAAACAAAGGCCCAAAGGCCATACTCCACACTATAAATACAACCCTACAGGTTCACTCTAAACACACCTTAACATAGTACTTGAACGTATTACTCAAGTTATTCATTCTCTATATCTTATGCTGAGTTCTCACACTCAATTATTCTCTTATAAATTGATGTACTTACTTGAGCGTCGGATTGTTTTTCCTTTGTTTTGCAGGTTCCTCCTCTAAGCAAAGCCTACACATCATCCGACGTGCAGAATTTGAAGTCCACATTGGTCACGCCTACCTCACATGTGGAATTTCCATATTTTGGTAAGAATACTAAAAATAATCATTTTGATCGTAACCCTTCAAATCCAACAAGAAAAAAAATAGAAAAATTGAAACAAATAAATAAATATGTAAAATATACCACTTGGGCGAGATTGGGCACTGCCAGCAGAGGCTCGAGTTTAGCTCACCCTAGATTTACCCTGAAACATGCAAGAACCAAACAATAATCAAATTAAGTGTTTTAGGGTTTAACGAAAAATCCAAGGTTAAAACCTCGAGAAGAATCCAAACAGGAACATGTGAAATTTGAAAATCATAGGAGAAGGAGGTGAGGTTTTTTTTGGTGAAATAATTGAAAGGTGAATATTGGAACAATGAAAATTGGAGTTAAACCCTATACCGTGAGAGAAACCATTGAAGCATTGGTTTGGATTCGGTTCGAGAGCTTCGACACAGAAAGGAAGAGGAAAACGAGATGTGAAATGTTACCGTTGTGTGTGACTGAGTGAAAATTGAATGCAGAGACGATTTGAATAGGCGTGCTTTTACATTCATGCCCTTCTGCCTTTGGTAAGCAAGAAAAAAAACAGAAGCTACATATAATAACCTAGATTTAATAAATAAGAGAAAAGAAAGAAAGTTTAAATTTGCTAAATTCCGTCAGAAAAAGCGTTAGCGACGGATTTTGCGACGGAATTAGCGACGGATTTCTGTCTGTGAATAGTGCCACGCCTGGGGCGTGGGAGCCACGCCTGGAGCGTGGGAAGTGCTCCAGAAAGTTGATTTCCTCTGGAATGCCACGCCTGGAGCGTGGGATCCACGCCTGGGGCGTGGGACTCTCGCTGGGGGCCTATAAAAGGCCATTTTACGTGATTTTTTTGGGAAAAATCACTATTCCTCTTCTTCCTCTGACCCAGGCAGCCATGGATGAGCTTAGGAGCTCCATAACTTCATCCCACTCCACCTAAACACCTCCTAATCACTATAAAACATGATAGAAACCAAGTTTGAGCCAAAATCCTTCTTCCCTATTCATTGAAAAACCCCTTTTCTGAGAAAGCTGTAGAGAGCTCGAGATTGGGCGAGGAACGGCGGTGGTTCAGTGCACCAAGGCTAGGGAGAGTAGCCCAGAGGCCTTCCTCGACAGTTCTGAGGTAAGAAACTCGAGTTTCTCCGGTTGATTTGTGATTTGGGGGTTTTGATGAATAGTGACCCACTTTTGATAGAGCTAGAATTAGCTCTGGGTCCAGTTGAGAGATGTGTTTAGGATGATGAGAGGAGGAAGGATTAGCTTTCAGTTTGTGATCTGGAGGCTGTTGGTTTTGGCTCTAGGTTATGCATGGGTGACTTGGACTGAGTCACTTGATTTGAGACATGCAAGGGCCATGATGATGGGCTTGTTGTGCCTGAGAGGCCTTGAGAACGGTATCTTGTGGTTCAGACCGTTCAAGCCCTGAGAAACCCTGAGGTTTTGTTTGAGAGAGCTGAAATGCTCTAGGTGAATGGCTTGGTTTGAGTCTGGAATGACTCTGAGACCAGGGATGAACCTGAGATAGACCACTGAGGGTCTATGGGAGGCTTGTATGGATAAGCCTGATGAACCCTGGAGTAGATAACTCGGGTTGAGGGAAAGAACTGTGGTTCCTTCCCAGAGGCAGTGGAGGACTGCTGGATGAGCTGAGGCATGAATATATGCTTATATGGTCTGTGATATGTGTTTATATGCCTTGTTAGGGCTTGACACTGAGGATGTCAGAGAAACAGACCGTGATTCAAGAGGCTGGAGCTGTGAGGCACGGTTTGCCAGGTAAGCTCATCGTTCTGTGATGTCTTTTCCTTTCTTTTGTTTGCCACCCAAGTGGGTGAGGGGTGCATGCCATGTGTGAATATATATATATGTATTGTGCATGCTGAGAAAGAAAGGCTGTGATGGCCTGTTATTAATGATGATATGTGTCGAGATAAGCCTAGAAGGCTGGATGAATGATGCTTAGGGTGGAACCCCTGTTGTCCAGAGATTGTGATACATGATAAACCCTAGGATAGACACTGAGACAGTGTGAGGGTACTTGACACCTGTGACTTCAAGGTGTGGCCTTGGGCCTGAGATGGAGGAACACTGTGAGATGTTCCATGGCTTTGATGAGATACAGATTAGAGAATGATCTGTGATGGAACCTATAGGATACTGCGATAGTATCGGGCTAGTTGAGGTTCCCTAGCCAGAGGAAGAGTTTGTGGACTCCCTGGAATAGCTGAGATTCCTTGGGAGGTGCCACTGCTCTCCGTTAAAGTCCTAAGGGTGGATTGCTCTGTATGGAGGTTCCTCCTTAGGCAAAGCTATGAATGATTGTTGATTGATGATTTGGTTATTGGTTTGATTGGCTGATGAATGATGATTGTGCCCTATGAGAGGGTAATGACTGTGATTTGAGTTGTGATGCTTGTCATTTGATCTAGACCCAGAGATGGGGGATTATGATACATAGCTATGATTGTTTTAGTTGGAGATAAGCATGATTGATTGTGGAATCCTATGGTAATAGGATAGATGACAGGTGATGGTTATAGGCCTGATATGAGATGTTTCCTGTAAGATAGAGGCCGGCCCGGTATATAGGAGTCCTCCAGACGTGGTTGTACCTATATATTTTCGGGGTGCCTATGATAGAAGCCGGCCCGGTATATAGGAGTCCTCCAGACGTGGTTGTACCTATATATTTTCGGGGTGCTTCTAATAGATAGTGAAGCTCATGATAGGGGAGCCGGCCCGGTATATAGGAGTCCTCCAGACGTGGTTGTACCTATATATTTTCGGGGTGCTTCTGATAGATAATTGAGACATGATAGGGGAGCCGGCCCGGTATATAGGAGTCCTCCAGACGTGGTTGTACCTATATATTTTCGGGGTGCTTCTGATAGACAGTGAAGCTTATGATAGGGAAGCCGGCCCGGTATATAGGAGTCCTCCAGACGTGGTTGTACCTATATATTTTCGGGGTGCTTCTGATAGATAGTGATTTCCTGCCATGAGATGTCCTAGTATATATTGGATCCTTTGTGAGTGGGGATCGGCATATATATCTAGATGAAAGTATATGCAGGATGATGATAATAGGCGGTAGATGATGATGACATGTGGTAGATGGTGATGACTATCGGAATCACATGGATATTGACAGATGTTTGTACTTTGACTGCCTATGTGTTGATTGAATGAATGGTTGATGATAACCATGATAAATATGATATTTCTGTCTGAGTATTTGTTGTCAGTATTGATGTACACTGATGATGATGGTTTCAGTGTGTATGAAGTCCTGAGATGAGAGATTCCTCAGGCAGTGTATGTGAAGTCCTGAGTGGTGGACTCAGGCCATGCTTTATATATGTATAGCATTGGAGGCGGTGCCTCTCTGGTATATACAGTGTCCGGTGATTGACACTGATGATTAGATACCTCTGTGAGATCTCTGTCAGACGATTATGAGAGCCGATATGAGATAGTGAAGCCATGATTCTGGCTTGGCTCTGTTAGAGGGTTTTGAGATTGATAGTATCTGGTTAAGTTACCCTGTAGTGGGTTATGAGAGCTAGGATGATTTCCTAAGCTCGTTCCTGTTTTGGTTTATATGTTTTGTGCTTGGGGGTGAACCAGGGTAAGGGAGGATTTCCCAGGACCCTGAGTTTACTGAGATTTTTATCTCACCCCGTTGTGGGTTGTGGTTTTCAGGTGTTTTCAGAGGAGAGGAGATACTCTATGCAGAAGGCGCAGCGGAAGAGTGTTGGACCTGTGTATGGCTGCAGATGAAGGCTAGAAGAGTCTTTATTTTGTCTCTGTCTTGTATTAAAAGATAGGGTGTGAGTGTACACCGTTTTATTGTATAGACGACGATGATGTTGTTTTAGTGTATGTTTCCTCCTGATGATCTCTATTTTGAGTTTTATGTATATCTGCCTTGGTAGTTGTGGTTATGTATGTTTGTTTTTACCTGGATCAGCAAGGGACTTGTGTTATATGTGTTTTATTCTATGCATAATGTAATCAAGGAAAACGATTCTTTCGTTTCCGCACCGCTTTATATAGCGCTGATAGCGCTACTCTGATAATAACGCACCGGGTGCACACGGGGTGTTACACTACATAACCATTTTGATTCTTTATCTATACTTAAAGAAAATATTTATATTTGGTATACATATTTCACTCTATCATTTTATTATTTATCAGTTTTTTCATTTTTATTATTTCTATCCTAAAAACTACTCGTTATTTTTTAACTTCTAATTTTTATTTATTTTTTATTTTTAGTTAAAATAAGTAAGGCAACACTAAATGTCTCTCTCCATTAGTTTTTGTTAAAAATGTTCATTTATCTTTTAGGCATGATTTGCATGTGAAAAGAGGAAAGAAGGAAAAGGAAGCCAAAAGATGATTTTGTAAAAAAAAAAAAAGAGAGAGAAGAAAAGTAAAAAAATAAGATAAATTGTATATAAATTAAAAAATATTTAATACATAATTTTTTTTAATTTTATTATGTATCATTTTATATATTTTTAGTTTGAATAGTTTCCATATTTTTATTTTTATTTTATCAATTTATAATTAAATTTTCTAAATTAATATATAAAATATTTTGTAAATTTATTTTAATATAATGATTATTTTTACCCTAATTATATAAATCAATATCATTACATAAATTATAAAAATAGCATAAATTTATTTTTATTATAATTCTAAAAATTAATAAAATTTTAATATTTAATTTTTAAAGAAACTTACATGTTAATATTTTCATTTTAACTATAAAAAATTATTTAATAAATAATTTTTTAATACCAATTATATAAATAAATAATAGTACATAAATTAATATGTGAATTATTTTTATAAATTATTGTATCTAATTTATAAAAATTATGCAAATTTATTTTTGTGTAAAAAGCACAAATTTTTATTTTAATTATAATAACTAATAAATTTTATTTTTTTAGAATATTTAAATATTACTTTTAACTTACATAATTATATAAATTACATAAAATTATTTTTTAAAATAATATATATATTAGTTTATTTAATTTTTAAAAATTATAACAAGATAAGAAAAAATATTATATGTCATAATTTATATTAAAATAAAATTTATAATTAAAATAAATACATGTAAAATTAAATATTAAATATTTTAATTTAATTTATAAAGTATTACAATTCAAAAAAAAATAATAGGTCTTTACTTTTGATATATGTAAAATAGAGCTTATAAAATTAACTAAATAAAGTAAATATCTTAGTGATTTATTACTTTGTCCTTTTTTATTAAAAAAATTGTGAATTCAACTCCTATCAAGATCATTTTTTTATTTTTCACTTTATTTAACTCATTATTACATAAACGACATGTCAATAGCCCACATAAGTGTTAGTCAACATCAATACATCATATCAAAATCAATATTTGACTTTGAACGGTCAACTGACCGAATGACCAAAACTGTTTATTCTAAAAAATAGGATTGATATAGTTTGGACACGTTATGAGACGACCACTGGATGCTGCCGTAAGAACAAAAGTTTGTTACCAAGAACTCGACACAAAGAGAGGTAGAGGTCGACCGAAACTTACCTAGGAAAAGATTATGAAACAAGACCTAATGGAGTGAGATATAGATTGGTGGACAATATGTTTTAGGATGGAATAGAGAAAAACTATAAACTTGGTGAAAGGTTAAATTCTTTAGTAGTTCTATATTTCAATCGTTCCCTTATTTTAGTCATTTTCCTCCTCTTCTCTCTTCTTCCTTTCACCTTTCATTTATTTTAGGTTTTTTTTCTTTTGTTTGTCTTATTTTCGATTTATCATTGGATTCATGTATCATCGACCCAATTAACTTAGATTAAAGGTGTTGTTGATGTTATTTTGATATTAATTAAATATTTTTACAATTTGATCTCTTTTGAGTGTATTTAATTTTTATATACTTAAATTTGTTTACACAAAAACAAAATATTATTCTAAAAATAATATTTTTCAAAAATAAAAAATGTTTTTTAAATATACAAACCCAATTAATTTAATCCAATGTAATAGATCGGGATTGAATTACAAAAAACATTACACAAATTCAACCCATAAAATGGGTTTAGTGCAACCCAATTCCTGGACACCCGTACGTCATAAGACAATCACAGTCACAGTGGGATTTCTAAATTAAATTTGTGTAGTTACCGGAAAAATCATATCGGTAAAACTGTGAAAATGCTCTTGGGACTTGGGCGGGCGCTGGGGTGATGTAGAGGGATAATAATAACACCTCATATCTGAATAGTTATTATGAGTAATTTCTTCACAAAAAAAAAAGCATGTATGAGTAATTGATGTACAAAATTACAACCGCAGCTGTAGCGTGTATAATGCACCATCCATGTAAATCTGGGAAGATCAAGTTTCTTTGCTCAGTGCCCTCCCGGGTTCCTATTCCATGACAAATAAGAGGGATCTCCAAGTTGCCTAAAGATAGAGAGCAATAATATTAGGAACTAATAATATTCAAAATTGCGGCTGTGCATGGCTGTTGATGCATATGAATCATGAACAAACAATAAACTACTATACAATTTGAATGGATATAAGGTTGAATTTACTAGGAATATATAATTGAATAGAAAGGACAAAACATGCATATGTACAACAAAAACTATGCCAACCTATTATATTTTGGATTTTGCTATTTATATATACAAGTTTCTAATAAGAAAATATTTCTTTACTAATTTCTAACCTAAATGAATGCAGTAATGCATAGTTTTATTTTTTTCCATTCCCTAGTAGTTCGGGCAGGAAATAATACCATTTTCTATTTCTTTCTTCCATCTTAATATGCCAGAGAAGAAAACTCACAAATCAGTCAGTATTAAATATACAACTAATTTGCAATACACTTGACATTCAATTAACTCAAGAAATATGTAGATTCTAATCAGAATTGACTAATGGGGTGCTAATCAATACTATTTTGGCAAGTAAAACGTCAAGGAATGGGAGAACTTAAGTTCGATTAGTTAAAGCGTGCAAAAAGTGAGTGTACTCAACACCATTTATGATCAAATAACTAAGCAAAAAAAAAAAAGAAAAAGGTATGCCATGAACAGCCTGTATTTGAAAGGGACTTGCATGTAGAAAGCAGTAGGGGATCTTTTTACCTCGGCTTGACAAGATATACGATGGTAAAGGCCATTGACAAAAAGAAGCTCAGTCCTCCAACAGTGAGATAAGCAATGCCAAGGAAGTCATTCTTTCCACCGAGCCAGCTAGTAGTTGACAGAACAAGCTTCTTCTTGCCATTAAAACTGTATGTGTTGTAATTATTATGCAAATTCACGTTTATGACATCGCCTTTCTCCAGATCCACCTCAATCTTTCCATACAACTTCCTAAAAGTTGGCAAAGCAGCAGTTCGCATCCAAACAATAAGATCCTCTTGCTTACTCAACTGTTCCATAAAGATTCAAAAAGTGAGCAACTTATCTCATAGACACAAGCAAATAGAGAATGCCTAGACAATCCCAAGATTAAACATGAACAATATGTTGGAAATCATAAAAATGAAAGAAAAAGCAACGAGGAACATAAATGAATACAAAAAAAATGGTTTCCAACTGATTGATCTATTTCAGGATTAGCCTCAGCACAAGTAGCACAAATTACCGAATCGCACATGGTGCAGAATGGACTATTTACATGAAGTATATTTCAAGGGATTTTAATTTAAAATAAGCAGTAAAACATTACAGAGGATAGCCATTTCAGTGCACAACTCAAGATGCCTTTTTGTTCACTAGCTGATTCATCATTTGTTAATTCAAAGTCAGGAATGAATATAAAATCAAAGGTTTCAAAACTTGGAGCGGAAAACTCATTCATACCAAAAGGTGCCTAGAGTTACGGTATCATTCCACTCTCTACTTTGATCATAACTGGAAATTCAACAACAGGATTACATTTGGACAAATGATATGCCAATTATTTTCTACTGCAACCATTTCAGTATGGACTAAACTAGGAATTCTGTATACAGAAAAGGTAAAGGACAAAAAATCGATCCTCATGGCAATAAAAAGATACTGATGTTATTTCTCAATTATATATATTTACTTTTACACTTTTGATATTAAGAAAATAAATATATTATTTTTCCTTCCAAAACTTTTCCCTGCGTTTGGATTGATTAGCTTAGTTTCAGTTTCAGTTTCAGCCAAGTTAAATGCAAGTCAAATAGAAATTTAACCATAGTTCTATTCCAAACTTTATCATACGCATGATAACTATACCTGTAATTTCTGTTTTTAAAATAGAAAAGTGGTTTAGAACTCAATTTTTAGTAAAAGAAAAGAAAGATAAAAATAATACAAAACATATGCGCACAGATTGTAATTTGTATACCAATCATTAGGGTTCCTGAAGTAATTAAATAACAGCTAATAAAAACAACATTAATAAATTATAATGAACCTGAGGGGAGTCAAAAGATAGTTATGAGAGAGAAAGTTAGTGAGAGAGAGAGTGGGTGGGTTAGAGTAGGAAACAGAGGTAGCAGGCATGAACATTACAGTGATGGGGATAGGGCATCCACTTATCTCAACCATTCCGAGTATGGGCACCAGCAGTTTGTTCCGATGCCAGCAGCGACACGGTCAGAAGCAGGGTGGAGGAAGAATTGGAGGGAGGCCGCCAACGTGTCCTCGTTTTATTTCACTCATTTTCCGGAAGATATAGGGGAAAAGGACTTGTGGGTAGAGTTCAAAAAATGGGGAGATATTAGAGAGGTCTACATTGCTAAAAATAGAAATTGGATTGGAAAACGGTATGGTTTTGGTCGTTTCAAAGGGATTAGAGACACTAAAACTCTGGAACGGCAGCTTGATAATTTGATTATTAGGGGCCTCAAATTACATGTGAACCTCCCCAAACATGGTAGACGATGGTCGACACCACAGAACAACAGGGCGGCATTGAAATACAATGTGGGGGTGGACGGACATCTTTAAGCAGAGCAAGTTTCCCTTAGTCATGGAAGGGGATCATCCTATACTACAATGCACAGGGATAACTCGAACCTTGGTCCTCAGCGTGTTTTCTCTCCTCAACACCTGGCCCAGAAGGGGTCGTACGCGCAAGTAGTTACAATGGCCAATCATGGGCCAGCGAAGAGGTGGACATCGAGTCAGACGAAGGCGATGATGAAGCCATCTGTTTCATCGGTCCAGCTGTCTATCCCAACACAGAAAGCGTGGTGCAGAGATGCCTGGGTTGGCAGATTGAGGTGCTTGTCGAAGTTTCGTGGACTGGAAGATAGCTTCCTGTGGGATGGTGGAGAGGATGTTACGCCCAAGTACTTGGGTGACGATATGGTTCTCCTTATGGGTCTCAAGGATGCGAAAGCTGAGGAACTTTGTAGGAATGCAGATGATACCGGTCTGTCTATGTTTTATTCACTGGAAAAAATGGACTCCAGCTCTGCGATCTGGTTTTAGACTAGTATGGGTGTCGTGCTGGGGTATACCGTTACATGCTTGGGATTTGGAGAACATTAACAAAATCGTGGCAGGGGTGGGTGAGGTGGTGGACATGGATGTCAATGTTGCCGACACCCAACGTATGGACAGGGCCCGTATCCTCCTCAAAACTCATTGGCATCCCTTGATTAACCACAGCGTCACGGTTTCCATTAACGATGACGAGTTCACTGTCAACATCGTGGAGGATACGTGCTGGAACTCCTGTATCTGTGAGTGTAATAGAGGAAGCTCTGAAGGTTCATTCGAGGAGATAGCGTTTGAGGGAAGCTTCATAGGTATGAGTGACGCGGTGGACGACGATGAGGCTGTTGTAGAGCTACCGTCAGTAGCAGTAGCGGACGAAGTTCATAGAAGCGATTGTAGTGGTGGTAGTGGGGGGGCATGATTGTTTGACAGCTGGTCAGATATTAAGCCAAGACCCGCTGGATATTAACCAACAACCTGACACAAGCTTAAATAAGGATGTTACAGCAAGGGTGGATGGTGATGGCTGTCACTTACATACTCCCTTACGGCAACAATCTGAGCATATAGTAGATGAGGCCATCCGGACGGAGACAGGGGGTTTTGTCTTGGAAGCTGCTGTAGCAGCTAAGGATTGTGGCCAATGCTTGAGGTCAGTAGGTAGCAGCTCTGACGGAGGTTGTTGGGAAAGGAGGGACCCACATATGTTTGATCTAATGGAGGAAGTGTTAGGGACTAGTACTATGGGGACGACAGATGACTGGGCTACCTCGGGATCCCCAACTGAGTGTAAGTCTGAAACACCTGGTGGTAAATGTAGTCTGTTGGGCCCTAACAAAGTTGGGCCTGATATGCAGTGGAAGGTGTATTCCAGGAACAGGTGGTGTAAAAAGCATTCTCAGCCCAATAAGGTGCAGGGCCAGGATAATGGGCTATGCTTGCAGCAGAATATTTCTAAAGGTAAGGAGGTCTCCTCTTTTATTTGTGAGACATCACCATCGCTGATGGGAGGCAGCGGGTTGAAGGATGTAGCTGATTGGGGGAATAGGCCCATTGTTAACCATCAAGGGGATGAAGCTTCATCAAGTAATACAAAAGGAGAGTGGCTCAATGAACCATCTACTGATTGGTTATTGGCTGAATTTCTGGGCACAAGCTGTAGTAATAAAGAAGAAATGGTGAATCAGATGATGGCTATGGAGGTGAGAGATAAAAATGAGATCCTCAGGTTGGGTAGCAGTGAGGGTGCTTGATGAAGATTCTATCTTACAATATAAGGGGGCTGGGGAGGAAAGTTAAGTGGGCATCTAATCGAAAATTGGGCAATAAGGAAAGGGTGGACATGCTTTGTATTCAAGAGACAAAAAAGGAAATCATTGACAAAAAAATGTGCCAAGCTATATGGGGTGACGCTGATGTCAATTGGGAATTCCAGCCAGCTTGTAACAGAGCGGGTGGTCCCTTGTGTATACGGAATAAGGAAATGTTTAAAATTGAGGAGAAGGTGGGGGGTAATGGTTTCATTTACTTGGAAGGGACTTGGATTGAAGAAAACGAAAAGATTATTGTTGTAAATGTGTACTCACCATGTGAGATAGCAGTGAAAAGAACACTATGGTAGGAGATTAGGTAGCTTAGGTCTGCATGTAAAGGGGGCCTATGGTGCATCATAGGTAATTTTAATAATGTGAGGAGGCATTCGGAACGAGTGGGTAGCTGTCAGCGGAGTCAAGATGAGGGCATTATCAAGGAATTTAATGAATGGATTGCTGAACTGAAGGTCGAAGATGTGCCATGTATAGGGCGTAAATTTACATGGTTCAGACCTAATGGGATGGCAAAAAGCAGGTTGGACAGAGCTCTAGTCTCTGCAGAATGGACTGGTAAATGGCAAGGCACTTCCCAGTCTATTCTAGACCACAATTTTTCTGATCATTGCCCTATCCTGCTGAGTGCCTCTAATGCTGACTGGGGCCCGAAGCCTTTTCGGGTTCTGGATTGCTGGTTTGGGGACAAATCTTTCAGGAAGCTAGTCCTTGACAGCTGGAATTCAAACCTGTTATCGGGTGGGGTGGGTTTGTTTTGAAAGAAAAATCAAAGCTTTGAAGCTGAACCTTAAAGCCTGGAATCTGCATCATTTTGGCGACATCCAACAAAATATTAAAAGAATAGAGAACGAGATGAATAGGTTGGAGTTGGAAGGTGAAGTAAGGCAGCTTAGTGATGATGAGCTGAAAAAGAGAAAACAACTGCAGCAGGATTTGTGGGCTGCCTCACAGTCTTACGCCTCAATCCTAAGACAAAAGGCTAGAACTAAGTGGATCAAGGAAGGTGATTGTAATTCTAGTTTCTTTCATAGGATTGTCAATTGGAAATGAAGGAAAAACCTGATCAAAGGTGTTATGGTTGATGGGTGTTGGCTGGTTGAACCGAGTAGGGTTAAAGAGGCTATTAGAATTTCTTTCAAGAAGAGATTTGAGGAACCTGAGTGGGGGAGGCCTAAACTAGATGGGGTCAAGTTTAAGGTCATTGATCAGCAACAAAATAACTTACTGGTGGCGCGGTTTGAGGCAAAGGAAGTGAGAGATTCCGTTTGGGAGTGTGGGAGTGAGAAGAGCCCTGGCCCGAATGGACTAAACTTCAAGTTCATCAAAGAATTTTCGGAGGTCATTAAACCTGATTTATTGTGCTTTTTGGATGAATTTTATGTTAATGGTATATTCCCAAAAGGTGGTAATGCCTCTTTCTTAGCACTGATACCTAAAGTGCTTGATCCTCAGGGTCTCAATGACTATAGACCTATCTCTCTTATTGGATGTGTGTATAAGATTGTTGCTAAGGTGCTGTCATTAAGGCTGAAGAAGGTCCTGCCATCTATTATAGATGGTTGTCAATCTGCCTTCATAGAATGGAGACACTTGCTGCAGAGCGTGGTTGTAGCCAATGAAGTGGTTGATGAAGCAAAGAGAGGCAATAGAAGCTGTCTTGTTTTTAAAGTTGACTATGAGAAAGCATATGACTCAGTGAGTTGGGAATTTCTCTTATATATGATGAAGAGGCTGGGTTTTAGCCATAAATGGATTAGCTGGATTGAGGGTTGTTTAAAATCTGCATCTGTTTCTATCCTGGTTAATGGGAGCCCCACTGCAGAATTCAAACCGCAAAGGGGCCTCCAGCAAGGTGACCCACTTGCTCCATTCTTGTTTAACACTGCTGCGGAGGACTTTCTGGCTTGATGAGGGAAGCATTGGAAAAAAACAGATTTGAAGGATATAAGGTTGGTAACAAAAAGGTGGATATTAGCATGCTACAATATGCTGACGATACAATCTTCTTTGGGGCTGCAACGGAGGAAAATGTTAGAACACTTAAGGTTCTATTGAGAAGCTTTGAGATGGTGTCGGGGTTGAAGATAAATTTTGCTAAGAGCTGTTTTGGAGTGTTTGGGTCACATGATCAGTGGATAAATAATGCTGCTAGCTACCTGAACTTTCGTAAGCTGCTGCTACCTTTCTCATATCTGGGTGTTCCTATTGGGGCAATTCCAAGATGGAGTGAGGCATGGGTTTCTATTGTGGGAAAATGTGAGAGAAAATTAGCAAAATGGAAGCATAAATATCTTTCTTTCGGGGGCAGGTTGACTATTAAGTCAGTCCTGAACTCGATTCCTATTTTTCTTTTTTCTTTTTTCAAGGTCCCTAAGAAGGTGGTGGATAGATTGGTGGCATTACAAAGGAGATTCCTTTGGGGTGGCATCGCTGACCAGCAAAAGATTGCTTGGGTCAGCTGGGACGTGGTTTGTAAACAAAAAGCGAAAGGTGGTTTGGGTGTCCGGGATCTTTTGACATTCAATACTGCGTTGCTTGGGAAATGGAGGTGGAATCTGTTCCACTGCCACGGGGAATTGTGGGCACAAGTCTTGGAATCAAAGTATGGTGGGTGGAGGAACCTAGATGCCACGAGGAGGTTTGCAAGTGATTCTATTTGGTGAAGGGACTTATGCATCATTTGCCAGTCCAACGATGAGGAGGGGTGGTTTAATAAGGGATTTAAATGGAGTGTTGGCTGCGGATCAAGGGTGCTGTTCTGGGAAAATGGCTGGATGGAAGATGGAGTGCCTTTGAGGATGAAATTTCCGAGATTGTACCATATCTCCCAACAACAACAGCAATACATACAACATATGGGATCTCCATTATAAGCGGGTTGGGAGTGGAAGTTTACTTGGAGAAGGTGTTTTATGGAGGGAGAAGTAGGAGTAGCAATTAAATTCTTAGATGAAATTCAAGGCTTGGCAATACGTGCCCAACAACAGGATCTTTGGAGGTGGAAGGGGGACTCGTGTGGCAGTTACACAGTGGGGAGTGCTTACAAGATGCTGAATAGGGTGCTGGATACCCAGGCCCAGGAGGTGGTGTACAAAGACCTTTGGAAGCTAGATGTTCCAGGTAAAGTTTCCTGTTTTGCTTGGAGGCTTTTGAGAGACCGATTGCCAACTAAGAGGAATCTTACCGTAAGAAATATAAGTATTGGTGATGACAGCTGTCCTTTCTGCAGTAGTTCAATTGAGGATGCTTCACATGTGTTCTTTAGCTGTCACAAAGTTATGCCGCTTTGGTGGGAGTCCATGGGATGGATTAATATGTTGGGGGTATCCTCGATTAATCCTATTGACCATTTCCTCCAACATACATATTGCTGTTTTACTGGTCTTAGAATTCAAAGGTGGAAGATTTGGTGGTTAGCTTTGACTTGGAGCATCTGGTTTCATCGTAATAGGATTGTTTTCCATAACGAAAGTTTCAATGGTTCTAAACTGTTGGAGGATGCTATTTTCTTTTGCTGGTCTTGGCTAGCTAATTTGGAGAAAGCCTTCAATATTCCTTTCCATCAATGGTCTAGCCGTATTAGAGAAGGTTTTTTGTATGTAGGTGTGGCCTAGAGCCTCTGTTTTCTTTTGTTTTTATGGCTTGGATGTGAGCATGTCCTTAGTATGATCTTTGGCACCTTAATTCAGGACTGTTTCCATGTATTAGGTTGCCAAAGTTCTGTCATGTCAAATGATGGGCCTTTTCTTTGGTTTTTACATCAGTACTACTTGTACTCTATTCTATCATATATCTATATATATTATCTTTGCTGATAAAAAAATAAAAAAATAAATTATAATGAACCAAAAATTGCAAGCAAAAAAATAGTGACTCAATGTAGACTGCAGCACATAGCAAAACAACCTCTATTTACTGTTCTGAACTCTATGAAGAAAGAAAATTAATATAGTTTATCGATGCTTATTTCAATCAAAGTATGAGTTCATGTAAAGACTTACTGGTATTTTTTTCATCAAGGCTACCACCGCCTCTTATAGAACCATTCTGGAAATTTTTAGGAAAAACATCACTTCCAAATTTGTGGTCCCTGTCACTCTTCCATGAGATGTCTTTCTTGTTCACTGTCAAATTCATACTGTTGCGTGAGAAGCTGTATGTATCGTTGAACAAGCTCCATGCTATAAGACCACAAGGTAAAATTGCCGTTCCATTTACATTATTTTCAGGCTCACAACCACTTACTGAGTTTGCTTTTCCAGAATCCCTCAGCTGTTCATCATTTCGGCTTTTAACATACCTAAATTACAAAAAGTGAATATATTTATAACAATTCAAACAATTATAAAAAATGAATTATATGCATTAGATTCCTCTATTGACCAACCAAGCTTCAAGACAGAATTATTGAAGGAACCAATCAGTCAAAGATATTGAAGTGATAGACTAC
Organism: Glycine latifolia; assembly: GCA_013407115.1. Classification (NCBI taxonomy): domain Eukaryota; kingdom Viridiplantae; phylum Streptophyta; class Magnoliopsida; order Fabales; family Fabaceae; genus Glycine; species Glycine latifolia. The sequence continues at coordinate 24,264,553 of CM023955.1, forward strand.
TTATACATATATATTTTTTAAAAAGGAAAACTGTTCTGAATATAAGATGATGCATGAAAAGTAAAGTACATAATTTCAAATCACTCTCTTAAAACTTCATCCCATATTCCCATACAAATAGATCACTTTTATCTCTGATGCAATTCCCTAAACTTCTTAAAGTTAAAAACAGAATCATAGCTACAACTCTAAAAAGTTATAATTATAATTTATTAAAAAAAAATTGTCATTTTACATGAAAGCTTTTAAATGAACTTCATGTCAGTTGTCAACTAGTTATTTTTCTACTCATTGAAAAACTGTAGCAGACTAGCAGTAAAGCATGAAAGCTAATCAAAAGTGCAGTTCAACTCAACATTTGATAGCAACATGTAAAATTGCCCAGAAGAGAAGGGTTGTGTTAGATAGTTGGCAGCCAATAAAAATCATTGTTGAATCCTTATGACATGTATGAACAATAAATTTCTCAGAGCCCAATGGTGTTTGATTGGTCCTTGCAGTGACACACCCTAGGGTGATGTCCCCTACCCCCCTGAGATACTTGCACTTGAGACCAATTTCCTCATGGCTGGTAAACATGAAATTCAAATCAAATGGATAAAAAAATTGCATGATTCATGAGAAATAAAAGGAGTATATACCGGCGATGATTCTGGTAAAAGTTGTCAAGCTGGTAGTAAACATAGATAGGAGATTTCATATGCTTCTCCACCTATTATTCAAAAGTGCAATGTTTAAGAAAACAAACTATTGTCAAAATTTGAAATCCATAATTCATCAATTATGGGAACAGAGTTAACAGAAAAAATAATGGTTAAGCATCAAAAAGAGAAATCAGTGTCAAGAAAACTTACAGTTAGCTGCCTGTTGCATTGCTTTTCTCCAGGAGTCTGAATGTATGCCACCTTGTTTGTCACATTTGACGGTATGCAGCGCAAGTCGTACCGATCGATAATTTCAACAACCTGATTGATAGATAGATAATAAACAAAAAATAAGTTGGCACACTCAGCACTATTTATAATATTAAGAACTGGTAACCAAAATTCAGAAAGTACTGCACTCAAGCATACATCATGCGAAGCAATTAATGAAGCAACTCCAATGGGAATGAACACAATGGTGACAATCAAGAATGCTGAAATAACCTGCAGTGAAAGTAATACACCAATTTGAATAATGACTTCCAAAAACATGAAGAGAATCACTGACAACATATCCAAACAGGAAGATTTACCGCTCTTGGTGTGAGAATAGGTTTGCATGCTGGAAGTTCTTGTTGTGTAAACTTTGAGTCTGAAAGGCAAAACAACGTCAAAAATTAGAAACAAGGGACACAAACACAATTGTTGATGAATCAAAACTTGCTCTCTAACTTCAGAAAAAAGAAAAAAAACAGAAACCCTCCTAAACTAGCTAAACAATAAATATCCATGTCAAAAGCATTTCTTTATCTCGAAAAAGCATAATAAAAACCAATCATAGGTGGGTAGTATCTACTTTAAGTCTTTAACAAAGTCTTATTGTTGTGTAAACTAAATCTGAAAGCCTTTTTTTCTTTCAAAGTTAGAAACACCAATGGACACAAACACAATTGTTGCTGAATCAAAACATTCTGTCAAACTTAAAACAAAAAACAAAAAAACTCCTCAACTAGCTCAATAATAAATAGCAATGCCAAAAGCATTCCTTACACAAACACCAACTAATAAAGAGAAAGAATGTCTCAGATTCTTGAAATACAGCTTCAAAAAGGGTCTTAAAAAAAAAAGATCAACCCCTTTTAAGAAACAAACCTCAACAAAACCATTAACCCTTCCCAACCCAACATGCACTTAACCAAAAGCAAAAATTCACGTGGCAAACGCAAGAAAATCACCAAAAACAAAATGGAAAGCCAAAAACAAATGACAAGATATGAGAATTATTACACTTGGGTCTCTTGCTTTGTCTCCTGGTAGCATTGGAATCATTGGATCCAGCACCCCCAGCGTTGGACGTAGACATGACCAAAGAACCAGTCCAATTCAATCAAAAACTAAACCTTTTCCGAAAACCTCGAATACCCAGAAGAGAATTCAGACCAAAGAAGAACAAATCAACCAATGAAGATTGAAATTTGAGAGAGAGAAAGAGAGAGAGAGAGAGAGAGAGAGAGAGAGAGAAAGGTGGATATAATCGTAGAAGAGGGGGTGGGTTACCGGTTGGTTCGGTGACTCTGGGAATTTACTTTTATTGTATAAAGGAAAGAGGAAGGAGGGTTCAATTGGAGGGGGCGGCCGGTGACCCTTTCTCTCTCTCCCTCTTCAAAGAAAGAACAGAGAGAGAGAGGCAGCAAAGACCAGTCAAACAAATGCAAATACAAATCACACGCTTTGATTGAATTCAACTGCTTATGTTATGGGCTATGTCAAATTATTTTTATTTTATTTTTTGGTTGTTTATTGTCTTTTTCTCTCTAATTTTGGTTTTTCAAACGTTCCAGAATGCAGACAACAGACCTGGCTGAAAGTTCAATGCCATATCATATCAACATTATAAATTGAGAAATGCTGCAAACACATTTTTATCATATATATTTTTTAATATATTATTTCTTAATAATTATAAACAATTTTGTGAAAACTAATCAGATAATCGATCTAGATAAGATAATAAATTAGTAGATCAATTATTAAATTGATAAGTCATTAATTAGTTTAATTTGACATAATATATTTTAAAATTTAATATAAATATATATATAACATAATTTAATTGATCAATCCATACTCCAAATTATTTATTATTATCATTGAGTACAAGAATGAATACGGTGAATTAAGTAACAACTACAATTGTGTCAACCCCAAATTTCCGCTGGACAAATAAAAGTAAAGTGTAGAAAAATAATAAAATATTAAAAAATATTTTCAATTTACTTTATTTTTTTTAAATGAAGACACTTATATTATAGATTCATGCAAATAGAAATAGGCAATACATAGACGATATATCACAAAATCTTGAAGATTAGCGTAACTTCTAAAAGCCATAACTAACAAATGGGGGATACTATATTTGCTTCCCTTCTAAAAAAAACAACTTTGTAATCTGGTGTAGATTTTAACAAAGTCTTACAGTGTTGGATAATTTCTCTATACTCAGTTGTCTCATTGCTCTATATTAATAGAATTTTCCACTCTTTGACAATCAACTTCAAGAAGCACTCTTTGATGACCCCGACTTTGCAACCAATAAATGGCCCCCAGCCAAGGCAATGGCTTCCCCCTCATGCACCAGTGGCTTGAAATTTTGAGTTTCAGTTCGGGCTTCCACAAAACACCTTCCTCGTTACGTACATAGAAGGCCAACCCCATAGCTTCTTCTTCCTAAAAAAAAACGGCATCTACATTACATTTAAGGGAGCCATGTTGTGGTGGAGTCCAAGGGCTACCACCAGCTCTCTATCCCTTTGAACATCCAAACTTTTCTCCATAGCTTGTGCACCACTCCATTGGGTAAGCACTTCTGTTGCCTAGAAAACCACTTGGTCGACTACAATAATTTGTTTTCCCATAAGTACGTGTTTCTTGCCTTCCACATACTCCCTAACAACATGCATCAATGGTCTGCCAGAGGTATGTCTTCTGCCAGCATTGTTGTGCCCTATCACAATTGATAAAGTTATGCCAACTGTTTTCAAGGTTGATTCACAGACCAGGCACCAAGTTGGGCACTCAATGCCACATTGTTGGAACCTAAGTCTAGTAGACAAGCAATCCCTCCAGGCCCTCAACATGAAATCACAGTTGGTTCCAATTCCCAGGGACCTTCAGATGCTGCATATCCACCATGTTCCTTGCCCCATGGTATGTAGATCGTATCGAAAATGGGCCATCTACAACCCTTCCTTACAATAGCTTGGGCACTCCAAATCCTCTTATGCTCACAATGGTGAGGCAATATAGGAACTTTAAGGACCTCCTCCACATCCTTCCTTTCCAGCAAAGCCTTCAGCAAGTCTCTATTCCAACATTTACTCCATGTGAGGAAAAGATCCCTAACAGTGAGATCTCCAAAATCTGGGGTAGGCTCTAATTGAGTAGATGTGTGTGTTTTTCCCCTAATCCAAGCATCACCCCACACCCTAACATTCTCCCCATTCCCCACACGCCATCTACAACCCTCCCTTACAATAGCTTGGGCACTCCAAATACTTCTACATGACACACTTGGGTTGTGACCTAACGAAGCATTCAAAAAGTCTGTATTAGGATAGTACATGGCTTTGAGAACTCAAGAAACAAGGGACCATTTTTTCCACTTCGCCCCCGGCCAAAGAATTTTGAGGAAGGGCCCTATTCATAGATAGATGACAACTGAAGTTGTTTGTCGCTATGTGGAAGTACAATTTCATGTAAGTTGTGTGGGAATATTAATTTGTACTGGACTTGGTTTTTTGTTTTAATTCATAGATGACACAATACGGGATCAATACAGGCATATGTATCTTTTTATATATGCAATACAAAGGTGTATATACTAATATGCGTGTTCTTATACATTGCCTATATATATATATATATATATATATCAGGTTTTATGATGTAGCAAAGATTTACTTCGTGGGGAGATGGGTCTCTGATATGTTTTTATATTAGAGAGATTATATTATTTTATAGATCACAGTTTGTAATCCCAACTCAATGGCACAAATTATGCTCATTTGAATAACATCTCAATCTAAAATATTATTATTTTTCCATTCATTCCCCAATTTGAGTTATTCACTAATTACTCCATTAAATAATTCTTGCATATTTTAGTTTATTTTAAATTGTGTTTATTTGGTGTGATATCTTAATTTGTTTTCAAATGATGTACCAAAAAAATTGTTTTCAAATTATTTACTTTAGATAATTAAAGATATTAATCATTTTAAATTTTCATTAACAAGTAAAATTTTCCTAATATTTTAAATAAAAATACTAATTGAATAAATGATATAGTTAAAAAAATTATAATTTAAATCTACTTTATATTTTAATTTTCTTAAAACTTTAATATGTTGTTTGTGTCATGTGAGACTTTATAACTCCTCTTTTGTTATTTTTTTTTATATTTTGCTTAGTCTGAATAGTCGATTCAATTGGACTGCAATTTTCAATTAAAAAGCCCAACAGATATCCTTTTATTTTCCCTTACGTGTTGCCTTCAAAACTTGGATGTTGTGAGCTTTAAAAACTCATCCTATGTTTATTATTTTTTATTTTGTTTTATGAATAGTTAATTGGGCTGTAATTTTAAACCATAATAGCCTTCTATTTTCCCATGCTTCACTCTTTTCATTATTCACATTTCCAATTCATTGCCTATCAAGAAGATTGGCAGTCAATTAACACTCAAAAGCTTCTCAATTCTCCATCAACTTGGCATGTTCTTCCTCTATTCTCCATCACGTTTTCAAAAATTTTTTACATATATGTAAATTATATATATATATATTTCAACCACTATGTGGCTTTCGCTAACAAATATTTTTATGGTGGTTCTTCATTTTTCTATTTGTGTTTTGTTTCATTAAAACCCTTTACCTATTAAGTCATAAGACAAATCAAGACTCTCAATTGTTTTGATTTGGTGCAAATAAATATTAGTTTTAAAAGTTAAATCTAAAAATGCATACAAACAAAGAATGTTGAGTCTACGTCTGATAGATCAAATGATACCAAACATACGCTTAAGTCTTTAGCATTTAAGATCAATTTAATGGATGCATGCTTGATCCTCTGTGCAAGCCCAGCCCTAATCTATGTTTAGAGGTGCATTTACACTAGGTCTATAAATTTGAGGGGCCCAAAATTTTATTTTGCTATAAAATTTTTAAATAAAAAAAAAGTTAAGGCTCACTCACCCTTTCAACTTCTTCTCTGCTTTCAATATAGTGCACCCAAAGACAATTCCCAAATTCCAACCTCAAATTTAAATGTTACAAGCAATTGAACATTGAATTTCCAAAAAATTATTCAATAGCCTACATCAATTACTAGCTTTGTGGAAATGGTAGTATTTTTTTTATGATAAAAAGTATGGAAAGAAGGGAACTATAGGAGGGAAAATTCATAGAAAAAAAGAAAGAGTAATACACTAATTATTAATATCATACTGAGTCTGAGTCGTGACTATCATTGCCAACTACATCTATATTGTGATTTCCTTTCTGAACTTAAGCCAACAAGTCAAGGAGGGAAGGACCAAATAGCAAAGAAGGTCCAGAATGACTCCGCTGCTAGTGTCGCGCGTGACGATTTCAGATTACCTAGTGGATTATTAAACTCCAAGGCTTGAAATTCAAAGGTTATTTTCTATTCATTCACTCTATAATGTCATTCCTATATATATATATATATATATATATATATATATATATATATATATATAT
>CM023955.1:24270986-24411911 GCA_013407115.1 Glycine latifolia
TTGACTTGAATAATTGGTGTTGGATTGATCAAATGATGCGTCAGTGTTGTTTTACTTGCTACTTTTCATGATTTGGTATTGTTGTTGCGACTTAATATTTAAAGTGAAATAAAGCTTGTTTCTCCTTAAGTAAGAATTTATGTTAGATCTATGTTATTCAATAATAATATAATTTTTAATGAGATTAAGTATCTATTTTATTTTTCAAATAAATATTTGTTTTAAAATAGTTATATATAATAGGCCTTTATTTATTATTTTGCATTGGGTCCATAAAATGTCAAGGTCAACCCTATCTCTACGTAGAGAATGTCTGAACGTTCATCATAAGATCTATCAAAGAGTAAAAAAGAAAGAAAAAAATCAAATATTACAACTATCTCTTACATCAAAATGTGTGTCATATCATAAGAGAGTATACTTTATAGTACAAAATTTTACTTGCTTTATGACGTCAAATAAGGAGTGCTCTACAAGGAAGACAAACAAAATGTTTTTATCAATCTTCATTAATTGTTGTATTTAATGTTCCAATGAATATGTAATGATTAATATTATCTAATATGTAATTAATTAATTTTAATTTGAAAGTGTATTGCACAATAATTTTTATTTGTTTACTTATTTAATAATCTATGAACTCTAAATAATCTTATAATTATTAGATTTTATTTATTTCCTTATTTAACAATATATTGATTATGTTACTTAACAACTAAAATACTGATTAATTTTTTGAATTTTTTTAGTTATTAATTTCAGATTTTTATATTTTCTTTGACTACTAATGCAATTAAATTCATTATCAGTTTTGATTAATAAACCACTAATTAAAGAATATTTTAAAAATATTTATTTAATAATCATTATATTCATTTACAGTTGTAAATGATTTGTCTACCATTTATTATTGTCTTATTGATAAAATAATAATGAAAATAAATTATTTTTACATTTTTTATATAAAATACATCTTTATATATTTATTTAATATATTCTTTAATTTAGTAAATCTATTTATTTAATTATTTTATTAACAGTATATTATTTTTCAAGTAAATAATTCTTACTTATATTGAATTTTATTTGATTATAAACTTAATATTTTAATATTTTGTTAACGGTCACTAAAATTTTAGTGGATAAATATTTATTATTATGTCAATGACATACCGAGAGAATATTGGTTAAAATTTTAATGAATCAAAGACTTCCCAATAGTAAGTGTTTGTTTTTTCTTCTACGATGGAAAAAAAAAAAACAATCACCAAGTATATTAGATAGAATATATGAAAGCAAATTTGTATTCATACAAAAAACTTTTTTTTGTTTTGTTCTTTAAAAGAGAGAAGCCTGACGTATATGATTTAGTAAATCATATGACAGAACAAAATTATTTTAAATTGATTAAAAAATGACACACGACATGATATTTTGAGATAACTAATTATGTGCTTTAAAGGATCTTTTATTTGTATGTTGGTTAACATGTAAGATATGCAACACACATTACCTTGCCTTTGGAAAGAATCATTAACAGAAAACATGAAAAAAATGATACGACGAAAAGGACGTGAAAATCATTATAAAAGAGATTTTTTGTTTGACTTAAAGTCTCAACTGACACCAACTTCTTATAGCTATAAATAACTCTAAACAATTGCTAATTCCTTATTTAGTTTGATATAAGTCACTATCAATCCTTAAATATTCTATTCAAATCATTACCTGTAAATTCTATTAACATGTTGCAACAACTAATGGAAACAAACTTTTTTCACGTGTGTATTTAATCTACATTTAGTTATGCCAGTTATGTCACTACAAAACTTTCTATTATAAAAGCAACAAACAAGAACTCCATATATGTACACCAATTTATCTTAACAATTGCTTCGACTTTCAACAAAGACCAAAAACGACATCATGTTGAATCCTTCATTTTCTTCTCATGTGGTATGCAATATTTGTATCTTTTTTTTATCAATTACTTAATCTACCTATTTTTTAATCATGTGTTTGAATTATATGTAATTGAGCTTACCTTAAAAGAACAACATCACAAACATAATTCATAGCTAATTCTGTAACACTACTTGTTTATGTTCAGGATAACATGAAGTTTATCTCTAATGCAATGATACTTTTATTCTCAATACTATTGTTGCTACCAAGTACATCATATTCACTATATGAAAAGCCTAAAAACCATATCAAGACAACTACTATTGTATCTGAGAGTTTTGAAATGGGACCAGGATCAATTGCAACAAAAACATTTGAGGATATAAAGTTTCCGAAAGGTCATGTTGGAATTAAAAGTTTTGATGCCGAACTAGTTGATCAAGAAGGAAACTCTATACCTTCGTATGAAACTTACCTTCACCATTGGTTTGCAATAAAGTACCATAAAAACATTACTATGTCACTGAATCCTAACCTTCGTCATCCTGAGGATGCTTTTTTCAAAAGAAATGATGGCACATGTAATGGTGGTATTCTTCCACATTATTGGGGATTTGGAGTTGAATCACGAGGAACACCGTCAAACATTCCTGATCCTTTTGCTATAGAACAAGGTAACCCAACAAAAATTAAAAAGGGATATGAAGAGAAATGGTTGCTCAACATCATGGCCATTGATACACGTGGCGCACAAGATAAGAAAGGTTGCATTGAATGTAGATGTGACCATATGAATCTCCCAAAAGACTTTTATAATGTCACAAGGGATATACATAACCAACCATTGACTACAAATTACAAAGGAGGTCTCTTTTGTTGTCATGACAACTTACAATGCAAACAAATAGAGGGTTTTCAAGGTTCAAGAAGAATGGTTTCCTTAAGATACAAAATTAGTTGGGTTGATTGGAACAAATACCAAGTACCAGTTAAAGTTTACATACTTGATTCCACCGACAAAATTAGATCAAATGGTTCCAAAATAATTCATGATTGTCAGGTAGATAAGTTATTCAAGATAGTACTTTGTGGAAAAAATAGACTTTTCAATCTCTATTAGAATGAGTGAATAAAAATCAAATTCTTAATTCCTTGCAGGCAGAATATACCATTGTAGGAAATGGTGGTGGTGATTCTCCTCATGTCCAAAAGGCAAACATCCCAATAGAAAAAGGAGGTTATCTCATCTATGGCACTGCTCATATGCATTCAGGTGTTGTAAATGCAACTTTATATGGACAGGTGATGAATAATAGTTTTCATTATTTTTATATACTGCTTTTGTGATTAGTTACATATTAATTTTATGAAATATTTTGTTCATGATTTTTTATGTAATAAATTTTCTTATTCCATGCCATTACAAAAAAACATATATTGTAATGTATCTTGAACTTTGAATTTTATGTTCTCTTGTCATTTAGGATGGGAGGACATTATGTACTTCAACACCAAAATATGGAACAGGAAATGAAGCAGGAAATGAGAAAGGTTATCTCATTGGAATGTCTGTTTGTTATCCACAACCGGGTTCTATCAAGATTCATGATGGTGAAATTTTGGCTATAGAATCTAGATATAAAAATGAGTTTCGTACTGGAGCTATGGGACATTTCTACATCTATTTGGCAGAGGAACTACCATAAAAATATTAAAAATGTAATTTGTAATTATTCATGTTCCTTCACCTGTTGCTTAGTCTCGTTTTGGGATAATTGGTTCACGACAACATGAATATAAAAATTTCTTTTGTCCTTAGATTACTTGCTATAGAGTTTTTTTTGTTTCATATATATCAAAAGGCCCATAAAAGAGAAAATAACAAAATAAACTAGAGATCACACATTTTATTCTTCTTTTTATTTAATATTCAATGTCTAATTATTTAAAAGTGTATTATTCATTTTGTTCCAAATATGTGTTCATTATTTCTTATAATTTGAACCCACACACATACTACTTCTTTTGATCTTTATGAATAACATAGAGATTTTATTTTATTGTTCATTTTTTTTTATCTTTAATGACATGATTTTTCAGTAGCTAATTATATGCTTGATCATTTTCTCTTACTTTTGAACAATAAAGGCTTGACATCATAGGTCATTCATAACATACTAATGATGACAACAACGACGATGTTATAAAAAATACATCAACATCAACAACATATTTAACCCAAGTTAATTGGGGTCGGTGGTAGATGAACCCAATGATAAATCGTAAATGAGACAGAAAGAGAAAGGGAGAGGGGAAGAAAAAAGTGGAAATAAGAAAAAAAAAGAGAAAAAAAAGGGTCAAAAGAAGAAGGAGAAAAGAAGAGGAAAAGATCTAAAATAAGGGAATGACTAGAACATAGAACTACTAATGGATTTAACCCTCCACCAAACTTATAGCCTTTCTCCACTCCGTCCTAAGACATACCGTCCGTCAATCTATATCCTACTCCATTAGGTACTGTTTAACTACCTTTCCCCAAGTAAGTTTCGGTCGACCTCTACCTCTCTTTGTGTCGAGGTCTTGGTAACAAACTATTGTTCTTATGGGAGCATCCAATGGCCGTCTCATAATATGGCAAAACCACCTCAATTTATGCTCTCTCATCTTTTCACATACTGGTACCACTGATACCTTTCTTCGAATATCCTCATTTCTTATCTTATCCATCTTCGTATATCCACACATCCACCTTAACATCCTCATTTCTGCTACCCCTATTTTATGCTCATGTTGCCTATGTGCTGGCCAGCATTTCGCTCCATATAGCATTGTTGGTCTTACAGTTGTTCTATAGAATTTTCCTTTCAACTTAAGGGGAATTTTGCGATCACACAAAAACCCCGATGCACTCCGCCATTTCATCCACCCTGCTCTAATTTTATGATTTACATCTTCATCAATCTCACCACCTTTCTGCAACAAATTGTGCTCATTTGAATAACATCTCAATCTAAAATATTATTATTTTTCCATTCATTCCGCAATTTGAGTTATTCACTAATTACTCCATTAAATAATTCTCACATATTTTAGTTTATTTTAAATTATGTTTATTTGGTGTGATATCTTAATTTGTTTTCAAATGGTGTACCAAAAAATTTGTTTTCAAATTATTTACTTTAGATAATTAAAGATATTAATCATTGCAAATTTTCATTAACAAGTAAAAATTTCCTAATATTTTAAATAAAAATACTAATTGAATAAATGATATAGTTAAAAAAATTATAATTTAAATCTACTTTATATTTTAATTTTCTTAAAACTTTAATAAGTTGTTTGTGTCATGTGAGACTTTATAACTCCTCTTTTGTTATTTTTTTTATATTTTGCTTAGTCTAAATAGTCCATTCAATTGGACTGCAATTTTCAATTAAAAAGCCCAACATATATCCTTTTATTTTCCCTTAGGGGTTGCCTTCAAAACTTGGATGTTGTGAGTTTTAAAAACTCATCCTATGTTTATTATCTTTTATTTTTTATTATGAATAGTTAATTGGGCTGCAATTTTAAACTATAAAGCCCAACAAATAACCTTCTATTTTCCCATGCTTCACTCTTTTCATTATTCACATTTCCAATTCATTGCCTATCAAGAAGATTGGCAATTAACTTAAGCTAGTGTCGCGCGTGACGATTACATATTACCTAGTGGATTATTAAACTCCAAGGCTTGAAATTCAAAGGTTATTTTCTATTCATTCACTCTATAATGTCATTCCTATATATATATATATATATATATATATATATATATATATAGGTTTTGGGCTTTAAGCTTAAGTTTGTACTCAAGAGCAAGTGGGAGATTGTTGGGAATGCTCTTTATACAAAAGTTATTGGGCTTAAATGTATGACAAGGGCCCAAGAGACCTAGTTTTCATCATCAACTAAAAATGTACCACCCTTTGTTTCAAGCTAGCACGGGGATCCACCATCTATTATTTAATCAAGGCTCCTTATAATCAACAAAATGATTATATAATTTGGTGCTACTCCACTAAAAGCCCAAAGTTGAACTCCAAGATCAATAATAATAACATATATATATATATATATATAACTCGAATATGCATCGCCCCTTTGTAATATGTCGATAATTGATTGATGAGTTTTATGTTACTCAATCAATTATTTATTCCCTTGACTTTTATAGTTTCTCTAATGGATTACATGCACTGGCCAATGTCTTTAATATCTAAGTACCGAAACATATCAAGGGGACATATCTTACAAATTCCATGTTGTTTATCTCATAAATACCGATAATCAAATAATTTTCCTCCAAAAATACCGAGTTATTGGTCATCAATTGGTCGGGGCTCACCCGTTGGTAAATCAAAGAATGAAAACTATTCAATTACCTATTTATAATAAACTCAGGATTAAGAGCAATCACATAACTATGGTTAGCTAGAGATTCGATACTTTATGACAGAAAAACAACCTTAATCAAATCTCTCATTGACCCTTTCAATGCGAACATTAATTCACGACTAATATTTTACAATGGTTCGGACAAGACCATTTCATAAAATATTGCAGCCTAAATAAAGCGTCCAACTTTATTTAACAGCTGTGAACACATTCATCAATTATTAGAATCTATGATCATGTCCTCCATGAACGTATCCATATGATCATATACTCTACAATTGATTCGGGCCTTGGTGTTTGTAAATTTTGTGTGCATATCATAAATGAATAATACCTCATTTATAACTTTTAAAAAAAATACAATGTCATGATGTCTTGCTCAAGAGCACAAAATAAACAAAGTGAAAATTCAATCTCCTAAAGCTATAACAAGTCTGGTATCTTCTTAAGACCTATAGATGTAACATGCCTCTCGAACCACTGTGTCTCCTTGGAATCTGAGCCTGTGTAACCAATGGTTTCAAGACTCCCACTAGAATAGACCGACATATAATCTCTCATTCTCCGAAGATACTTGAGTATATGCTTAACTGCTATCTAGTGTTCCTCTTCAATATTAGATTGGTATCGACTAACAACTCCCACTGCATAGCAGATGTCTGGCCTGGTGCACAAAATAACATACATTAGACTACCTACAGCCAAAGCTTAAGGTATCCTACTCATGTGTTCTCGCTGCTCAAGTGTCTTAGGAGAATGCTCCTTAGAAAGATGAATCCCATGCCTGAAGGGTAAAATTCCCTTCTTAGAATTCTCCATGCGGAACCTAGCAAGGACCTTGTCAATGTAAGAGGCCTAGGACAATGCCAATAACCTATTATTTCGGTCTCATAAGAGTTTAATACCAAGAATATAATTTGTCTCTCCCAAGTCCTTCATATCAAAATGCTTGTTCAACCAGGTCTTTATGTCTAACAATACCTTTGTGTCATTTCCAATTAGGAGTATATCATCTACATAAAGCACCAAAAAAGATAGTGCTTCCCCTTGGATTCTTTTATATATACATGGCTCATCAGGACTTTTCTCAAAATCATAAGATTTAACAGCTTGATCAAACCTAATTTCCATGACCTGGATGCTTGCTTAAGTCCATAAATAGACATTTGCAACTTGCATACCATGTGTTCCTACTCTTCGACTATGAACCCTTTTGGTTGCTGCATATAGATGTCATCTTCTAAATTTTCATTTAGAAAAACAGTCTTGACATCCATTTGCCAAATCTCATAATTGAGACTTGCCGTAATAGCTAAGAGAATCCGAATAGACTTAAGCATGGCTACTAGCGAAAAGGTTTCTTCATAGTTTACACCTTCTATTTGGGTGTTTCTTTTTCCACCAATCTAGCTTTAAAGGTTTCAACCTTTCCATCTGATCCTCTCTTTCTCTTGTAGATCCATGTACACCCAATGGGTTTTATCCCTTTAGGTGCTTCTACAAGAGACCAAACTGAGTTAGAATGCATAGATTTCATCTCACAGTTTATAGCCCCAAGCCATTCCTGAGCATCAACATCTTCAAGTACATCGTCGTAACTAGTGGGATCGTCATCTCTTTCAATGGTGATAGTTTGGTATGATTCTCCTAACAAGAGATATCTTGGGGGTTTACAAATCATTCTCCCACTACGACTTTGCCTAACTTGTTATTGTGCATCTATAAGAGGATCCAGGTTAGGTGGATCAATAATTTCTTAATGATCCTCATTAGGTGGGTTAACCAATTCTTGATTTTGTTCTTCAATAAGTGGTACTTGCATTTCTACAGGTTTCACTTGTAGATCATTATGCTGAACTTCTGGTTTTCTATCTAGTTACTGTGTATGTTCACCTTCAGGTATATTTTCCTCTCTTTGAACAACCATAGGAACATAAGATGGAACCATTTGAGGTTGAGATAAAACTTGACCAGAGGTAAGCTCATCAAGAACAATCAAACTCTTTGGTTTGTAATTTGATATATAGTCCTCCTCTAGGAAAGTCACATTAGTGCTCACTAAGACCTTCTTACCTTTTGGACTATAAAACATCCAACCTCTTGTTCCCTTAGGATAGCCTACAAACATGCACACTTATGTATGTGAGTCCACTTTATTTTGCTTCTGTTGTAAGACATGTGTCAAAGCACCCCAAATCCGAATATGGTTCAAATTGGGTGTGCACCCATTCCGTAGTTCTATGGGTGTCTTTGAAATAGATTTAGATGGAACTAAATTTAATAAGTACATGGCCGTTTCTAAGGCATATCCCCATAATGATTCAAACAGAGACGAATAACTAAGCATGGACCTCACCATTTCTAGAAGGGTTTTGTTTCTCCTTTCAGTAACTCCATTCTGTTGGGGTGTCCCTGGAGAAGATAGTTATGAAACTATCCCCTCCTTAGTCGGGTAAGACCTAAACTCTCTAGATAGGTATTCACCTCCTCGATCAGACCTAAGAGTCTTAATTTGAACACCAAGATGTTTTTTTGTCTCAGCCTTAAACGCTTGGAATTTTCCAAAAGCTTTAGACTTATGACGCATCAAGTATATATATCCAAATCTTGAGTAATCATCAATGAATGTGATGAAATACCCATACCCTCCTATGGCCTGGACATTTATTTGTCCACATACATCAATATGTACCAATTCCAGCTGAAGTGTGGCACAATATCCTTTGACCTTGAAAGGCCACTTTGTCATTTTACCCTCTAAGCATGATTCAAATACTGGTATCAGTTCAAAAGTCGGGGATTTTAAAATCTCACTCTTGACCAAACCTTGTATCCTGTTAGAGTTTATATGACCTAATCGCAAATGCGAAAGATAAGTTTGATTGGAAACCTTTCTTTTCTTAGATAGATGAAAATGTTCTTCGTCTCCTAATTCAACATGATTAATTTCATGGGGTATAGGACTAAGGAAATAAATACCATTAAACAAAGTACCAGAACATATAAAAGAAGATGAACTCCTTATATAAACTGAGCAATCAAACTAAACTGTCAAACCATGTTTATTCAAACAACTAGCAGAAATTAAATTCCTCTCAAAATTTGGAACAAATAAACAGTCATCCAAAACCAACGTTCTACAATTATTAAATGATAAAATAACTTGTCGTACTGCTAGTGCAAAGACAATCTCCCCATTTCCAAGTCTCAAAACTCTTTGTCCTTGACCAGTAGGCAAGCTATACTACTGCAAAGAGTAACAAACATGGTTAGTGGCTCCTGAATCAATGATCCATTTATCATTGTAATTCTCCACTAAGCAAGCCTCAATCACAAGTAAATTACCCATACCTGGTCCGTTCATTTGTGGGAAATTCTTCTTCCAATGCCCCTTTTGACCGCACTTGAAGCACTTGCCAGTTGGCTGCTTCTTTGCAATTTGTTTGGCATCTGGAATATCTGACTTCTTCTTCTTCTTGTTCTTGTTACCTCCCTTAGGTTTTCCCTTAGGTTTAACAAAACCTTCAGCAATAAATGCACTTCCCTGCTTTACCAGAGATTGTTCAGCACGCTCTAGCTCGTGTATTAGCTGAGTAAGATCCAGTTTCAGTTTGTTCATATTATAATTCATTATGAACTGGTTGAAGTAATCAGGTAGTGACTACAGGAGGAGGTCAACCTTTACCTTCTGATCAAACTTAATCCCATGATCATCCACTTGTTTAAAGTTTTCTATCATTGTTAAACAATGATCTCGCACACTTCCACCAGTCATCACGGTTTTGGTGAACGCAGCCAATACATTTTGCCTAGCTGAACTGCTAGGAGTAGCAAACATGCCATCAAGAGTTTGGAGCATTTCTGCTCCACTGTCAAGCATGTTTTACTTACTCCTGCAAGTGACTAACGAGACTGGCCAAAATGTACCAGCGAACTGCAACATTCGCCTTCTTCCAATCAGAAAATTTCTTCTTTGTTTCCTCAGAAGCATTTTCTTCAGGTTGTGTTGGCTTAGGGGTAGTCAGGACAAAGTTGAGTTTCTCATATTGCAGAACAATTTTCAAATTAGTTTTCCATTGTTTGTAGTTTGTACCATCCATAGGCTTTTGACTCAAGATAGTAGCTAACGGATTGAAAGATGACATTTTTTGGAAAAATTAAAGCACATAATTTAAAATCATACAATAAACATACCAGTTGCAAGTAGATTCCTTTTTGTTCATTGTTACAATTCTTTAGTTACCCTTACAAGGCTTACGTTGGGTAAGTTACTTGTAAAAAACTGAAATTGTTATTTGGGCCTTCGGTGCCATTACCATAGCCTCAATGGGAAGGTTATTAATTTTACCAAAATATGAATGCAATTAACAATCGTTTAATTTCAAAAAATGTCCTTAGTATCCAAGCATTGCTGACGTTGGGTCGTATAGTACCTTACTAAAAATTTTGAATTTGTTGAGATCCAATCAAATAAAATTCGGTCATCCTTATCCGATGGGGCTTCACATGACCATTTTATTAATGGACCCATAATGGAGCCCACAGGTTTAAAAATTAATATTTTAATTTAAAACCTTCACCCATTCAATATTTCGTTACAAGGAATTTAAAAAAAACTTAGTCCAATCATTAATCTAGAATTTGAAATTCATAATGATCATTAATTTGAATAAAATCAATTTTAAAAAAATCCAATCATTAATCTAGAATTTGAAATTCAGAATAATCATTAATTTGAATTCAAAATCATTTTTTAAAATAATTGATCTAATCATTAATCTAAAATATAAAATTTATAATGATCATTGATTTGAATTCAAAATCAATTTTTAAAATAATTAATCTAGTCATTAATCTAGAATTTGAAATTCATAATGATCATGAAGTTGAATAAAATTCTAAACATAATTTCCTAAATTGTCTCATTATTGTCATAATGATCATTAATATAGTCATTGGGACATAATAACCATTAATAAAATAATTTAAATTCAAAATCAATAATACGGTCATAAACCTTAATTTCCTAAATTATCTAATTATTACCATAATGATCATTAATCTAGTATGAGACATAATAACCATTAATAAAATAATTTAAATTCAAAATCAATAATGATCATTAATTAACCAATGGTCATAAACCTTAATTTCCTTCATTCTCTAATTATTTTCATAATTATCATCAATCAAATAATTTTAATTCTAAATCAATTAAAATTATCATTAACATAACAAAATATATGCATGATCAATTAATCATCAATACTATGATATGATACAAATATTTTATATATGGCATGTTATCACACAAATCCTGTTATCACATATAATCCATCTATTCATTAAAATCATAATTATAAAACTTTAATCCATGGTTTCCTAAAAAAAATTATAAAAAAAATCTTCTTCTCCCTTTGCTGTTTTTCGAGCCAATCCGTCATGGACCTCCGATCACCTAGCCCACCATATGGATTGAACCGCCATGGAGAGAGGAGCACGCGACCATTTGAACCACTATAAAAGGACGTCGGACGCACTCTGGTTCGGGTTCTGGTTCCCATCGATTTTTTGTCCTCTTTCATGCTATGCCTCGGATTTTCCATAAAAGATTCGGATAGTCATGAACAGACTAAAACAGTGACAGATATACATCTTTTGGATACAAAAATTAAATCTTTCTCTCTTACAACAATAAAATTGCTAAACAAAAGAAAAAATCAAGGAGGAAACCTGATCATAAGGGACCAGCCTCCTTGTTACATATCCAAAAGAAATACATTCAAATGTTCTACCATGGATTAAAGCAAATATTTTATAAAACCATACATCTTATCAAAAAATTATAAAAATTATAAAAACATAGCATATGTATAATCCAACATCAACATCAAACGTGCAGCCTAGGCTCTGATACCAAATAAAGGATTCCATAGAATCTGCGGAAGCGTATTGAACCTAGTAGGTTTGAATGTTATAAGATCATCCTTGTCTTTCTAATCAAAAGGAGATAATTACCTCTTGAAGCATGAATGAAATATCCTCCTTTGTCTTTGGTGAGTCCTCTCTTAGCCTCCTCAATCAGCTACGAATGATAAATCTTCTGTATTATTCTCGAATAAAGGAGAGAGAAAATGTGTGGGAACTTTTCTTTTTCAGAGAGATGATGGCAACTGTTATATTTGTCTAGAGCAAAATATGATTGTTATATAGGAGACTAAGAAACCTAAAACTAGGTCTCTTGGGCCCTTGCCATACACATAAGCCCAATAGCTTTTGTATAAAGAGCATTCCCAACAACTTTATCAGTCAATACTTGGAGTATAATGAGAAAAATAATGTTAATTACTTGAGATCTTTTATGTGTATCCGGGTGCTAATGGATGTTGAAAAGCCTCTCATGAAATCTAAGATTGAGAAACCAAGAGGAGAGTTTAAAGAATTTTGTTTCAAATATGAATGCTTGGGTACATTTTGCTATTTTTGTGGCATTTTAGGTCATATTGAAGACCATTGCCACACTCTCCTGTTCATGTAGCAAGATGATGGAAAGCATGGCTGGGGTCCAAAAATTCGAGTTGAAGCACGTCCTAGTGGTGGTAAAAATAGTGTTTTGAAAGTCCACATCCAAATACATCATTTTGAAATTCCGATCACACCAATGTGACCGAGGCTCAACAAAGATCACAGAAATGACATTTATTTCAAAAAAAGGAGACTTTTACAACCTCTCATTTTCAAATGGTTTTCAAAGGAAGTGGTAAAACTCCCACAACGGTACCCAAAACGCAAGAGACACTATGAGAAGCTTAAACTAGTTAAGAGAAGACAAAGGAAACAAAGGTTACCTTAAAGAAACCAAGAAATAAGGATTGGAGACTCTATTCTCTACCTAATCTTCGAGTTGAGTTTCAAAGATGCTGTTCTCATTAAAGGGTTCCTCTCCATGCGGTGGTCCAACGACAAGCGGTGGTGGCTCGTGGTGGTCACCGGTGGTTGTGGGTCGTGGCAGATTGGGGGAAGGTGTAGGGAAGAATAAGGCCTCCATTTTCGTGATTTTCATTGTTGGTACATACTTATAACCAACTTGACTCACCCAGTTGAGCCAAAATGCCTATCAAAATTCACCTGAATTAGCTAACCCAATTTTAAATTTCTACTTCTGTGAAAAATTAATTTCTCACACTTCAAATATAATTTTCAAAAATCCCAACGGTCAAAACTTACATATGTGGGTTAGGAGCCTACTTATAAACGTTGAAAGTGATCAAACGGTTAACCAATCCAAAATTATTATTTTACCAAAATATATTTTGGGTCAAACTTAGAATCACTCAATTTAACGCAATTCAAACAAACTTCACATAACTTGACATCCACACTAAGCAATTGCACAAGGATAATTTAAAAAATAATTAAACTAATCAAATAATCAAATAACACAAGAAATACATCAAACATATATTTTCAGTTATTGAAATTTCAGGGTGTTACAAGAACAACAGAGAAACTCTCACAAGAAAATTCAGGTGTCTTATTGATTTAATAAAATGTTTGTATAATACATTTTTGTTGGCTTTATATAGCCAAGATCCTAAAGCTTGTCTTGTAAGCTACCTAAGCTATAAAAAAATGTAAGCTAAATGCAAGTGGAATGAAATGGCAAATGAAATGAAGCTTGAGGTGCAAGCTATTCATGTGATGACTCATGGCTGAGTTAGCCATGTCCAAACTACAAGTTTTACAAGTTTACATAGGTGCTAAAAATCACATACAAGTGTACTTACACTTATTAAACAATTGTCACTAAAGGCATGTTTATTGCCACTAAATGCCTATTTATTGCCACTACAATTGCCACTACAAGTGCTGCAATTAAATTCAACTTGAGAGTACAAAATCCAGCCCTTGTTCTTCTTCAGTTGGTGTGCTTCTTCATGCTTGTCTAAAAGGTGCAAATTAACTTTGATGTGCTCTTGAAGGGCTTGAGTTCTAGCTCTTGTCATGGGTCCTCTAAGGCTAACCAAAGGAAGCTCTTCAAGTTCTCCTTCTTGGCCTTGAGCTTGCAATGGACTTCCATCAAATGCATAGCATCTTAGATGGCAGCCAGGCAAACATGTCTATGTTTTTGTTCAGAATGTCAGCTATGCGACTGTGCTCATGGCTAGTGAGGTCCTTGCTGAGCTGCATGCACTTCCCGAGTTTGAGTCTGAGCTACAGCTTAACAAGTTCTTTGATAGCCTTTGTGCCCTTGTCGATGGTGTCATTGTGCGGATCCACATTAAATACGTCATCTTGACTTGTGCCATAGACGGTTAAGGTTTGGATTGTAAACCCTTCGTCCGCGTTCATAACTTGGCTGGTACCACCCACTATGGGATGACGTCTATCGAGCTCTTTGGTGAGAGAATACGGTGCCACTTTCAGGCTCTCAGCATAGCCTTTCGAGCTTGTTTTTGGTCTGCCTTGATAGTCACCATCGCTCCCGTCAAGGTAGAAAATTTCATCTTGAGATGAGGCGTGGAGACAATGGCTCTGAGCTTGTTCAACAGTTTCCTACCAATCAAAGCAAAGTAATAAGTATCTACATCGACAATTAAATACCTAATTGTGAAGCTCCTTGAGAACTGGCCTTGACCGTAAGTGGTCATGAGGTCTATGTAACATCTGGTTTCTGTCATTTCCCCTACAAATCTGAGGTAGGTCCAAAGTGAAGACGAACCGTGTTTGACGAGACTTTGAGCCTCTAGAATGTCTTCCAATATAAGATGTTAGTGGAGCTACCTTGATCAATGAGGATATTGGATACCATGAAATTGGTGATCACGGTGGAGAACACCATAGTCTTGATTGACTAAATTGATGCCCCTGAAGTCCCTATCCGTAAAAGTGATGGGGGGAGACTTCGTGGTGGTGGAACATCGACACAGTTGATGTCGATGTCCCAGATGGCATGGAGAGGCCTTTTTCTGGACTAACTGAACAACTCTCCATAGGAAAATCCATTAGTGATGGTGTTGATTACACCTCAAATTTGTTGGGTAGACTCATTTTCCTATTCTTGCAGAGGTTATCGTTCGCGTCTTGGCTAGTAGTGCCTCTTCCTCCCTCTGTCCCTTCTTTTGTCGACATCCTGATTCCTGGGTTAATCCTCTTGGTGTCCCGCGTGTCAGGTTCTGTTGGGTGATTGCAGAGTCTTTTCACAAACTGCGATAAATACCCAGCCCATATGAGTTCTTCGATTTTATCTTTTAGTGCCCAACAGTCTTCTGTGTTGTGACTACAACTGTGATGGTATCTGCAGTATTTGATCCTATCAGTCCCTAGCCTGGGAGAAAGTGGTAGAGGTAGTTTTACGGGTACCTCTGTGTTGAAAGCCTCATCTAGAATAGTGGTGTGATTGGTTGTTAGGGGTGTGTAGCACTCACACCTGGGTCTCATTGGGAAAGGCTGGTGTTTGTCCGGCATGTGTCGTTTGTCTGACTTATGTGGGTCAATCTTGGTACCTCCTTCTTACTTTTCACGCTTTTGTCCGACTTGTCGAACCTTGTTCCTGAACCTTAACATCTCCTCCATTTGGATGTAACCCTTGTCTCGTTCGAGTAACTCGTCCATGCTAGAAGGGGATTTTTTGCATAGGTTTTCCATGAACTCACTAGTTGTAGGGCTAACAACATGGAGTGCAATTCCACCTTTGGGTTGAGGTTTCAGATCTAGACGACTATTCATCCAAATCTGTCCATGAACCTCTGAAAAAACTCACCGTCTTTTTATCATAGACTGGCCAATGTGGTGAAAGTTATGCGGTATGATCGACTGGTTGCATACTGTTAGCTGAAGCGTTTGACAAGAGTGTCGAAGCTGTCAGTGGACCTTGGGGGGGAGCCATCCATACCATGTCAGTGTTGCCCCTTTGAGGAATGTTGGGAAGACACGACACAAGATTACACTGTTGTATCGCTCTAGGTTGAGCGATTTCCAACCTAAAGGTAGGTCGGCTTCCATGATGCAATCGACAAAAAGGGTGTTGACGAGTCGTCTACCCTTCTGGATGGTATATGTAATGACCTGGATTATGAGTTGCTAATCTGGATGTTTGATGTATGTTATGTTGATTGATTACATGTGTTATGTGGATTGATTAATTGTTTATTTATAACTTGTTGTTTAAGTGCTTTTGCCTTGGTATGCGTGCTTGATGGGTATTGGGCATAAGTCCACTTTGTTGTTCTATGGTTGCTGGCTGAGCACGTTAAGAGGACATGTTGTGTCAGCCATGTTTATAAGCAGTAGGTTGGCACAGCAACAAGCTCACTTTTCCTTCTTCTGCCTGTGCGTTTCCTCTACTTTCTCTCTAAAACTCACCCAGAAACCTCTCGTTCTCGACCTCCTTCCTTGTTACCTTCAACCTACGAGAACCATCGTAGCTGCTGCGGAATCTCGATGTAACGACCCGCCTCGTCGCTACGATATCACAACTCTAAATGTGATTTTTTTTTCAAATTTTAATAAAACTTCATTAATTTGATTATGAAAAATTAAGGTAAATTTTTTTCGCGATAATACATTCATTAAAAACACACACATATATGTAAATAATTACATAAATATATATGAAACATATACATATTATTCCTATGTCAGAACATAACTAAGTTTTTACAAATATATAGATTTGAGATTACATGTCTGATCAAGAGAAACAAGGAACCGACTAAAAAAAATACAACTCTCTCTTCGTGGCGAATTCCAACATTGTCACGTTGGCTTGGCGGCTCCAACAGAAGAAATCTCTCTTCAATATCACCTATTGTTGATCATCTGCTCCCACGAACAAAGGTCCGCGATCATCACAGGTACCAACCATACGATACAAAAATTGCAAGGGTGAGTTTATTATACCAAAACCAACAAGCACTAGATAACAATAATTAGAAAGAAACAATAATAACAATCACAATCATTCTTAATAATAATTAAGTTCCACCCACACAACCAACTAGTCATTCACTTTTTTCACAACTCAAATCAATCATGATTAGAATGATGCATGCACCTAACTTAATTCTCAGAATGCAGTGCGGTACCATCCTTATGGAAATAGCCTATCTAGGTAAATGATGCAGTAGCTCATCGAGGTCACCCTGTCGTGCACAGGTCGCTCCCCCCCTCATGGTGATCAGCCTTGAGTCTCAAGGGAGTTCCAAACAGAGTGATGCCCCCCTAGTACCCCCAGTACTTACTGCCACCATTCTATTTCCATCCATGCAAATATGAAGTATGAAACATGGGCACCTTCAATACACTGACCATGGATAGCTAGGGACCAGAATTTTAAACAACCCAGTTCTCTCTTGGGATGCTTAAAATTCATAAACCCTCCCTCGCAAGGTTATCCAGTCATGCACCCCCATGTACATACACAACATCACCGATACACTGACCATGGATAGATAGGGACCGGAATTTTAAACAATCTCTTTCTCTCATGGGACGCTTAAAATTCCTAAACCCTTCCTCGCAAGGATATCCAACCGGTCACTGCACCCTACGTGGACATATACCGCATACAACCATGGGCACCATCAATGCATGACTTGGCTACGAACACATCCTTCCTCGCAAGGGTAACCAGTCATGCACCCCTCATGGTTATCCATGTATATCCACATCACACAATGACATTATCAACATCAACAACCAATTCATCATCATCTCATTTAAGCATCACATCATCATTATATCATTTATACATCATCAAACAAATCATCATTATCTCATTCAATCATCACCAACACATCAATAACATCTCATTTCATCATTATCAATAACATCAATATCACCTCATCCATCCATAATCCATATTATCACGAGACTGGTATTTTAGGAAAATTCTAAATTAAAGAGGAGGACTACAATATAGAAATCACACTCTTATGCCCATTTAAAAATTTAATAAAGAATTAAATAAGAAAACATATTATAAAATTTTGGGCAGAGTCTCCTCTGTAATTAAGACTTTATCCAAAAATCCAATCATTACCACAACAACATCATTCACAGTTTTATCCATTAACAAACAAATTCATCGCATCCCATTAGTTAAAAACACAGTTTTTCTATAAATAAAAACCAGTACACATCAGGGACAAACATATATCCTCATAGTTGGACTCCTTGGCCTCCAACTATGGTATCAAAAGCTGTAAACAAATAACAAACTCCTCTTAACTATCTTTGTCCTTTTGTTAGCTTCTTGTAGCATCATTTTGAGATCTCTCAAGTTCACGTGCTAATCTACATGTCATTAAATTCCCATATTTTAGTATGTCAAACTAGACTTCTCAAGCTTTCTAACAAGGTATCACATGCCTTATTTGGATTTCTAAAACTCAAGCTATAGCATTTTTAAAACTAGATATCAAAGCTGCCAACGAGTTCCAATTTCTATACTGACATCTCTTAGTGTTTTCGTGACTTCAAGCAGTACACAATCCAGACTTATCTGAATTTTTATATGTTATAGTTGACATCCAGATCTTTAATTCCATATGTAATACACCTAATTTGAGTAAGAAATGAGAGAGAAATAAATTTTTCAAAACGGATGGCTGAATCTATTGGGTGTGGACAGTTTCGAACAGATTGAACTAAAATAATTTTTGGGCACGATTCACTACTTATTTTGGTCCCATATTTTAGGACAACATAGAAGACATCCTAAGCTTTAAAATGAGTGGTCAAACACCTCATATGGTTAAGTACAGAGGGAGATATGGAAATGTCAAAATAGTCCAAAATTTCAATTTAGAACTATACGAATTTTAACAGCAATACTTACCAAAGTATTTGGCTGGAATGATTCAAGAGCTTGAGGAAGGAGCTACAGTTTGAGTGAGAAGAAAAGAAGAGAAAATGAAGCAAAAGTGAATAGAGGAAAAGAAGCAAGTGACCGTGAGTTAGGGAACAAGTTCACTTATAGGTGCAGTTTTTGATTCCAAGAAGATATTTTTTTTATTCATGCATTAAATGCATTCTTATCAAGCAAAAAAAATCAAAGATTCCTTCATATGGCTGAAAGGGGATGTGGTATGCTAGCTGGAAATGCTAGATTGTTTGCTTTGTTTTATACATGGCTACACAATTGGATTAAGTGTACCAATCCTACGTACACATACACATGATTTTGCACTTCCATTTCAATTATTTTGTTCCAATTCTCACGTATAAGCATGCTTTGGTTTATGTTTTTGTTTCTTTTAATTTAAACCAAGTGTTCTCCATGTATTTTCAATTAAGTTGATAGCTACTAATGTCTCATTCATCTAAAATCTAAAGCCTTTACCCCAAATCCTTCACAGTCAGAATTGGTTTCTTCTCATAAATTAACTAATCATAACTAAATATATTCTAAGCACTTCTAAACTTACCTCTTGAATCTATTAGCTTCTATCCTATCCTTCTTGTATCATATTACCATCATATGTGTTTCTTATATGATAATTTTCCTCATCATATCATCACATAGTCTGAAATTATAGCTCATGATAGCTTTAGATATTCATGAAATTTTTCTTTATTTTTACTGTGAGGTTTATTTTCTTGTATTTATTATATTGAGTAGTAAAATTTAGAGAATTATCTTATGACTTACTTAATCATAAATTTTTAGCCAGTCTAGGTACTCCTAGTTTTCTTGTGATATTTGTCTGTTACTAAGGGTATTTTGGTAATTTTCCATCCCAGGGGCACTTTTGTAATTTCATCAAGTTTTCACAAAATATCTAAGGTATATTTGTAATTTTTCACTTACTCCAAGGGTATTTTTGTAATTTCACTTCAAAATATCTAACAAAAATATCTAAGGGCATTATGGTAATTTTACTTGGATGGCATTATGGTAATTTTACTTGGATGGCATTAAGGTAATTTTACTTCAATGGCATTATTGTAATTTCACTTGAAGAGAAAAGGTAATATGGTCATTTCCCTTCAAATATTTTTGTAATTCCTCTTTTTATCTCTAATTAACATTTCACACAAATAATTCAAACATATATCAAACAACCTTCACATAATCTAACATTCACATGAAGTAGCTGCACAAGGTTAATTCACACAACATTTCAACCATATATTTTTAGTTGTTGAAATTTTAGGGTTTTACACCCGACGCCAAGAAGACTATCGTGGTCGGAGCAGAGGTTAGGAACAAACCGTCGTGAAGCTCGTGGACGAACTCCTGCTTAGGTAAGGGTAGTTTATCGTTATAATGACCAAATTTAAAAATTTTAAATTTACAATATTCTGTCACAAAAAGCGTTAGCGACGAAATTAGCGACGGCCAGTTACTGGCGCCATTAGCGTGAGAATGCACCAGAACCATTTTTCTCTGGAATCTGGCGCAATCAGCGTGAGAGTGGCGCCATTAGCGCTAGAAGTGCTCCAGGAAGCCATTTTCCACTAGAATCTAGCGCGGATAGCCGTGGAATTGGCGCGATTAGTGCAGGGACTTGGGCAGGACCTCTATAAAAGGCCATTTTCGCGATTTCTTGCCCAAAAACTCTTTCTTCTTCTTCTTCCCTGCTTTTCCACCATTGTTGAGCTTGGGAAGCTTCATACCCACTCATTCCTTGACCAAAACACTTCACTTCCAACATGAAAGTTGAAGGAAATCACCCAATGAGCTAGATTTCAACCTCCATTTTCCTTGAAAACCATCAAATAGAGAGATCATTTTCTCTAGGGAACTTCACAAAGTTTGGTTTTGGAGGGGAAAGAAGGTGTTTCAAGGACACCCAAGCTTGGAGAAGTTGTCCTCTAACCTTCCTTGTCGATTTAGAGGTAAGAAACACAAATTCTATCAATTATTTAAGAATTTGTTCTAAAGATGAATAGTGACCCATTTGTGTTAGAACTGAAATTAGGCTTGGGTCCTTTGGAAAAGTATGCTTAGGAGGTTGTTGTGATGAAGGTTTAGCCTTGAAATATAATTTTTATGGACTTTGGATTTTGGCTCTGAAGAATATATGTATAGGAAGAATGCTGGTTAATTGATGATATTATGATGTGCATGAGCCTTGGTGCTTTTACAAAATGCGTTTAGGAGGCTATATAAACGGTGAAAATGTGTTGAAGTAATCGTTTTAGCCATATTGATAATGATTGAGATTGGTTTGGTTAGAGTATTGAACTCTTTGAATTGGCTTATGCAGAGTCTTAGGGAGACTCTAGTGCCTTGATTAGGCCGAGATAGATCCTTCTGGGGGTCTGTAAGTCACCAGTTAGGTGACTAGTCCTTATAACTTGAAAATAGTGTAATAATGGGTTATAATGAAAGAGAATAGCGTTTCTCTTCATTCTAATGGTTGAGAACCGTTGTTGATTACTTGTGTGCCTTTGTATAGGACGTGACACCGAGGGTGTCAGTGGCGGAGACCACAGTTCAGGGATTGAACAGCAGAGCACTGGTTTGCCAGGTAAGTTCTTTGTTTTTGGGAGTGTTTCCCATTGCCTGAGTTCCACCATACTCTAAGGGAGTGATGGTTGCATACATGATTCATATGCATTGAATTGGATGTTACAGCTTTCCTCATGATAATATGTATGTTGTTTCTGTGCTTGTGTATAGTTGCCTTTCGGATAAATCTTCTGGCCAATTAGATAGATATGGACCTCCCTAGGAGTAGAGCGCAACTCCTAGTCAGTTTGCTCACGTAAAGGGTCCCTTAAGACCAGAGATAGGTGGTCCCATCGCTGTTGAAGCCTATTCTCGGAGGTGCCATATACGTGCATCCATGTGTAAAGGGGTAGCTCTCGATGGGATGGCACGGGTGTGAGTTCCGGTCTCACACTGGGGATTGAGAGTCCCGATGCTGATGATGATGCATCTTTGGCGGGCGTAGTACCGCAAATACATATTAGAGCTAGAGAATGTCTATGTGTTGTTGTGAGGGCCAGGAGGCCTGGTGTTGTGATGCATTTGATGTTATGTATCATGGAAGTGAGCCAGGGGGAGGAGAAGCCTCCAAAAACCCTGAGTTTACTGAGATTGTATCTCACCCCGTGTGTGGGGATTATATTTTATAGGTGATGCATCTAGCAGAGATGATGGGTCCCAGGGCGGGAGGCCCCAGTAGGGACGAACACTGTATAGCTGCTTGGGCAATATTTTGATAGCATTGTGGCTCAGTGTTTATGTTTATGATGTCTTTTGTACCCCTGCGAGAGAAGATGTGCGTGTACATGTATTTTAAATCCTGTATGGATTGTGATGTACAGAAGCTGTATAGTTTGTACCCTCTTGTGAGGATGTGATCTGTGAGATCATGGCACAGGGTGCCTATTCTTTTGTATAGCCACAGTGAATGTTTTGATGGATATATAGATACATGTGGCTTATGATTCTCCCATTATATCTGTATGGATATTATTGTTTTATCTGTCGTCCTTTATGTTATCTGGATCATGGGGGCTTGTTGTGGTGTCTCGGCATTTGTATATGTAATTGTGGATATTTACCATACATGATGAATCAAGAAATATGGTTTCGAAAACACTTTCGTTGGTTTTAATTGATTTTAAATTAATTACTGCGCTAATCTGATTAAGTAATTGTTAATACACTGGATGCATACGGGGTGTTACAATCGTGTTTCTTAACAGCTTTAAGTACCACGGTCTGGGGGCCAGGGAGTCCAGCCGTGACGAAAACTACATGTCCATGGTGTGCGTGTGTGTGTGTGTGTGTGTAATGTTTTTCCCAGAAAAGGTACACCTTTTGGGAACGGAATGTGGTATGTCTTAGATCTGTGAATGTTGTTTTGTGTTAATGTTGGGTGTTCTTGAAGGGAAGTAGATGTTTTAAGAACTTCTTGTGTATGTGTATGAAGTAGGCATTTTGATGCTGAAAGGTTTCTAAGACACTTACGGAAGTGTTCGTGAAGGTGATGAGTACCGGGATGGGTTGGCCTAGTTACACATAGCCATAAATCCTGTTTTGATGTCGGCTACCGGGATGGGTAGGCCGAGTTAGATGAACGTGTCGAGCCCATGTTTTGATGTCGGCTACCGGGATGGGTAGAACGAGTTGAGTGGGTTACATAGCATGCATGCACGCATGCAGGACGTAACTTAATCCTTGTTGACGGACGCCTGTAGACTAGGTCACCAACCCGAGGTTGTCCCCTCAGTTTTGTTAAGACTCATTCCCTTTTGTTAAGGTATATCGGGTTCCTTACCCGGATGATACGTGGGAGCTGTCGAGCTTAAGTTACCTCACCAAAGAGAGAGAGCTACCGGATTGTTAACTCAGATGAGCTCGTGCCTTCTCGGGAGAATAGCCACAGGGTTCCTTTACTTGGTTGAGCTTGTGTTCCTTCATCTAAAACAACCGGATTTCAATACACGTGTCATCTCTAGAAACTCATCATTTCCCTTTAGAGACAGAGACTGGGTTCTTCACCCCAGGATGGGATGTTCCCTTTTAGAACTGTTAAGTCCAAACCCTTTTCTTGAGAACTGTCAGGTTCCTTACTCGGCAGAGCTTGTTTGCTCTCGGGAAATGAGCTACCGGGTTCCCTTACGCCCTTGTGTAGATTTGGGAAATACAAACCCGGGTTCTTATGAACCTCGACCGAATTCCTTCAACCTTGTCCGCCTTCGTCTGACCTCATTCGGATTCTTCCCTTGTGATAATATGTCCAAGTGCCAACTCAGACACCTCGAACTTCACACCAGTTCACCTGTTTGTACATGTTTGGGATGACGTTTATGATTATATTGGTGGCATTCGAACTCGGCCTATGTGATGGCTTGAGATGAGGAATGCGTTTGGATATACATAAATACCCATGGGGGTGTATGGCGTTATCCCAACCAGGTCGGGTTGAGCCTGGTTCCAGGTCATACATTGATGGTGTCGTGGTGATATTTTATGTGTGGCAGTGAGATGCCGGGACTGGGTGGCGGTAAACCTTGCGAGGGCCATGGTTAGTGCATCGCTGGGCCCTTGTGTGGGCGGTATGTTACATAGGGGGTGTATGATGGATTGCCTTGCAGGGAAGGATTGTGTCCCTATCCGGGTCATACATTGATGGTGCCTACATAACATACAACATTTGCATGGCGGAAATGGGGTTGATGATTGGTTGTAGGGTACGGAGGTACTAGGGGGCCACGTCTGTTGGGAACTCCTTCTGACACCCATTGGCTGATCACCATGGGAGGGTGATTCCTGTGCACGACAGAGTGACCCTGACATGCTACTGCATCATGTGACCACTGGGATGGCCCATTTCCGAGATCGTACCACATTGCATAATGAGAATTAAGTCAGGAGCATGCATCATGCTAGATTTTATGAGCTGAGCTATGAGATGGTTGTGGATGTCCGTATATGTTATGCTTGGAATGTTTGCAATTATATGCCGATAATCGTGTTGCTTCTTGATCAGGTTGTGTGCCTTTTTCCTATTGTATTTATTGTTATTATTTAATATGATGAACTCACCTTTGCGTTGTTGTACCTTGTGGTATGGTACCTATGATGACCGCGAACTGGGTTCGTGCGAGCAGATGAGTAGCATTAAGTGCTTTTGGGAGAAGTCCGAGTTGTTGGAGCCGTCGTTTTTTGCCGGGATGTCAATGGACATGATCCCAGACAGGAGTTGCACTTTGCTAGATGTACCCCTTGTTTTAATGGATGCACTCCTCATTTTGCTAATTACACCCCTAACGTTTATTTTCTCTTTCTATTTGTAAAACACTTGACGTATATTTTGAGATGTAATCTTTGTACTATTAATTAAATTATGTCTGACGTGTATAAACAAGTATTCGAGATGTCTATGAATATCTTCAAGTATGTGTATTTTTGTATGATGACGGTCATTATAGGTTTGCAAAAATTTACTATCGTTTTCACAAGTAACGTAAGGGGAGTTCTTTTTATTAAAATAAGTTTATGCCATGATTATGAGTTAGTGATATAGTAGCGACATGGTGGGTCGTTACAGTATATGTGTGATAAGCTAGGATCGTCTTGAGTGTTGACAGTGTGTTGGGGGTGTGATTCCCCTGGAGTACGATAGTTCATTGTACAAGTCGAATGCTCGTGCCTTGGGGCGTCTCACTCAAGCCTCCAGTTGATCGTGGCCAGCCTTTAGCATTCAAAGCTCCTCCTCGTGACGTCGCTCCATATCCTCTATGCGGGTTTGGAGTTGCAGGAGGGTGTCTGTTTCTAGCATGTTTGTGAAGGAAGGAATTGAGCCTTCAAGAGGAGTACCACGTATTGACCATTGGTGAAGAAGCGAGACCGGAGAGTAAGTTTTACTGTGGTCCCACAGTGTCCCACGATGGGTGCCAAATGTAGATACCAAAATCAAGAGGTCTCGCACGTCAGGGTGGACGACGTGGCCAAGATAGGCTCCAGATTTCGTACGTCGAACACTGAGTAGCCTTTGTTAGGAGGACAAGATGGGGAACCTGCAAAACAAAAGACTATGATGCTCAAGTAAGCACGTGGGTTAGTGGAGAATGAGTGAATGAAAAGGTGAGATGGAACCTGGTACTCATAGAGTGGAAGGGGAGCCTCGGATCCTTGTATGTTAGGGCTGTTACAATAATGTAACAACCATTGCATAAAATTATTAGCCTATAGATAATGACTAATAAATAATTGTAAGTTACACATAATTACGTCTTATAGATAATGTGTACCTTATAGATAATATGTTCCTTGTATATAATTGCGTATCTGCCACTTTATAAGGAGGTTACAACATTATCATTAATATTTGAATAATAAGGCGTTAGAGATAACGTGTTGGTCCAATAGCTCGGCTACAAAGGGCGACTTGTTCGTGCTCCTTTGCTAGGGCTAACACAAGGGGTTGACATGCGTTTTAAGGCACCATGTCATTTGCCACGTGTATTTTGTGGACCCTGGATAGTACGGGTAGTTTTGCTTTTTGCAAAACTACCAAAAATCAAAGGGATGGGATTCTCAAAAATGGGTATTTTTGCTTTTTACAAAAATTAGTAATTCTATCTTAATTGCCTCGATTATGGCACTAACCTCCCAAGGAATATGTGTACCTAGAGTGAACCTCACATACAGAGTTGAATAACACTGTTGCTCAGTCCTTGGTGAAATTTTGCTATAGATGGAATTTTCGTTCAAGCAGTTTCCAATTTCTATCAACTAACTAAATAAATTATTTACACTAAAAATAAATATGACTAACACGAAACTTATACAATTAATATTATACATAGAATAAATTAAATCACACAGGCATATAATTAAATTACACAGTGCATAATTTTCACTATCTAGTCCTTAATAGTTAATAGTGCAATTTTACATGTGTAGAAAAACAAATTAAGAAGGAATTTTCAAGGTATTACACCGTTAGTAGTTAAAAAAAAACAATTCTTCCAATTCCATGAAATTGAGAAAATTCTCAAATGACTCCTTTTAAAATTGTAAGTTTGGGATTCCAAAAAAATGAGTACGGTAAATAAGAGTGGTAGCAGCAATTACTAATTGAAAGAACAATAAACATACAATGCAAAGTTATCTTCTATATATAGTATTAAAAGAACGTTGATTTTGCTGACGTGTCGCGCTCACAGCCAACCTCAGCTTCCTGGACGACATGTCATCTTCGCAGCCTTCCTTAGCAGCTTCACCAGCAGCAACCAGAAGCACAAAACACAAAGCAGAACGCGGGAAAAGCTCCAAACTCTTGACATTTATGGTCAATCCTCACCTACTATTTTTTTTCCTTCACATGCTTTGTCAATAGTTGGTGGTGGGGTTCTGCCAAGAAAAAATTACACGCTCCGTCAAAGACCATCTCTCCTTCTTCAGCCATTCATTTCTCTAGTTTTCTTCACATTCACACGCTTTTGTTATGTGGGTTTTTTTTTCTTCAGATGGAATTAAGGGTGGTGGTGAGGGATAGCACTACCATGAGGTGCTACCATGGAAAACGAGGAGATCCATGGCTGCTGAAGAAGAGACCACGAGGTTCATTTCTACCTATTGCTTTCTGCCTTTTCCTTTTTTTTTTCTTTTTCTTTTTTTAGAAAATGAGTATAAAGCTATACATATCAGCTGGTTTACACTCTTATTTCACATATTTCCTTCCACAATGCCATATAAAATAATGGGTGTAAAACACAAAGAAGAACCGCGAAATTATTAGTATCTATTTTGTTTATTCTTGCATGCTAAACATGAATAACTAATTTTTTTTTCGGCTGCCACCGTTTTCGTCTGTGAATCAGGAGAGCGATTGATATTTCAAAGTCTGTACTAATTGTGTCAAAGCAAAAAAGGTATGTGTTTTTGCTTCTTTATTTCCCATTATGGCATTCTGTTGTTAAAAAAACATCTTTTTGAAGATAAAACATCTTATAAAATCCTTCTCACTTTTTTCATGAAAGTTTATGCATTCCACCTATTTGTTCAATTTCCTGGGCCAATCATTTTCCTAACTAAGTTTATTTAGGCTTGCAGTTGGGTTATTGTTTGATGCATACCATTTTTCAATTGTTATGGTTCCCATTTTTCAACTTTTATATTCATATTCTCTTCAATTAGTTCTTAATTTCAACAGGTTACGGGTTTCATATATGGAAACAACTCAAACAAGAACAAGGACAAAGCAACCAAACCATAGGAATGATTGATTAGCATTCACGTAAGTTTGTCGCCTTACTTCTACTCAGTCCTACACAAATTCACCATCTGAAGAGTTAATGAATATAAATAGATGGATCATAGATGTAAGTGTGTTTATGATGTTCTTGGCACTTGGTAGGGTTCAGATGGAAATAATTAACAATAAGGCATATCTCGTGGTTTCATGCGCACTTAGTTTCATCTTTACTAAATACTACTATTGTTTGAAAACAATAGGAATATCCACAATAACCAAGAGGGCGGGTGAATTGGTTTAAACTTGGTCTTTTAAAATTATTTAGAAAATCAGAGTTATAGGATTTTAATCACAATTAAACCAAGAATGCTTCAAATCAATCAAACCACTCAGCCCAAGAAAACAATTGCTTCAAAACAGAACTTGTTGAGTAATGAAAATAACATCAAGAACTAATGATCAAGATAACAAGAAGAGTTTAAGGAATAGAAAACCAACACAAGAATTTATACTGGTTCACTTCTCAAGAGAAGCTACATCCAGTTCTTCTAATCAACACTAGATTAGAGTTCCACTATTATAAAATTTTAGTTCTTACAAGCTTTACAACAACCACTCTTTATCAACCCTAGATAAAGAACAAAAATCTAAAACCCTATTAGATTCCTAATGATCAAGACATAGAGAACCCTTCTTTACTCTTCCCTCTAGAGAAACCCACTGTAGAAAAAAGCTTAAAGAACCTTTTACAATAGATTCAAACTACCAAGAAAACAAAAAATGAATTTACAACAAGAGATAATGGAGAGAGACAACCCGATGATCTAATGAATATAAATGAATATGGTTTACCAATCAGAGTTGAAATGTAGAAATCAAATTCAGAATTTTCTCTCCAAAACTTCTTTGAAAATATTGCCCAAGAAATCTTTCAATACACCATGAACATTAAAAAGTGGGACAAGAGCTTTGCTAACTCAGAAATTTCTTTCTAACTTTGAGAAGGCTTGTATATGCTCAGAAATATCGAAGTGTGTTAGTTGTGTTTTCAGGCAAGCCTTCAATCTATTTATAACCAATTTTTATAACATAATGTAATTGATTAAAGCGTCAAGTAATCGATTAAATTATCATATGTAATCGATTAAATTGCAAAATAATCGATTAAAATGTTCTTAGCACAACCTAGGAACTACAACGAGCAAATTAATCGATTAATCCAAGTCGTAATCGATTAAAGCAGTCATGTTTAGTTTTGAAACAAGCTTGTGTAATCGATTACGAATTGTGGTAATTGATTAAAAAAGTCATGCATATTTAACAATGAACTTGAGTAATCAATTAGGATATCATGGTGATCGATTAAGATAGTGAAATATGATTTTCATTTTGTGCTATGTAATCGATTTTGAGTATCCTGTAATCGATTAAAATGTTCTTCATGGCTTTTCCAAAATTTAAAACAGAAGCTGGTAATCGATTATATCCTTGCGTAATCGATTAAATCAGTGAGATTTCATTTTTCCAAAAACTTAACCATGAGAAATTGGTTTCTTTTGAAAACATGAATAGATTTAATGCTTTAATGAAATCATGTATACATGATAATGATCATGTTCATGCAATGCAAGGATCATAAGATTAGTCTCTCATACACTTAACCAAATTACAAATTCATTGGCATGTGAAAAGCAAAAAAACTTGCTTCTAAGGCACAAGCTTCTTCTTTAGCTTCATCTTCTTCCTGCTCCCTCTATATCCAACAATCTCCCTCTTTTTGGCTTTGAACATGCCAAATATTAATTGAACATTTGTTTCTTTTAAGTGTTTTGAGGGATGAATGATAGAAGACTCATACTTGTTAACCTGATATCAAATAAGCTTTTTTCCAAGAACAAGTGTCAAGTATGATGCTTGCATAAATATAAATCAATTTGTTTCCTTATTTTTGCTCCCCCTAACTTAATACTTCTTATCCCCTTCTTACCAATTGTATCAATTTAGTTATCAATCAATTGATTTCTCCCCATATTTGGCTTATCAAAGACAAAAAGTGGCAACTCAAGTAAGAAGAAATAGAAACTGAAATATTATTAATTGAAAGGGAAATAGTGCAGTACATTAATCAAGTGAACCAGAAAAACAGAAATCAGAATAGAAAAAAGTAGAGCAGAAATAGAAACTAGAAAGGAAGGACAAGCAAACTAAATGAGACTATCAAACTCATCAAGAACAATCTTAGCTTCTATGTTTTCAAGCCTAGACTTCATCTCTTCCAAGGATGAATTAGTCTCAGCCTTGTGCTCATGGTGGAGAAACATAAGAGATTTAAATGGAGAATATTGTTGAGGTTCAGGATCACCTTCAGTTGAGGTTCAGGATCACGTTTAGCTTCTTCAGCTTCTTCACCTCCTTCATCAACACCTCCTACACCTCCAGCTTGAGGTTGTTGTCCAGCCATTTGCCATCCATTGACTGTTTTTATCAATCCAAGCTTATGCAGATGCTTCTCCTTGATGAGGTTGTGGAATAATTTGTGTGATCAACCACCTCATCTGTCACATCAATTTGGAAGTAATCTATAAACCTAGATACAAGAACAGCATAAGGAAAATTATAACTAATCAGCCTATTGGATTTCACCATAGTTTCCATAAAGACCATGATCCAATTGATATGAGTGGAGGTCTTTATGCCATGAACAAGCTGCAAATCATCATCTGTGATTTGAGCATGGTTGGTAGACCTAGGGGTAAGGATGTAAGTTATGATGTAATGAAGTAACCTATCTTCCCCTGTTAGATTTCCCACACCAAGTCTTGTCTTCAGCCTTGCTTGGGGGTCTTGAAGAATCCCTCTATAGGTTTCCATCTTATTGCAACCCCCTATTTCTTCATCAAACCTCCTCACACCAGCGAAGGAGATTCTTGTAACTGCTTCCCACACATCTTCATCTATGACCATGGGTACTCCTTTCACTTAGGAATGAATCACCCCATCCATGCTAGCCTTTGCACAGGTGTAAAACACCTTTACCAACTCAGGGTAAAAAGTACCTTTGACTTCAAGTAACTTCTTCAGCCCTTGAACCTCTAGCAAGGCAGGAAACTGAAATCCCTCCTTGATAAACCAATTAAGGTCAAGATATTTGGATGACATCACCAGTTTTGTGGCATTGAATTGCAAATAAGTCATTTTATGTTTTTCATCAGTGAACCAGAGATTCAATCTATTTCTAGCAAAACTCGATGATTCTCCAGCCTTTCTTTTGCTTGTTTTGGTTCTCTTAGAGGTAGACATGGTATTTGGGCAGTGTTTGGGACAGAATAGAGAATAATAAAGCTTTAGAAAATAGAATCTCAAAGAGAAGCAAATTCATGTGTGATTTTTCCTTTGGGAAATGTTGAATATATATGGATTTCTAGCGTTCAAAATTTTGAAATTTGAATGAATGTAACAGCTATTTCAGTTACCCAGAGGTTTAAATGCTTTGTTCAGGTTTGAATTTTGAATTTAAAAGCAGTTGGGCAATTTAGATTTCCAAGAAATCTGCAGAGATTTCTGAAATGCCATAAGTAATCGATTAATTCATTCTTAATAATGGTTGTTTATAATGGTGTAATTGATTAATTCGACCTGTAATCGATTATTCTAGAGAAAGCTAACAACAGAATAGAATAAGAGACACATGTGATCGATTATTCCAATGTGTAATTGATTATTCCAGAGAGGATTTTGGTTTAGAGAAAAAAACTTATTGAATAGTAATCGATTATTCTTGTATGTAATCTATTATTCCCGAGAGGATTAAGATTGAGAATTCAATTTTTATGGATCGTAATCAATTAAGCCGTGGTTGTAATCGATTACTTGAGATAGAAAATGGCTTTAAAACACAGTGTAAGCTTCAAATAATCGATTATCTCATGTCGTAATCGATTATTACGAAACATTTTGCAGAATGAACAGTGATTATGCAGCACATTTTCGAGTTTTGAAGCACATGTGATGATTATCTAAATAAGATGCAATAACATATAGACAAACACATAATAATCATGCTAGCATATGTTGAACTCATCAAGAATACCCAGCATGTTCCTAAGAGTATAGAATCTATCTCTAACCAAAGGTTTAGTGAATATATCAGCCAATTGATTATGTGTATTAATGAAATCAATTTTGATGTTACCCTTTTGGATGTGATCTCTAAGGAAATGATGTCCTATCTCAATTTGCTTGGTCCTTGAGTGCATTATTGGATTCTTGGATATGTTGATGGCACTTGTGTTGTCACACATCAAGGGAATTTCTTTTAATTCTTCACCAAAATCTTGTAGTTGTTGCTTCAACCAAAGGGTTTGAGCACAACAGCTTCCAACAGAGATATACTCAGCTTTAGCAGTTGATAGAGCAACACAAGATTGCTTTTTGCATTGCCATGAGATCAATGAGCTGCCAAGTAGGTGGCAAGTTCCACTAGTACTTTTTCTATCCAATTTGCACCTGCAAAGTCAGAATCAGAATATCCAATTAAGTTAAGTAATGCACCTTTGGGATACCAAAGACCAACTTTTGGTGTTGATTTGAGATATTTGATGATTCTTTTGACTACTGTGAGGTGTGATTCTTTGGGATTTGCTTGATATCTTGCACACAAACACACACTCAACATGATGTCTGGTTTACTTACTGTCAAATATAGTAAGGATCCAATCATTTCTCTGAATTTTGAGTCATCAACCTTCCTCCATTTTTCATCTGAATCAAAATATGTTGATGTTGCCATTGGGATTGCAGCATCTTTGCTTTTCTCCATTTCAAACTTTTTGATCACTTCAAGATAGTATTTGGTTTGATTTAGAAAAGTCTCATTCTTCATTTGCTTCACTTGAAGTCCAAGAAAGAATGTTAGTTCTACCATCATTGACATTTCAAACTCATTCTGCATTGACATTTCAAACTCATTCTGCATAGAGATAGAAAATTATTTGCACAATGATTGATTAGTTGAACCAAAGATTATATCATCAACATATACTTGAACCAATAAAATATCATTGTTTTGCCTTTTGATGAACAAGGTTTTATCAACATGTCCTCTTATGAAAGATTGGTCAAGCAGAAATTTGCTCAATCTGTCATACCAAGACCTTAGAGTTTGTTTTAAACCATAAAGAGCTTTCTTTAGTTTAAAGATATGGTTTGGATATTTGAAATCTGTAAAACCAGAAGGTTGCTCCACATAGATTGCCTCCTCAATATATCCATTTAAGAAAGCACTTTTAACATCCATTTGAAACAATTTAAAATCCATCAAACATGCATATGTAAGTAGCAACCTAATGGCTTCTAACCTTGCTACTGGAGCATAGGTCTCCTCATATTCAATGTCTTCCTCTTGGTTGTAACCTTTTGCAACCAATCTAGCTTTGTTTCTGACTATGATACCACTCTCATCAAGTTTGTTTCTAAAAACTCATTTAGTGCCAATAGGTTTGAGAGAAGAAGGTCTAGGAACAAGTTCCCAAACTTCATTTCTCTTAAATTGATTCAGTTCATCGTGCATGGCATGCATCCAATGTTCATCAAGTAAGGCTTGATCAATGCTCTTAGGTTCTATTTGTGAAACAAAAGCCATATTACAACAGAGATTTCTCAATGAAGATCTAGTGGATTATACCAGAAGAAGTTACATGATATTATGTGGTTCAAGGGTTGTGAGAAATCTCTTAAGTTACATGATACTATGATATTATTTGTTCTAGTATATTCTTGCAGCAGAGATTTCTCACAGATATATGATCGGTTACATGATAATCTAGGAAAGTTACTGGGTTGATTATACTCTTCTTATCATCCTTGGACTTGATATTATGTGGTTCTCTGAAGTAATCCTCCAACTTGCATGAGAACAAATTCAAGAATCCCTATATATATTCTGAAGCAGTGTACCGACCATGTGTAACAATTTTATATGTTATGGTTGCAGACAACTTTGGAGGCGTTTTCTGGAGCAGTGTCCTATATAGATTATGTTCATCATGAATCCCTGCTCTTTGCTGTAATATTTTTTACTGTAGTTCTTCATGATGTGTTCGGGACTTCAAATTTGTTCCTCCATGGTTGATGATCTTTTTTTTGGTTTCGAGAATGAGCCTATGGAATTATGGAATTGATATTATGGATGCACTGTTGGAGCTCATAATATCTTTGGTACATGATCATTTTGCATCACCCCTTGATTTGTAATTATAGAGCAAATCGTGAATTTTTTATAAGTTTGCTCTCAATGTAATTTCTGCAAGTCGCTTCCAATGGAAAATACATCGATTGGTGTCTGGAGATGCTTGTGAAACATTTTGTGCCACCTTTTTACCTCTTAGATACTCTGAGCCAGGAAAATGGAATTGACAAAAAAAATAAAGTTCTGTCACGGATACATGCAACTTTGAAAGAGATAGCTGATTTGGTGCCTCTTGCACCTCTGTGACTATCTCCAATAGTTATCCAGAAAATGCCGAGTGTCTTCAGTAAGGAAACTATGAGTTCATACGACTTCCTCTAGATACTTAAATGTGTTTGTTGTGCATCATGTGATGATGTATCGATCAGCTTGATGCTAATTGTCATAATACATTTTTTGTGTGTTGTGGAGATAGCTAACATGCAATTTTCTACTTTTGTGTGTTGCTAACTTATTTATCAAATGGAAATATATTTAACTGTAATATTTTTAATCAGAGTTCACTTTTTTTGTTGCTTGCAGGAGATTGTGATGTATGTCGATAATATGTTAAGGCTGAAGAGTGGTGCAATTGGAGAAACAGTTGGTTCTATAATGTTGCTTGCTCTTGTGGATAGGTCGCTAGAGTTGGATATAAGTTAGTTAATCCTCAAACATTTTTTCAAAGAAAATTTGGATCCTTTGGCCAATAATATAATTCCTATTAAACTGGTTGTAGGTGGAAATTGGATGGGATGGAATTCTGCAAGAAGATGCCAAAGACATATTTGAAATGGAGTTAGAAGATGTTACTATATTTGCAGATGAGGATGAAAATTGTGATAGTATGGTATGCATCATATTATATACTTAAAGTTCATGTTGTGGTCTAATGATGGAATGTTACCTTGAAAATTAAAATATGCACCTCATTAAATTGAAGATAGAAATTTGCTTGAAGGTGAAAATTCTCTTATTCTTGTCCTTGCCTCTGCATTGCTTGTTTGATTTGTATTCTTCTATACGTTTTGTGTGTTGTGAAGTTATTTGATGTTTATTCCTTCTCTCCACTTTGTTTCTTGAAATGATAATTGCATAGTTATTAGAAGCAGACTGAGTCGGCTGGAACAACTAGGAACTGGTCAAAACCGGTTTGATCAACCCTCAAAACTAGCCTGGAAAATAACTGGTGTAAAATCGGTAATTCTAGCCCAACATTGATGATTGATAATTATATCACTTGTATTTATTTAGTTTCTAATAGCAGGTGTTCATGTATATTATGTGTGTTCTCTTAAATGCTATGACATTTTATTTAGATTCATGTGTTGTTTGAAATACTATTTAATTATTATTATTATTATGAAATCATGAGTGTAATGTTTTTTTTTAACATTACTTAACATAATATAAACTAAATAATATTATTTAATTATAATATTATTTAATTATTATTGGATCAACCTTGCTTCAATGACACTTAGACCATTGAGTTTGATAGTTATAAAAAACCTTGGTGAAATGTTAAAGATCGAGTGTGGTTGTTTTAATGAATGGCCTTGTGATTCTGTAATCTTCTAATGTCCATTTGAGGATGAGTTTCAAGAAATTTTCCCAAGGCCTTGAGAGTGTGGGTAGGGATGTTTTGAGTAGGAGGACCAATCACCATTTTGTGGTGCACAATTTGGAATTTCAATATGCTTGTATTAGTTGTAGAAACTTAGCCCTTGCAAATCCGTTATTTTCCAAGGGAAGGGGTTGCTAAAGGATCCAACAGCAGAAGAAACGTGAAGCTGTCCAGTTCTGTCTGTGGTCAACTTTGCTATGTAAATTGTAACAAATTGTCGTGCCTTTCACTTTTGTTTTTATCTATAATCTTTATCAATATACGGAAGTAGCAAAGAAAGTGGACATTAAGGTGCCTGTCAATTTGGTATTCCCATGGACCTAATTAGTTACATCTTAATTGGTTTATTTGTCACGTGATCATGCTCCTACTATGTCCTTCGCATCTAGCAGCGTTTACTTAGCAAGAGGGCGAACAAAAATGAGAGGGAAAAGTTAGCAGATTTGAGTTCAGTTGAAATACAAGTCTTAGTCTAACATAGGTGCATTAGTAGTGTAATTTTGTCAGAGCATATGTAAGTTTATAAGGCTGTGGAAGTAGCCATTAGCCTTATCAAAATACAAAGGGCCTTATTGTGATATTTGCCAATTTTAGACTAGCTTGCCAAGCTAAGTTGTACTTAGCCTTGGCTTAATTAATCAGCCAATGGTTGAGGTTGAGAAGCTTTATAAAGTGGAAAAACTTCATACATTGAGTTTAGGTACTTAATTGTTTGTATGCTAAGCGGAAGTGCGCTTTTTTTTTTTGCACTCGCAAGTATTATGCAAACATTTTAGTTATGTCTGGCTAATGTCATAATTGCAAGAATTTTTGTGATTTTGGAGGTATTATGTTGTCATGCAAATGTCTGGATCTTTGTGATTTATTAAGCTTTTACATTTTTGTATATGTTCGCAGAGCGAAGTGGCCGACCCCTAGAGTGGGATAGCGGATCGCGGGATGACCACTATTTTAGTATTTTTTTTTCTATTTTGAAAAATTTTAATATCTTATTATTATTTAATTTAGATTTTTTTAATCATTTAGGTTATTATATTATATATTATGTTTAATTTAGTTTTTATTACTATTATTAATTAGTTAATTATATTTTTTGTTATTATAATTTTTACACATTGTTTTGTTTATTTGTGCAGTGATTATGTAAGGTATGCAGGGTGGAATAAGTTGTGTGCATTAGAAAGAATTTCCAATGAATGTCTGTGGTCTGGTATTGAATTTGCACCAATCTTTTTATCTTTCTTTACCATGCTAAGCTAATAGAAAAGTTTAGTTCTCACAATAAACATCTCAAAATTCCCTTTGAAATAGTGCATCAAAATTAAATTTTCTTTTAAAGTGGGTGAATTTAATACCAGTGGTTTAGCTCTATTGATTGAATAAGTGAGTTATTGTAAAGAACAAAAACTTACACGGTTTGTGCCTTTGTCACAATTTTATCCGGGACCTTTCTTCTTCACAAAACCAAAGATTTGGGAAATAGACCCTAGAGCCTCCTGTTTTTACAAGTACTCCACAACATGCTAATAGTCACTCAGGAACTTAATACCCATGTTTTTCTAATATGGCCTGGACAACAATGCTATTTCAGCTATGTTCCCAAGCTAAGCAGATAGTTTTCAAAATCCAATGAAGATTAAGCTATGGTATTTCAAGGAGAAGAAGGTGAGTGAATGAGTGGTATTGGCTGGTTCTAACAAGCTTGTAATATCAGAAAAGGAAAAATAGAAAATATGAAGCGCAAAAGGTTGCAGGAAGCAGCATTTCAGACAATATTAGAGAAAATTGCCACAATTTAGTTTCTTGTAATCTTTTTCTTTTGATTTTCCCTTCAACAATTTCTATGAGCATATGATTTTTATGTGAAATTGTGAATAGCTAATACTCTAAAGTTAGTCTTCATTAATATGAGATCATAATCCTTGAAATCCATTTGAAGGTCCTATTATGGTCTTCACATACTTCAACGTTGTCCTAATTCATCAGTAAAGGAAAAAATTGAAATATTCATTTGAGTGAGTGTACATATATATTAACAGATTTAAAAAAGGATAAGGTCAATTTAAGAATTTATTTTCTAGCTAGGCCAAATGTAATTGATTCAAGAGTGAAATAGAAACTTAGAAAATAATAAAAAATTACTACTGTGTAAGATAATTTGTTACTATGATATAGTTATGTATGTCTATAGCAAGATCATATACTAATTGAATCTGAGCTGACATAACATTGTTTTATACCAAAGAGAACAAAAAAAAATCCAATATTGGCACAACAAGCTAATTATTAGTCTTATGAAATTAAACTCTAGGTACACAAGAGGAAGCAGCTGAAGCCTATGACATTAACTGCTATATAATTGATTCAATT
This sequence comes from Glycine latifolia, assembly GCA_013407115.1. Lineage (NCBI taxonomy): Eukaryota > Viridiplantae > Streptophyta > Magnoliopsida > Fabales > Fabaceae > Glycine > Glycine latifolia. Next base: position 24,309,220 of record CM023955.1, read on the forward strand.
TGAAGGCTATATATGAGTTGGTACTTGATTGGAATTCAATAGTTGGTTTGAGACAAAGATCTTTACTAATTTTTTCCTTTTGTTTCACTTATCAACCAGCTGTCATTTTCCCTCACGTTTTGGATTTCTTTACAGGTTATTACAAAGAGTTTCTCCAAAGAGTTACCCGCATGCTTTTTGTGAAGTCTATGTGACACAAAGGTTTCAAGTAGGTGTAATAAGATGCTCTACTTGACTTTTCTGGTCAAACAAATTTGTTTTAGTTCTTTTCCTCAGTATGTATACTACAAGCCTTAATATCATACTTGGTATGCATCTTGCAGAGGAACAAAAGGGATTTCTTTATTTTAATCTGCCTTGGAACTTCGACTTCTTCCCTTTCTGGCAGCGTTGCAGTTCAAATTATGTCTTGAACACCTTTTTTTTAACCATTCTATATACTGAAATTGTATAATTTATTGTTTTGCTTGAAATATATAATAACTAACAGCCTTGAATCTTAGGAGTAACTCATCAAAATATAGAATTATTTATGTGCAGTTGTATCTGAAAAGGGTTTTCATAAACTCCTTATCATATCTATTCATGTCATTCTTGTGTTTTTTTAGTCCTATTTTTTAGGTATGACTATGTGCAATTGAACCTGAGGAACACTATTTATGTTCAGTGTCTTCTCTTTATTCAACACCATTATTGTTACTACACAGTGGTGTTCTTCCATCAAGAACATGAAAAGGCTTAGCTCTGAGACAGTCATACTTGCCACTTTGATCGGATGTGCAATTTGTGACTACACATCACTGCCACTTTGGCTTACTTCTTCTCATGCATTTGGGAGAATGGGAAACTAATAGTTGAGAATTGAGATATAGGATCATCTGATTAAGGTTTTAAGTTTTTTAAGTGTGTGTCTGGAGTGGGAGTACAGTTGTAGAAACTGCTTACTCTCGTAGGTTAGGTGTGGGAGAGAGAAAGAGAGAGATAATCAAGCATAGTTGCAGAAACCGCTTACTTTCTTGCTGCTATGGACAAGGGCGTATTTTCTGAGCTCAGATGAAAAACAAATAACATGGATCTTATGATTGTACGATCTGCGATCACCATCCTCTTAATGTTTTGGTTGTTTTGTGGTGCATGCATAGTAATAATTTGTTTATTTGGTTTTACTATTGTGATTGTCGTGTCTGGCTGTGTTATCTATTATATTTCTCATTGTCTCCACTTGTGGCCACTCATGACTTGTGCAATCTTTTTTAATTAATATTGTATTTGGAGGGGAATCTGTCTCGAACACTGCTCTCTGTATTGTATGTGAAATTAATTACTTTCTGAACAAAATAATAGGGAACATTGGACAATGATATACACATATGGTATTTGTTTCATAATCTCATCTATTTAATATGTCTCTATGTTTAGATGCCACTTAATTGATTGCATTTTATCCAATCTTCCTTCAAAATATTTATAACAGTTATTTTCATTGGTAAAACTGTAAAAACTATACTCTTCAATTAATGTGAACATGTGATTCTGTACCTCTTGGTATTTTATTTTCTCTTGATCGGTTGTTACAGTATTAAATATTTTGCATATTAATGACATATCCGTAACATGGCTTTATCCTTTGTTTTATACTTGCATTCTCCTCTATTAATTATTTTTAAAATGCTAGAGTTAAAATTATTAGTAAAATATCTTATCATACTATAAATCTGTGTTTCTTGTTGAGTGTTACATTGCTCCAAGTGGATACAAATTCTACTCCAAACCAGAGGTGTTAGGATATCTCGAGACTATAAACAGCAACAGCCACACTTTCAAGAAGGAAAAGATATGCACAAGCAATTTTGTATCTCTATATCTCTCATCCCTAGATAGGCAGAAACATTGTGTGAAATCTAAATCTCTCGACGACCGGTGAGAATTTTACTTTTACAAAGTTCATCAGTCTTTTATAAAATATATTACATATTTCAATCTTATTAGTTTTAGTTTTGAGTTTACTAAATTCTACACAGCTACAATTATATAATTTATGCTCATACATGCACCAATATTTTTTTATTAAATATATTATTAGTTTTTAAATTTTTATCATGTAAAATTATGGATAAATAACAGTAAAATAAAATGGTGACATTTAAAAAAAATAAAAAAGTTTAGAGTTTTATTATTTAAATTTAATCAAGATTTGTAATTTTTGAACTCTTTATCTTCATTTAGTTACAACATTTGACTATTATATATTAAACATTACAAAGTTTTATTCTATTTACTTTGCTTACATGAAATACTACTTATGTTCCAAACATGCATATGAACGTTAGGCAACTTACATGTGCGTATGCGTACAGGTACCAAAATTAGTTATGCTAAATTTGAAGACCCAAACAAGATATCTAGCATATCATTAATCTCCAATCTTTAGATTGAAAGGTCTAACTGCATCTAGTACTCTCAACTCAATGATCAAACATTGATGATTAGTCTTGTCAAACAATGGTTGTCTTTGGACACTCCATTATTCACATGGAAAATTAATTTGATGATAAATTTTGTCAAACAATGATTATCTTTGGACACTTCATTATTCACATGGAAAATAAATCTTATAATCAAAACACATTTATCATCATAGACATGTAACTATCCAACCGAATTGCATCTTCCTTTAGGTTGAGCACAATTCACACGAATAATTCCATGCAATATCTATATAAATTCAATCAAATTAACCTATGCAACATCTGTTATTTTGAAAACATATTTTAATTAATCCAACCAAAAATACTAGACAATTTAATTATAATTTGAGGTCTTAAATTTATACAAATTTCACATATATTTACCAAACCCAAAAATTGTATATTTGCATCGCAATCTACTGATCACTTATCATTGCCTAACAGTCTTTAAATGAGATAATCACCTCAAAATATTTGTTGATATCAATTTTTCCAAACAAGTCAATATTAATATACAAATTAATATTTTAACTGCCAATTTGAAATCAATCACAAAGCTAATAGGGTTTGAAAATAAAAAATAAATAAATATACCAAATCAGAGTGCTTTATATATAATTGCAAAACGTTGACTGCAACATACTATAATTAATCCAATAATTTCACGTGATATTTAAAATATATACGGAACTAAATATCTCATGATATTTAAAATCCAAAATATACATAATATTATTTCCAAAACAACAATTTCTTTACAAGATGCACCATAAAATAATATTACGCTACTGCATCCAAACTGAATATCCAATATTCCAAAAGATTATAACAAAATAAGAATAAGCAATATATTTTATCTTTATTTCTCATGAAAATCAATTTTCAAAAAATACTTCACATTGTAAGGTAATCACAAATCAATTGTGCATGGAACAAAAAAAATGCCTTTGATTCATTGGATTTTTTTAAATTCCTTTCACGCAAATCAATAATATATGTAACATTACAATTTATGAATAATTCATAATAGTCATTAATTAAGAGTCTGTAACTTATAATAATCGTAAAACCCTCATCCTTATAACTTACTTATAACTTTGTATACGTTGTCAAATAAAACTTTTGAAGATAAAATTGTATCAATAGCGCTATTATTAATATCATATACTCAAATTTTAAAAATAGTTATTTTCATAAATATATAACAATTTATTGGAATTCAAATTTTTCATTAATTTGTACTAAATACAATTAACTCAAAATTAATTTATGATAATAAAAATGAATTAGAAATATTTTATTATTAAATAAAATTGAATTCATTGACCCACCAAGAATTACTGAATTAATAAAATTGACCTACCTAATTAAAAAATGTTAAAAAAAAGTTTTTCTTCTTAAACAAACAAATTTCAACTTCTATGGTATTTTAAATACAAAATTTTTTAATAAAAAGTTAGTGGAATAAAAATGTTATATTTACAATAATCTAAATATATATTTAAGCAATTTTTGCATATTATTTTTTTAAAAAAAAAAGATAAATGTAAGTGAAATTTATTTTCATTACCAAGGTGCAATCTATGTCTTAATATAAATATTTTAATATTTTCGACGGATTTGATTCCGTCGGAAACAGGTCAAAAATTTTCACTAGATGTTATCTGTCGGTAAAATCTGTCGCTAACTCAATAAATTCACACCAAATATCTTCCGTCGGAAATACAGAAAAAACCGACAGAACATATTTCGTGGGAAAAATCTGTCAGTAATACTAACATTTTCAACGGAATATTTTCCGTGGAAAATATTCCGTCGGTAATAGTGTTTTTTCTTGTAATGAGTGACGGGATCCATACAAGGAAAAACTATCCAGATATCAAATAATTAAAAAACTTAGAATACTAACAATCAAACAACGAGGATATGCTCTTATACATTGTAGGAAATTTTAATCTTTAATCATTATTTAAGTATTATTTATTCTTTATGCGGAAGCAAAAAAGCACATGTCTATATCCCATAACAATAATACAAAAGTCTTGAGATCTATGAAATGTTTAATTCTTAAGAATTAGATAAAATATTTGGATTCGTAGTCGGTTCCTGATCAAAGTATTTTTTGATAATCATTGAATCATGAATAATCAATGAATAATGTAGTCAGCGGCCTAATGGTTCTTCCTTAATCGAAGTCTCTTTATTTCACAAAAGAACTTTCATAATTCTTCATATGGGGAGAAGAGAAACTATGTGTAATGGCACGCTATATTGAGGATCATAGTCTTCTTATAGTGTATTAACATAATAGATTTTCATTATCCCCTAATGGATCAACACTGACATATGTTCATTTAGGATCATATAACCTAATTTAAGAGTGTAACAGACTCACTTAATTTGACCACATAAAATAAAATCCACCAATAATAAATAACTAATATAGTTGTCTTAAAATATTGACACACATTAATTAATTATTGAAACAAAAAATTTCAACATTTTGATCTAAATTGTTTTTAGGGAAGAAGGGTTTATTCTTTCATTTTATTTTAATTTTTTAATAATTTGTAACAGTTTTTAACTTTCAAAAATTGTATTTTGATTCTTATTTTTTTGTGGTGTTTATTAACCCTCAGAAATTGTATTTTAAAATTAAAATTTAAAAAAATGTCACATAGATGATCGAATAAGTTCAAAATATAATCATCCAAACCTTGTTCCAAGGTAAAAAATAACACATTATAATTTTATAATGACAAAAAAATAGATGAAATTTTTTTAAACAACTAAATCAAAAATTTGATAATTTTACATGAATAAAAAACATATTTAAGTCTAAATTTAAATAAGTTGTCAATAAATTCCTCAAGTAAGTGAATTGCGTTAAGTTCAGTGCTTTTAATATATTTTTTATAAAAATTAAATTTTATCATACTATTTGTTGGATTAAAAAGTCTCATTAAAATGATTAAGTTTATATGTATCATCAAATTTAGAAACTAATCAATACTTTATTGGTTAATCACGTTTTAATAGATACAGTCATGTTTAAAATATATAATTAAACCTCAATTATTAAATTATTAAATATATAATTATGAACACTTATTCATCTAAAATTTATTATGCGTGGTTATTATAAAAAAAAGTATATAATTTAATGATTGTATTTATTAAATTCATATTTTGTAGAAATTTATTTAGAAAAATAAGTTTTACAGAATTGAGGGGGTGCATTTGCACTCCCTGAATTCTAGAAAAACACAAGTATATATTCATTATTGTTATTTTTTTCACCCCTAATTTTATAATTTGAGTCCCTTGCTTTCAAATTTTTAGCTCTTGCCAAATTTTGTTTTTATTAACCAGATTTTTCTTACTTTTTATTCCCTTCTTAGCTCACTAAATACTTTTAGGCTTTATTCAGTTGGATATTCATTTCTTTTTTTTAGCTCACTACGCTTTTAATATTATTTATCTTTTTTTATATGCATGATAATATTATATATTTTTATTTTTAAAAATAAATTTGTCTCCACTAGGATATTGGATATGCCACTGAAGTGTTATATAAAACATAAAACTATCTGTTGTCACTTGTCAACATCCCACAACCACTTGCATCATGAAGGAGATCAGATTTTATAAGATCTAATTTTTGTCTTTTGTAGTTGAAAAGGAAATTAAATTGCTTTCTAAGTATAAAAAGATATTGTTGCATTGGTTTGGTGGAAAATAGTTTGCTTTAAGTTCACTGTCTAGGGGTCAAATGTGGATTTTAGGAGCTATTCTAAGCAAACAACGTATAATATTAGCTTCCTTTGGATTGAGAAGACTTGAGCCTTACAAATGCCTCTTATCTTCTTTGCCAAGCTATGAAATGAGGTTATCAGCTTTCCAACTTTTGTTGGGTCTTTACAATATCCAAATATATTCTTACAAATATTCCAGATTATTTATTCTCTTGTTCAAAAGAATATCCCGGGATTAAGGTCCATTCATATCATCATATTTAGTATAGAGAAAGTAGGATGATAAATATCACTGTACATTATAAGAGTAAATAATTATTTTTTTTCTTAAATGTGTACGGCGCTATCAAATTCATTCTCAAAAGTTGAAAATTTAAATTTTAGTTAGTGAAACAGTGTAACAAATTCATTCATTTGTTAACTTCAATAGTATGTTAATGTTAATGAAAGAGCTCACGTGGTACATTCATGAATTTGTCAGCACTTACATATTCAAGAACAAAAATGACTATTCACTTAAAATATAATTTAATTTTTATCTTCTCTTTGTTTTTTTTAATCGTTACAAGCATAACATTAGAATAAGCACTTAAAAAATAGAAAAATAAATATAAGTTAGAACAAACATAATAATAAGCATAATATTGATTAATAAATATGATATGTTTGTTGCTCTAAATTTCTATTGTGAGAACATTGGTGAAAAATTAAGTTGAATCTATTTTTTTTTAAGAATTAAATTAATAGTTATGTATTTTATTTGAATCTCATATTTTTTGGATAAGACACTGTAACATTAAAATTTTCAAAGCAATAAAACAAGATTTTAGTTGAAGGAATGAAACAAGATTTTATTTTACACCCTTCTGCTAATAGAATGTAAAATTTTAATGAAGCAACTTGATCATTTTACATGTTTTTGCTAATATTATTAAAATAAAATGTAAAATTTTAACGAAGCAAATTTAAGCACATATATACTTGACTTTTAGTAGCCAAGTGGTCCAAAACTCAAAATCTTATGAATACGGCAAAGAGAAAAAGAAAAGGAACAAGAAATTCTGAACACTTTTATCTCACTTTCCCCCCACTTTCCCCCCTCCCCCCAACTTTTTCCAGCTTTATTGGTGAGAAACTTTCTTACTCAAGTCATATCACGATAGAACCTTTAACACTTCGATCTTCATCTTCTCTAATTATTACCCAACTTTACACCACATGTTTCCCTTGCTCATCAGCATTTTAAACGTTGAGTTACAAAGACAAATTAATATTGAGATATTAAAACTGTATATGACCTCAAAACTTAATTGCCAGTGAATTAAATTAGAGGATAAGAAAAGGGCATCGTCATATTTGTGATTAACGCCTAAACAAATCTATCTTCTTGTCACGCATTATTACAATCAATCAATTACAATACTATTTTTTTGTTAATATAATTAAACTTAATTATATGAATAGAATTCATATCTGTCTTCTAACAAGGAAACCTTATTAATTTGGTGCTGCTACATATATTAATGTTTTTCATTTTAAAAAGAGAAAGTAAACAAAATTTAAAAAATACCAAATATTTAGTATGTTACACGAGTATTATTTTAGTTTAAGTGGAAAACATAAGTAACAAATTTCTGTAACCAAATTTAAAAAAAAAAATACTTTAAAATTTAATTTTAGAATATAGATAGTTAAGATTTAAGACAAAAAAAGTTAATCTAAAATTTCAAATTAGAAGTAATTAAATATTGTATTCAAGAATTTGAAATCCTAAAAGGAAAAAAAATAGAATTTTTTTAAACAATATAAAAGTAAGTGCTAAATAAGATTAAATTTACATGTCATAGAAAGAAAGAATGTATAGTAAGAAATGTCTTCGTGTTTAAAAATGAGAACTAAAATTTATAATATAGGATTTGATAAATTATATAATTTATTCTAATAAATTATAACTTTAAATTTTCTTTTTCAGAGTTATAAACAAGAATTTATACATTCACAAAAAAAACAGACTTTATAAATTCAAATTTGCATGAGAATCTTTTGTTTTTTTGAGAGTTTTTTTCATGAGAATCTAACGTTTAACTATTCTAATTTTATATATTCTTGTAAAAAAAACTATTCTAATTATAAGGGGTCAATTTGTTCCCTTTGTTTGCGAAATTAGCAACACTTTTGGTTTTGGAAGTGGAGATAATTGACGGAAAGGATGAGGGAAAGTTGGCCCTACCTAGCTTCAAACATGTAAAACAGGTTAAATATTAGATGACAATTTCAATTCTTAGCAAAGAGTATGGGGGGGTCGATTAGTCTCACTTCTGCAGCTTCATTGACATTGATATATAACAAACTCTAACCATTTCAAAGCATTCTACAATTTTTTTTAAAGAAAATTCAACATCAAAATTAATAATTAATTATTGTGGCAATAGTATATTGAACTTACTTAACATGCTTCGGCTTCTCTGTTTAAAACTAACTGATCCAAATTTGGCTCATAAACTAACCCAAAATTAAACAGTGGAAAAACTCATTGGTCATCTACTTGACTTTGACGTAAGGCAGAAATATATATTAATTTAAGCTAGAGTTGTTCACTTGTTAGTTCCATGTGATATTAACATTATGTCACCCCACTATCATATATTACCCACCTACACCGTAAAGGTACAGATAACCCAACCCACTCCATCAAAACTAGCTGGTTGGACGAGGGCTATATGCAAATATGCAATCATGATTCATGGCTCATTCAGTGATTCTACCCCTCAATCTCCCATTTGTTAATTTAAGAAATATAAATTAATAAATATTAAAATTTTAAAAATACAATTTAAATAAATTAATAATAAATTATTTGGGTTTAATAAAAAAAGGGAAATAAATTGATTTTTGAACCCAGAATAAAAAAACTAATAATTTAAAGTATTGAAATATATTTAACAGGTTAATTTCTTTCAAGATGTACTCTTTCATACACATAATCCTGATCCTGAAGATGAAGATGAATTGTTTGTCCAAGTGTTAAGAGGGATAATTATCTATTAAATTCTGATCATGTAGATAAGATTTTGTCCAAATGTTAAACATAATTATTTGTCAAATTCTAATCCTGAAAATGTAACTTTTGTCCACGTAATTCTAATCCTCACTTTCATCCCATTGATGGATTTTTTTTTTATATTGATTAGTTTTTTTATGGATTAGTTTTCAATTATTTTTCTTACTTTTTTGTTATTTTTATTATATTTTTTAAAGGATTAAAACAAAATGATATATGTTCTTACCAAAATTTGGAAAGTCCACATGTGAGTTAGATGAGGTTTAGGTGGGCTCCAAATTTTGCACATTGGACGATGGGTCAACCTTGTTTAGAAGAGGAACTTGCAAAACAAAAGAAATACACTCTGACGTTTAAATAAGTACATCAATTATAGGAAAATAACCGAGTATGTGTGAGAGTGTGTAGAAGGTTCCCGAGGTGATCTCAGGATAGGTATTTCCGAATGTGTATCGGATGATTGAGTATCTGTAAAGGTTAGAGAGAACCTGTATTTATAACGTGGAATGTGAGATTTGAGCCTTTATTTGTTAGTGATTTGTTGATAAAATAATAATAGATAACAGCAAGCACTTATATAATTTAAATAGAAGATAATGTGCACTTTATTGATATGTTGTTATTTATAGATAAGTAACAACTTGTAGATAATTGGAGAGATATTAAAAGATAAGGTGGTTGCACAAATATACTAATGATAAGGAGGTCGAACAAGCGTGTTCGGATTGACACTTAAAGGGTAAATAAATGCGTACCATTTCTACAGCAAGGTTGACATGGAAGTTGTCTACGTGTATAGGGGCCCACAGTAATGGTCACGTGTAATTATACCATTTAGGACCGTACAATATATTAAAAGTAAATTATAAATACCTAAGTCAATTATTGTTTTTTAAATACTACAATATTAAAATAAAATTAAAAACAATATTAAAAAAACTCACATGCTATGATATACTAAAAATTATAAATAAATTATAAAATTAAATCATATACAATTACCTTATTAATATAAAATAATAAATATATTATTTAATAGAATTACACATCTAAAAATAATCTAATTATCTTAATGCAAAATATTTTTTATTACCTTAACCATCTTAATTAATATTATTCACTCTGTTAATCATATCAACACTGAATTGATTAAAGTCAATGGTAAGGACTAAAAAACACTAAAAACATGTTAAAGACCTAAAATTAACAAATTTTTTTGAAAGGACTAATCAGATAATATCGTATCTACAGAGAATTAAACATATTTAAGAATTTTTAAAAATGCTTTCTACTGGATTGTAACTTCAAGTAAGTTAGGGTGGTACCACATCTCTAAACCTTCTGCGCTTTGGGTTAAAGACTTAAAGTCCTTCGTGCTAAATATAATTGTGGATCCTCCTCCATTCCAATGGTTAAGCAAAAAAAAAATCATCCACTCATATATGGAAGGGTATTGTTTTCAATCAGCATTATGTCAATAGTAATATTGCTTAGTGCATAAATAATGGCAATACGACCAAGTTTTTGAGTGACTCGTGGATCCCAAAATTAGAAAACATGTCTTTTATCATCTTGGATTGAATTCCTATGCATGAAATGGATTTCCCTGTTATAGCATACATTAAAGTTAATGGGTGAAACTGGGACATCATAAGGAATTTAGTGTTTGTATTGTCCAGGGTTCACAAAATACAAGTGACAAGTGACGTGGTGTTCCCGTACACACGTCAGCCCTTCATGTCAGCCCTGGCACATGAGCACGGACACTTCACCCTTAGTAGTCGGGCTACTAGACCGAATATGTTATCTCTAATACTTCATTATTTGAATATTAACGATAATGTTGCAACTTCCTTATTAAGTGATAGGTACTCAAATATCTATAAGATACACATTATTTATAAGCTACAATTATCTACAAGCTGGTAATTATATGCAAGGGTTGTTACACCTCAATAACAGTCCCTACAAACAAGGACCTGCAGCTCCTACTCTACTCTATAAGTATCAGGTTCTATCTGACCCTTTTGATATTCGATTCTCACCTAACTCACGTCCTTACTTGAGCGTCCTAAAGTCTTTTGTTTTGTAGGTCCCCCCTTTTGTCCTCCTAACAAAGGGTATTCACCATCCGACGTTCAAGATTGTGGAGCCCCCTGGCCACGTCTACCTTGACGTGGGTCAGCTCTAGATTTTGGTAAGTACATTTGGTGTCCACCATGAGGCCACGATAAAACTTACCCTACTGCCTCTCTTTTCTGCTAATGGTTAGCACACGATCTGTCCTCAAAAGCGAGACCCTTCTTGAAAGCTCCAATCCTCCCTTAACAACTATGACAAACACAAACACTATCTAGCAACTCTAGACATGTATTATGGAGATGGAGCGACACCATGGGGAGGAACTTTGAAAGCTAAAGGTTGGCCACGACCAGTTGGAGGCTCGTGTGAGACGCCCCAGGGCGACGAGCACTCTGATTGTACAATGAATGAACGTACTCAAGGGGAATCACACCCCCGACACACTGTCAACACCGAAGACGATCTCAGTCTCTCACATATACACCACCATGAAGGGTAGATGACCTGTCGACACCCCTTTGTTGACCGCATCATGGAAGCCGACTTAACCTTAGGTTGGAAGCCGCTCAATCTGGAGTGATACGATGGATACACCAATCCAAATTTGGATGCATTCCTCACCCAAGCAAATCTCTACACCAATGACGACGCAATCTTGTGTCGCATTTTTCTCAACGTCCCTCAAAGGGGCAACATTGACATGGTACGGGGGACTCCCTCCAAGGTTCATCGACAGCTTCGACACTCTTGTCGAACGCTTCATTTCTCAATATGCAACCAGCTGGTCACACCGCATGACTTTCGCTGCGTTGCCCAGTCTACGACAAGCAGATGATGAATCCCTCCGAAAGTTCATGGACAGGTTTGGACAAACTATTGTCCATATTAGAAATCTCAACCCAGAGGTAGCATTGCACTCCATGTTGTTAGCCTTACGACCTGGTAAGTTCAGAGGTAGTCAATGCAAAAAACCTCCTAATAGCATGGATGAGTTGCGTGAACAAGCCAAATGCTACATCCAAATGGAGGAGATGTCAAGGTTTAGAAGCAAGACAAAAACACAACAAGAGAGAAGGTGGTACTAAGATCGACTCACATAAGTCGGACAAACAGCAAAAGTCGTATAAGCGCCATCCTCTCCTAAAGGGACCCAAGAATAAGCGTTACACACCCCTAACGATCAATTGAACTACTATCCTGGAATGGGTCTTCAACACGAAGGTACCCAAAAAGCTACCTCCCAGGCTGGGTTAGATAGAACTAAACACTGCAGATACCATTGTAGTTACGGTCACAATACAAAAGATTGTTGGGCACTAAAAGATAAAATTAAAGAGTTTATCCATGCTGGATATCTAGCCCTTGTGAAAAGGCTTGACAGTCACCTAGCAGGAGCGAGACTCGGGGGACACCAAGAGGACCAAAACAGAAATCACGATGTCGACAAAATAAGGGATAAAGCATAAGACAGAGGGAGACAAAGGCACTACCAGCAAAGACGCGAGCGTTAACCTTTGCAATAATAGGAAAATGAGCCCGCCCAACAAATTAGAGGCGTGAATATAAAGGGTTGTCCTATAGAGGGTTGTCCAATTAGTCCCAATAGCGGAATCTCCACGCCATATGGGACATCGACATCAACTGTGTTAACGTACCATCAAAGTCTCCCTCTCATTACTTTCACCGACAGAGAATTCAAGGGCATCAACCTTATCAACCAAAATGACCATATGGTTGTCTCCATCGTCATCGCCAATTTCATTGTGTCCAATGTCCTCATTAACCAAGGCAACTCCACGAACATCCTTTACTAGAAAACATTCCAAAGGCTCGAAGTCTAATATAATACAATTCATCCTCACTCTGGACCTCTCCTCGGCTTTATAAGAGAAAGAGTAGAGACTAGAGGCTATGTAAACCTCATGACCACCTTCGGTCGAGGCCAACGCTTAAGGAGCTTCACAGTTAGGTACTTAACTGTTGATGCAGATACCTCATACATTGCTTTGATTGGCAACAAAACATTGAATAAGCTCGGAGCCATCGTCTCCACGTCGCATCTCAAGATGAAATTCTGAACCTTGACGGGAGAGATAGTTACTGTCAAGGCAGACCAAAAGTAGGCCCGACAATGTTATGCTGAAAGCTTGAAAGTAGCACCATATCCTGCCACCAGGGAACCCGACAAGTGTTGGTTTCAAAGGAGTCACTTGAAGAATGGACAAAAGATCAAGCTTTGCTTTGAACTTTCAACATGCCTTGAAGCCTTGAAGATTAATTTGTGATTAAATGTAAAAGGAAGAAGCATTTCTGGTGATCCAAGTGCATTGCGTTCACATCATTCATTCAAGTCTTTAATTAGAGTTATAGAATACACAAGGCTTTGATAATCTGATTAAGTTTCTGAATTGAATCAAAGGTTTTTGGAAAAATACACTTCCTACTAGTTTAATCGATTACCTAATAATATAATCGATTATTTTGTTCTTAGCTCTTTCTGGAAAACACTTCAAGAACAATGTAATCGATTACGCATCGGATTAATCGATTATTTTACCTATAATTACATACAAACAGCCTTGATAAACATTTTAATCGATTACCAAAGAATAGTAATCAATTACATCATATGTCTCTCGCTAGCTATTATGATATAATAATTGATTACCAAATATTGTAATCGATTACATAGTTCAAACATGTTTTATGAAGCTTTCTGTCTTAATTGATTACAAAAAACCGTAATCGATTACACAGCGTATTTTAAGTTACACTTTGAACTTCAAGTTTATAAAGTTCACTGTCTTAATCGATTACAAGACGGAATAATCGATTATTTTGTTTGTTGCCCATACCCAGATTCTTGTAGAACATATTAATCGATTACATGGTTTATTTAATCGATTACATATGAGAAATAATCGATTAATGGACGCGTTTAATCGATTACTGACAGTTACAAATATTTGTTATAAATAGAACTCTTGCTCAGCTTGTTTCACAACTTGAGAATTTTGAAATCTGAGCTAGATTAAGCTTCCTAAATACTTTCTTGGTGATTTCTGGGTTCCATGAGTTCTTGCTTTCACTAAAACACTTATGGGTTATTGAGTGATTCTTGAAGCAAGAAGATTCTTTTCAAAAGTTAAGGAAAGAGATGTTCAGAGTTTTTTAATTCTTTCTTTCAACCTGATTCATTCATTCATGTGCATCATCATTCACTGGATCATCAGGTGATTTCATTCCTTAACTAAGTGGTTGTAATTCTATTTTGAATTTGTATTTGAGTTTCTATTGTAAATGGGTTTCTTGCTTGTAATCTAGAGAAAGGGTTTCTCTAGGGGTTGTGCTGAGTAGGGTTCTCAGTGGGTCTGTCTCTAAGTTTCTAATAGTGTTTTAGAATTACTGAACTTTATCTAGAGTTGATAAAAAGAGACTTTGTAATTACTTGTAAGAACAGAAATTTGCAATAGTGGAACTTCACTCTAGTGTTGAGTGAAAGAAAACTGGATGTAGCTTCATAGTGTTTGAAGTGAACCAGTATAAATCTCTTGTGCCTTGATTTTAATTTCGTTGTTGAGTAATTCTTGTTTATCTTGATTGTCTTGCTTTGCTTGTAAATTTGATCTTGAGCCATTGGACACCTTGGGCTGAGCATTTGATTGAATAAACATTCTTGGTTTCAAAAGTAATAAAGATCCTAAGAAAAACTCTGATTTTGTATTAAGAATTTTTAATTTACCAAGGTTTAACCAATTCACCCCCCTCTTGGTTAAGTGTGAAGTGTTCCTATATTTTACAACAAGTCTCACCCCAATACAGGTGGTAACAATCAAGTCATGAGCGTGGATGAAGGGTCTCCAACATGAACCCTAATCGTCTACGAAGCAAGTCTGAATGGGATATTCGATGTAGATCTGCGTGATGACAATGTTGACGAAGGCCTCAAAGCCTATCAAAGAACTCATCGAGCTATAGCTCGGACCCAAACCTGGGCAATACACGCAACTTAGCAGGGAATTTACTAGCCATGAGCACAAACACATAGTTGATGTCCTTTATAGGAACGCAGACCTATTTGCGTGGCGGCCATCTGACATGCCAGGTATCCACCCTAGCATTATATGCCACAAGTTGTCCATATGTCCCTAGGCCAAACCAATGTCACAAAAGTAGAGGAAAATGGGAGAAGAGTGATGCAAGGTAGTCAGAGAAGAGGTGGACAAGCTACTCAAAGCCAATTTTATCAAAGAAGTCAGGTACTCTACCTAGCTCATTAATGTCGTCATGGTAAAAAAAGTCAATGACAAATGACGAATGTGCACCGATTACACCGATTTCAACAGGGCGTGTCCCAAGGATGCATACCCCTTGCCTAACATCAACAAGCTAGTCGATGACGCGTCTGGGTTCCAAGTGTTAAGTTTCCTGGATGCATATTCAGGATACAATCATATCAAAATGCAAGCCCTAGACAAAGAGGAAATGACAATCATTATTGAGGATGCTAACTTTTCCTACAAGGTCATGCCCTTTGGCCGAAAAAATGACCACAGGACTGCATCTTTAAACAACAGGTCGGATGAAATGTTGAGGTATATGTGGACAACATGGTCATAAAGTCTCAAAGCATATCCCAACATGTGGTAGACCTAGAAAGGTGTTTGGAGAAATCCACAAATATGACATGCGCCTCAACCTGGAAAAATGCACTTTCGGGGTCGACGGAGGCAAATTCCTAGGTTTCATGATCACACTTCGGGGAGTAAAAGCCAACCCCGACAAATGCACAACCATATTAGAGATGCACAACCCTACCAACGTCGAGGAAGTCCAAAAACTGAACTGTAGACTGGCATCTCTGTCCAAGTTCCTCCCAAAATTCGTCGAAAAAGTGAAGTCATTCTACAAGTTACTCAGGAAAATTGAGTCTTCCACATGGGACGAAGCCTACGAGTAAGCTTTCTTGACCTTGAAGAAAACTATTGCCACACCGCCAACCCTTAGTCGACCCAGACCAAGAGCACCCCTGCTCTTATACCTCTCTGTAGTAGACAAAGTTGTCAGCTCAGCCCTTGTACAAGAGGAATGGAAACACTAGCTTCCAATCTATTTCACCAACTGCATCATTCTTGAAGGGTTTGGCAATGTCACTCTAGAGCAAGCTCTAAATCTCAACTTCAAAGCCTCAAACAATCAAGCCGAATATGAGGTACTTATAGCAGTTCTGAAGCTAGCAAAAGAAGTTAGAGCCAAAAAGTAATGATGCTACACTGACTCTCGACTTGTCCAAGGAAAAGTTGCCAACAGATATCAAACTAAGGAGACAATACACTTCTAGTACTATCACACTGACAACTTTGATTGCTTTGAGATGTAGCAAATATCCAGGGAAAGCAACACCAGAGCAGACTTGCTCTCCAAGCTAGCCAACACCAAAAAGATCGGGCATCTCAAAACCATCATCCAGGAGATGCTCCAAGCTCCCACCATGGACACCTAGGAGGTCATGGCAGGAGAAGATGAGGAACTAGATTAGATGACCCCTACAAGAATTTCCTAATTCGAGGGTCGTTGCCACCAAACAAGAACAAAGCCCGACACCTGAAAAGGAATGTTAGGTATTACATCATCCTTGATGGAAAGTTATTCAAAAGAGGGTTGACAACACCCTTGCTTAAATGCCTAAATAGCCAGCAAGCAGACTATGTCATGTGAGAGCTTCATGAAGGGATTTGCATCCTCCATACCGAAGGATGCTCCCTTGCAACCAAAGTGGTATGTGTTGGGTACTACTAGTTCTAGAAGCTAGTTCAGACTTTATTAATAAAGACAAACTTTATATTAATGTATATATACATTTTAAAAGAGATTAGTTTTTAAGAATTTTTTATTGGCAAATGCTAGTGGTTAATTATTAGTTTTTTGTTAATGGAAAATTTGAACCCACAATCTCTCTTCCTCCCCTCTCCATTCACCATTAATTTTTAAGAGTAACTTTAATATTTATTAAAAAGAGAAATGTTAAATATTATATTTTTTATATTTATGATACCATCATTCATTTTTTGATATTTATGTTGTCATTCATATATTAATGATATATATTGGAATTAAAGATAAGCACGAGAGAATTTTTAACAATTTATATGGCAAATTTATTTAAATAATGTTTTTTTAATAAATAATTACCAATTTGGGGCTATTTTGAAAATATTTACCAATATGAGATTGTCAAACACGTCAAATTTGGGCGTGTTATTGTCTGAAACACCCCAAATTTGGGCGTGTTTGACTGGCTCAATTGTATTTTGACCGCCTCTCCTGACCCATTTCTTCACAGCCTATCTTCTAAATCTCCTATTATTGTATTGTTTTTTGA
Organism: Glycine latifolia; assembly: GCA_013407115.1. Classification (NCBI taxonomy): domain Eukaryota; kingdom Viridiplantae; phylum Streptophyta; class Magnoliopsida; order Fabales; family Fabaceae; genus Glycine; species Glycine latifolia. The sequence goes on from CM023955.1 coordinate 24,326,968, forward strand.
GGTTTAAAGTTTTTGTTTTTGTTGATGGCAAGAAATGAGTTTAGGTAGTGAGTGTGCTCGTGTTGTATTTTTTTTAACGGAAGGAAAGTTGAAGGGCGATGGGATGTTGTTTTTGAAGGGGAGAAAAGGCCAACATGTATCAATCGAAACTCAACACTAGGTCAATTGCATGAGAAGATACGCCAAAAATTAGGTCTGAAAGACAACCAATGTATCACTTTGCTGACGGCAAGATTATGACAACATGAACAATACATGAGGTTTCAAATACTGGATGATGAAGACATAGAAATGGTAATGGGAAAATTTTTCAACCAATCAAGGAAAGATTTTTTAGAGTTATATGTGAATTTTATTGGAGCAGAGGATGTTGTTTTACCCATGAGGTCAGTTGCTTTAAATTCTGCACGTAATACATCATCAAATGCTGCTCTAGTTGTAAACCTGTTTGAGGAAGGTGAACATGACCCAACTTGGGTTATGGATGACAATGAAGAGGATGAAGATGATGAAAATATCGCAATGGAAGATCGTCTTCTTGAGGAGGATGCTAGTGTGTCAAATAATGATGAGTATGCTGGTGGTCATGCGACTGAATTCCAAGAAGATATTGATGTGGGGTCGTCTCAAATCCGTCATCATGTCGACGTTGGATCTACTCAACCAGAACAAGTTGTTGAAGGTATGTTAAATGACTGAAATCAATGAAAATGTAGTCATATATGTATATTTGTATGTTATAGTATTTTATTTGCTTAATATGTTTAGGTGCTGAGGTCATTCCTTTTTGGGATGGAATTCCACATTACACATATATTGATTGGACTCATCCAAGTAAAAAAGAGGTGATATTACGCATCATGTTTTGCATGTGATTACACATACAACGATCACGTTTTGAAAATGGAAAACTAAATAAGAAATTAAGTGGATGAAAATGGGACTCATAAATAAAATTGTAATATAAATTTGGGGCTGTTTTGAAAGTATTTACGCTTATGGGGAATGAATGACCACTGATAATGACGCGCCTGATGATCAGGTAGCCTCCGTCTACGCTGTGGCTGAGAAGGGCCCACATAGGGAGGTGGACATGGAGTGACCTGCTCTGGAGATGATCGTCGGGGATGATCAGCAACTGGGGTGGCATATGGTACACTTGATAGCCAACCCTCACAACCTGCTGGAGAATAATCAAACTGGGAGAGCATCTCGTCAATATCGACACCAGTCCACTCCGAAGGAGTTACGTCACTACTACTCTCAACGTCTTCTGATGCCATCGCCATTGCAGTAGCGTAATATACAAGCTGGGTCTGGGAGTCAGCCGGTGGAGGCATATGACTTTGCGTACTGAATCCCTCGAACCCTATGTCCCCCTGCTGCCTAGACTCATAATACAAAGGTCGACTGTCGTATGTTGATCATATAAGTGGAGGCCTAAACCAACCCTGAGTGCGAGGCCTGTGAGCTGCAATAGGCTCAGGCACATGGTGCATCTGTTTCTGTCGATGCTCTAGCCCATGTCCCTCTTGTCTACGACAGCCAACTTCAACAGATACTTGTGGCTCCTCCTGAAGCTGGGATTCGGGTGCATGTGGCCCTGCCTCCTCCAAGCGACAAGTCTCTCTGAAGACACCAATTATGTGACCAACCTCCTCATGCACCCAATCGACGATGTAGCCCGGCCACTGCTCATGACCAGTCGCGAAGTACACCATCTCTAACCCATTAATCTAAACAAAAATTATCAATAATCAATTCATATGTACAGTTTAAAAAAAATTATTGAATTAATTCCTACTTGCTTACCTGCATATTTCGCATGCGTGCGACATGTAGAAAGCCAGCATGTCCTAACATATCAGCAACGATGTTAGGTATATCATCGTGATGTGGCCCCCCCGTGACTTTACCACATCGAGTCTTCAAGACTCAAGGTGGGTCCTCATTCCACACAGCCCTTGAAACGTGGGTGCGCTGAGTACGCCTCCACAAAATGCCCCACTTATAGAGGGGTAGGGATAACATGCTTCGTTGGATCCCTAACGTCACCCTCATGATTAGATCCAGAGCGCGAAGAATCAGTCGAAGATGAATCAGTCATCTAATGGCTATCTTAATATAAATAAATGAAAATTTAAATTAAAAAAATAATATCTTCGATTTACAAAACATTAAAAAAAATTATCCTATCAAATAAATTAAACCTAATGTACGTCGCTAACAATCATAAACCCTAAACCCTAAATCCAAAACCAAAAACTAAACCATAAACAAAACACCCCAAACACTAAACCCTAAACCAAACACACTAACCCGTAAATTCTAAACCGTAAACCAAACACCCTAAACCCTAAACAGTAAACCAAACAACCTAAACCATAAACCATAAACCATAAACCACAAACCACAAACCATAAACCCTAACAATTTTCTACGGACCTAAAATATTCGTCGCTAAAACTTACCTACGTAGCTAACAATTTCATATGACTCTAACAATTTTCTAATTCAATAATATAACACATTAAATAATATGAAAAATTATTAAATTTACTTACTTGTTGACAGAGTTTCGCTGCAGAAATAACTCACTCACAAACTTTAGAGAGAAGGCTAAAAAACTTTTAGAAAGAAGGTGGAATAGTAACATATGGTAAAAAGTAAAATTTTTGGCCTTATATATGGTGGCTGAAACACGTCCAAATTAGGTGTGTTTAAATACGCTCAAATTAAGCGTGTTTAAACACACCCAAATTTAGCGTGTTTGACAGCCTCATATTAGTAAATATTTTCAAAATAACTCCAAATTGATAATTATTTGTTAAAAAAACATTACTTAAATAAATTTGCCCAATTTATATACCTTACTTAATTTTCTAAGTTAAACTCTTGCTATGTTGTCATAATGTTACCGAGATTTAGTTTGATGTATTCACATTGAATTAATATGCTCCATTAAGTAATCAACAATATCTCTTGTTTTCAAAATTTATTAAATTTTGGGTTGAAAATATTAGCCTTAGATCTATTTAATTTAATTCCATTATCGAAAAAAACACGATCCATTTAATTCCAAATACACCATATATCAATGATATATACTAGTGCATTGTTTGACTTTTATAATTTACATTTGGCATCGCTTTAAATAAAAATACCAAGTTTGCTATTCAACAAAAAAAGTACCAAGTTTGCTTATGTCGTATGTTAAATTAAATCAAAATATTAATACATCCCTTTTAATTCAAGGCAAAGTGATACACCCTAAAATAATATATTCCTTCTAGATCATTCATTTCGTAGCTGCGTACTTAGGTTATAGGTCAAAAAAGTAAAATAAAAAAAATGATTTAAAAAGAGAAGAACTCCACCACTTCCTATCCACCATAATTGCTTTTCTTAGAAGCAAAAATAGCTGCTGAAACAAGCTGAAGAAGGGAAATATGAAATAATTGTAAAATTAAATTAAAAAATTAAAAGGGGGTTTATTTTGGTATCCAAGTTTTTTTTGGAGTGGCTGTCATTTTTTTACCCCTTATAAAGATAGTTGACATTTAAAGCGAGTGGTTAACATTTGTTACTTTTAGAATACATAGTTAATAGTTAATCATCATTTAACAAATGCTTGATAGTTCAGTCTTGGCGTTGATAATCCAGAAAATATTGGACCATTTCCCTTTTTCTTTTTCTTTTCCTTTTTTTAGGTAACCCTTTTTCTTTTCCTTAAAACCTCAATTAAAAATGTTTTAGAAACTATTAATGGTATAGAACAAGCTTTCATTTTCATTCTGCAAATATTATTGTCTTACTCATTCGAATTAGATCATATATAATTTATTTACTGAATGAACTAGTATAAGTTTTTTTTTTAAAAAAAATATTTTAAAAAAATAGTTTAGAAAAAGAGAATTAAAAAATTGCAAATAATTTTTAAAAAAATGTTAATTTAAAAATAATAAAATATTATTACTTCTAAGAAATTTGAATAATGACCACTGTGAATTTTTTTTTCTTTTTCTTACTGCACAATGTGAATTTTCTTAAGAATTATATTCCTAAAATTGGAATAATGACCACTGTGAATTTTTTTTCTTTTTTTTACTGCACAATGTGAATTTTCCTAAGAATTATATTCCTAAGAGAACTTCATTAAAAAATAGTTTAGCTGGGAATAATTTTTTTTATATAATTGCATCAAATGTCACTAATTTTTTTATTAACATATAATTATAGTCTTTTATGTTTTTATTATCTTCAGTTTCATATTTTATTTTTTTTAAATATTAATGTGATCCTCTATCTTTTTAAAGCAAGTTAAAATAGTTCTTTTGAAATATTGATTGTTTTTTTTTTAAATTTTGGAACACAATTTTGAATCATTTGACTAATCAGAGACATTAAATCCGTCCCATTTTTTTCACTTATATAAAAATTATGAAACTAAGTTGATGTGTGAGTAACCAAAAAAGAATATGATATTTGATTTTTAGAATTTTTCAATTGTTCGTTAGGTTTATTTTTTACGTGATTCTCATCATATTTATGGATTATGTTCTATTCAAACATCATTTGCCTCAAGGGATCATTTGGTACAAGAGAAGTTTTTATTTTTTCGAGTATCTTCAGTTGGGAATATTTGTTTTCCATGTTTGGTTTGTTTTAAACAAATCATTCTCAGGAAATAATATTTCCGGAGAATTTTTTCGCTATGTTTCCCACGAAAATATTTCGTGAAGAATGTGAGAATCTAACTTTTTTAGTTAAAAAAGTCTAATTATAGTATAAATATCATATTACTCTTATTAAATCATTAAATATGGTAAATAATTAAAGATCATGGTAAAAATATTACTTAACTTTTTTATTCTCAAGAAACTTATATGAGAATATTTATAACTGACCAAACAAATTTAGTCATTCCTATGAATCATTATTTTAGGAATCATGATTTTCAAGATTTATGATTCTTGAGAATGGTGATTACTGAGCACGAAAAATCTTTTCTTACACCATATTTAGTCACATATTAAATAAGTCAAAAATGGGTTCAAAAATTATGTATCAAACATGAAAATAATTATTGTTTTGGAAGAACAATTTTGACTCATTCTAAAAAAATAAATGACTAAATTAATTTTTTTACAAGATAATAGATTGAACTAAATATAATTAAAAATATAAAAGAATAAAAGTGTATTTTAGAAAACAACTTACATACCTTACAAAAAATATTTTTTTTCAAATAAAGTTTTAGGTGAAGTGAAATCATAAAAAAATGATTTATATTATATAAAAATGTAAAACCTAACCTTAAAATTTGAAGATTTTAAACTGATACTGTATGTTATTATGTCTATTGAGCATGTATACTTAGAATTCAATCTCCAGATTTATATGTACTATGAAATAACATCTATTGGGTTAAAAAAAATATCTGTTGACAAAATAAGTCTTAAATAGATGTGTACTTTAACGAATTAATCTCTGACTCATTTATTTGAGCTTTTTGATAATTATTTTTGCTTAAAAATATTTTTAAAAATGGTAACAATTATATTTTCTTGAAATAATAGAAACTTGAAAAAATAATTTCTTGAAGAAAAATCTACATAAAATAGTCTTAAGCGATCACAATATTATTTAAGTTTATACAAAATCCTTGTAAAAACTGAAAAAACACATTTAATATAAAATAAATCAATCCTAATAACTACTACACTTCCATTTCCACATCTTTTGATGGGAAAATATTTAAGTCCCGAGAGTTTCTGATTTTTAGTTTTAAAATTTTTAAAAATCAAAATCAGTTTTAGTTTTGAGTTATAATTTATTCTTTATTTTTAGTTTTTAAAAAAGATGATATAAATTGAAAATAAATATAAATTGTCAATGTTTTTATCTTATCTCATTTTTTTAATAAAATAATAATGATGACAAAGGTAACAGGATGAGAGTGGTGGGGATAATAGTGTTGTCAATTGTGGTAACGATGGTGGTGAGGGTGGAATGGTGGTGGCGATGATGACGGTGATGGTAACAATAGTGACCCTGAAACAATGATGACTGTATTTTAAAACTAGGACTAACCTGATTGATCGGACTGGTTCGACCATGACTTAGAGGTCTGAGCAGGTCAAGTTACCTATCAGATCGACCATGCATTGAATTTGATGCAACTTGATAGGACTCCGATTGAGTTTGTAGTTAGTGGAATGGTGATGGTAGTAGGGGTGGTTAAAATGTGTTTTTAAAAACTAAACCAAATTCACAATTTTTTTGATAATAAATGTAAAATTGTTTGAGAATTGAATTAAAAACCAATACAACTCAATTTTTGTCTAATGCATTTTATTTTAATAATTATATTTAAAAACTAAAAGCCAGAAACTTACAACCACCTCAAAGATACCTAAATTAAGGGTGGACTCACCCTTTATAAAATCTAAATGACTATATATTAACCTGCTAAAAAAAGACTATTTACATGTGGAAAAGATTTATTACAAGATTATATGTTATATATAAAGATATCATAAAATAATTTAATTAATTAAAATATAAAAATAAAATATTCAAATTAAAGATTGATCAAAATTATTAATTTTTTAAAATAGGGGATCAAAATAATAAAAAAAATAAAAAAATCAAATTACAATTTAGTCTAATTATTAATGAGTATAATTTCTATATATTTTTATTATATATTTTTTATAATGCTATATTCTATTACAAGAAAAGTCTTATGATGAACTCTTGAGAAGAAAAATGTAACATTAAAGTATGTTAATGCAATAAAAAATATGTATGATGAGGCTACCACATGTGTAAAAGCTTGTAATGGAACATTAAGGTATTTCCTTATCACGATAGGTGTTCACCAAGGTTCAGCTCTTAGTTCTTTTCTCTTTGCCTTAGTGATGAATGAACTAACGAAAGATATTCAAGAGGAATTGTCGTGGTGTATGTTTTTTGTAGATGATATCGTGCTTATTGATGAGACCAAAGATGATGTTAATAGGAAACTAGAATTGTGGAGAAACACTTTGGAGTCTAATGGATTCACGATAAGCAAGAGCAAGACTGAGTATATGAAGTGTGAGTTTTCGCGGATAAGAGATGATGATCAAGACACAAGGCATCTACTTGGTCAAGAGGTACCTAAGAAAGACGTTTTTAAATACTTAAGATCAATTTTGCAAAAAGGTTGTGAGATTGAGGATGATGTAAATCATAGAATCAGAGCAGAGTGGATGAAATGACGGAGTGCAATTGAGGTTTTTGTGTGACTGCAAAATTTTCCTTAAGCTAAAAAGAAACTTCTATAGAACAATTATAAGACTGACAATGTTATATGGAGCAAAATGCTGGCCAACACATAAGCAACACCAGCATAAAATAGGGGTAGTAGAAATAAGGATGTTAAGGTAAATGTATGGTTATATGAAGGGATAAGATAAAAAATGAGGATATTCGACGAAAGGTAATAGTGGTACCGGTGTGTGAAAAGATGAGAGAGCATAGATTGAGGTAGTTTGGACATGTTATGAGACGATCACTTGATGCTCCCGTAAGAACAAAAGTTTGTTACCAAGAGCTCGACACAAAGAGAGGTAGAGGTCGACCGAAACTTACATGAGGAAATGTAATTAAACAAGACTTAATGAAATAAGATATAGATTGGAAGATAGTATGTCTTAGGACGGAGCGGAGAAAATCTATAATATTGGTGGAGGGTTAAACCTACTTGTATTTCTATGTTACATTTGTTCTTGTTTTTAGTTAATTGTTTTTTCATTTCTCCCCTCCTCCTTTCACCCATCTTTTATCTTAGCTTATTTTTTCTCTTATTGTCTTATTTTTACTTTTTATTCCTCTCTCCCTTTCTCTTTCTTTGTCTTATTTTTAATTTATCATTGGATTTATATATCACTAATTTTAATTAATTTAGGTTAAATGTGCCGTTGATGTTGATGATGATATATTCTATTACAAATTCTCCAATAATCTAATAAAGAAAGTATTGCATAAATAGTTAAAAACTTTTAATATTTTAAAAATGTAAACCATTTTACTATACATACCGATTTATGACTGAATACATATATTATTTACTTATTTTGAATGAATTATCATCTTAAAATTTACATCATTTAAACTTTAAAAAACATAAGTGATTTTGCTTTGCTGAGAAAAAATATTCTATACATTCAATAAATAATAGTATTTATTATTTATAGGAATAAAAACTACAAATTATACTAATTCGTACATTCCACTCCATATTAATTGAGCTAAAATGCCTTGATCAATAAATGATAATTATTATAATTTTTATTAGTTAACTATGTAAAAAACTTTCATATTATGGATGCCAAATAATTAAAGTCTGATGATCTTTATTTTCTTAAAAAAAAGTTTTCGAAGCAGAAAAGAATGGCAGAAGCATAGCAGAATAACCTTGGGGGAAAAAAATAATAAGAAAGAGACATTGGGTCGGACACCTCCCTGGTGTGTACATATGAACCCTCTCTGGCGTTTTCTCTCTTTGGACTTCTTTTGACTTCTTTTCACTCTCTTATTCTTCCACTCTGTCCGCTTGAACTTCAACAACCTTTCTCTCTCTCTCACCCTCGCAAACAATGCTCCTTCTTCTTCTTCCAGATCCAGCTAATGCTCCACATTGCGCATTCTCTCTCTAATCCCTAACCCCTAACCTCGAAACGACGCTGTCTCGCTCTCACACCCCCGCGCAAAACCCTAGATCTGCTGCGACTGCCATGCTCCACCTCCGCCAGCGCCGCGACGCCGTCGCGCCAGCCACCACGCGCTGGCGCAACACGGTAGGTTTACGGCTACAACAACCGAGTCCTCCTGCTCGCCCGAAACGGTACGTTTTTGAAGTGACGCTTTTTTTGTGTTTGTGTTGTGTTGTGTGCAGTTCGAGGAGAATCTGGAGCAGTGGCCGCACCTCAACGAGCTCATCCATTGCTACACCACGGATTGGGTCAAGGATGAGAACAAATACGGACACTACGACTCCGTCGGAACGCCGTCGTTTCATAACCAGATATATGAAGGCCCCGACACTGACATTGAAACCGGTATTCTCTCTCTCTCTCTGTCTCCATTTTTTTGCTTTTTTTTTATCGTATTAGCTTCTGCATTATTCTGCGTTTTTTTTTTTTTGAAATTTTAAATGTGGGTTAAATGTGAGTGTGGTTAATTAATAGGGGTAATGCTAATAATAGCATGTGTGATGTGCAATTGACAGAAATCGGTGTTTAATTCTATTCTGCTTCTTTTTCTTCTTCTTCTTCATCATATCAGCTTAGGGCTGTTTGGATAAGGAAAAAAATGAAATTAGTTTCTCCATGAGCTAAAATTAGCCTTTGGTTCCATAAATTAGCTTATGCATAAGTTAAATTTTTTAGCTTATGTGGAAGCTTATTTCATTTTTCCTTATTATCTTTTCTCTCCCAGAAGTGCTTATGGAGTTTATCCAAACAGAGCTTTATGCATTTTGCGATTACCTTTTTTTGTTAAATTGTGAAATGGGGTTTAAATGTGAATGTGCTTATTTACTGGGATAATGTTAATAAATTAATAATAGTATGTGACACTGACACTGAGATTGGTATTTATTTATCTCTCTCTCTCTTTTGTTGCTTTTGCTTCTTGTTTATCATATCAGCTTTTGCATTCTGTGACTTCGGGCATTCTGCGTCATAACACTATTAATAGCATGTGGGTGGGTTTAGGGTTGTGTTTGTGATTAGTGGTTGTAGATTTTTTTGTAAATACAAGTTTGCCTTTCCTCTATCATATTAGCTTCTGCATTTAGCAATTTTTTGTTTATACTTTTTTCAATTATGAAATGGGATTTACATGTGCATGTCCTTATTAACTGGGGTATTGCTACTAATAGCATGTGACACGGATACTGGTGTTTCTCTTTTGTTTTTTCCCCATTTTTTTTCAATTTTTTGCTTCTGCTGCTTCTTCATCATATCAGCTTCTGCATTCTTCATCATAACACTGGTAATAGCATATGGGTGGGTTTTGGGTTGTGTTTATTGGTGATTAATGATTGTAGCAAGTTTTTTGTTTTCTTGAACAAAATTATTGGTGTATGCAGAAATGCGCCTTGCTGGGGCAAGGCAAACGAAGGGTGATGATATTAGTGAAGATGACATACCTAGTACTTCAGGAAGGCAGTTTATGGAAAGTGCAGATGGTGACTTGCTGCCTTTGGATGTTCCAAAGGTTGCTAAGGGTTTAGTTTGGTTCCTTGTTTTAATTCTATTGGAGATTCTGTGCTAGTTTACAATTCAAGTTTGTAGAAATGGTATTGGTACTGATTTTGGTTTTATCAATTTACTTAAATGTGAAGCATATTGCTCAATCTCCCCTTCCTGCTTATGAGCCTGCATTTGATTGGGAAAATGAGAGGGCATTGATATTTGGACAAAGGATACCGGAAACTCCTCTATCGCAGTATGTCATTCGTGAGATGTTTCTGAGTAGAGTATATTTTCATCTTTTGCTGTTCTTTTTAGCCCAACTGAGTTTTTTGTCAATCCTTTTCTGTTTGGCATCTCAGTGGAATGAAGATCTCTGTAAAAGTTCAGTCTTTACAATTTCAAGCAGGGTTGGCCGGTGAGTTAATGCTGTTGATATTGGTGGGATAATGTGGTAGACAAATTGCTTCTTCTCATTGTACCGTTACCAATGCTATGCCATTTAATTTTTAGTGTTTATGCTGAAAATGGATTTATGTGTCTGACACAGAGCTGTGTTTTTGTTCTCATAATTTATAGAGCCCTTTTATGGTACAATTTGCTTGTACAATAGGGAGAGAAGAGAAAAGTTATCAGAAGACTTTTACTTTCATGTCTTACCTACTGAAATGCAGAATGTAAGTATACGATTTTTTTTGTTAAATTATATGTAATCAATGGGTGATTTTGAAGTGACTATGATTCAGTCCCATCCCCCCACTTTTTATAATTTCCAGGCCAAAATTACATGTGATCCTCGTGCAGTCTTTTACTTAGATGCGCCATCTGCTTCAGTTTGTTTGTTAATCCAGTTGGAGAAGCATGCTACTGAAGAAGGCGGGGTTACTGCTTCTGTTTATTCACGTAAAGATCCAGTATGTATTGGCATTTTTCTTCCTTTGTTGTTGTTTTCTTTGTGCCTTAGCCAAGAATTTGAGCTGGTTTTCCACTATTACATGTGTACATACAGTATATAGGAGTACATTTTGTTCATAAAGATGGGCGGTGCACTACAATCAAATCTGAATTTTTAAAGAGCAACCAATGTTTACTTTCTTTAAAAGAAGATCTTGAGTAAAATAACTTGAGCTTGAATGCTACAAAGTCTATACTTACAGCTTACTATTAAGCGCAAGTCTTTTTAATTTGTTGCGTTGTCACAAATTGGACTGCATTTTGTTGACCAATCTTTTCGACAATGCCATTCATTATCTTAAAAGATTATTTAGCTGTTATTTATATGTGAGATGTGTCAATAGGCTTCAAAAGTACTGTTCTCTTAGTGTTTGGATATATAATGGTGAACGAAATAAAATAAAAATTCCAGTCCATTGTTTGGATACTTTATGATGGAACATGGGATCAGTTATTTCCTGAACTTATTATTCTTATCTCACTTGGTGCTTATTAGAGTTGTATTTAACAATGTAAAAACTGTAAGTGCTGGTTAGCTTTTGCTAACAGCACCTCTTTATCTGTAAACGTGTAACCCCTGCTATCTACACCTCTGTATTTTAGGTGATTAGTTAAATATGTTAGGAGATTAGTTAATTCTGTTAGGGAGTTAGTTAGGTCTGTTCAGAGGTTATATAAACCTCTCTTGTAACTAACCTTAACTAACTTTTCCAATACTGAAATAATATCAGAAGTTCAGTTCTAGCTTTTCTCTCCTCTGTTATCTCTTTCACCATTCTAAAATGGTATCTAGAGTCAATTTTTTGCACTAATCATGCATCTTGTTCCTGTTCAAGATTGTGGTTCTTGCTCGCGATTTCTGGTTTCGTCTTGCGATCTAGGTTTCTTCGTTCCAGTTCGCGCTCCTGTTCATAGTTAGTGATTCTCTTCATTCACGCGATCTTATCTTCGCGACAATTGTTCTTCATTCTTGCGATCTCAGGTTTGCGATCGTTCGCACAATCTCACCTTCGCAACAGTTGTTCTTCGTTCTTGTGATCTACTATTCGTTCTCGCAATCTCAGGTTCACAACTGTTCTTGTTCGTTCGACATGATTCATCCTTCGCAGTTGGTTTTTGGTGCTTCTGTTTGGTTCAGACTGGTTTGTTCGTCTTCTCTCCAAGTTTTGGTTGTTGTTTGGTTCCTTGCTTTCTGTTTGGTTTGCTCGTTCATCCATGGCTTCCACTCCTATCCTCTATGTTTCACATATGTTTCCCAATTCAGTTGCTGGGAAATTGGATGATTCAAACTACCTTCACTGGCGTCAACATGTTGAGCCAGTTATTAAGCCACATAGGCTGCAGAGGTTTGTGGTAAATCCAGTAATTTTGCCTCGGTATCTCACAGAAGATGATCAAGTGGCTGATAGAGTTAATCCAGCTTATGAAGCCTGGGAAGTTCAAGATCAAACTCTCCTTTGGCTTTAGTCGACTCTTTCTAAGTCTGTTTTGTCTCGTGTTCTTGGTTCTGAACACTCTTACCAAGTTTGGGACAAAATTCACAAACACTTTAGTCTACACACTAAATCTCGAGCTCGTCAACTACGTACTGCGATGAGAGCAGTTTCTCTTGATGGCAAACCTATTGATGATTATTTGAGGAAAATTAAAGGTTATGTTGGCGAGTTAGCTGAAGTTGGAGTACCGGTGAGGCATGAAGAGTATGTTGATGCTTTGCTGGAAGGTCTTCCCTCCAATTATGCGTCGGTTATCTCGGTTATTTTTGGAAAGAAGAGAACTCCCTCAATTGCTGAAATAGAGACACTTCTCTATGGACATGAGACTCGCCTTAATAGATATAACAAAGAAGTTCAGGTATTAAGCTCTCCTTCTTTAAACTACACTCAAGGATACTCAAATTTCAGAGGTCTCTATGGCCGGAATGGTGGTGGTCGTAGTGGTTTTTCTGATCATGGCACTGGTCGCAGCAATGGAGGATCTGGTAGAGGTCTTGGGGGTGGCAAATTTGCCAATTTCCAATGTAAGATTTGTCTAAAGTTTGGACACACTGCAAATGTGTGTCATTTTTGGTCAGACATAAGTTTTAATCCTCATGAATCTCTTGCCTTCTTTGATCCTACCACCAGTCAGCCAATTCCCTACTCATTGGGATCTGCTAGGTCATCTAATACCTGGTCTAATCCTAATTACAAGCCTGCTGCTCAATCTGGGAATCAACCTAGTGCCATCCTTACTAATTCTCACTCTTCTGGTGGTGATCCAGCTGGCTCCACTTGGATTCCAGATTCTGGAGCCAGTTTCATGTGACTGGTGAGTCACAACACATCAAGCAGTTCAACCATTTTGATGGTCCTGATAAAAAATTCATTGGCAATAGTGAAGGTTTGAGTATCAATGGTGCTGGTTCTTCATGTTTTATGTCTCCGAATGATAATCATTTCACATTTAGACTACACAAATTGTTGACATGTTCCCTCAATTTCAAAAAATTTGTTAAGTGTCAGCCAGTTTGCAAAAGATAATTCTGTTTTCTTTGAGTTTCATTCTCATTTCTGTCTTGTGAAATCATAGGAGACAAGTAAAGTCCTACTTCAAAGTTATGTTGGAGCTGATGGTCTGTACTACTTTCAGAATATCCAGCTCCAGCACACCTCTCCTCAGCTGTTGTCCACTTCAGCAAACAACTTGTCCAAACAGTCTGCTGTTTTCAATACTAGCTCTATTGTTTTTCTTGATTCTGTTACTTCTTTTCCTAGTACTACCCTTATTTGGCATGCTAGATTAGGATATCCAAATAATCATGTATTGAAACTTGTTCTAAACAGTTGTAACATTTCACAATCAAATAAAATTGTTTCAGATTTCTATTCCTGTTGTTGTATGGGAAAATCTCATAGGTTACCCTCAGCTAATTCTACATCTGTTTATTCTCCTTTAGAACTTGTGTTCACAGATTTATGGGGACCTTCTCACATAATCTCTTATGTTGGATTTAAGTATTATGTATCCTTCATTGATGTTTTCTCCAGATACACTTTGATATTTCCCATAAAGACCAAAGCTGAAACTGTTTTTGTTTTCAAAGCCTTTAAATCGCTTGTTGAATTGCAGCTTAATACTAAAATAAAGAGTGTTCAGTCTGATTGGGGAGGAGAATACAGACTATTTTTCACTCTTCTAACCTCTTTTGGTATCTCTCATAGGCTTATTTGTCCTCACGCTCATTATCAAAATGGTGTGGTTGAAAGAAAACACAAACATATAGTGGATTTAGGACTTACTTTGTTGCATCATGCTTCTTTACCTCTGCAATTCTGGGATTATGCCTTCACTACTGCTGTTTATCTCATTAATAGGCTCCCTACTACCTCTCTTGGTTTTGCCATTCCCCTCACCACCCTTTTTCATAAGATTTTAAGTTTCTGAAAACCTTTGGTTGTGCCTGTTTTCCTCTCTTAAAACCTTACCACACTCACAAACTTAATTTTAGGTCTCAATAATGTTTGTTTTTAGGATATTCTAATTCTCACAAGGGTTACAAATGTCTGTCACCTTTTGGCAGAATTTATATCTCTAAAGATGTCTTGTTCAATGAGCAAATATTTCCTTATTCTGACCTGTTCCCTTCATGCACTAATCCTGTTAGTAACCTAAACACATACTTTAGTGTTGATCCTAATTTGTCTTCTCCTCCTACCCTGGTTCACCAAATGTGGGCCAACTATTCACTATATATGAGAGATGAGAGAGAAACATAGAGAGAGAAACAGGGGGAGGAACGTTGTGAACTATAGTGTTAGGCATCGTGAGAGCTATCGTGGTAGATCCCCGAGGAGATCATATCTCTTCATTGATGGGGCTATGTACTATCAGAACCGCTTGGATGCTGCGGAGGATGAACGGCGGCGGGGTTTCATCTCGAAAAATTGGAGGGATGCGGCAAACGTGTCTTCTTTCTATTTCACCCATTTTCCTGAAGATATGGATGAAAGAGATATGTGGTTTGTTTTCAAGAGATGGGGAGATGTCAGGGAAGTTTTTATTGCGAAAAATAGGAACAGAAATGGCCGCCGGTATGGGTTCGTGCGTTTCAAAGGTGTGGATGATGTCGGCAGACTTGAGAGGCAGCTTGATAACTTGTTGGTGGGGGGTTTTAAAATTCATGTGAACCTCCCTAAACATGTCAGGGAGTGGAAGTCGCGTCCAGAATTTCACTTGAATGCAACGAAAGATAGGGAGGCTTTTGAGGATCATACGGTAGAAAAGGAAAAAGGGAAAGCTAAGGTCAACACTGATGAAGCGGTTCTGGTGGATGCTCATCAGAAACACATACCATATGGTCCGCATTGTTTTCGCTCGTATGCTCAGGTTGTCTCGAGGGGTAACCATACTAGAACGAAGCGATGGCAAACGTCATATGGTAAGGCAGCGGCGAAACCTTCCATGTTGTCTGTTCAGCTCGCTATTCCCATGGCAAATCGCAAATGGTGTTACGATGCTTCGGTGGGCATGCTTACGAAACTGTCGGCGTTCGACAGAGTTGAAGAAGAATTCATGTGGGATGGCGGTGAGGAAGTTAAACCCAAATACTTGGGGGATGACATGGTACTTTTGTCTGGCCTTAGTGATTCCAAAGCGGCAGAGATGTGCAAGGAGGTAGAGGCTAACGGCTTGACTCTGTTTTACTCGCTGGAAAAATGGAAACCAGAGATGAGACCTGGTTACAGGTTGGTTTGGGTATTATGTTGGGGAATCCCTCTGCATGCGTGGGATAGTCAGTACATCAAGTGCATCGTAGCTGGGATAGGTGATATGGTGGTATTAGATGACGACACCGATGATCTTAATCGCTTGGATAGGGCTAGGGTACTTATCAAAACACCATGGCAACCGTCCATCAACCATTCGATAGTTGCTTCTATTAACAACGTCGAGTACAAGATCTATATTGTTGAGGAAACATGTTCGCAAATATGTAAGTGCCCGAGGGTGAGGTATGCTTCGTCTTCGGAGGAGATTTTGTCCGATGATAGTACGAGCGGTATGGACGATGGTTTGGAGGTCAGTTACGTGGCTGAGACTCCGGCGAAGGCTACGTCGCCGTATAGTGGTAGGATAGAAGATCGCAGAGGTGGGGAAGATTGGGTAATAACCAGGGGGCAAGGCGCAGTGAATGTATTGCTGGGTAGTCATAGCTCTGTTTCTCGAAGCATAGATGAGGCAGATGGTAGCTGTACCATAGCTGACAAACAGCCTTTCACCAAAAAGGAAGAGATAAGTACTGACTTGCCTGCATGTCAGGCGGTAGGTGTCAACTTGGCAGGTGCGGATATGACTTTGAGACTGTCGGATGGAAGGGTGCTAGAGGCTGGGTCTCACGATGGGTACAGAACAGAGGTTAACATCATAGATAGCGGCATGGCTGAGAGGGACCCATGCATGCAAAGGTCTCCGGTTCCTGCTGTGCAGTTAGCGGGCAACGCACATATTGAGGATGGGGCTGGCGCGGACGTCGAGGAGAGGGAGGCGAGAGAAAGGGAAGTGGATGCGCAGTTGAAAGACAGGCCAGAAAGGGGAAATATTGGGGAGGACCCACATTCAAATTTGGGTCTATTTGCCCACAAGCTGGGGTCACGTGAGGAAGCAATATGTACGCATGTTGGGGTGCTGGGGGAAAGCTTTTTGGGTCCAGTCAACAATATACAGCATACAATCAAAAGTTGTGAATTGGGCCACAACTCTCTTGGCCCAATTCTACTTGGAAGGTTTATTCTAGAGGCAAAGGGTGCAGAAAGGATTTGAAGCCCAATCTTTTTAAAAATTCTCAAGGGGGACTCACCCCTCAGCAGTTTGTGGATAAAGGTAAAGAGCCCGTAACTTGTCATGGGGCCTCACCGTCCCTATCCGCTGGTAGTGGATTAAAATAGTTAGCTGAGTGGGGTGACAAGCAACCTGAAAATATCCCTATAACAAGCTATACTGAGGGAGAATGGAGAAAAGATGCTCATAGTGAATGGGGATTAGCCAAGATGCTGGGTCTAAACTGCAATGACCAGACTGCAGTGATCAGTGATATATCATCTATGGAGGCTAGAGATATGCTTGAGGTCCAAAAGCTGGGAAGTAGGTCTGGTGGTAGATGAAGATTATTTCATATAATACTAGAGGGCTGGGAGGGGGGGTAAAGTGGGCAGCTATTAGAAATCTGGTTACAAATCAGAGGGTGGATATGCTTTGTCTTCAAGAAACTAAGAAAGACAACATTGATAGGAGAATATGTCATGCTCTGTGGGGTGATCCTGATTTTCAGTGGGAATTTTCACCAGCTTGTAATAGAGCCGGTGGCTTATTATGCATTTGGAATGAAAAGGTGTTTAAAGTAGAGAATAAGGTGGTTGGTGGAGGTTTCATATACCTGGAAGGGAAATGGGTAGCTGAGGATACTAAAGTCATTATAGTGAATGTGTATTCACAATGTGAGGTATCCCATAAAAGGATTTTCTGGGAAGATATTAGGCAGTTGAGGCGTGCACATATGGGAGGTTTATGGTGTATTATTGGTGATTTCAACAATGTTAGAAGGCCTCAGGAAAGGATGTGAATCTGCCAACGAATCATTGATGTTGGGTCTGTGCAAGAATTCAATGAGTGGATTGGTGACATGGAAATTGATGATGTGCCATGCCTGGGTCAAAAATTTACATGCTATAGGTCGAATGGGACAGCTAAGAGCAGGTTGGACAGGGCTCTTGTGTCTGCTGATTGGATTGCAAAATGGCCATCCACCACTCAGCTGATATTGGACAGGAATTTTTCTGATCATTGTCCTGTTTTATTGAGATCCTCGTGTGTTGATTGGGGCCCAAAGCCCTTCAGGGTTTTGGACTGTTGGCTCCAGGATAAATCCTTTAAGAAGATTGTATGTGAGTGCTGGAATGAAACTGCTGTTCATGGCGGGGGGGGGGGGGTATGTTCTAAAAGAAAAACTTAAGCGCCTGAAAATGAAGCTGAAAGCTTGGAATATCTCACAATTTGGGGATCTCCAAAAGAAGGTGAAGTCTGTTGAGATGGAGCTAAATAGAAATGAAAAAGATGGGGATGATAGACAGCTGTCTAATGAAGAAATATTGAGGAGAAAACAATTACAAGAGGAACTATGGTCTGCTGCCCAGTCACATGCGTCAATTCTAAGGCAGAAAGCAAGAACTAAATGGATTAAAGAAGGTGATTGTAACTCCAGGTATTTCCACGTGACAGCTAACTGGAAGCGTAATAACAACTTATTGCCTGGTGTGATGGTCGACGGGTGCTGGTGTGAGGATCTTGTGAAAGTCAAAGAGGAAACTCGTTCCTTCTTTAAGAGGAGGTTTGAAGCTTCTGTCCGGGAGAGACCAAACCTAGATGGAGTCACTTTTACTTCACTGGAATAGCAGCATAATGATATTCTGCTGGCTCGTTTTGATGAAGCTGAGGTGAAGGCGGCAGTTTGGGCTTGTGGTAGTGAGAAGAGTCCTGGACCCGATGGCTTCAACTTTAAATTCATCAAAGAATTTTGGGATGTTTTTAAAGCTGATTTCCTCCGTTTTTTCGATGAATTTTTCGTCAATGGGGTTATCCCTAAGGGCGGAAACGCTTCTTTTATAGCGCTGATTCCCAAAAGCCATGATCCCCAGTGTTTGAATGATTACAGGCCCATCTCCTTATTAGGCTGTTTATACAAAATTGTGGCTTAAGTTCTGTCTTCTAGGCTGAAAAAGGTTTTGCCTTTCATTATTGATCACCGCCAATCAGCTTTTATTGAAGGTAGACATTTGTTACATAGTGTGCTCATAGCAAATGAGGTAGTGGATGAGGCAAAGAGGAAGAAGGACAGCTGTCTCGTGTTCAAAGTAGATTTTGAAAAGGCCTATGATTCAGTGAGCTGGGAGTTTTTGTTTTATATGATGAATAGGATGGGCTTTGGTTCTAAGTGGATTACATGGATCAATGGATGCCTAAAATCTGCCACTGTTTCTGTGTTAGTCAATGGGAGTCCAACTGAGGAGCTCATTTTACAACGTGGACTTAGACAAGGAGGCCCCCTAGCCCCACTTCTCTTCAACATTGTTGCTGAAGGCCTCACAGGATTGATGAGAGAAGCCCAAAAGAAGGATCAGTTTGTGGGGTATAAGGTGGGAAAAAAACTGGTTGATATTAGCCTCCTACAATATGCAGATGACACTATATTTTTTGGGACAGCCACAGAGAAAAATGTCAGTTCTATCAAGGCCATGTTGAGAGGTTTTGAATTGGCATCGGGGTTAAAAATAAACTTTGCTAAGAGCAGGTTCGGGGTGTTTGGCAGGAATGAACAGTGGGCAGAAAATGCTGCTTGTTATTTAAATTGCAGAGCATTGGATGTCCCTTTTCTGTACTTGGGTATTTCTATTGGGGCGAACCCAAGGCGGTCTGTTATGTGGGATCCTTTGATCAAGAAGTGTGAGAAAAAACTTGCTACTTGGAAAAAGAAGTATTTCTCTTTTGGGGGGAGGGTCACTTTGATTAAGTCCGTCCTCAATGCAATCCCCATTTTCCCTTTGTCTTTCTTCAAGGTCCCGAAAAAGGTGGTAGAGAGCTTGATTAGAATTCAAAGAAGGTTTTTGTGGGGTGATAGCCAAGACCAGCAGAAAATTGCTTGGGTTAGTTGGGATATGATTTGTCAACCTAAGGAGTGTGGGGGTCTAGGCATTAAGGACATTTCTACATTTAACCATGCTTTACTTGGAAAATGGCTATGGAACATGTTCCATCATCAGGATGAGTTATGGGTGAAAGTGTTGGATTCAAAATATGGAGGGTGGAGGAACTTGGGAGTCACTACAAGAGGTGGGGGTGAATCTATTTGGTGGAGGGATCTCAGTTCTGTTTGTAATCTTAACGTGGAAGGACGTGGAATTAGTAGAGGTTTTGATTGGAAGGTGGGTTGTGGGTCAAAGACTCTATTTTGGGAGGATGCATGGAAGAATGAGGGGCTGTCACTAAAGGATAAATACCCAAGATTGTACTTGATCTCCGATCAACAACAACAGTTCATCCAGCAGCTAGGGTCACAAACTTCTCAAGGATGGGAATGGCAGCTTCAGTGGAGATGAACTTTTGTGAAGTGTACAAGCTGTTATGGAAGTTAAAAGCCCCTCCTAAAGCCTTATGTTTCGCTTGGAGACTTATTAGGGACAGGTTGCCTACAAAGCTGAACTTGAGGAGAAGAAATGTAGCACTAGATGATTTTATATGTCCTTTTTGTAGGAGGTCTGAGGAGGATGCAGCACATTTATTCTTTAGCTGTGATAAAATTTGACCTATTTGGTGGGAATCGCTGTCCTGGATTTCCATTCTGTATGTGTGTTCAGACATTCCTAGACAACATTTCTGTCAACATTCTTTTTATTATCTCAGCGGGATCTGTGACCAGAAATGGCTAGTGTGGTGGATAGCATTGACATGGACTATATGGACCCATCGCAACAGAATCATTTTCCAAAATGAGCCTTTTAACAGCTACAAGATTTTGGAGGATGCTGTTTTCTTATGCTGGACATGGACTAAGTATCTGGAGAAAGGATTTAATATTCCGTTTCACGTTTGGTCTAGTAATCTGAGGGACATTTTTGTTTCCAGGGGAGGGTATATCTGTTAGTTTTTCATGCCCCTATCTGTTTTGGGGTGTTTTATGGCTGTCTGATTTTTGGCACCCTAATTCATGTTTTTTCATGTATTAGTTTGCCAAAGGTTTTGGTGTGACTTGCCTTTCCGTTTTTATTGTAGTACTTCTTGTACTTTTCCCCTATATATATTATATCTATTTTTGCCGTTCAAAAAAAAAAAAAAGATTATAGGGAGATATATAGGCTTAGACACCCTAAGCACTGTAGCTATTCATGGCCCCAAGCCCAAACTACAAATAATAAAACACAAGGCCAACAACAATACTATGCCTCGAAAAAAGTTCCGGGGCTGCTGTCCCCTACCCCTCGCCGAGGTTACTCCCCCATGCCCCCCCCTGCATATCTTCTGACGGCACAGTATGAGCTATACCCAACAGGTATGGGATGACATTGTAGAAAAAGAACCAATTTCTTGACAGGCTTCCTCCAACAAATTTTTAAAAATGTGATTTGTTGTGGATTGGGGTGCCTACTCTGCTTTTCTTGGCATTGGTGCTTGATTTCTTGATTAATCTCTCTTGCAACGGGGATGCAATTACTCACATTTCTTTGGTCACTTCATCAGTAACAATTTTACATGCTACAACCTGCTTTGTGTCCACACTATGGCCTATGATGCTTCTTGATTGTAATGTTGGCATTTGATGTTTTTTGCTTGCATCTCTCTCCACTTAAATATGCTTCCACCTCACTCCTATGTCCAATTGGATTCTTGTGCATTTTAGAACTCTGACTCACAGCATCACCTGGGTTGCCACCCCCAGCAGCTGCACAAGCACTCCGTTAATCCCAAGCACCAAAACATAGAAGGCAAGAGAAGCAACAAGTAAAACAAAGATGAAAATCCCACTTTGAATCAGCATAACCGTTAGATTGTGCAGTGAAGTCTTCAAGATGAACCTTAGAATTCTGGATCAAGATGAAGTCTTCAAGGACCTATGGAAAGTCAAAATCCCCAATAAAGCATCATGCTTTGCTTGGAGATTAATTAGGGACAGATTGCCTACGAAGATGAACCTTAATAGGAGAAATACAGACCTCAATGATACCTAATGTCCTTTTTGCAGGAACATTGATGAGGATGCAGTACATCTTTTTTTCAGCTGTGATAGAATTAAGCCGCTTTGGTGGGAATCTATGTCGTGGCTAAATATTATGGGCGTCTTTTCTGAAACTCCGAAAGAACATTTCAGTTAATACTCCCTTTTTTACAAAAAGGGGGTAAGCTCGTAGAGATGGTTAATATGGTGGATAGCCTTGACCTGGACTATTTGGTGGCATAGAAATCATCTTCCATAATGAAAGCTTCAATAGTCATAAATTGATGGATGATGCGCTTTTTATTTGTTGGACATGGCTCAAAAATTTGGAGAAAGGATTTGACACTTATTTTCATTTCTGGTCTAGTAATTTGAGGGAGGTTTTTGTAATCAGGGGAGGGTTTACCATATAGATTTTCTCTCCCTTCATATTTGGGGGGGTAACCTACAATCCATCCAGACCTTTGGCCTCTTAATTCATGTAGTATTCATGTATTAGGTTGCCACAGGTTTGCTATTTAGTGTTAGGTTGTTTTTGTAATAGTACCACTTGTACTGTGCTTCCCCCCTTTATATATATATATATATATATATATATATAATATTTTTGCTGATAAAAAAAAAAGATTGTGCAGTGAAATCCTGTAAGTTGATTGAATGAAAAGCAGCTGAACCAGCACCTAGAGAAGATAAAAAAAAAAGGCAGACAGGGAGCTGCCTAGCAGAAATGTTTCCATAGGTGATTGCGATCAATGGCATCTCCAGAATTTTAGAAATGTTTGATTCACAAGTTAGATTTGGGGATCAGCACTGTATTTAGGGAAACTGGGAAAAGGGTAAGGAAAAGAGTGTAATGGGAGAGCAAGAGTGTGATTTCTCCTATGTGGGACTTGAAAGATGCAATGAAACCATATGCTTCTATAAGAAACACATTAAAAAAGATAGTGAACCTAGGCACTTCAACAGTTCAACTAGGCTTTCAACTAAGAACATTATTAAGCATTTTTTTTCATTTCTCTTCTTTCATCTTCTACTTTATGCATTTAGATTATTTTTTGGGCTTGGACATTTCAAAAATATGGTGAAGACATTTTTTTTAATTTTGTACATGTGTTCATAGGATGTTAGTTACAAGATGTTACGTTCCTGGCTCTGGTCTTCCAATTCTCCTACTCTCCTCTGTTCCCTGCACTGCAATATCTCATACACAGCAAGAACATGCAAAGTATATGAAGCCCTTTCTGAATATGCCTCGTTTATTAACTGTTCAAGTATTAACACTGTTTTGATAGACAATACAAGAGAGAGCTCTCCCTTGAGATGCTCCCGTAATCAACCCCTTTTTCCTCTTTTTTTCTCTACTCCCTTTCTATTTATAGTTACAACCTATAACTAACTCCTAACTGTCTTATCCTTTCTTTTATATCTACGAGTGACTAATTTCCCTTTTATGTCTTAAGTACCCGTCACAAGATTTTAAATTATTAGTTGAAAAGGTAGAAGCAGGGTGTAAATATGCATTTTCTGGCTTGGACTTTGAATTTTCTTTTTCTTTGTAGTAATAATAAATAAGTTCTGTGAATTTTTTCTTGCTGAGTGTGGATGCTTGCTTATTTTAGTGTATAATTTACAAGGTGACTGCTATTTGTGTGAGATGGTGCCTTTTAGAAAATTGTTTAGGCTTTAACATTGACTTCACTTTACAGGTGCACTTGACTGAGAGAGAGAAGCAAAAACTGCAGGTGTGGTCTAAAATCATGCCTTACAAAGAGTCCTTTGCATGGACCATCGTATCATTATTTGATAGCAGTATTGGTGCAGCTTCAGTAGGGCCTGCATCCCCAAGCAGCCCTCTTGCTCCAAGTATATCTGGTTCAAGTTCTCATGAAGGTGTTTTTGAGGCTAGTGCAAAAATCTCTTTGGATGGAAAGCTGAGTTACTCTAATGGAAATTCTGTGGTAGTAGAGGTTTCAAACTTAAATAAAGTCAAAGAAAGCTATACTGAGGAATCACTTCAGGTGTGTGCTTCAGGTTTCCTGACTTTGCTTTTGTTCTTAGTGGCTGAACTGAAGGAATAAAATTTCCGGATTAAATTTGCTGTTATTTATAACACTTTTAAGGTGATATTAATGACTTTGGCAATTTACATGAGGCACTATATTGCAATAATTCTTATGCAATAAATACTTAATTGGTTTGCCCCTCTTATATGGGTTTTGTTTGTTTATTGATTTATTGTTTTTGTTTATATGCACTATATTACAATTATTCAGTATGCTTTAAACATTTATTTATTGATTCTTACTTGTTATTTGGGTTTTGTTTTCTGTTCCTCTGTCTGATTGAATGTTAGATTGTCATTGCATTGTCCTTTATGATCTATTGTTTGTCTTATTTAATATTTAATATTAAATTCAAATTTATTTTTAATTGGTCTTATTGTTTGGGTTTCCAAAGATTATCAAAGAATCTGTGTTTGGTCTATATGACACTATGCTGTGCCACTTTTTATATTATCAAGTTTGAGCTTTTGGTAACTGCTTTTCTTTTTTCTTGAGAAGACATTTATATGACTACTATGATTAAAAAAATTAGTGTTTCATATTGATTTATTCTGTAGCTGGTATTTCTTGAAAAATATCTAGGATCCTAAACGTAAGGTGCACAAACCTGTCAAAGGTGTTTTGAGGCTGGAAATTGAAAAGCACCAGATTTCCCTAGCTGATTTGGAAAACATGTCAGAAAGTGGTAGTATAACCAATGATTCTGTTGACCCTGCGGATCGAATTGTGGATTCACTGTCTGGAAAGTATCCTAGTAATGGTTGTGATGATCCTCAGGGTAGCAACCTCAGGGTAGTATCTCCAGTTTTGGGAAACGGAGCAAATCAACATGGAAATTCAGATTTTAATGCTGATGATGTAAGTATTATATCTTTTGACAGAGTTAACTTATTTTTAGAGTAGAATTTATCTTTTAAAGGAATTAATAATAACAAATTTGATCTTAAAAATGAATTTGTATTGTGAGTTTGTGGTTGATATTTTCTTTAAACTTGAGTCTTTGCAAGGAAGATAGTGGTAACTATGGATATTTTCGTGTATGATCATGAAAACAGCTTTATGGTGTACCATACCAAAGTGTCAAGTTTTATCATTGTTGATTAAAATTGGACATATTTGGTGCTACTACGGTTTATTTTTTAATGGTTTATTTCTAATTAATGGTAGGAGAAAAGGAACTTGTGTATAATCTTGAACTACTTAAAGGAGGACATAGTTTTCAAAACTTGGTGTTTCTGTTTTTTTGATCAGCAAGGATAATTATATATATATTAGAAAAAGATACAGTACAAGGAGTAATGCAAAGCATACATCCTAGCAGGAGCATAAGTAGAACCTAGGTGGCTTGAAACATGAAAAGCATGAAAAAAGCCAACTGAGTTCTGACTTAATACTAGGTCAGAGAAAGAAATAAAATACATCTTAGACCCTCCCCTGAAATCAAAAACAGTCCTTCAAGTTACTAGACCAATAATGAAAAGGAATATCAAATTCTATCTCCAAATTTTTAAGCCAGGACCAACAGAAAAATATAGTATCCTCCAGCAGCTTCTGGCCATTGAAAACTTCGTTGTGGAAGACGATTCTATTCCTATGGTGCCAAATACTCCAAGTCAGAGCAATCCACCAAATCTGCCACCTGAGTAATCTATTTCCTTTTATATGGTAGAAGGACTGTTGGTGAAAATGTTCTATTGGGACATCTGAGTACACCCCGACCATGTTGACCCATGACCTTGATTCCCACCATAACAGCAAGATGCTATGACATTTGAAAAAAAGGTGAGAATGTGAGATGCGTCCTCCTCGTGACTTCTACAGAAAGGACATGAGGCATCAGTGATTTCCATGTTTCTCCTTAAATTCAGCTTCGTAGGTAATCTATCCTTCAATAATCTCCAAGTGAAACACGTAGCTTGTAACACCCCGTGTGCACCCGGTGCGTTATTATCAGAGTAGCGCTATCAGCGCTATATAAAGCGGTGCGGAAACGAAAGAATCGTTTTTCTTGATTACATTATGCATAGAATAAAACACATATAACACAAGTCCCTTGCTGATCCAGGTAAAAACAAACATACATAACCACAACTACCAAGGCAGATATACATAAAACTCAAAATAGAGATCATCAGGAGGAAACATACACTAAAACAACATCATCGTCGTCTATACAATAAAACGGGTGTACACTCACACCCTATCTTTTTAAT
Organism: Glycine latifolia; assembly: GCA_013407115.1. Taxonomy (NCBI): domain Eukaryota; kingdom Viridiplantae; phylum Streptophyta; class Magnoliopsida; order Fabales; family Fabaceae; genus Glycine; species Glycine latifolia. The sequence continues at coordinate 24,353,186 of CM023955.1, forward strand.
ACAAGACAGAGACAAAATAAAGACTCTTCTAGTCTTCATCTGCAGCCCATGACCAGGTCCAGCACTCTCAGCTAGGGCCTCCTGCCCTGAGGTATCTCCTCTCCTCTGGAAACACCTGAAAACCACAACCCACAACGGGGTGAGATAAACATCTCAGTAAGCTCAGGGTTCTGGGAAATCCTCCCTTACCCTGGTTCATCCCCAAGCACAAAACACATAAAACTAAAACAGGAACGAGCTTAGGAAATCATCCTAGCTCTCATAACCCACTACAGGGTAACATAACCAGATACTCTCAGTATCAGAGGTATCACACCTCATCCTGGCTCTCACAGCCATCTCAAAACCATCTAACAGAGCCAAGCCAGAATCATGGCTTCAATATCTCATATCGGCTCTCATAATCGTCTGACAGAGATCTCACAGAGGTACCTAATCATCAGTGTCAATCACTGGACACTGTATATACCAGAGAGGCACCGCCTCCAATGCTATATATATAAAGCATGGCATGAGTCCACCACTCAGGACTTCATACACACGGCCTGAGGAATCTCTCAACTCAGGGCTTCACATACACTGAAACCATCGTCATCAGTGTACATCAATACACATCCATAACTGTCAATATCCATGTGATTCCGATGGTCATCACCATCTATCACCTATCATCATCATCCTGCGGAGGTTTTCATATAGATATATATGCCGATCCCCACTCTCAGAGGATCCAATATATACTAGGACATCTCATGGCAGGACATCATTATCTATCAGAAGCACCCCGAAAATATATAGGTACGACCACATCTGGAGGACTCCTATATACCGGGCCGGCTCCTCTATCATGAGCTACAACTCATATCCTGTCCCAATACAATTCACTATCTATCAGAAGCACCCCGAAAATATATAGGTACAACCACGTCTGGAGGACTCCTATATACCGGGCCGGCTCCTCTATCATGCTGCCTGAGAGAGACAATCCTCAACGGGAGCTCTCAATCCCTCAGGGCTTCCTGTTCGGATACCTGAGAGAGACTATCCACACCGGGAGCTCTCAATCCCTCAGGATCTCCAATCACTGCCTGTGAGAGACAATCCACATCAGGGAGCTTTCAATCCCACAGGACTTCCAATCACATACCATCTGTCCTACCACCATAGGATCTATTCTACTGGCCAGAGAATCTCAAAACTCAGACACTATCACAGTGTCTATCTATCCTCAACACAGACCACCACCATGGTCTTTATCAAACTCAGCATAATCACCTGAGGATACTCACTCAGGATTCTCATCATCTCTGCCTAAGGAGGAACATCCATACAGGGCAATCCACCCTTAGGTCTTTAGGCGGAGAGCAGTGGCACCTCCCATGGAATCTCAGCTATTCCAGGGAGTCCTCAAACTCTTCCTCTGGCTAGGGAACCTCAACTAGCCCGATACCATCCCAGTATCTTATAGATTCCATCACAGATCATTCTCTGATCTGTATCTCATCATAGCCATGGAACACCTCACAGTGTTCCTCCATCTCAGGCCCAAGGCCACACCTGAAGCCACAGGTGTCAAACACCCTCACACTTTCTCAGTGTCTATCCTAGGGTTATCATATCAATCATCAATAACAACAGGCCATCACGGCCTTTCTTTCTTAGCATGCTCAATACATATATTCAAACATGGCATGCACCCATCACCCACTTGGGTGGCAAACAAGAGAAAGAAAAGACATCACAGAACGATGAGCTTACCTGGCAAGCCATGCCCCTCAGCTTTAGCCTCAACTGATGGTCTGCTTCTCTGATATCTCCGTGTCAAGCCCTAACCAGGCATACAAGCACATATCACAGACCATACAAGCCTATATTCATGCATAAGCTCATCCAGCAGTCATCCACTGCCTCTGGGAAGGAACCACAGTTCTTTCCCTCAACCCGAGTCATCTACTCCAGGGTTCATCAGGCTTACCCACACAAGCCTCTCACAGACCCTCAGTGGTCTATCTCTGGTTCATCCATAGCCTCAGAGTCATTCCAGACTCAACCAAGCCATTCACCTAGAGCATTTCAGCTCTCTCAACCCAAAACCTTAGGGTTTCTCATAGGGCTTGGACGGTCTATCTCACTAGACACCGTTCTCAAGGCCTCTCAGGCACATCAAGCCCCTCAACATGGCTCTTGTATGCCTCAAATCAAGTGACTCAGTTCAAGTCACACATGCCCAACTTAGAGCCAAAACCAAAGTTCTCCAAATCACAAACTGAAAGCTAATCCTTCCTCCTTACATGATTCTTAATACATCTCTCAACTGGACCCAGAGCTAATTCTAGCTCTATCACAGATGGGTCACTATTCATCAAAACCTTCAAATCACAAATCAACCGAAGAAACTCGAGTTTCTTACCTCAGAACTGCCGAGGAAGGCCTCTGGGCTACTCTCCCTAGCCTTGGTGAACTGAACCACCGCCGTTCCTCGCCCAATCTCGAGTTCTCTGCAGCTTTCTCGGAGAAGGGGTTTTCAATGAATAGGGAGGAAGGATTTTGGCTCAATCTTGGTTTCTAGGAGGTTTACCAGGCTTAGGAAGGTGTTTAAGGTCATATAGCAAGAACAAGGTAGCTTGGGAAGCTCTCCCATGGCTGCTGGAGTCCAGAGGAAGAAGAAAACCAATTCTTCTCCTCTAAAACGCGACCCCTCTTTAAATATAGTCTGCACCGACCTTCCCGCGCGATCCGCGCGGGACACCGCGCCATCCGCGCCATGTGCAAACTGTGGCGCCATCCGCGCCAACTCTGGCGCTATCCGCGCCAACCTCCAAACCCAACTGGCGCTGCCAGTGCCAACCCTGGCGCTGGTCGCGTGGAAAACCAGGGGAAATGGGTATTCCAGGCCACCTCCCGCGCCACTCGCGCCACATTGGCGTCACTCGCGCCATGTTCCAGGAAGCCTGGCGCTAACCGCGCCAATCCTGGCGCCAACCGCGCCACATGCCACTCCTGGTTTTCCCCTGAATATGCTGGCGCTATCCGCGTGGAATCTGGCGCCAGCCGCGCCACAGGGAGGGTCCTTACATAGCTTTAGAAGGGATTTTTAACTTCCATAAAACCTTGAACAACTCATCTTGGTGCTGTCTTGTGTCTTCCTTATTGAGTAATCTATAAGTACTTGCCACTGAATATGTCCCATTTGGTGCTCCCATCCATAACCAGGAATCTGGTTGGTGCCCATGTACCACCAAACTCTGAATGTCCTCCATAAATTTGGCCACCATCTCAATTTCACCCTCCATGAATAGTCTCCTCCATCGAAGCTGCCATTCCCATTCACTCTGAACTAAAGATCCCGATTCTTGAATGTGTTGCTGTTGCTGTTTTGAGTTTTGGAATAATCTAGGGTATTTGACTTTCAAAGGTACTCTATCCTCCATCCACCCATCTTCCCAAAAAAGGACTTTGGATCCAACCTTCCACCAAAACCCTCTATGAAATCATCCTTCCTCAACAAGCTGATTACAAACAAGACTTAGATCTTATGAAACCATACTTGGTGTTTCTTTTTTTTTTTTGATCAGCAAAGATAATATAATATATATATAAGAACACAGTATGAGAAGTACTGTGAAGGTTACAGCCTAGCAATAGCAAAACAGAACCTAGGTGGCTTAGGACATGGAAGAAACAAGCCAACAAAGTTCTGACCTAAGGCTAAGATAAACAAAAGAAAAGAAACAGAAACATCAAACCCTCCCCTGATTAACAAAATTTTCCCTCATATTGCTGGACCAAAAGTGGAAAGGAGTATCAAATCCTGGCTCCAAATTTCTGAGCCAAGACCAGCAGAAGAAAATAGTGTTTTCCAGCAGCTTCTGGCCATCAAAATCTTCATTATGGAAGACAATTCTATTCCTATGGTGCCAAGTACACCAGGTCAAAGCAATCCACCAGATCTGCCATCTGTGTAACCTGATTCCACTTAAGTGACAGAAGGAGTGCTGCCTGAAGTGTTCTTTCGGGTCAGCCGAGTACACCCCAGTGATGTTAACCCCCAAGATCTAGATTCCCACCACATCGGCAAGATATTATGACACGGAAAGAATAAATGAGACGCATCCTCATCGTGACTTTTGCAGAAGGGGCATGTGGCATCAGAGATGTCCAAATTTCTTCTTCTTAGGTTCAATTTCGTAGGCAATCTATTCTTCAGCAATCTCCAAGCAAAACATGCAGCCTTTGAAGTAATATTTAGTTTCCATAAATCCTTGTACACCTCATCTTGATATTGACTTAAGACTTCTTTATTGAGTAATCTGTAGGCGCTGTCCACTGAATATAACCCATTTGTTGCTCCCATCCAAAGCCATGAATCTGGTAGCTGCATATGTACTGTTAGCCCCTGAATCTCCTCCATAAATTTGACCGCCATATCAATTTCCCCATCCATAAGGGGTCGTCTCCATGAAAACTGCCATTCCCACCCATTCTGTGTTGGTAAACCCATCTGTTGAATGTGATATCCCTGCTGTTGCGAAATCTGGTATAGTCTAGGGTATTTCACCTTCAGGGGTACCCTATCCTCCATCCATCCATCAGCCCAAAAAAGTGTTTTGGAACCGCAGCCCACCTTCCAGCTTAACCCTTTTAGGAACCAGCCATCTTCTGCCAACCGATTACAAACAAGACATAGATCTTTCCACCATATAGATTCTGTACCCGATCTCCTTATGACATCTAAGTTCCTCCACCCCCTGTACTTTGACTCCAATAATTGAACCCACAGATCATTCGATTGATGAAATAGGTTCCAGCGCCATCTACCAAGCAAGGCTTGGTTGAAAGTCACTAGATCCTTAATGCCCAATCCTCCTTTCTCCTTTGATAGACAAACGGATTCCCAATTGACCCAAGGGATCTTCAGCTGCTCATTGCTTCCCCCCCACAAGAACCTCCTTTGGAGCCTCTCCAGACTAAGTACAACCTTCTTTGGTACCCTGAAGAAAGAAAATAAGAAAATCGGGATCGAGTTGAGCACAGATTTTATAAGTGTTACCCTTCCCCCAAAGGATAGGTATTTTTGTTTCCAGGTGGACAGTTTCCTCTCACATTTTTTCAGAATAGGATCCCACGTCTCACACCTCCTCGGGTTTGCCCCAATTGGGATACCCAAGTAGGGGAAAGGTATAGACAACACCCTGCATTGTAAGAAGCTGGCAGCTGAGGTTATCCACTGTTCATTTTTCCCAAAAGCACCAAAACTGCACTTGTTACAGTTTATCTTCAACCCCGATACCATCTCAAAGCACCTCAACAACACCTTTATAACTTTAACATTTTCCTTCGAAGCGGACCCAAAGAAAATGGTATCGTCCGCATATTGAAGGATGCTGACCTCTACATTATTCCTCCCCGCCTTGAAGCTTTCATACAGGTTTTTCTCCTGGGCCTCTCTCATCAGCCCCGTTAGACCTTCCGCAACTATATTGAATAAGAAAGGAGCAAGGGGATCCCCTTGTCTAAGTCCTCTTTGGGGATGGAACTCCGCTGTTGGGCTTCCGTTTACCAAAACTGAAATAGAAGCAGATTTAAGGCATCCCTCAAACCATGAGATCCATCTAGGACAGAATCCCATCCTCTTCATCATATATATAAGAAACTCCCAACATACCGAGTCATAGGCCTTTTCAAAATCCACTTTAAAGATCAAACAGCTCTTGTTACTTCTTTTTGCTTCCTCAACGACTTCATTAGCAATCAGCACACTATGCAGTAAATGACGTCCATCTATAAAGGCAGATTGACAGTCATCAATGATGAAGGGCAGCACCTTCTTGACTCTTGCGGCCAGCACCTTAGCCACTATCTTGTAAATACAACCTATAAGTGAAATAGGTCTGAATTCATCTAAGGTCTGTGGGTCATGAACCTTAGGAACCAGGGCTAAGAAGGATGCATTCCCACCCTTCGGGAAGGATCCATTAACGTAAAATTCGTCCATGAAGCGCAGCAAATCAGGCTTGATAACGTCCCAGAATTCCTTAATAAATCTGAAGTTAAAACCATCCGGTCCAGGGCTTTTACTGCTGCCACAACTCCATACCGCTTCTTTCACTTCAGAGGCATCAAAACGTGCTATCAGGGCATTATTCTGCTGCTGGTCAAGGCCTCTAAATTTGACACCGTCTAATTTAGGCCTATCTATCACAGGTTCTGCATACTTCTTTTTGAAGAATAGTCTAGTTTCCTCCTTCACTCTGTTTGGCTCGTCAATCCAGCTCCCATCTACCAGCAGCCCACTGACCATATTCTTCCTGCGTTTCCAATTAACTGTCAAGTGGAAGAAGCGGGAATTGCAGTCTCCTTCCTTGATCCACCTAGACCTAGCTTTTTGTCTCATTAAGGAAGCATTTGATTTTGCTGTGGCCCAAAGGTCTTCCTGTAATTGTTTCCTCCTATTTAATTCAACATCAGTCAGCTGCCTGTCTTCAGCTTCAACCTCAATCTTATTAAGCTCCACTTCAATATTCCTCATCTTTTGTTGAATATTCCCAAACTGCGATATATTCCAATCTTTTAATTTCTGTTTCAGGCTTTTGAATTTTTCTTTCAGGATATACCCACCCCAACCGTAGCCCGAATAAGCATTCCAGGCCTCAGAGACAACCTTCCTAATTGATTTATCCTCCAACCAGCAGTCTAGGACCCGGAAGGGCTTCGGTCCCCAGTCAACAAAAGAAGCTCTAATCAGAATAGGGCAATGATCAGAGTAGTTGCGGTCCAAAGTAAATTGGGTGCAACCTTGCCAATGTGTCATCCATTCTGCAGATACAAGGGCTCTATCTAATCTGCTTTTAGCTGTACCATTTGGTCTGTGCCAAGTGAAATTTCTCCCAGATCTAGGCACCTCCTCCACTTCAAGATCAGCTATCCATTCATTGAATTCTTGTACAATACCATCATCTAAAGTTCTGTGACTTAAACCCATCCTTTCTGATGAGTTTCTAACATTGTTAAAATCACCAATAATACACCATAGGCCCCCTATATTAGCCCTTCTCAATTGAGCAATATCTTCCCAGAGAGCTCTCTTCAAAGCTGCCTCACAAGATGAGTACACATTGACTATTGAGACCTTTTTCTTATCTGCCACCCATATTCCTTCCAAGTAAATAAAACCACTGCCAGTTAACTTTTTCTCCACTCTGAAGAAATCTTCATTCCAGATACACAGAAGTCCGCCAGCTTTGTTGCATGCTGGTAGACTTACCCATGAAGCATTCGAATCCCCCCACAAAGCTTGGCAGAGCACCTTATCAATGACTTCTTTCTTTGTCTCTTGTAAACATAGCAAATCAATTTTTTCTTTACAGACCAGTTTTCTGATTGAGTTCCATTTTACGCCCCTCCCCAGCCCCCTTATGTTGTATGACATAATCTTCATAAATAATCCTCACAAGATCCCTACCTTAAGGCCTCTTGGTTGTCTCCCTCTCCCATTAGGATCATTTTATTAGTCTCTTCATCCTGGTTGCTGCCTATTACTCCCAATTGCATGGCCATATTCCAGAAATCAGCTGATAGTTTTGCACAATTAGAGATATTTGCAGCTGACGTTGAGCCCAATGTGACGTTTTCATTGTCTCCTTTCCCCCAAGCATCAAGCTCCTTTAAACCGCTACCTACCAGTCTGGTTGAAGGTATGTCGGGCTCAGTTTGGATGACGATCACCTCCTTCCCCTTATCCTTGTCCATATTTTTATCAGAACTTTGTTTCTGTTCGTGAGCCTTAATGGATCCATTTTCCTTTTTGTACCCCCTGTTTCTAGAGTACACTTGTAATTGTGAGTTAGGCCCATAAATTTTTAGGCCCAAAGTTGTATTTTTAACATCTATTGCATCACCCAATCTGCCCACTATTGGGCCCACCACCTTACCACCATGTTCTATCAAAAGAGCCTCTTCACGTGACACTGCTATCCCCGCTACAGGAGAGGACTGCAGGTGTGGGTCCGTCAACTGCCCACTTTTTTCCAACTTCTGACTCCTTTGTAATGTCAACATTGACCAACCCTTCTATATCATTCTTGTGTTCCAACATTCCCATTCCTATGCTTAGAGCTTTAGTGTCGCCGGTGTCAGTCCCACAGTCGCCTATACTAGGTGATAGGTTTCCGTCAGAAGAAACCAGATCTGCCACCCTATTACTGCTCCTGGTGTCAGAGACATGCGTGTTGTCCGTTGCGTAAAGCCTGGTTTCGTTTCCACTGGGTAATACCCTCGCCACCCCCGTACCACTGCACTCCCCCTCCTCGCCGTTCGCCATTGTAGCTACCTTCGAGAGATCTGCGACACGCAGCAGCTCCTCCGACGATGCGCTAAAGTCCCCTTCACTCTCGTCGGAAGTTATTTCGTCTGAGGAGGCCCCAAAACTTCCCTTGCGACATCTGCATCTACCGAGACAGGTACTTGTCTCTTCAACAATGTTGATCGTGAATTCGGTATCATTGATGAGTACCACTAACTTATGGTTAATGGTGGGTTGCCATGGGGTCTTGATGAGCACCCGTGCTCTGTCTAAGCGCTGTAAGTCTTCAGTATCATCGTCCACTTCCACCATTTCTCCTATACCCCCCACTAGTTTGGAGATGTTGTCTGAATCCCAAGCGTGTAATGGAATACCCCAACAAAGTAATGGAATACCCCAACAAAGTACCCACACTAGACGGTGCCCAGGTTTCATCGTTGGGTTCCATTTTTCCAGAGAGTAGAAAATAGATAGACCCGACCCGGCTTCACCTCGACCCATTTCCTGCGCTTTTGAATCAGAGAGACCCATAAGCAGAACCATATCGTCACCAAAATATTTTGGTTTGATTTCCTCACCTCCATCCCAATCAAGTGCTTCTTCAACTTTATCGAACATCTTAAGCTTTCGTAATCTTCCTACCCAGGCATTACTAAGACACTTTTTGTTTTCCATAGGGATGACGAGCTGGAGCGACGAAAGGGATGGGTTATTCTTCACCGTTCCGAGCTACCCTTGGGCTTTGCTACCACTTGTGCATATGAAAGCCTTGGCTGTTGTCGCGGAGGTAAGTGATCCCCATTCCGCTGTCCTTTTGCTAAGTCCCCCTCGTACCCCCCTTGTATCCCTTTTTTGTGTAGTTCCTCCTTGTTCAGATTCTCGTCAAATCTTCCATCCCTTTCATGTCTAGGGATATTCACATGCAGTTTAAGACCACCAATTATCAGGTTATCCAGCTGCCTTTCCAGATGTATAACGTCTTTTACTCCTTTGAAACGCACAAAACCGAATCTTCTCCCGCATCTATTTCTATTTTTTGCTATGAAAATCTCCCTGACGTCCCCCCATTTTTTAAATTCAAACCACAAGTCTTTCTCGCCCATGCCTTCTGGAAAACGGGTGAAGTAGAAGGAAGATACCTCTGCTGCATCCCTCCAGTTACTTTGTCGTCCTCTCCCTTCTCGTGCCGCTGCCGTCACTACAGAGTGTTGTTGATACCTTTCCCTGGCGTAGTATGGTCTCTCATAATTTCTGCCTCTCGCCCACCCACTGTTTCTCTCTCTAACTCTCTCTCTCTCTCTCTCTCTCATCTCACATATAGTAACTTATACTTGGTGTTTCTTAATCGTCACTTCTCATGTTAATCACTTCACGAGGGATATTTGCATCTTGCTAGTCTATCTTGTATTTGATTAAATAATAATGTCAATAGTGCTTAATTTTGCTATGGGGGTAAAGATATTTCATGATACTGTGGTTTTCAGGGGAGGGTTTAACATGTATTTTCTTCTACTTTTGACCTAGCCTAAAGTCAGAACTCTGATGGCTTTTTTCATGCTTTTATCATGATTTAAGCCACCTTTGTTCTCTTTTGTTCTTGCTAGGGTGTATACACAGCAGTACTACGGCGTGGATATTAGCATACTTCAATACGCCGACGATACGATCTTCTTCGGGTCTGCATCTATGGATAATGTTCGAACCATAAAGGTGATGTTGAAGTGTTTTGAGCTGGTTTCCGGGCTGAAGTTAAACTGCAATAAGTGCAGTTTTGGTGCTTTCGGGATGGATGATCAATGGGTTTCTGCAGCAGCTAGTCTCTTGAATTGTGGGGTGTTATCTGTACCTTTCTCGTACCTGGGTATCCCAATTGGGGCTAACCCGAGACGTTGTGTGACATGGGATCCAATAATTTCAAAGTGTGAGAGGAGGCTGTCCAAATGGAAGCAAAAATACATATCTTTTGGGGGGGAGAGTGACCTTAATAAAAGCTGTGCTTAATTCGATTCCTATATTCTTTTTGTCTTTTTTCAGGGTGCCAAAGAAAGTCTTGACTAGGCTGGAGGGAGTGCAGAGGAGGTTTTTGTGGGGTGGGAGTGCTGAGCAACAAAAAATTCCCTGGGTATGCTGGAAAACAGTGTGCTTACCAAAAGAGAATGGGGGTTTGGGCATCAAGAAGCTGGAATGTTTTAATCAAGCCTTGCTGGGCAGATGGAGATGGAACCTATTTCATCATCCGGAGGAATTGTGGGTGCAGCTTCTCCAGTCCAAATATGGTGGATGGAGAAATTTAGATATCACAAGGACTTTGGCTAGAGAGTCTGTATGGTGGCGTGATCTGCGGTTAACTTTTAATACAGTTGAGTCAGCAGGATGGTTTGATAGAGGTTTGAGATGGAACGTGGGTAGTGGGTCAACTGTTTTATTCTGGGAAGATGGATGGAAAGAGGATAGGATACCGTTGAAAGAGAAATATCCTAGACTATATCAGATTTCTCTACAGCAGCAGCAATTTATCCAACATTTGGGTGCTGCAAATCAGGAAGGGAGTCAGTGGCAATTCAGGTGGAGAAGGGATTTCATGGAGGGCGAAATAGATATGGTGGTTAATTTCTTAGGGGAGGTTCAGGGCCTGGCGATAGTTGAACATCAACCAGATTCATGGGATTGGGAAGGAGCACCAGGTAGATCCTATTCAGTGAGGAGTGCTTACTGTTTGCTTCACAAGGAGGCGGTACCTCAGGAGCAGGATGATGTACTACAGATGTTGTGGAAACTAAAAATCCCTAGCAAAGTCTCATGCTTTGCTTGGAGATTAATCAAGGATAGGTTGCCTACCAAACAGAATTTACGTAGAAGAAACATGGTGATCAATGACACCACATGTCCGTTTTGTAGAGGCCTAGAGGAAGACGCATCCCACATATTCTTCAATTGCAATAGGATTTTGCCATTGTGGTGGGAATCTAGGTCTTGGGTTAACTTAGTTGGAGCCTTCTCGATTGTTCCAAAAGAACACTTCTGCCAACATACCTTCTGCCACTTAAGTGGGAATGGTCTCCTTAGGTGGCAAATCTGGTGGGCGGCCCTGACTTGGTGCATCTGGTATCATAGAAACCGGATTACTTTCCATAATGAAGAGTTTAATGGTCAGAAAGTGTTAGAGGAGGCTATATTTTTTTGCTGGTCTTGGCTGCGGAACCTGGAAAAGGGCTTTGACATCCCTTTTCATCTCTGGTCTAGCAATTTGAGAGCAGGTTTCACATCTCAGGGGAGGGCTTAGTGTTTTGTTTTAGATTCTAGGAAACTTTCAGAACCAGGCTGGCTTTCTCTTGCCGCAAGCCTTTTTGGTTCTGTTCTGTTTTCCTACAGATTGTAATTCTGCAGTACTTCTTGTACTGTTTTATTTCTATAATATATTATCTTTGCTGATCAAAAAAAAAAATACACAGCAGTACTACTTGTACTGTGTTTATTATCTTTAATATATATAATTATCTTTGCTGATAAAAAAAAAATGATACTGTGGTTTTAAGTAATTCTATTTATACGTGCTGTGCCTCTGCTAATTGCTCTATATTGATTAACATATAGTTCCATGCTTTTGACTTCCGCACTACAACAAGAAACGAGCCTTTTTTGCAACTTTTTCACTGCCTGTATGTGTATCCGTTGACTGTAAGTTTGGGTAGGAAAAGGAATTTGTTTATACGGATTGAACTCAGGGAGGATGATGGTGATATTCGTAGGCAGCCATTGGAGGTAGTGACCTTTATTTTTGTATTTTCAAGGAAAGCCATGTCCCTATGCTTTCATCTTATGTGTTACTCGATCTGCCTAGGCAATATATCCTAGAGATCCAGGTCTAGATGCATCATTTCAGAAGTGGGGTCACACCCAAGTTGCTGTTGGAGCTAGGGTTGCTTGTTACCATGATGAAATTAAACTTTCCCTTCCTGCTATGTGGACACCAATGCACCACCTTCTATTTACTCTATTTCATGTTGATCTGCAAACAAAATTGGAAGCCCCAAAGCCAGTAAGTTCATTTTTGCTTTCCACCCAATTTATTGTTTTTTAATTCCTTCCTTTTACCACTGTTGTCTGGGGCTGCATATTGATTGTTATGAATTGATTATGCTTCTTAATTTTTACAGGTGGTGATTGGATATGCAGCACTTCCTTTATCTTCCCATGCTCAGTATGTTATCTTAATTTGATCTTTTTTCCATTGGTTAGACTTTAATGATTATTTTATTAATTAATGATAGTTCTTTCCGGTTGCTGTTGCATAGTGAAACCAAAATTGTACTGGTTACCATAGGAATCTCAATTACAATTTTAATGACCACAACGTTGATGGCAAGGCTGAATCTAAAATTTTACGTCTGATGAGTTTGAAAGCTTTTCTTCTTTTTGTACTTGTGTGGCATGCTGGTTATATTTCTTTTCTGGTATTTTTATACATGACCGGATTAACTGATAATTCAAACTGGCAATATGAAAAGCTGTTCATCCTTTAGCACATGTGTTCATATACAAAGAATGGATCATAAGTTACCTAATGAGCACAAACTTGAATATCAGACTTAGATTGATCTGAAGGCTTGAGGAGAATGATTCCTCAGCTCTTTATTTATAATAACCAGAATTGAATACGATAATAATGGTTGATTCCTTAATTGTAGGGATAATACAATCAGAATCAATTGCATAAAAATAGTAACTATGCAAGTGTAATAATTATGGTAGTCAAAATCACGTTTGGAGCGTAAGATCATGCATGTTTACGATCTTTTCCATCCTCTGCGTTTGTGTTGCATCTGGGTCGCAATTTGGACGGATCACACTGGATCGCTGTTGAAGATTGAGACTTGCGGTGCTGCGTCACTTTTTCACGAGTTTGTTTCTAGGTTATTTGCAGGTCTGGCTTACTACCCGGTATTTTAACCTGAATTGCTTTAGCTCAAAACACCTAATTAGTTAAGCCCAATTTCTATTCCCTCTGCGTCCAAATAATCCTGTGCCCCCTTTCACCAAAAAAATGAAAACTGCCGCATTGCTTTTGCCTAAAAACAAAAAATTACTGTGCCCCCTAATCCCCTCTTTGATCTCTTTCACTCACGAAACACTCTTTGTCCTGCTCTGTTTGTGTGGACTGTGCATGAGGCACTCTTCTCTAATCTCTGATTCTGGTTGCAGCACATGCACACATCTCTGTTATTCTGTTTGCAGCGCATGCACACCATTTCTGTGATTTTGTTTGCAGCACACACATACATTCTCCATGTTTCTGTGTTTTAAGTGTGATATAATGATTTTTGTTACTTTATATATACATATATATGATTATGTGCATATATATGAATTTCATAAATTTTGTAGGATCTTATGATCTCCCGATTTACGATCCATACTCCCCTTCCCAATCTTGAGTAAGATCTTGATTTTGACTACCATGGTAATAATAACGGAAATATGGAAACAAAATCATATCTCAACAGAAATATGGAAACAGAATCATCTCAACAGAAATATGGAAACAGAATCATATCTCAACATGTATTATTTACAAAAAACTAAAAATAGTCACCTTTATTGCATTGGAAATCTTTACAATATCTTTCATGATAATACCTCTCTTGTAGGTCTGGTTTCACTCTAGATGATTATTGATATTTTGTTGCCATTGTGATTCTTGATTTATGTTTTTGTCACTTCTTATTTTCCTTTTAATAGTAAGAACTAGTTATGCCTTGAAGACTTGGTTCATATCTGGTTTTGTGTACTTTGGGGCCAAAAAGCTTTCTTTACTTTCCCCCCAGTTTCCTAGAGAGCTTTTTAAGAAGTTCCCCTAAAAAATTATTATCAAACATGCACTTATAATCTTAACTTGGTATATGGCAGCTTATGCTTTTATCGTTTTATACAGGCTGCGGTCAGAAATAAATCTTCCAATTATGAGAGAATTGGTTCCTCATTATCTCCAGGATGCAGGACGGGTGTGTGCTTATTACTGTGTACACCTATACATGTTAATGAACTTTCATGTGTTGCTTGTTCTTCCTTTTCTCTTTGGGTAGTGTGACCCAATGGGTATGTTTGATGGAGGATGGGAAGGTTTACTTAAACTTTCTTCTTGTTTAGGAGTTTTATAAAAAGAAGAAAATTATAGATATTCATTTAATTGTTCAGAACCTCTCCCTCATAACATTTTAAATTCCCACAATTTTGGAGGATATTAAATATTCAAAGACAGGGGACATAACTTATTAGGGTGCTACTTAATGCATTGGTAAACTTATATTATGGTTGTCTAATTATTGTAAATTTGTAATGATGGTTACTGGTCTTGTGAATTGTAATGTGATGCACAATATTGTATTGTACTGCACTTGACTTTATGTGGCTCTTGATTGGTTTCTGTTATTATATTTGAACTTTGAACTTAAAGTCATTCTATATTTTGGTTTCTTATTTTACTATAGGAGAGATTGGATTATTTGGAAGATGGGAAAAGTGTTTTAAGATTGCGTTTACGACTATGTTCTTCTTTATACCCTATCAATGAACGTATTAGAGATTTCTTTCTTGAATATGACCGGCATACTCTTCGAACAAGTCCACCATGGGGTTCTGAACTTCTGGAGGTATCATTCTTGTCTAGCTTTTTTTTTTTTTTAAATATGATTTTGGGTATTCTTGTTTATCTTATTGTTTGTTTATTCTAGACTCATGTAGATATCATTTTATATATGCTGTGATGGTATCTCAATTCTCCACTGACCCGTTGTCAGGTGTTCAATAAATATAGCATTTTTCCAAACTGTTAAGAAGAGAGTGAGAGAAGCAAAGCTATTTTGAGTATGCCTTTCTGGGTTAATCTTCCACCCAGCAGATTGATTTATTTATAATCAGAATGTAGAAATCCATGGAGGTGAGAGAGAACAAGAGAAAATGAAAACTGTTATTGTATATATGAATGAGTTAGTTACAACAGAATTACACAATGGTGTATATAAAAAGGATTCTAACTACAGAAGTAGTTAGGTTAATTAACTAACTCTTATGCTGAGTTAGCAATGACTCAGCTGTATCTACTATACACTAATTTCCCCCCTCAAACGCATAGTGCTCTGAAACTCAGTGAAAGAAAGCAATGAGTTTGGATCGTAAATCCAGGAAAGACTGCTCGGCAAGAGGCTTTGTCAACACATCAGCAAGTTTAGCATAGGCAGGAACATGACACACCAGCAGGGACTTATCCAAAACTTTTTTTCTCACAAAAAGGATGTCTAGTTCCACGTGTTTTGTCCTTGAATGAAGAACAGGATTGTGACTCAAAGCAACAGTGCTGAGATTATCACAGTAGACAGCTGGACTGGTAATTTTAATAGAGTTCTCTTAGTAAGGATTGAATCCATAGAAGGTCTGATGCAGTAACAACCAGGCTTCGATATTTAGCTTCTGTAGTCGATCGAGCAACAGAACACTGCTTCTTTGACCACTAAGAAACAGGATTAGGGCCAAAGAGAATACATCCCCCTGAAATTGATCTTCTGTCAACCATATCCATTCCCCAATCAGCATCACAGAGAGCTTCCAAAGAATAGGGTTCTCCCTGAGAAGCAGATTTTGGAGACAACCCATAGTCTATAGTACCCTTTAGATACCTTAAAATACGCTTGACAGCCTTCCAATGTTCCTCCATGGGTTCTGACATAAACTGACAGACCTTGTTTACACTGTAGCTCAGTTCTGGCCTAGTTACAGTAATGTACTGAAGTGCTGCAACAACTGACCGATAGAGAGTAGCATCAGCAACAGGAACTGAAACAAGCTTAGTTGTACCAAGTTTGGTCAACTTAAGACCAGAGGGGAAGATGAGTGGTTATTGGTTTGGCATCAACCATCTTAGCCTTTTCAAGTAGATCCCGAATATATTTAGCTTGAGACAACAATAGAGAACCATTACTCAAATGTTTTACTTCAATACCCCGAAAATAATCCAAATTTCCTAGTTGTTTTAGAGCAAACTTAACTTTTAATTTGGTAATTAAGTTCTGAATGAGGACTGGAGATGACCCTTTGATGATAATATCATCAACATATATCAACAGATAAAGGCATGCAGAATCTGTCTTGAACTCCAGAAGGGAAGAATCGCACTTGCTTTGAACAAAGCCAAAAGTCAGTAGTGTTTTGGTTAATCTTTCATACCAGGCCCTAGGTGCCTGTTTTAACCCATAGATAGCTTTCTTGAGTTTGCAGACCATACTTTTATCAGAATCAGCAAATCAAGGTGGCTGGGTCATGTAGACTTCTTCCAAACAGCCATGAAGGATAACATTGTTCACACTGATTTGCTGCATAGACCAATGATGAGTAAGAGCAATAGTCAATATTGTTCTGATTGTGACAGGTTTCATAACAAGTGAAAAGGTTTCTGAATAATCCTGACCAGGGATTTGATTAAATCCCTTGGCCACCAATTGAGCTTTATTCTTCAAGATAGAGCCATCAAGATTCTGTTTTACCCTGAAAACCCACTTGCTGCCAATGGCTGTTCTGCCTGAACGTAATGGGACCAGAGACCAAGTATTATTGGCCATAAGAGCATTGTACACTTGCTGCATAGCTTCCTTCCACATCATAAGAGCATGTTAAACAGAAGTAGGTTCAGCAGTAGTTAGAAGTAAAGTAGGATGTAACCAAGGTTGAGCAATCCCTGACTTCGATCTAGTTTGCATGGGATGTGCATTTTGAGGTTGAGGAAGAGGAGTGGAGAGTGAAGGAGTAGATGGACTAGACTCAATATTTGCCGGAACAAAGGATGTAGGTTGTTCAGTGGAAACACACAGGAGAATTCAACTCAACAGGTTGAGATGATGAACTAGTAGACCCTCTAGACTATGGAATTAGGAGGAGGATTAGAATGAGCAGTAGGTATAGGAAGAACACCAAGAGTAAATAATTGAGAGGGAACACTAGAAGACAAAAGGGAAGCTGGACTCATTAAAAATAACATCACGAGACAGAAAAATTTTACCCTTTGAATCAAAACATTTATATGCTTTATGATGAGGTGAATATAAAAAAAAGTATATCGACTTGACCTGAAATCAAATTTATGATTGTTAAACAGCCTTAGATGTGGAAAACACATACACCCAAATACCTTTAGAAAGGAATAATCAGGATATTTGTTAAAAATCATCTCATAAGGAATGGTATTTTTGTGATAAGCAGAAGGAAGTCTATTAATGAGGTAAACTGCTGTATGAAAAGCATGATCCCATTAAGAAAGAGGCATAGAAGCCTTCGACAAAAGAGTCAAACCCATTTCAACAATGTGCCTATGTTTCCTTTCTACTACACCATTTTGATGGTGAGTATGAGGACACATAAGCCTATGATGGATGCCTAATTGATTTCGATATTGAGTAAAAGGTCTAAACTCACCCCCAATCAGTTTGATTGCTTTTAATTTTATGGTTCAACTGTAACTGAACAAGGCTTTTAAACTGTTTAAACACAGAGAGGGTTTCAGATTTCTGTTTTAAAAAATAGATCCAAGTGTAATGGTTGTAAGCATCAACAAATGATACATAGTAATTGAAACCCATAGAAGAAGCACAGGTGCAGGTCCCCATAGATCACAAAATATTAACTCAAGAGGAGCACAATAGACAGAATCATAGGGATGAGAGGGAAGTCTGAGATTTTCCAATACAACAAGCAGTGCACGATTCTTCTGTCATTTTATTGAAACAAGGAATATTATAAGACTTAGGAACATGAGTTACAACAACAGAACTAGGATGACCTAGCCTGTTATGCCAAAGGGAAACTAAACTAGAGTTGCTAGTATTGATTTCACTAGTACTGACATAATTACAATGAGAAAAGGCATATGACTCTGTGTGTTGGGATTTCCTTTTATATATGATGAACCGGATGGGATTCTGCACCAAATGGGTTAAGTGGATTGAAGTCTGTTTGAAGTCGGCCACAATATCTGTATTGGTTAACGGGAGCCCCACATATGAGTTTTCCCCCCAGAAAGGCCTCAGACAAAGGGACCCACTAGCCCCTTTCTTGTTTAATATTGTAGTTGAGGGTTTAACTGGTTTGATGAGAGAATCTCTGGTAAAGAATGTCTTTGAAGGGTTTAAGGTAAGGAGGAATGGGGTGGAAATCAGCCTATTACAGTATGCTGATGACGTGATTTTCTTTGGGAAAGCGTCAATGGCCAATGTAAAAGCCATTAAGGTCATGCTGAGGAGCTTTGAATTAGTGTCTGGGCAGAAGATCAACTTTGCGAAAAATAATTTCGGGGCAATTGGTTTTCCTCATAGTTGGGTACAAAATGCTGCCAATTATGTGAGTTGTAGATTGCTGTTGGTACCGTTTTCGTATCTGGGTATCCCCATTGGGACAAACAAGGCGTAGTGAGACATGGAAGCTTATAGTCTAGAGATGTGAGAGAAAACGGTCCAAATGGAACCAAAGATACCTATCTATCGGGGGAAGGGTAACTCTGTTAAAGCCTGTCCAAAATTCAATCCCTATTTTATTTTTTTCTTTTTTCATTGTTCCGAAAAAAGTGGTTCGGAGGTTACTGAGGCTGCAACGTTGGTTCCTGTGTGGGGGAAATTCTGATCAGCAGAAGATCACCTTGGTGAATTGAGAAACCATCTATCTTTCCAAGGAGAATGGTGGTTTGGGAGTGAGGGATTTAGTAAAGTTCAACAATGCTTTACTTGGAAAATGGTGATGGAATCTTTTCCACCATTAGGATGAATTGTGGGAGAAAGTATTGGAGTCCAGATATGGGAGTGGAGGAGCTTGGATGAATTAAGAAGGAATAATAGTGAATCAATTTGGTGGTGGGATGATGGTACCTTTTTCTTATCTGGGCGTTCCTATTGGGGCAAATCGAGGCGGAGTGAGACATGGGCACCCTTAGTGAGAAAGTGTGAGAGTAAATTAGCAAATGGAAACAGAAATTATTGTCTTTTGGGGGCAGGCTGACTCTCATCAAGTCAGTCCTGAATTCTTTACCTACTTTTATGTTTTCTTTTTTTAGGGTTCCTAAGAAGGTCGTGGATCGTTTGGTGAGCATACAACGGAGTTTTCTGTGGGGTGGCAGTGCTGATCATGTTAAGATTGCATGGGTTAGCTGGGAAGTGGTGTGTCAGGATAAAGCGGATGGAGGCTTGGGTATTCGGGATCTAGTGAGCTTCAACACAGCCCTACTGGCTACTGGGGAAATGGCGGTGGAATTTGTTCCATAACAATGGAGAATTGTGGTCACAAGTCTTGGAGTCCAGGTATGGGGGGTGGAGAGGTCTTGAAGCTGAAAGAAGGTCTGGTAGAGAATCTATTTGGTGGAGGGATTTGTGTGGTGTATGCCAATCTAGTAATGCGGAGGGGTGGTTCAATAAGGGATTCACATGGAATGTCGGATGCGGATCAAAGGTACTTTTCTGGGAAGACGGGTGGAAAGCTGATGGTGTACCTTTGAGGATGAAATTCCCTAGAATGTATCAAATCTCCCAACAACAACAGCATTCCATTCAGCAGATGGGATCTTTATCAAATGAGGGGTGGGAATGGAAATTTAATTGGAGAAGGTGTATTAGGGAGGGGGAAGTAGAAATAGCAATTAAGTTTTTAGAGGAAATTCAGGGGATGGTCATACTTCCTAAACAGCAGGATAGGTGGAGGTGGGAGGGGACACCGAATGGTTGTTATACGGTGGAAGTGCCTACAAGTCATTACATAAGGTGCTGGATACCCAGGTTCAGCAAGAGATGTTCAAAGATATTTGGAAGCTTAGCATCCCGTGCAAAGCCATTTGTTTTGCTTGGAGGTTATTGAGAGATCGACTGCCCACTAAGAAGAATCTGATTCACAGAAATGTAAATATTGGTGACAGTACTTGTCCTTTTTGCGGTAATTCTGTTGAAGATGCATCACATGTGTTCTTTAGCTGCCACAAGATTATGCCGCTATGGTGGGAATCCATGGGCTGGATTAATATGGTAGGAGTATCCCCGACTAATACAAGTGATCATTTCCGTCATCATAGTTACTATAAGCTTGCTGGCCTTAAAACTCAGCGGTGGTATAGCTGGTGGATTGCTCTGACATGGAGCATCTGGTATCATCGCAACAGGATTGTGTTCCATAATGAAAGCTTTAATAGGTCCAAGCTGATGGAGGATGCTATATTCTCTTGCTGGTCTTGGTTAGCTAACTTGGAGAAAGGCTTTAATATCCCTTTCTACATCTGGTCTAGTCATATCAGAAAGGGTTTTGTATGTTGAGAAGGATATATATAATCCTTTATCTTTGCTGATAAAAAAAAATTTGGTTGTGGGATTTAAGTATCGTGTGCAACGCTTCCAAGGAGGGGGGTTGGTTTAGAAGTGGAGTCAAATGGAACATTGGATGCGGGTCAAAGGTGAAGTTTTGGGAAGATGTATGGATGTGTGGAGGGGTGTCGCTGTTGGAGATGTATCCGTGTATGTATAGCATATCTCAACAACATCATCAATTTATACAGTAGTTGGGGATAGCATCAGAGGGGGGTTGGGATGGTAGTTGCAATGGAGAAGATTATTCAGGGAACCAAAGATTGTCATGTTTGCAAAATTCATGGAGGACATCGTAGGGGTGGTAGTACAAGCTAACTAGCAAGATAGTTGGTGTTGGATGGACAGATCCTAGTGGGAGATGTATAGTGGCCAATGCTTACAAAATAATCAGTAGATTTCTGTCAGGCGAAAATAATGATGGTGTGTTCTAGGAGTTATGGAAAGTCAAAGTCCCAAGTAAAGTGTCATGCTTTGCTTGGAGGTTGATTCGGGATAGATTACCCACAAAGATGAATATGAGTAGGAGGAATGTGATTCTAAATGACGTATTCTGCCTTTTTTGTAGAACCAGTGAGGAGGATGTGTCACACTTGTTCTTTGGCTGTGACAAAATCTGGCCTCTATGGTGGGAAGCATTGTTGTGGCTAAACATCGTTGGCGTTTACCCGGAAACACCTAGTACTCACTTTCTTCAGCACTCTCATGGTTATCTCAAGGGCATAAGAATTCAGCGCTGGCAAACATGGTGGATGTCATTGACGTGGTGCATATGGAACCATAGGAATAGGGTGGTCTTCTCAAATGAAAGCTTTAATGGTCAAAAGCTGTTGGATGATGCCATTTTTTACTGTTGGTTATGGCTCAAAAATTTGGAAAAAGGATTTGATATCCCTTTCCATTCTTGGGCCAGTTATATAAGGGTCGGGGTTTGTACTGGGGGGGGGGGGGTTAGCTTTATAGGTTATATTTTGTGGAGGGGTACCTAGACATATATAGTCTCGTGAGGATTCCTAATTTTTGCAATACTGCAGTATTAGGGAGTATTACGGCTCCATAGGACTATACATAGTAGGGCAACGATCTAAATAGAACATCACTACTTGTACTCATCTTTCTTATTATAATACATAATATTTTTGCTGATAAAAAAAATTATTACAATTAGAAACAAGTCTGAAAATGAAGACACATGAACAGAGGCAGCAGCCCCTCCAACAATAGATTTGACAGAAGGATAGAGAAGATTTGAGAAGACATAGAGGCCATCTTGGCTAAAAGCACCTCTAAGGAGTATGGATCCATCAACCTGAGATTTGACAACACAATGAGATGAGCGAAACTCAAAAAGTACAGTATTATCTTTGGGAAACTGACTCACACTAAGTTCTTAGTTATGTGAGGAACATGCAATAGATTATTCAGAGTTAATTTAACATTAGAGGCAGAAGGAGACTGAAAAACTGCTGAACCAGTGGAAATAATAGGCAAACCTTGACCATTGCCAAGGAAAACTTGCTCATTGCCCAAGGTTGGAACTTAATTCACCAAGTTCTGAGGAGAGGCACTGATGTGATGAGTTGCTCCAGAATTAATGTACCAATTCTGTGACTGCTGAGCAGGACTAGCATTAGCTAAGTAGGCTTGAGGAGCTTGTGCATTGTTCTGTGACTGAGAATTATTGTTCTGAGGTTGAGAATTATGCCTCTGATAGGAGTAGTCTCTGTTCTGATTCCCAGAATGATTCTGATTATACTCCTGAGGTATGTAATTTGGGTGAAACCTGTGATAACAATCAGCTGCACCATGTCCAAATTTGTAGCAGACTTGACGCTGCACTTTATACCTATCATTATTTCCATAATTTCCAGCATTGCCATAGTTCCTGTTGTCACCATTTCCAAAATTCCTGTTGTCATTATTTCCATAGTTTCTGTTATCATTGTTACCATAATTTCTGCCTCCTCCATATCCATAGCCGGATCTGCCACCTCTTCCTTTGGAATTAGAAAATCTGCCCCCATCATTGTGTTGGGTAAACTGCACTTGAGGCACATATGGAGTACAAATCAAACCACCATCCAACTTTTGCTTGATATAATGTCTATCCACTTCAATGTGTTTTGTTTGATCATGCTGTACAGGATTATGGGCTATGCTGATTGCCGTATCACAGTACAGTTTCATAGGTTCATCCCATTTAATCTTCAAGTCTTCTAAGATGATTTTTAACCAAAGTAATTCACAAATACCTTGTGTCGTAGCCCGAAATTCTTCTTCAGCACTAGATCGTTCTACAAAATCTTGTTTTTTAGCTTCTCCAAATGAAATGGAAATTTTAGAACATAATTGTTCTTACCAAAATCTTGAAATTCCACGTGTGAGGTGTAGGCGTGGCCAATGTGGACTCCAAATTCTGTACGTCGGACAATGAGTAGGCTTTGTTTAGAGGAGGAACCTGCAAAACAAAGGAAAAACACTCCGACGCTCAAGTAAGTACATCAATTTATAAGAGAATGACTGAGTGAGAAAACTCAGTATGAGATGTAGAAAAACACTGGAAAGTTGCCGGAATTCTGACAGTCACTGGAAAAGTTGCCGGAAAAGTCTGACAGCTTCAAGAGCCAAGTCAAACTTTCCAAATAGCCCTTTTTGTGCAGAAGCAGAGCCCCACTAGATCAGGAGCTCTGATACCATGTTAAGAAGATAGTGAGAGAAGCAAAGCTATTTTGAATATGCCTTTCTGGGTTAATTTTCCACCCAACAGATTGATTTATTTATAATTTTCCACCCAACAGATTGAACCCAGCTAACTGTTAACTAAGCTACTTGGAAAGGAAATTATCAGTAAATGTTCCTCTTTCCAACACAAACATTCCCAATTACACAGGCATAAAATCTGTAAAGCACAAGACCCTTTAATGGATTCTAAAAGTAGTCCAATCAAACAATGAAAAGATGAACATGACTTCCTATCACAAGTTAACATTTCTCTCTCTGGTCAACCTCACCATCTGAGCGTCAAATTTCCCAATGGAGAAGGGAAAAGAAAAAAGATAAATATATTTCCATGGTTTTATTGTCAATAAAAATATTTTATAGAATTTGTAAGTGTATATGAGTGATTAACTCGAGTTAGCTTAAGTAACTATAGTTAGTTGACAATTGTCATTAGTTAGTAGACAATTGTATTTTCAGTTACAACTGTATCTCAGTGGTATTTGTACTACTCTTGTATGAGATTGAGGTTGCTTTTGTATTTTCTCCTAAATCAATATACAAATCCCCTTTCTCTCTTCTATCTTTTCTACATGGTATGAGCTTATCTTATATCTATTAACAGGTCACCTACCATATTATCCACGTACTAAGTCCAAAAATGCTGGGTGTGAGGGGGTGTATTGGGAAAAATCCAAATCTCACATTAGCTAGACATAAGGCAAAGATATAAGTGGGAGACAACCCAAAAGATAAAACATATAAGTGGGGGACAACCCTCATCCCATGAGCTAGCTTTTGGGGTTGAGTTAGGCCCAAATCCACATTCTGATTGGGCTTCAGACCCTGATGATAGGCGCTCTACCTCTGGTGCAGCAGTGTATGTTGGTCCCAACTTGGTATCTTGGTGGTCCAGAAATCAGAAAGTAGTCTCTAGATCCAGCACTGAGGCAGAATACAGAAGTTTGGCTGTTGTCACAACTGATATTCTATGGATTCAGATTCTTCAGGAATTGCAGTTCCTCATATTACACCTCTTCTGCTCTTTGACAATTCGAGTGCTCTGTTCAATTAGCACAAAATCCAGTTCTACATGCTAGAAATAAACACATGGAGTAGGGTGTGTTTTTTGTTCGTGAAAAAGTTCTGACTAAGTAGCTAATAGTTCAACATATTGCTGGAACAGATCAATGGGCAGATCTACCTACTAAGCCCTTGTTTTTCTCCTAAATCAATATACAAATCCCTTTTCTCTCTTCTATCTTTTCTACAGAGCTGTTTTGTTTTGTTGGTTCACCTTTTTTATGGAAAGAAGTTGTATCACCTTTTACTAACCTTTATTTCTCTTTTCTTTTTTTGAATAAAATGAACTAAGCATAGGATGGGACTTCCTGTTATGTTCTGTACTGTACAACACATCCACCAAATGCTACCTTAGTGTTATTATATCAGTTGAAGAAGAAGAAAAATATCTTCTCTCTTATTATTAAACATAAAAGAGTACATAGATATATATTCACAAGATATATGGGCCCCTATTGGGCCTAGATACTAAATATATTCTAACACTCCCCCTCAAGCTGGTGCATATATATCATGAACACCAAGCTTGTTACAAATGTAGTTAACCCGAGGTCCTCTAAGGGCCTTTGTGAGAATGTCTGCTAGTTGATCATTAGAGTTTACAAAAGATGTCTCAATCTGCCCAGCTTGAATCTTTTCTCTAATAAAATGACAATCAATTTCAATATGTTTGGTCCTCTCATGAAAGACTGGGTTTGAAGATATATGTAGCGCAGCCTGATTATCACAAATGAGTTTCATAGGCCGCTGCTCACAAATATGCAGCTCCTCAATCAACTGTTGCAACCAGATGAGTTCACATGTTGCAACTCCCATGGCACGATATTCTGCCTCTGCACTGGACCTGGCCACCACGGTTTGCTTCTTGCTTTTCCAAGATATCAGATTTTGTCCAAAGAGAATACAGTACCCTGAAGTGGAGCGTCTATCTGAGGGAGAGCCTGCCCAATCAGCATCTGAATACCCACACACTTCAGAATGCCCTCTATCTTTGTATAATAAGCCTTTTCCTAGTGCTCCCTTGATATATCTGACAATCCTTATAGTGGCATCCCAATGTGAACTGCAAGGAGAATCAAGGAATTGGCTTACAACACTAACTGCAAAAGAAATATCTGGTCTCATCACAGTGAGATAGTTTAGTTTCCCAACAAGTCTCCAATACCTACTAGGATCAGATAAGAGCTCCCCTTGTCTAGGTAACAGTTTAAGATTAGGATCCATAGGACTATCCACTGGCTTACAACCCAACATGCCAGTCTCTTCTAGAATATCCAAAGCATACTTCCTTTGGCAAATGGAAATGCCTTGTCGAGATTGTGCCACCTCAATCCCTAGAAAATAGCGAACTTTGCCAAGGTCTTTAGTTTGGAACTGGCTGAACAGAAATCGCTTCAGTTTGTCAATCCCAACGTGATCACTGCCTGTAATAACGATATCATCTACATAGACCAAAAGATAAATACATTGACCAGTATCACTATGTCTGTAGAAGACAGAATGATCAGCCTCACTGCGGATCAGCCCAAAAGCTTGAATTGCAGAACTGAAGCAACTAAACCAAGCCCGAGGAGACTGCTTCAACCCATATAAAGATTTGCGGAGTTTGCACACCTTCCCAGCCTCCCCCTGAGCAACGAAGCCGGGAGGTTGCGCCATATAGACTTCCTCTTGTAAATCTCCATGGAGGAAAGCATTTTTAATATCAAGCTGAAGAACTGGCCAGTGGCGAATGGCAGCAAGAGCAAGAAATAAGCGAACGGAGGCCATCTTAGCAACTGGAGAAAAAGTATCTCCATAGTCAAGACCAAAAATCTGAGTGTAGCCCTTGGCCACTAGTCGGGCTTTGAGACGATCAATGGTGCCATCAGGACCAACTTTAACTGTGAAAACCCACCGACAGCCAACAACAGATTTCCCAGGAGGAGCAGAAACAATGTCCCATGTGCCGTTAGAATGAAGGGCAGTCATCTCATCAATCATAGCTTGACGCCAACCTGGATGGGAGAGAGCTTCACCTGTGGTTTTAGGAATAGAGATAGAAGAAAGACTAGATACAAAAGAAAAGTTTGATGAAGAAATACGATCATAACTCAAAAAGGCATAAAGAGGATGAGGATTACGGGTGGAGCGGATACCTTTGTGGAGAGCAATGGGAGTAGTCTCTTGTGTAGGAGCCGGAGGGGAGGAGATAACTGGAGAAGTCGGTGAGTCAGTGGGAGGAACAGCTGTGGTAGGGTTGACATCGGACGGTAACCGAGGACGACGCTGATAAGTAAGGAAAGGGCGGTTCTCAGGCCAAAATTTAGTGACAACCTGAGGAGACAAAGTAAGGATAGGAATGGGTAGAGCATGGTCAACCTGAGATAAAGGAGTGGCGGAACTAAAAAAAGGTTGTTGATCCAGAAAGGTAACATCAGCGGACACAAGGTAATGCTTGAGATCAGGAGAATAACAACGGTAACCCTTCTGAAAACGAGAGTAACCCAAGAATAGACACTTAAAGGCTTTAGATGTTAACTTATCTTTGCCTGGAGTGAGATCATGAACAAAACAGGTACAACCAAAGACATGAGAGAGAGGGTAAAGGGGGGAATCAGGGAAAAGGATATTGTGTGGAATGTCATTGTTAAGAACAGATGAAGGCATACGATTGATGAGAAAGCAAGAGGTGATAATAGCATCAGCCCCAAAATGAAGGGGGACATGCGAATGGATAAGAAGTGTGCGGGCAGTTTCAACAAGATGTCTATTTTTGTGTTCTGCCACCCCATTTTGTTGTGGAGTGTGAGGACAAGTAGTTTGGTGTAGGGTTCCCTGTTGGATTAAAAAATCAGAGAAAGAGGAGGAAACATACTCCTTAGCATTATCACTGCGTAGGATACGTATAGAAGTACCAAATTGTGTTTGTATTTCAGCACAAAATCTTTGATAAATAGAGAACAATTCAGAACGATTTTTCATTAAATATACCCAAGTACAACAAGAGAAATCATCAATAAAGGTA
Organism: Glycine latifolia; assembly: GCA_013407115.1. Classification (NCBI taxonomy): domain Eukaryota; kingdom Viridiplantae; phylum Streptophyta; class Magnoliopsida; order Fabales; family Fabaceae; genus Glycine; species Glycine latifolia. Next base: position 24,380,676 of record CM023955.1, read on the forward strand.
ACAAAATATTGAAACCCCAAAACAGATACAGTTCGGCTAGGACCCCAAATATCAGAATGTACAATAGAAAAGGGAGCAGATGCTCGTTTGTTGACTCTATTAGCAAAAGATGAGAGAGTGCTTTCCTTGCTGACAGGATTGACACTCTAGGATCTTAATATTTGACAAAAAAGGAGCCATCAATTGAAGTTTGGAGAGACTTGGGTGGCCTAAACGACTGTGAATGAGTTCCGGTGACTCGACAATGGAACATGCAACCGGAGAGTGAGGAGACACTGTCAAATAATACAGGCCGCGGGACTCACGACCCACTCCAATCATCCTCCCCGTACCCGGATCCTGCACAGAAACATATTGATTAGAGAAGGTAATGGTGCAAGATAAGGAACGGATCAATTTGCTAACAAATATCAAATTGTAAGGTATGCCAGGGATATAATAAACAGAGGTCAGGGTTAAGGAGGGTGTTGGTTGAGCTTGCCCAACACCACGAACAGGAGCTTTAGTGCAATCAGCAAGGGTAAAGGAAGGTAAATTGTCAGAGTAGGTAAGTGAAGTGAAAAGGTCCTTATTACCACAGAGATGATCGGTAGCACCTGAGTCAAGAATCCAGGGGCCAAGCGATGATCGAGATAGGCAGGCAACATGATTTCTAGTATCTGGAGTGGTAGTTTGGAGAGAGGCCTTCTTCAGAAGAGTTTGGAAAGCCTCATATTCTGCCTGAGATAGAGAGACAGATCCAGAGGAGGAAGATGAGACAACATCAGCAATATGAGCAGCAGGAGATGGTTTTAAGTGTGGATACTTTGTGTAACACCGCTCTTCAACATGGCCACGCGTCTGACAATAGTTACAATAAGGCCTCGGACCACGTCCACCCTGGCCACGACCACGTCCTCTACCTTGTCCAGCATTTCCACGGGATTCATTATTATGTGAGATGAGGGCTGTGGAATCAATTGCTGAACCGAGAGTAGATGTAGAGACGGTCTCATCTTTCAGATTTAACAAGCGCTGGAAGGTTTGAGATAGAGTAGGATCACCACTGGTCAAAATATTATCTCTTACACCTTCCAACTCATTGGGAAGACCAAAAAGGGTGACAACATAAAGAGACGCTCTACTTGCTTCCTATATTCATTGGCATTTGCAGCATAAGGTAACATAGCCATAAAATCCTTCATCAAGGAGCTACTCCCACCAACATATGCCTCCATTTTCTGATCAGGGGATTTTCGCAATTCCATCATTCGAGAAACAATAGCATAGAGTTGCTGAATGTCATTTGTGTAGAGACTTTTTGCTTCCTCCCATACTTCATAACAGGTCTCAAAAGAGTAAAAGATATCAAGGATGGTCACATCAATGGAATGCCAAAGAATGATCAAAAGCTGATTATCGATTTTATTCCAATCTGACTTTCTTTCCTGGGGAACGTCGGCAGCTTTAGTCATAAGGTGCTCCGAATATCCCTGACCACCAAACCAGATTTTAACAGAGGTGGACCAATTCTTGTAATCAGTAGAGCCAATGAGTTTTGCAGCGGTAATGGACGGAACAGCAGTAGATATGACGCCTTGTGCTGTGTTAGAGACTGAGATACCCTTCGTTGCATTAGAGGACGATTCCGCCATCACGATAAAAAAGAGGGAAGAAGGAGGCTGCAGAAGATGGACCCACTCAAAAGCAAAGGCAGAAACGAAACCAGGAGAAGGGGCGACGCTGGCGCTCAAGATTGGCCGCGCGAGGTGGCCGGAAAAGGCTCACGCGCTGGCGCGTGGAAGAGATGACCGAGGAAGAAGCCGCGCGTGGCTTGCCGGAAGGAAACGCCACCTGGATAGAGAGGTTCGTCGGGAAGAGGCGATTCCGATCCGGTGAGTTTCGCCGGAAAAGGTCACCGGAAAAATTTCTGGCGGCGGCAGATGCAACAGAGAGCTTTGGTACCAAGTTGAAGAAGAAGAAAAATATCTTCTCTCTTATTATTAAACATAAAAGAGTACATAGATATATATATTCACAAGATATATGGGCTCCTATTGGGCCTAGATACTAAATATATTCTAACAATATCTAACATGCCTTCTCACACCAAAGGACTTGAAGCTTGCAAAATGCTCATGTCTACTCTTTGTATGCTGAAATTCAACCTTTTCTTGCTATAATGGGGTTTGCAACCACTTGGTAATAGAGGTTCTATTATCATGTGAAAGACCAAGTCTTCCCTTTTTTTTTTATTTTTTTTGATCAGCAAAAGTAATTTTATATATATAAGAATAAGAGTACCATTGGTACTGAAATATATAACCCTAAAGACAGCACAAGCCTATGGCAACCTAATACATGAGAACAACATGAATTAGGATGCCAAAGAGCTGGCTGGGCATTAGGCTCACACCCAAAACATCAAATTACAAATGTGTATGTTATCCCCGCCTTTGAGTACAGAAACCATTCCTAATATTACTAGACCAGTAGTGAAAAAGAATGTCAAAACCCTTATCCATATTTCTTAGCCATGACCAGCAAAAAAACAGAGCATCCTCCATCAGCTTTTGGGCATTAAAACTCTCGCTGTGAAATACAATCCTATTTCTCTGATGCCAAATGCACTAGCTCAGCGCAATCCACCAGGTTTGCCACCTCTGAATTCTGAGACCATTTGTGTAACAGTAAGAGTGTTGACAGAAATGTTCTTTAGGGATTATCGAAAATGCCCCCACAGAATTAATCTACAACATGGTCAAAATCCTAGTGCAGATGAAGAATAGATGAGACACATCTTCTGAATTCCTTCTGCAGAGCAGACACCTATCATCAATTACTGTCACAATCCTTCTCCTAAGGTTATTCAGAGTGGGCAGCCTATCCCTAAACAATCTCCAGGCAAAGCATGCAGCCTTTGTTAGGTATTTTAAGTTTCCATAATTCCTTAAACACCTCCTCATGATTCTGATTTGGCAGCTCCCTATGAATTAGCCTGTAAGCACTCCCCACTTTATATATCCCACTCGAATCAACCACCCATCTCCAAGAGTCTGGTTGTTGTACTTGCAGTTGCACATCTTGGGTATCTTCTAGAAATTTTAAAGCCATTTGTAATTCCCCCTACCTAAGTTCCCTTCTCCAACGAAAATGCCATTCCCAGTCTGCCGTTGAAGTTATCCCCATTTGTTGAATAAATTGGCTTTTTTGTAGGAATATATAGTATAGTCTTGGGTATTTCTCCTTCAAAGGCCTTCCATCCTCCATCCAACCATCTTCCTAGAACAACACCTTTGACCCACAACCAAGCTCCATTTGACCCCTTCTTTAAAGTATCCCCCTCCTCATTTGAGTTACAAACTAAGCATAAATCCCTCCACCAGATTGATTCATTAGTGGACCTCCTCGATTCATCCAGATTTCTCCAACCTCCATATTTTGATTCCAGAACTTGTGCCCACAATTCATCATGGTGGTGAAACAAGTTCCAGTGCCATTTACCAAGCAAGGCAAGATTGAACTTCACTAAATCCCCAATACTCAGACCCCCAAACTTTTTCGGATGGCATATATCTCCCCACCTCACCAAGGCAATCTTATCTTGGTCATCATTTCCTCCCCATAAAAACCTCCTTTGAATCCTCACTAGTTTATCCACTGCTTTCTTTGGTACCCTGAAAAAAGAGGAGAAAATTGGTATAAAATTTAGAACAGACTTTATGAGAGTCACCCTTCCCCTGAAAGATAGGTATTTGTGTCTCCAAAGCGCTAATTTTCTCACACTTTTTCATTAGAGGATCCCATGTTCCACACCTCCTTGGGTTTGCCCCTATAGGGACTCCCAAGTAAGAAAAAGGTATTTCCAACACACTACAGTTTAGGTACCCGACAGCTCTTGTTGTCCACTGGCCATTTTTCCCAAACACCCCGAAGCTGCTCTTGGCAAAGTTTATTTTCAGACTAGAAACCAGCTCAAAAGACCTCAGTATAACTTTTATAACTGTAACATTATCCACTGTAGCAGCACCAAAAAATATAGTGTCATCAGCATATTGTAGGATGCTAATATCCACTTTTTTTTCCCAACCTTATATCCTTCATACAGATTTTTTCCCTGAGCTTCCCTCATAAGACTTGATAATCCCTCAGCTACAATATTAAACAATAATGGGGCAAGTGGGTCTCCTTGTCTGAGAACCCTTTTGGGAATGAATTCAGCTGATGGACTCCCATTGACCAAAATGGAAATGGAGGCTGATTTAAAGCAGCTTTGGATCCATGTAATCCACTTAGGACAGAAACCCAACCGTTTCATCATATAAATAAGAAAATCCTAATCTACCGAATCATATGCCTTTTGGTAGTCAACTTTAAATACAAGGCAGCTTCTATTGTGTCTTTTAGCTTCACCAATTACTTCATTTGCTATAAGCACACTATGTAGCAAATGCCTCCCATGTAAAAAAGCTGATTGGTGATGGTCAATGATAACGGGCAACACCTTCAGCCTTGTGGGCAAAACTTTGGCCACAATTTTATACCGCAGCCTATTAGAGAAATAGGCCTATATTCATTCAGAGATTAGGGTCATTGACCTTGGGGATTAAAGCTAGGAAAAAGGTGCATTGCCGCCCTTCAGAAAATTTCCACTTACATCGAATTTGTCCAAGAAGCGCATCAAATCAGGTTTGATAACCTCCCAGAATTCTTTAATGAATTTAAAATTTAATCCATCCGGTCCAGGGCTTTTGTCATTACCACAAGCCCAAACAGCATCCTTCACTTCTTGCTCAGCAAAACACTCCACCAGGAGGTTATTATGGTGCTACTCTAGTGCCTTAAAATTGACCCCATCTAGCTTAGGCCTTTCCCTCACATTCTCTTCAAATCTTTTCTTGAAAAATAATCTGATTTCCTCTTTGACCCTTGCAGGTTCCTCATGCCAATTTCCATCCACCATCACACCTCGAATTGAATTAGTCCTACGCTTCCAGTTTACAATCCTATGGAAAAAGTTGGAATTGCAATCCCCCTTTTTAATCCATCTGGTCCTTGCTTTTTGCCTTAAAATTGAAGCATTTGATTGAGCTGCAATCCACAGGTCCTCCTGTAATTGTTGTCTCTATTTTATTTCTGCTACAGACAGCTGTCTCTCATCAACCTCCTTTTCCAGCTTGTTCAGGTCCAACTCCACTCTTTTAATATTTTTCTGAATATCTCCAAACTGAGATTTATTCCAGGTTTTCAACTTCTGTTTCAGGTTTTTGATTTTTTCTTTTTAAGCATATCCTCCCCAATCATAAACCATGTTAGTATTCCAGCTGTTGCCAACCAGCTTCCTGAATGATTTATCTTCGAACCAGCAGTCCAGAACTCGAAAAGGTTTGGTGCCCCAGTCCATAGACGATGATGACAGCAATATAGGGCAGTGATCAGAGAAATTACGGTCCAATATTAGCTGTGAAGTACCTTGTCATTTGGCTAGCCATTCATCTGAAGCAAAAGCTCTGTCCAGCCAGCTTTTTGCAGTCCCATTCAGTCTATACCAGGTGAATTTCCTCCCAACACAAGGCATTTCTTCAACCTCTAAATCAGCAACCCGCTCATTTAATTCCTTCATAATATTCTCATCTTGAGTTCTGTGACAAATACCCACTCTTCCAGAAGATCTTCTAATGTTGTTAAAGTCACCTATTATACACCATAAGCCTCCCATATTTGCAAGTCTCAGCTGCTTGATATCATCTCATAGTCTTCTTTTCAAAGCTGTCTCACATGGTGAGTATAAGTTTATAATGCATTAGCAGTCCATACTCCTTCCAAATAAATGAAGCCACTCCCTATCACCTTCTCGACTTTAAATGTCTCCTTATTCCAAATGCATATAAGTCCCCCAACTCTATTACATGCTGGTTGGAATTCCCGACTCACATCGTTATCTCCCCATATAGCTTGGCAAATCTTTTTGTCAATAACTTCCTTCTTGGTCTCTTGTACACATATCATATCCACCCTTTCTTTATTTACCATTCTCCTTATAGAAGCCCATTTCACTCCCCTCCCCAACCCCCTTATGTTATATGATAAGATCTTCATTAATCACCATCACCATTTCCCATCCTCGGCATCACACCTCTGTCCCTTTCTTTTAATGCTTCCATATTGTTTACCAGTATATCCTTGTTGCTGCAAGTAATACCCAGCACACCAGCTAGTTCTAGATCCCTGGATGCGTCATTTGTTCACTCACCCATAGCAGGGCCAGAATTAGTCCTTGAAACTGCTGCCAACTGGACTTCATATCTCTCTCCCCAACCAGCAATTTCCTTCAGCCCACTTCCTCCCAATGTATTAGGGGAAATCTCAGGGTTTGCTTGGTATACAATAACTTCCTTGCCTTTGTTATTAATTAGCTGATTTCCTTGTCCAGATTTCGTTTCCTTTGTATTTTCTACATTGGGCTCAAAATTCTTCTTACACCACCTATTTCTTGAATACACCTTCCATTGTGGCTCAGGCCCATTTAGATTATGGCCCAACATTCCATATTGGTCTTGAACCTTTCCAGCATTTTCAGAAGGCCCTGTAGTTATCCAATCAATTTCGTTTCCAGCTGCCCCATCAACTGCCTCCAGTTGGTTTAATTCAAAAGTTTGTGACATTGGTGGGTTCACCACTACCCTTTTTACACCCATCATATCCCTGCCAGTCTTCCTGACACAAGGGTCAACATCAATACCCTGCACTTCTGCTTCCTTATCAACCTCTCCTGCCTCCTGAGCCCTATTCTGTACCTCTGGCACTTCAAATATATTTTGTGCATCAGAGTGACATTCCTGGAAAGTATCACCTACTACACCCTCAAAACTGCAACTTCCAGCTTGTTCCTGTTGATTACCTAGTGGTTCTTGCATATTGCTTTGACCAGCGGACATTTGGTGTATCCTCCTACTCCTGCTGCATCCACCACTGTATCTGCCACCGGAGTTTCAGCTACAGCCATTGGATCTTCCGACGAATAGCTCCTCACCAAATAGCTCTCAACAGACGAAATCTCCTCGGAGGAAGCATTGAATCTTCCCCTGTTGTATTTGTAGCTGCAAGAGTTGAGACAAGTGTCCTCAACTATATTTATGCTGAACTCTACTTCGTTAATGGAAGCCCCAAACTTACGGTTGATCAGTGGCTGCCATGGAGTTTTAATCAGTACTCGGGCTCTGTCCATATGGTGCAGGTCCACCATATCGTCATCCAAGTCCACCATATCACCCACTTCTGCAACAATTTTTCTTATATTTTCCAGGTCCCAAGCGTGGAGAGGGATTCCCCAGCATAGGAGCCAAACCAGCCTAAAACCATGCCTCAGCTCAGGCCTCCATTTTTCCAGTGTGTGAAACATGGATATTTCACTACCAACTTGCTGCTTGCACATTTTCTCAGCTTGAGAAGCACCATATCACCACCCAAATATCTAGGTTTAATCTCCACGCCTCCATCCCACATAAATTCGTCTTCCAGTGTATCAAAATCAGAAAGATTTCTTAACCTGCCCACCCATGTTTCACTGCACCACTTTTTGTCTTCCATGGGTATAGATAGTTGGATAGATGATCGGGATGGTATAGACATTTCCTGCATGCGTGACTGTCGCCCCATCTTCCTTGTTGCATGGCTAGTCCTCATAACTGCGTCTGCATACGATACCCTTGTTGACTGGTGTTGAGGGGCATACTATGGTTGAACCACATGTTTCCGCGTTACCTTGTTCGTTATTGTTTGTTCTGCTCTTACCCCCCCTTCCGTATTTGTTTTATTCTTTAGCTTACAATCCCTCACATGCCTAGTGAGGTTAGCATGTAGTTTAAGACCTCTTATGATCAGGTTATCAAGTTGTCTCTCAGGTTTTCTAATGTCATTCACCCCTTTAAAACGAATAAAGCCATATCGTCTTCTACTTCTGTTTCTGCTTTTTGCAATGAAGACCTCCCTGACCCCCCCCAAACACACTTTTTGAACTCAAACCAGAGTTCCTTTTCCCCCACTTCCTCTGGAAAGCGAGTAAATAGAACGAAGGTAGATCGTCCCTCCAGTTTCTTCTCCTTCCTTCCCCTTGACGTACCACCGCTAAGGTGGTGGACAATTTGGTAAGGTTGCAGCGGAGATTTTTGTGGGGCAGTAGTGATAATAAGGAGAAGATTGCATAGATATGTTGGGCCGATATCTGTCAACCTAAGGAGAAAGGAGGGTTGGGAATCTAGGATCTTGTGAAGTTCAACATCGCTTTACTCGGGAAGTGGAGATGGAACCTGTTTCACAATCATGGGGAATTATGGGCTCAGGTGTTGGAATCAAAATACGGAGGCTGGAGGAAGCTGGACGATCCTAGAAGATCTGTTAGCGAGTCAATATGGTGAAGGGACTTGAGTAGCATTTGTAATTCAGATGTAGAGGAGGGTTGGTTTAATAAATATGTTAAATGGAAGTTAGGATGTGGCTCAAGGGTGCTATTTCGGGAGGATGACTGGATGGAAGCTGCAGTACCTCTGAAGCTGAAATACCCTAGACTATTTTTGATATCTCAGCAACAGCAGAACAGCATTCAACAGATGGGAATTTCATCCCAAGCAGGATGGGAATGGCGGTTTAGTTGGAGAAGCTTTAGGGAGGGTGAAATAGCAGCAACTATAAAGTTTTTAGAAGAATTACAAGGGATGCAGATAGATGATCAGCAGCAGGATTTATGGAGTTGGGAGGGAGATTTGAGTGGGAAATACATGATGGGAAGTGCATACAGATCGCTGAATATGGAGACTGATACTCAGAACCGGGAGGGGGTTTTCATAGATATGTGGAAGCTAAATATCCCTAGTAAAGCTTGTTATTTTGTTTGGAGGTTGTTAAGAGATCGTCTACCTACTAAGAAGAATCTAAGTAGAAGGGACATAACAATAACTGATAACAGTTGTCCTTTCTGTAGAAGTTCTGATGAGGACGCATCCCATTTATTTTTTAGTTGCATTAAGATTATGTCGTTATGGTGGGAATTGCTGCATTGGATAAATACCCAAGGGGTATTCCTGACTAAACCAAAAGAACATTTCCTTCAGCATCCTAACTTCGGTCTCAATGATCTCAAGACCAAGAGATGGCAGATTTGGTTGGTTGCTTTGATGTGGTGTTTATGGCACCACAGAAATAGGATAATGTTCCATGGTGACAGTTTCAATGGACACAAGTTGCTGGAGGATGCCCTATTCTTCTGCTGGTCCTGGCTATCTGATTTGAAGAAAGGATTTAATATCCCTTTCCATTATTGGTCTAGCCATGTTAGGGAAGGTTTTTGTATTTTGGGGAGGGATTCGTAGAACTGTTTCTCGTCTGGCTGGGTGTGAGCCTATTCTTCAGTAGAATCTTAGGCTTTCTAATTCATGCAGAATGCATGTATTAGGCTGCCTTAGATTTGTTTGTCTGTTGATGGGTGTATTTTCATTTTTCTTTGTACTTCTTGTACCTACTTTCTTTTATATATATATATTATCTTTGTTGAGCAAAAAAAAAAAAAACAACCGCTGTTTCCCCTACAGTAGGCCGTACCCTTTTTTGGTGTGGTTGGCATGGGATGAAACCCCTGCCCCCTCTTTGACACGCTCATACCCACTGTTTCATTTTCTAACTCTCACCCACTCTCTGTTTCTCTCACTACCACTCTCTCATGACCTCTCACCTCGCATAGTGTGTAAAAGACCAAGTCTTCCTAATATGTTTGTGTAAATTATTTTGGAAAAGCTATAGCTTTTAATTATTTCTCTAAACAAATTGTTGACCGTCTGATTTTGCACTTTTTTCTGCTTGTTTGTTTATATTGTATACATATTTTTGGATTTCTTTGTTCAAATGCTTAGTTAAGATTCACTTATTCTGGATACAGGCTATTAATAGTTTGAAGAATGTTGATTCCACTGCTTTACTTCAGTTTCTTCACCCAATTCTTAACATGCTACTTCATCTTATTGGCAATGGCGGAGAAACACTCCAGGTTTGCACATTAGTTAGTTCTTTTTTTTTTTTTTAATCACATTTTTTGAAATAAGTGCCTTGGAGCTGTAAAAGACTTGGAGAAAACTGAAAAGGTGTTTGTAAAATGTAGAGGAATATTATTCAACCCACTCTGAAAGGTTACAACACAGCTATATATACTGGACTGAACAAAGTCCTAACTAACCTAACAAACTCAAGTAAATATCAGTTAGTTGGAAGGAGATATAAGGTTGGTTGGGAAAAAAGTTTGAAGAGGGGAAGGAGGGAGAGGTCATGGGTTCGAGTCCCTCCACTAACAAAATCAATAACATTTAACAACTAACTTTGGCCGATCCAAAAAAAAAGAAATTATCAGTTAGTTGGAGATGGCAGCTGGTACACTAGAATGCTATGACTACTGCTGTACAAAGAAAAGAAAATAAGAACAGAGTAAAACTACTCTAATAAGCTGCATTTACTGTTATGTTTTTCTTTTTCCTTTACATTTTGGTGGTTTAATTTTTTATCTAGTCTCCATTAATTGCACATGTGGTTTGCTTCTTACGTTATATCCACCTTTCCACTATTGTTTTCAGGTTGCTGCCTTTCGGGCGATGGTTAATATTGTAACCAGGTATGCCTTTTACCTATACTTGATCCAAATTGGATAAAAATGTATTTGATGTTTGAAAACAAATTAAGGGGCTGTTTGGGTTGAAAAAAAATGTGTCTTGTTTTTCACTGTTAACTACAAAAGTTTTTCACTGTTTTCTGTTTTCAAAAGTTAATACATGAAACAGTGAAAATAATAAAACGTTGTTTTCACTGTTTCCTTTATAAATCTTTGAAGTAAAAAACAATATGAAAACAAGGTGACAATTTTGTAACTAAAAGTGAAAATTGAAAACATTTTGCCAAACCAACAGCCCTTAGTATTTTCATATATAAATCTTTCATTTGTTTTAGGAGCACTTGTTCATTGATTCTGTGCTTATAAATTAGGCTTAAGGCTTAACTCATGCCTACAAAACCAGCTTGTAAGATGAGAATTAGCCAAAGGCTCGATAGGGGTTATCGCAATTAAGGCGGTTTCCCAACAGAACGTCTTTACTATAGTGCTTTATTATCTTAATGACTATCCTTAGAGGTACATCTGTTATGGGCATTACCTGTGTTTGAAATTCTTAATTGGTACCCACCTTTGCTTATAGAGGTATTAAGAACTTCCAATACAGTAGATAAAAGATTCTTTTTTTTATTTATTTATAAATTGTATGTTGTTAAAACCTCTTTGAAGGACATTCTAAATGGGAGAGTTTGGGGCAACCAGGAAGTATTTGTTGCTGTGTTATTACTTGTAGTTTCATGGTATTTGTGTCACATCCATTTAGTAAATAGGCATGCCAATCTGCCTGACTCTTGTAACAGATATGCAAAATGGAAAATAAGAAGGGGAATGGACATGTGACTGCATAGTCATTAAACCTCTGATTTTGTAATTGTTGTCATGTAAATGCTGTGGAAAATTTACTATGATTTGTAATGTGAGTTTAATGTAGGGTGCAGCAGGAGTCAGTTGATGATGCTGAAAGAAATCATTTCTTAGTCAACTATGTTGATTGTGCTTTTGATGATTTTGGTGGTCGTCAACCGCCTGTATATCCTGGACTGTCCACTGTTTGGGGAAGCTTGGCACGAAGTAAGGTACTGGCAAGTTTATTATCATTTGTTTATTAATCTACCCCTTGTGAGTTGTAATAATCACAACCATCACTTTTCTGTCTTGTTTTTCATTATGCTTTAGAAATAAGCTATTTGTACATGTGCATGCATATGCTAATTTGGTGGCAGTTTGATATTGGTTCTCAAGTTTCCATATAATGTTTTTAAGCACTAAGCACTTAATATTACTTGGTTATAGAGGTTACTGTCAGGTGTACTGTTTTCTGTATGTGCAGCTACTCTTTTACAGGTTACATAATGGACATGTCCGTCTTATCCTTTATTGGTTCTTTACACTGAACTAAAGACTTTTGTTCTCCAACCAATTGTTTATATTATTGTTGTAATCAATTTATAACAGCTGTCACGGAAGATTTAGATTGTAGTCATAACCAAGAGATTTGAATCATTATGTGAATTATCTCATAAATAGATGGAAATTCTTCCCAGTAAGTTGAATTTTGTTTATAACGATTTTTGCAAGAATGTCTTTACATATGGATGAAGTGGCTGATAGACACTTTGGTATTATGGGGTGCCTAAGTCTGACAGTGAGTAGTATGGGATGCTTGGTGAAGTGCTTAAGTGGCTTGGTTCTCTCCCCTTGACAACTAACTTTTTAATGGAGGCTTTCCTTGGTTTGGGTGCATATCATTGGTATTAGAGCTGGTTGCCAGTGTCTTGGAAAGAGCTACAGTGGAGGGGATGACCTGAAAGGAAGACTTAAGCGTTGTAGAGTGCAGCCACTGGGATGTAAACTCTGGGTGTTGCTATGATAGGGATGTGGTATGGCCCCGATTGTTTGAAAATTTATAAATGCAACATGCAATTTTATTTAGGAGTGACTCTGTGTAGCTTCAAGTCACACCACTCTCACAAGAGCACGGTAACCCTACTCTACAAAAAAGTAGAAAATCTCTTCATAGGGTACTGTAGCTGTATAGGGTACCTTAGTCCTACATTGAGTAGTATGGGATGCTTGATGGGGTATTTAAGTTGCTTGGTTCTCCTCCGTTGTCACAGCTAGCTTTTAAGGGAGGGTTCCCAAGTACATGGGTGCTTATTATTGGCATACATAAAATAAAATATCTGAATTACCGAGTTAGCCATCCCTAGTTTTCCTTTTCAACAATTAAACTAACCTTGCATACATGATACATATACTTTGTTACTGTTCTATTCAAGATGTGCTTCCTAATTTTGACTTTCTTGTTTAACTTTTCGATTTTTGATGAATTTCATGCTATTGAGTGATATTAACAAAACAAAATCAGTTAATTGGCATTAGCAGGATTTCTCAAATGTATGCTTCTTTTCATCCTTCAGGTTAGTAAATAGAAAGGGTTCATTTTGCAGGCCAAAGGGTATCGTGTTGGGCCTGTGTATGATGATGTTTTGGCTATGGCATGGTTTTTTCTGGAGCTAATTGTTAAATCAATGGCATTGGAGAAGACTCGTCTCTTTTATCACAGCCTTCCAATAGGTATCTTTAAAAGCTTATGATCTGATCATATATGTCCTCTTGTAAAATTTTAATCCTTTTCAGTTATCCACATAATTCATTTCTATTTGCTATCCTGTTATGAATAGTATTGTATAATTAGAGCTGGGGAAATGAGCATAAGTTCATGGACTAGATCATTCAAACCTGCCTTTAAAAATTGTTTGGCTTTCTCATAGTCTGGATTGTTTGAAATGTAAAAGCAGTAAACCAGGCCAGACCTGTTTAGCACATTGATTAAATTGGTTAGGGTATGAAATATGTGTGTGTAGGGATCAAATTACACTAGTGTAACTATTCCAACTGTTACACCATTCAGTAATTTTAATTGGGTAATTTTATCTCAAAACTTATTGTTGGATTAAAGTTTCTTTCACTGATATTATATTTACAAAATTTATTTTAATTCAAAAATATTTGGTTCCTCATTCATGTACATTAAAATTAATGTAATTTGTACTTTTAAACATGTACCAATATGACTTGTCTGATTATCTTGTTGTTCAATTGTGACAAAATTTAATACAAACAAGCAAGGTAATATAGTTAAAATTCACTGGTTGGATCAATAAAATTCACATTCTATATAAAGTTATTTTTGGTTAACTTTCACCAATGTAATTTGATCCCTCCTTTCTCTCTCTCTCTCATACATATATTTATATATATTTATGATAAAATATTAAAGTTTGGGTTTTAGGTTTTTTCATAATTTCAAGCCTTTTCTACTAAGTGGGTTTTAGCTACATGGATCAAATGGGGCACTGTGTTATGTCAAAAACCAAATCTTTAGACATGCCATCTAGATTTCATGCCTTTTTAATAGTTTCACTTAGATTTTTCTTGGTCCTTCCTCTACCTCTATCTATTTGGTTATCCTTCGTCTGATCATCTCTTCCTATGATCCCATTATTGAGCTAACATAAATATTGATCATCTCTTCGTCTGATCATCTTAATATTGATTTAGAATCTCATTTGTTATTTTATTTCACTTCTGTTTCCACTCTATATATCCGTATCTGTTTTTCTTGGCACCTTGAAGTTAGGCAACCTTTGAAAACAGCGGTCTAAATGTATGTGTCCTGCAATGTGTTTTGTGGGCCCATGGTCAAACACTTTTTCATATTGCCTTGTGCCATAAAATGGACTTTACCATAGAAAAGGGAGCATCCTTATTTATCTTAACAGATACAATTATGCAACTTAACAGTAGTATTATCTATAATTTGGTTGTCCCCATTACTGTTTGTGTATTTGATTCACTGTAGAAATTACGTCTTCTTTAATATTTTTTGGTTGTGATTGAAAGTCAAATTAATGATATCAAAATTTAGCTCTGCACTACTCTCTGAATTGGCTTAGTTTTGGGCTTGAATTTTGATCTTGTTCTTTCTTTCTTTTGTGTTTAAAAGGTGAAGATATCCCTCCGATGCAGTTGAAGGATGGTGTATTCAGATGTATATTGCAGTTGTATGATTGCCTTCTTACTGAGGTGCATGAGCGCTGTAAGAAGGGTTTAAGCTTGGCAAAACGCCTGAACAGTAGTTTGGCCTTCTTTTGTTATGATCTTCTGTCCATTATTGAGCCACGGCAAGTTTTTGAGTTGGTATGTTATCTATGCTCCCCCACCCCCCCCCCCCCCCCCCCACAAATGTTTCTATATATTTGGATGTAATTTTTTCTTTACTTTTAAGAATAGCTTATGCATATCAACTATAAAATAAGACTTTCTATTTGTAACTACCATAACATGCGTCTTTTTCTGTCTGTGTCTGTACACTGTCTTGAAATCTTTAACTTATGCTAATTTACATGAAAGTTATTTGATTGTTTTATGAATCAATTAGTGTTTTTGACCATTGTTGTTAGAATCTCGTGATTTGAAACACACAAATGTGCAATTTTTTTTGGGCAATCGAGCATTTCTTGTTATGAATCAAAGATTGCTTTGGATCATGTGATACGTGCATGATTCAATATGTGAGAAAGACTGACCAGACTTTATTATGGCCAACTGAAAGGTGAAGAAAAGACTGTTGTTGAAAATTACTGTAAGGTGAATGGTTGGAAGATATAAAAGATTGGTTAGAAAACTTATCTGCTTCACGACACTTCTTTCATTTTTAGTTTTTTTAATGACTATAATAGTAGTATAGTTATCGTGTAGTTTTTACATTCCTTGATTGGGATGTTGTTGGATATTCAAAAGTTATTGGATATTCAAGGTGAATGGGGAAGTTGTCCTACTACTAGTAAATGATCTACCTTTGGAGTATTGTGTTCTTATTGGGGGTAACATAATATAAAAGGGTAACAACATAATGTTTTCCATGAGATGACCGAGAACAAGCACATTGAAGTAGATTGACACTTTATTGTAAAGCAGATGTCCTATTTGGAGACATCGATACTAATTTTGCCAAACAATTTTTTAAAGAATCTTCAACATGAGGAAATCACATAATTGACATTTGTTGGATATCACCAAGCTTTACTGCTTATAGCGTTTGTTGCTGTTTTCCATGAGATTACTGAGCAGTGAGCACATTGTAGTAGATTGGCTCTTTTGTCCTACTAAAGATCCTATTTGGAGACATCAATACTAATTGTCAATTCAAATGATCAACCAGTAGGTTTTTTTTTACCAAATTATTTAGAGGTCTTTTGATAGGTTACCTTTATTACAAGTTTGACTGATAGGAATTGTATGCTCCAGCTTGAAGAGGAGTGCTAGGGACATGAATGTGCAAACAAGGTGATTGGAAGCACTAATGAGGAGTGTAGCTTGCATTTTTTTTTTTTGTAACCCTGGGAAAAAGGGTAAAAGGAGACTAAGAAGGACATGAGAGGAAATTGTTAAGAGGGATTTCATGGTGAATAATATTCGGTAAAGCTTTTGTTGTTGTATTGCGGTCCAGTGGGTACTGTGTATAATGAAAATATAGTAATTAGGATTTAGGAAAATTGTATCTTAGTTATAGGAGTATACTTATTTGGTGTACTAGTTTTCTTTTTTAACTAGGCTAAACTACAGTTAGTAGTTAGTCTATAGTTAGTCAGTTATCTGTTAGGACAACTGTCATTAACTAACTTAGGTTAGTTAACAATTACAGTTGTGTAACTGTATATAAACTGAGGTGTAACCATCTTCTTCTTGGGTTGAATACAATCAAAGTTTCACCTCACTTTAGATTTCTGAAGTTCTCCTAGACTCTTTTATGGTATCACATAGCTAGTTTTTCGATCCTTAGCTTTTCTTCATGGCTTCTGCTTTTCACAATCCTCCTCCTCCTTCACCGCCAATGAACAATGAAGTTTCGGTGAATGATGGGACTTCGGTGAATGAGATTCTAGTGATGCAGAGATACCTGTTGTTGCTACGTTGGTTGCTGCTACTTCTTCCACCGCTACTGCAAAGGATTTCTCGCACTTCATTCTGGAGAAACTCACAAACTCCAATTATTTGCTATGGTGTCAAAAAATTGAACCTGTGATCAAAGGACATCGTCTTCATTATCTTCTCACAAATCCACAAATTCCACCGTGATATGCAACTCTTGCTGATTGTGATGCCGAAAACATCTCTCCTGAGTTACTACTTTGTGAACAACAATATCAACTTTTACTCTCATGGCTTCAATCCACGATTTCTGGTGAAGTTCTTCCAAGACTCATCGGTTGTAAGTTTTTCTGGCATCTTTGGGATAAACTTCATTCACACTTCCAATCTATAATTCATGTGAAGAAGCAACAACTTCATAATGATCTTTGTAATATTTCGTTGGATAATTGTTCAATTTCTGAATACTTCTTCAAGTTCTGACGTTGATCAATTCACTTTCAGCTATTGGAGAAATTGTCGTGGCTAATGAACAAGTTGATATTGTTCTTGATAGATTACCAGATAAATTTGAGTTTCCGGTTACACTTATTAGTTGTAGTTTTGAGCTTCTCACGATTGATGAAGTCAAAGCCTTCTTCTTGCTCACGAGACTTGCGTTGAAAAGTCTCGCAAGAAATCAATTGCTTCCATCAATCTCACTGAAGCTTCTAAACCTAATTTTAGCCCCAATTTCTCGCAGCGAGTGTGTTCCAACACTACTCCAGAGCCGCTCAGGCCTCAAACAATGCTGCTCAGAGCATTGACTCAAACTACAATAATGGCAGTAATTGTTTCCTCAACAATGGCCGTGGAGATTCTCGCGGTGGCCGTGGCGGAGGTCGCGGCTATGGTGATGGTCGTGGGGGTCGTTGTGGTAGATACTCTAACATTCAGTGTCAAATCTGTCATAAATATGGTCATGAGGCTTCATATTGCTATTAAAGGCATGATGATAATTGATAACTATGTCCCTACTCTACCAATGACCCAACCCTATCCAAATCAGAATCAGTACTCAAACCAAAATCCCAATCAACAGTGGTATCCAATCAATACCCAAACCAATACCAAAATCAGTATTCCACTCAGCCTTCCAACTATTCTAACCAATATCCCACTCAATCTTCCAATTCATATCCTAATCAGTACCCTAATCAGCCTCAATATCAGAATGCTCCACCTCAATATAACAATCCACTACCACAAGCTCATCTAACCAGTGCTCAGTCTTCCTCACAGAACTGGTATCCAGATTCGGGTGCATCTCACCATGTGACCAATGTATCCCAGAATATTCAACAGACCACACCTTTTGAAGGACCAGATCAAATTACTATTGGTAATGGTCAGTGATTGAACATTAATTCCTCAGGTGTAACCTCCTTTAAGTCTCCTGTTAATTCTTAAATTCCTCTTGTTCTCATTAATATGTTATTTGTTTCTTCTATAACCAAAGATTTGATGAGTGTAAGTCAGTTTTGTGGAGATAACTCTGTTTTTTGAGTTTCATTCTCAGTTTTGCTTGGTCAAATCTCAGGTCTCTAGAGAGGTCCTGCTTCAAGGGTTGGTTATTGCTGATGAACTTTACGAATTCCCTAATCTGCTTCAGTCATCTAGACAGCAACTCAAATCTCATTTCACTGTCAATACCATTTCCTCTGATGTTTCAGAACCTGTCTTCAGAGCATCTTCCTCAAATTCTGTTTCCAATTCTGTAAATAGAGTTAATGATGCTTCTGTTGTAAATACAATTTCTAATAATTATGGTCCTTTTGCCACTTGGCATTTCAGATTAGGACATCCTAATGTGGATATTACGAAACTTGTATTCAACACAAGCTGCAACCAAGGTCTCAAGAATGTATATTTTTGGGGTACTCTCTTTCCCACAAAGGCTATAAATGCCTTGCTGCAGATGGCTGAATATACATCTCCAAAGATGTAATTTTCAGTGAAATCAGATTTCCCTTTCCTTCCTTGATGGGTGAATCTGATCAGACACCTTCTGACAGTGTTAATAATAACAATACTTTAACTGTACTACAGTCTCCTCAGCATTTTCATACTCCAGTTGCCTCAACACCTGCTACTTCTTCACAACCAGCATCTGTCACTTCACATGTAGCTGCAACACCAGCCTTATCAACATCTTCTTCAGCTAGTTCTCCTTTGCCACAAGGAGATCCTGAATTAGTTCTTATTCCACCAGCAACAGCATCATCTGTTTCTTCAGATGCATCATTATTGAGGCTAGTACTGTTGAGGTATCTTTACCTGCCACTGCTTCTGTACCTCATGCCAATACTTCTCAAAATGCTCTTGTTAGACCTGATAATGTGCACTCTATGTGCATAAGAGCGAAAGCTGGTATTGTCAAGCCTAGACTCCATCCTACTCTTCTTCTAGCTCATTCTGGGCCTAAGTCAACAAAAACTGCTCTTTCGAATCCTACTTGGTTTGCAGCAATGAAGACTGAGTATGATGCATTGATGAAAAATGGTACACGAACTCTTACTGATCTGCCTCCATCTAGGGCTCCAATTTGCTGTAAATGGTGTTTAGGGTGAAGGAAAATCCTGATGGCACTATCAACAAGTAAAAAGCGAGTTGTAGCAAAGGGTTTTCATCAGAAACTTGGTTATGATTACAATGAGATTTTTTCTCCTGTAATCAGACCAGTAACTGTTAGAATTCTTTTGTCTCTTGCCATTACTCACAAGTGGAGTCTTCAACAGTTAGATGTCTACAATGCTTTTTCAAATGGCATTCTTGAAGAGGATATTTACATGACTCAACCTCCTAGTTTTGAAAACAGCTACAAGCAACTTGTGTGTAAGCTGCACAAAGCCATCTATGGCTTAAAACAAGCTCCTGGAGCTTGGTTTGACAAACGTAAGACTACCCTTCTTCAACACAATTTCAGGTCAAGCAAATGTGGTCCTTCTTTATTCATCTACACTGAATCCTGCACTGTGATTTATATGTTGGTATATATTGATGACATTATTGTCACAGCCAACAGTCCTTTTATTTAAATACTTGGTTACTAAACCTAATTCTGAGTTTTCTCTAAAGGATTTAGGTAATTTGGATTATTTTCTGGGTATTGAAGTAAGACCTCAGCCTAATGGTGCTCTCATTCTAACTCAGTCCAAGTATATAAGAGATCTGGTGACTAAAACCAAGATGGATGAAGCGAATCCTATCTCCTCTCCAATGGTTGGTGGCTGTAAGTTAACCAAGTCTGGGTATGAGTACTTTTCTGATCCCATCCTGTACAGATCTGTTGTGGGTGCTTTGCAGTATGCAACCATTACTCAACCTGAAATTAGTTTCTCTGTGTTAGGATACAATTGCAAGGTATGGGACTTGGAGTCCCACATTGGAAGTATGGGATTCTAGTGAGGTTTATAAGGCCTTGGGCTCTCCAACTACAATAGATAGCTTTTGTGGTGTGGTTCTCTCAAGGTTCTTATCAATTGGTATCCGAGCCTTCCACCATGACTCCCAGCTGCAAACGAGCGGCGCGGGTGGTGACGTTGGCATTGCAGTGTTCGCCCGGGACTAGTCAAAGGGCTAGTGCACAGCCAGCCCATGTGGGTGTCGGAGCTGCGGAGCGTGGTGGGATGTTAGGATCCAATTGCAAGGTATGACACTTGGAGTCCCACATTGGAAGTATGGGATTCTAGTGTGAGGTTTATAAGGTCTTGGGCTATCCAACTACAATAGCTAGCTTTTGTGGTGTGGTTCTCTCAAGGTTCTTATCCACTCTGTCAACAAGGTTTGTCAATTTATGTCTGATCCTACTGAACAACATTGGGCAGCAGTAAAGAGAATCCTTAGATACTTGGCAGGCACTATTAGCTTTGGCTTAAGCTTTCTTCCTTCCTCTTCTGGACCTCCGTTTTCTCAACCCCAAAAGCTAGCTCATAGGGTGAGGATTGCCCTCCACTTATATACTCTAGCTCACAAATTTCTCAGGAATGGGAATGGCAGTTTCAGTGGAGAAGACCTTTCATGGAAGGGGAGGTAGTTTCAGTTATCAAGTTCTTAGAAGAGTTACAAGGGTCGATGGCACAACCACTACAAGAAGATGCGTGGCAGTGGGGGGCTGACCCGAGGGGAGTATACACCGTGGGGAGTGCTTATAATTTCATCAACAAGGACTGGACATCTCTGAACCTTTGTGAAGTGTATAAGATGCTATGGAAGATAAAAGCCCCTACTAAAGCATTATGTTTTGCTTGGAGACTTATTAGGGACAGGCTGCCTACAAAGCTGAACCTGAGTAGAAGAAATGTGGTTCTAAACGATCTAATCTGTCCATTCTGCAGGAGGTCTGAGGAGGATGCAGCACATTTATTTTTTAGCTGCGTTAAAATCCGGCCTATTTGGTGGGATTCTTTGTCTTGGATTTCTATCCTCAATGTGTGCTCAGTGAATCCTAAGGATCATTTCTGCCAACATTCCTACTATTTTTTCAGCGGGATTTGTGGGCAGAGATGGCTTACGTGGTGGGTAGCACTGACATGGACTATCTGGTGCCATAGAAACAGGATTATTTTCCAAAACGAGCCTTTCAACAGTCACAAGCTTATGGATGATGCTATATTCATATGCTGGATGTGGACTAAGATTTTGGAGAAAGGGTTTAATATTCCGCTTCATGTATGGTCTTGTAATCTGGGGGAGTTTTTTGTTTTCAGGGGAGGGCATAACATTTAGGTTTAGTTACCCCTCCCTGCTTTGGGGGATTCTTTTTGTTTCTGCTAGATTTTTGGCACCTTAATCCATGCCTTTTCCATGTATTAGGTTGCCATAGGTCTTACTTTGTTTTTGCTTCTTCTATTTTTGTTTTAGTACTTCTTGTACTGTCTCTTCTTTTTTATTTTATATATATATGCATACTTTTGCCGATCAAAAAAATAAAAAACTCTATATTGGCCTTATCTCTAGCCAATTTGGAACTTGGGTTTTTTCCAATAAACTGAGGTGTAACCACTTCTTCTTGGGTTGAATACAATCAAAAGTTTCACCTCACTTTAGATTTCTGAAATTCTCTTAGACTCTTTTATTAGTATTTAGTATTATGTTCATTATATTAGATTCTACTCTAGTATAGTTGGGACAATTTATGGCTTATGTTTCTGTTTGTGTAAATTTTTGATTGTGATATGGTTGATTGTGCATGCTAAATCTTGTTTCAGTTGGCAAGTGTTGTCTCAAGTTTTGGTGTTTTTTTCATGACTGCTTGCCATGCTTTGATTTTGTGGTTAATGTGAAGTTCATTGTCTCCTGCAGGTATCATTATATCTTGACAAGTTCTCTGGTGTATGTCAATCTGTACTTCATGAATGCAAACTTACCTTTTTACGAATAATATGTGATCACGATCTTTTTGTGGAAATGCCTGGAAGGGACCCTTCAGATAGGTACTTCATCGTGTTTTTATCTTCGGCACAAATATTAACTTACAAATATTGTAATGTATGCAGTTCGATTTTTAATAAGTTTTAAACTATTACTGTACACTATATAATCAATATTGTTTAACGATGATAACTGTTTTAGTTTACCTACGATAACCTATCTGATTGGACATGTTTTTCTTTTAAGGACATAACACTTATGTTATACTTTATTGAACTAGAAGGTGCTAATAAATAAAACCTATTGGAACAAATGGAATAACCTCAGTTATGATTTATGACTTATGATATTTAATGTATTGGTGTAAGTGTGCCAGGGGAAACTCTGAAATTGTATATTATCAATCAATCCCACATGTTTTTGACTGTATTGTATTGGTATAGGAACTACCTTTCTTCTGTATTAATACAAGAACTCTTTGTAACTTGGGATCATGAAGATTTGTCTCTAAGAGCAAAGGTGAGTTTAGTTAGAATAGAGTAATCTTAATTATCTTCTGCCTGATCAAAGTTTTATCATTTCTGATTCATAATGTTTTCATTTGTCATTAACATTCTTGTCTATCCAATCTACAGGCAGCAAGAATCTTGGTAGTGCTCTTGTGCAAACATGAGTTTGATGGGAGATACCAGAAGCCTGAAGATAAATTGTATATTGCTCAGCTATATTTCCCACTTGTTGGACAGGTGTATAAAATTATTTTAATTTTAATTTCCTGACATTATTTGAGTTGGACTTTTTCTGTGTGGAGTTTTGTGTTTCCTTGTTCGATCACTTTTTCATGTGGATTTCTGTCTAATACTTGGGAAATCCCCCCTTGAGTTATTAGGCTCCATCCATTTTGAATATGATTGATATACTAAACTACCAGCCCCAGTGCCTTTACTTTCTTTTGATTTTTGTTCCAACAATACTTTGGAGAGAAGAAACTTGATTGTAGACTTGCCAACAATACTTGTCTCATGTGATAGTAGTGAAGATTTGGTTGTATTTTTTATTAGAGATGTGTGGAACTGAAGCAAAATTGTGACTAGTGGGAACTATATGATGTTTGGCACAGTTCGGAAAATTGGAGTAAACTGCAAAATAATATTTACCTATTTTTCCTGAAAAACAGTATTTTTCACTAAATTGAAATGTAGCAGATGTTGGCCTGTGCCCACCTATTGGTACTAATTCAAAGGTATAGGTGAATTGAATTAAAAGAGTTAATATTTGTTGTAATATCACATGGAAAATGAATGAAATCTTGAGTTTATTTAATCATGTTATCATTTTTAAACTATTCCTTGATGTCCAATTTCTGTAATGTATTTTGTTGGTCTTTTCAGATATTAGATGAAATGCCTGTTTTCTTCAACCTCAATTCTGTTGAAAAGCGGGAAGTTTCAATTGTAATTTTGCAAATAGTTCGAAACCTTGATGATGCATCACTTGTCAAGGCATGGCAGCAAAGCATTGCCTGGACTAGATTGTTTTTCAAGCTCATGGAGGAATGCTTGCTTCTGTTTGAGGTTACACTTTATGCTGTAACTTGTCAGTTGTCATTCTTCCTAATCATGTGATTTATTGTGTTGAATTAACAGAAATTTTGATGTTGCTGAACACTTGTGCTAATTTGGACAGCGAAGCTTTATTTTTGCCTATAATTTTGTTTTGTCAATTGTCATAGTTGTTTTGTTAACTCTGACTTGTTTTACAGCACAAAAAACCTGCTGATGGCATGTTACTTGGCTCCAGTTCTCGCAACCCAGTAGCGGAGGCACCTGCTTCCCCTAAGTACTCTGACAGACTTTCTCCTGCTATCAACAATTATCTGTCTGAGGCCTCAAGGCAGGAAGTCAGGGTGAGCCAACTTCTGCAGAGCTAATTAGCTATTACTAGAACAGTGTTCTAATATATTTTTCTTTTGTTTGATATCTTGTTACTGCTTGATTGGCTTAAGTACTGGATGTAGGTGACTGCATGTTGTGCATCTCATGCCTTATGTTTTTGTCGCAGCCTCAGGGAACACCTGATAATGGTTATTTATGGCAGAGAGTAAATTCCCAGTTAAGCTCCCCTAGCCAGCCATATTCCTTGAGAGAGGCTCTAGCTCAAGCACAGTCTTCTAGGATTGGAGCTTCTGCTCAAGCACTTCGAGAATCTTTACATCCACTTTTGAGGCAGAAATTGGTATACTTTTCCTTCTTTAGATAAAATATAATTTGTTTAGGGGTCATGCTGTAAACTGCCATTGTTACTTTATTTTATTGTTCAAGCCTTTCCCTGCTGTTGTGCACAACATCACCAGCAACAACACCTTTAACCCAAGTTAATTGGGGTTGGTGGTAGATGAACCAAATTATAAATCGGAAATGAGACAAAGAAAGAGAAATGTGCACAATTCTCAAATTAATCTTCAGCTGCAATGACATCTGACCTGCACTTGGATATATTTACTGTTCCTTTGGAAGGAATTTCCACATGCTTGTTTGTGTCTGTTTCTTTTTTGGTTTACTTTTGGTAACTGGCACTCTCCACTTTCTTATGACATGGACGTGCATTTGTTGTAGGAACTTTGGGAGGAAAATTTGAGTGCCTTTATCAGTCTTCAGGTTTTGGAGGTGACTGAGAAATTCTCCATGATGGCAGCATCCCATAGCATTGCCACTGATTATGGAAAACTTGATTGCATAACTGCTGTGTTCATGAGCTTTTTATCCAGAAATCAGCCGTTAACTTTTTGGAAAGCATTTTTTCCTGCATTTAACAGTGTGTTTGATTTACATGGGGCAACTTTGATGGCAAGGGAAAATGATCGTTTTCTAAAGCAAGTCACTTTCCATCTCCTTCGGCTTGCAGTTTTCCAAAATGAAAACATCAGGCAAAGGGCAGTTGTTGGGCTTCAAATACTTGTGAGGGTATGTTTCCATTTATTTAAACTTTAGAAGTTGTTACTTTGGTTGCTTTTTCATATCATATTAATCAAATTCTTGTTTTTGGTTCTCCAATTTGTGCAGTGTTCATTTCATTACTTTATGCAGACAGCAAGATTGAGAGTCATGTTGATCATCACATTATCAGAGCTAATGTCCGATGTGCAAGTGACTCAGATGAGATCTGATGGAAGCTTAGAAGAAAGTGGTGAAGCACGGAGACTTAGGAAGTCTTTAGATGAAATGAAGGATGAAACTAAAAATGCTTACTTGTTGAAGAAGTGTGGATTACCTGAGGATGCTCTTGTGACCGTACCAGAAAAAATGACGGAAAATAGATGGTCCTGGTCTGAGGTGAAATATCTCTCTGACAGCCTTCTTTTGGCCCTTGATGGCAGCTTGGAGCATGCGCTATTGGTGAGTTTAATTATTTATGCATCATTATAGGCTTTAATTGCAGTGAGATTAATTATTCAGTCATTTCTATTTACTCTGGAATAACCAATTTGTACTATGCTTTATGCTATATATGCTGGGCCTAGATTCACTATTACAAATACCGAGTCTGCTCTTTCTCTGATATTTATGGCATAATGTTTTCATTTGTAATGGAAGAAGTTAATATATGGGTTCTTTTTTCTTGTACTAAATGTTACTTTATCCTCTCATGCAATTTTTTAAACAATGGGATAAAAAATATTAAAAAGATCCTAATTCTTGTTTTGTTAAATGTCCAAACTTGTTTTTTTATATAAACAAATGAAATGTTAGAGATGTTGTAGAAATATAAAGTCATTATTATGCCTCTTTAGGGGCTGCCTTTGGGTGGTGGTTTAGATGGGCAAAGTAGTAGATTTAAGTGGGTGCAATCCTCACTTTACAAGTTGCTTTTTTGGGGTTAAGTTAGGCCCTTAGTCCAAATTCTAAGACTTATAATATAAGCACATAAGTATGTTTGGTTAAGCTAGTGAAAGTAACTTATGGTCTTCATATAGCTCTTTTTAGTATATTGTCATCATTCCCTAATCTTAGCATAATCTGGAGTTACATGTCCCTCTGCCTCCTTTTTTCAACATTTTTTTTCTCTCACTCAAGATGGAAGTGGAAGAAGTTGCCCATTCTGAATGTCTTAGAATGTTGGTTTGGGCCTAACTTAACCCTAACTCATGGGGTGAGGGTTGCTCCCCACTTATATATTCTATCTTTGTCTTATTTCTAGTCATTGTAGGACTTGAATTTTTTTCAATACACCCCCTCACGTCCAACACTTTTGGGCTTGGTGCTTAGATAATATGATGGGTGACCCATTTAATGGATCTGATAAGCTCTAATACCATCTTAGAATGTTGGTTTGGGCCTAACTCAACCCCAAAAGCTAGTTCATGGGGTGAGGGTTGCCCCCCACTTATATATTTTATCTTTGTCTTATCTCTAGTCAATGTGGGATTGGATTTTTCCAAATAGAATGCTTATCTGTTCATGGCTTAGCTCCTGATCATTACTTGTTTATTGAGCTTCAGTTTAAATAAGTTTAATCTCTGTTTCAGGCCCCCATGATGACCATGGATAGATATGCTGCTGCTGAAGGCTTCTATAAACTGGCCATGGCATTTGCCCCAGTCCCTGATCTTCACATAATGTGGTTGCTTCATCTATGTGATGCACATCAGGAAATGCAGTCATGGGCAGAAGCTGCTCAGTGTGCTGTTGCTGTTGCTGGTGTTGTAATGCAGGTAAAGACACAATTTGTTTATATACATAAGTTGTGCAACTTAATAATTTCTTCTGATACATAAATTATTGTGATGGCCATTTTTCAGATAAATTATTAATGCCAAGGTGATATATAAATATTGATTTTTTATTTTAATCGTGATATAGATCAGTGTAGTTATGATTTTCAATGATTGCTTCTTGGATATTGTTTTTTTGTTGTGTAAAATACCAGACCAATTATACTTTGAATCATCATGCTTATTGTTATAAGCTAAAGACAAATTAAGTGGCAATGTGTTGGGAAAAAACTGCACACCTCTTCATTACACACAATGATGAGAGAAGACACCCTAAAATTAAAAAGGCACCATGTAGAAAAAGAGAAGATCACAAATTTATTTAACATGGTTCTGTCCCTCATGCTTACATACTCAACACAATTTTATTTAACATAGTTTAGGTCCTCATCCATACTACATCCAAACACAAATTTGTTTAACATGTTTTAGGCCCTCATCACTAGTAGATGTGGAATCTCCAACGCAATGTCCTTGAACCAATGTTAACTTTATTTGTAGATAGTTAGCGAATCATATAAAGGAACACTTATTTATAAAGAAGCAGAGTGCTCCTTTGGCTCAAATCTAGAGTCCTCCTATAGGGCAGAGTGCTCCTTCAACTCAAATATGAGAAATTTTGGTGTTTTGGAAATACAGGGAAAGAATAAAGAGAAAAGAGACTGAATAATATTGTATACTATGATATATATATATATTTTTTGGTAATATAAGGGGCTTAACAGCCCAAAGAAAAACAATTTTAAATGAAACAAACTAGGAGTTACAACCCCGGAAGCATCTGCTAAAAGAATACTACTAAAAAAAGTAGGTGGATGCTCAAACATCATAAAGTCCTCCCTGATACCACAAGCTTTGTTGGCTATTGCATCAGCATAACTATTTGCTTCTTTATATATATGCTTAACATGAACCTGCCAAGAACTATTTATTTTTTGACGAATTGCTGAAATAAGGCTCCATCCAGAAGCACATCCATCTGCTGAGCCAGCTATGTTTCTCACCACCACATAAGAATCTACATGCAATTCCCTGGCTCACATGCCTCTTTGTTTAGCTATCAACAGCCCGACAAGACCACCGTAATTCAGCTATTAATGGAGAAGCTCTACCAATCTTTTTAGCAAAAAACCAGCAGTAAAGATATCATTTGCATCACTTGTAAGCCCTCCACAGATTGCATTGTTTCCTGTATCCTGAACAGATCCATCAGTATTAAGCCTAACCCAATCCACTGGAGGAGGAATCAACCTAACTAGAATCTCATGCTACTGACTTGGAGAAATCAAGGATTGCTGATTGGTAACAAGACTGATAATCCACCTAGAGTTTCCAGATGATTGCTCACGGCTTAAAGAGCCTGACCAAATTGCGATCATGCACGTGTTTATTTCTCAAGTTCAGATAGGGTGATAGACATTTACCCAAATTGTAACATCAACATCAACAACACCTTTAACCCAAACTAATTGGGGTTAGTGGTAGATGAATCCAATGATAGATACGAGGAGGTTGGAAAAAAAAGCAAAAAAAAAGAAAGATAAAAGAAAAGAAGGCTGAAAGAAGAAGGGGGGAGATGAAGAGGAAAAATGACTAAAAAGGGACCATTTGGAACCTAGAGATAACAACGGGTTTAACCCTCCACTAAGTTTATAGTTTTTCTTCATTCCATCTTAAGACACACCGTCCGCCAATATATCTCCCACTCCATTAAGTCTTGTTTAACTACCTTTCCCCATGTAAGTTTCGATCCACCTCAACCTCTCTTTGTGTCGAGTTCTTGGTAACAAACTTTTGTTCTTATGGGGCATCCAGGGGCACAAATACAAATCACCTCAATATGTGTTCTATCATCTTTTCACTCAATCGGTATTACTGTTACCTTTCGTTGAATATCTTCTTTTCTTATCTTATTCATCTTCGTATACTATAGATCCACCTTAACATCCTCATTTTTGCTATCCATACTTTATGCTAATGTTGCCTATGTACTAGTCAATGTTCAGCTTTATATAATATTGCAGGTCTTACAATTGTTCTATAGAATTTTCCTTTTATCATAAGGGGAATTTTGCGATTAAACAAAAACCCAAATGCACTCTGCCATATCATCCACCCTGCTCTGATTCTATGATTTACAACCTCATCAATCTTTTCACCTTTTAGCAAAATTGATCCCAGGTATGGTTAGTGTATTAAGTAAGTTTTATTTTGTGGTTCAGTTAGAGTAGTTGTGATTCTGTTAGAACAACCGAGTTGCTTGTTAATTCTGTTAGGGTTGTTATTCTGTTTCTCTATAAATAGAGAAACATAATCTGTTGTAACCATCTATTATTCATTCTGAATCAATAATATCTTCAACCTTTCTTCTTTCTTTTTCTCTCTCAAACTCTGTGATAGTATTAGAACTAGGTTTGGTTAACTTGGAATTAGCAATCATAGGGAAGAAATAGATTGTGCTTCTGCCATTTTGGTTTTTTGAAGCAAATATCTGATATATTGTTGTGATCAAATTTGAAGCAAACTTGGCACTAAAAATTTGCATAATAACCGCGGCCTCTACTGCCACTATGACGACCTCCACTACGGCCAAAGTCATTGCCACCACGACTGCATTCCTCCATTTTGGGTCATCAAGTGCTTCTTGGATGTTTTTAGGTATTTTTGTACTGTTTAAAATAGTGTTGAAAGCACGAAAACCTGGGGATAACTTTTCATATGAGATATGATGAGAAATAGGGTGAGCAGTAGAAGATCTGGTACCTTTTCGAAGAGTAATAGGTAAATTTAGGTCGGCTGCATCAGTGCATTCAGGTATTGGGTTGTTGGAACTAGGACTCGAGTCAGAATCTCGGCAGTCTAGAGGCTCCTGAAGTGTTTTTCGCCTGCTGTAAATTTTCTCCATTTACCAGGAGGATCTCCAGCCTCTGACAGAGTAGGTCACCTCTATCTCTTGCACAATAACTCCCCCTGTCTCCAAAAGCAAAGGTAGAACAACAGACTCATTTGGTTTCCAAGACTTATCTTCATCTACCCCAATAGACTCCCCTTGAAGAGAAGTCGAAGGAAAAAATGATTGTGTCTCATAAAATGTGACATCCATAGAAACAAAGACCTTACGGAGAGAAGGTGAGTAACATTTGTAACCCTTTTGCTTAGGAGGATATCCTATGAAGACACATCGAATAGACTTAGAATTGAGCTTGGATCATTGATGGGGAGCAATGTTGTCAAACTCGAGGATCGTAAGAGGATCGGAAGGGGGGGTAAAAGATCATAACTCGAGGATCGTAAGACTTATGTGTATATGTTAAATTACCGAAATCAAAACAGCAAAATAGAAACTGCATAAAGCAATAAAAGGGGTACAAAAAGTAAAATTGTTGTTCTGGGCCATATCTAGCCCAAATAAGGAAACCCTAGCAGTACCACTATATAATGTAAAATCTGCTGCGCTTTCTTCCTCAGTTCCTCTGTTGTGCTTTCTTCCTCAGCTGCGCCTTCTTCCGCTGCTGCACTGCACCTTCCTACCTGACGTAGTAAGATTGATTAAAAGCACTTTGTTACAGCAGCGGAAGAGTCCGCCACTGCACACCAAGATCGACAATGAGGAACATCGACGAGGAGCGGTGATGAGATGTCGACGGCGATGAGGAACAGCAACGATGAGCAGCGACGAGCAGTGGAGGCGAGAAGCCCACAGCGGAGAGCAACCAGCGACAACGACGAGCAGCGCGGAAGACCAGCAACGGCGCAGAGCCTTTTTTTTTTTTCTTTTCCTTGCGAACCCGACCCGCGAGCCTTTTTTTCTTTTTTTTTTCTTTTCCTTCTTCAGCTGGGATCGACACGGATCGCCGATCCGTCCAAATTGCGAGCAAGAACGCGATCCGCCAACGATCCCCAAAGTTGACGATCCTCCCGCCGAGTTAATGCGTGGAAGCTCCTGAAGATCACAAGATCGTACGAGTATGCGATCATGCTCGCGATCTTGACAACCTTGATGGGGAGGAACATGTACAAAAGCCACACAGCCAAACACTTGAGAGGAAGAGAAGAATGAGCCCGAAAAAAAGGAAAAGTGTTGGTAAGACAAGATAAAGGGGAATGAAAATTTGGACACGAGAAACATCCGATTGATGAGATATGATGCTTACAAGACAGCTTCCCCCCATAGATATTTAGGGACATGCATGGTAAACATAAGAGCTCGAGCAACTTCAAGAAGTGTCTATTTTTTCTTTCAACCACCCCATTTGTTGAGGGGTGTTAGAACAAGAACTTTGATGGAGTATACCATGCTGGGTGAGATAGTCTCCAAGAACAGAATTAAAATATTCAGTACCATTGTCAGTTCGAAGAATTTGGATAGAGGTCTGGAACTGAGTTTGAATCATAGCATGAAAGTTTTTAAAGGTGGATGCAGCATCAGACTTATCCTTTAAAAGATATACCCAACATACCCTAGAATGATCATCAATAAAAGTAATAA
>CM023955.1:24419335-24458679 GCA_013407115.1 Glycine latifolia
TATATCGTGAGCCTCGTGATGTACGTCTAGGTGACATAATGGAAAAACTTAGTCACACATACGAGTCTAGAATGGATGGCAATCACACTTTGCATATTATTCCAGATTCTAGACAAGTGAAGGCAGAGGAGTTGCAGCCTGGTGTCTGTTACCTTCAGATTACTGCCGTTGATCCAGTAATGGAAGATGAGGATTTAGGAAGTAGGAGAGAGAGAATTTTCTCTCTCTCTACTGGAAGTATCCGAGCCTGCGTATTTGACCGATTCTTGTTTGACACCCCATTTACCAAAAATGGCAAGACTCAAGGTGGATTGGAAGATCAATGGAAGAGACGCACTGTGCTTCAGACTGAGGGTTCTTTTCCTGCATTAGTAAATAGGTTATTGGTAATCAAATCCGAGTCCCTTGAGTTCTCTCCTGTTGAAAATGCAATCGGAATGATTGAAACACGAACAGCTGCCTTAAGAAATGAGCTTGAAGAGCCTCGAAGTTCAGAGGGGGATCAACTTCCAAGACTCCAGAGTCTGCAAAGAATCCTACAAGGCAGTGTTGCAGTACAAGTATGATTTACTATTGGTTCTTATTACATTATGCATTTTTTAATTGTGGTTACAAGTTGTGTTCTGAAAACTAGACCAGGCCTGCCCGTCTGACTGGAAAACTGGTGAATTGGTTTAGTGTCCTTTCAATAAAGTACTGAACCGGTCTTGATAAAAACTGGTCAAATAATCCGAGAACCGGTCAAAACCTGCAAAACCCTGGTGCTTCATGAGTCAATGAAAATTTCTATTTTTTTCGTTAAAAAAATGAAAGATCAACCCAAAGTATGTCATTTTGTTTTTTTTATTCTAGATGTAAACTTGTTATTGTTGATGAATATTGTTGTGTATTTTTGAAACTTTATTTAGTTTTTAGTTAAGATATAATTTTTTAAATATTTTATAATATTATTATTACTTGTTTGGCCAGGGTTCTACCTCTGAACCCATACCATATCTGGTTCATTGACTTGTCTGGGTTTTAAAAACATTGGTTGATAATTCTATTTTTGCCCTCCCCAAGAATGAGTTGGGTGAGGTTGTGTTGTTGCTTATTGAGTTAAAACCCAGATTTGAATATTTTACTTTTGGTTTTTCAATTCTGACAGCACACTTCTCTTTGTGCAGGTGAATAGTGGAGTCTTGAGTGTCTGCACAGCCTTCTTGTCTGGTGAGCCTGCTACGAGGTTACGATCACAGGAACTGCAGCAACTTATAGCTGCCCTTCTTGAGTTCATGGCTGTTTGTAAACGTGCCATACGTGTACATTTCAGATTGATTGGTGAGGAAGATCAGGATTTCCATACACAACTTGTAAATGGTTTCCAGTCACTGACAGCAGAGTTATCACATTACATTCCTGCCATTCTCTCAGAGCTATGACAAGTGCTTGCCTCTTAATATTTTGCTTCGATGTGTTCATATTGTATTCTTCTTCTCATCCCTTTCCCCTCGTTCTATCGCTTGCAAATATGTGTAATTGAATTTGCATCATGGTTCGTTTACTTAGAATTATGCGAACCAGGTGATTCAGGAAAAACACGAATCATCCTGTTTGTGTATCATGATGTTTCGAGTTTCCCCACTTTCCCCTTTTTAGTTTGTGGTGCGGGGAATGTCATTTGTGTAATATTTTAATTGTTTAAGTTGTCTAGCCATACAGCTATTGTGAATGGTTACTATGTTGTATACATGAGAATTCTGAATTCTAGGGCGTTTCTATAGTGGAGTGGATTATGTGTAACTGACAGTTAAATAAATACATGAAAAACTATTGCATAAAAATATATAAATATTGTAATTTAATTTAATCAGAACAATTAATCTTACAATTTGTTAATTAGTGTGATGAGTTTTCAAAATATACTAATTCAACTATTTTTTGGCTCTTGTTATCACCATTCATCAAATAACATTGATTAAGTTCTCCAATGCCATGTGTTGACAATGTGCTTGTCACGTGTCAACATTTCCATCTTCGCATTTTTTTTCTCTCTTCCATGCTTGCCTCCCTTTTTTTTTTAGTTCTACAGAAAATCAGGATCAACTAACAAAAAAAGGAGGGAAAAAACGAATATGAAAAACAACAACAAAGCATCAACACAATAAGCTAGTATTCACCTTGAATTTTATGAGCAAGCATTGATCCAACAAAATGAAGAGGATAAAAAAAAAAAGCAGAACCAGTTTTAAGACAAAATTGAAATCCAAATCACATGTGAGATAGCACTCCAATCGCGAACCACGCCCTTCCTTGCTGCTAACGACGACACCAATCAACCAATCAACCACGCAACACAAACCACGACTCAGTTGCGCCTTGCCATAGCACACAAACCATGACTCCATTGTGCCAAGCCGTAGCCGCTGAGGTTCTTCATATTATGTTTGGATGAAGCTCGGATGTAAAAAAACGTTAGGTTTGAAGCATAGCAAGGATCCGATCCAGAGAAAAGAAAGGGATTTGTCTGTTGAATAATGAGGGGAACCAAATGAGGGAGATATGATAGAAATGTGGGTTTTCCATTTTATTATTATTTTCTTTGGCAAATTTGTTGTTTTTTAAGATCAATTAGAAATTACTTATTTTTTTTATAATTTAATATAGCTCAACATACAAACCATTCGGCAGCCTAGCGTAAACATTAGCTTTATTTTCATTTGATGGATTTATTATTATTGAAACTAGACAATATTTATGAATAATAAATTGTTAAATTATCAAATATAAAGTATAGTACTATTTTTGTATTTAGTAAATTTACTTTTCAGTGTCCACCCATGTTTTATCATCCTTATCATTTAACTTTTAAATATGAAATTTTATTTTATTCTTTCAGGACTAATTAACACAAACAGTTTCATAAATTAATAACTTACATATGATTATATATCATTTGAAAAAGAAGAGGATGTTTTACTGTGAGAAATAAATTCAAGAATATATTAATATAAGATAGATGCAATATCATGAAAACAAACAAGTCTTTTTTCATACTAACATGATCAAAAGATAGAGCCAAGAATGATTCTTGTTATTTAATTTTTTTGGAAAAAAATAAAATAAGGCTATTTTATAATTAATTTAAATAATTTATTATCAAATGTAAAGGTATTTCTTATTAATAAAGATATATTATATGGTCGTAATGTTTATATAATATTAAAATGTTAAACCCACTTAAAACTGTGTAAATATTTATATCCTAATATATTTATAATTATATCCATGTTACTTTACATACAAAATATTTAATTTTTTATAATATTTTTAAAGTTTTTAATTATTATCATTCCTAGAGCAATCTATTATGTTTTTTTCCCACAATTATTCAAATATCTAACTTCTAATAAATAATTATTTAATAAATACCAACTTCACTTCGTGAAATTAGAAATATGATATGTAATACCCTGAAATTTCATTCTTCATTTATTTTTTCTACACGTGTAAAATTGTACTGTTAAAGACTAGACAATGGGAATTTTACAGTGTAATTTAATCATATGACTGTGTGATTTAATTTATTCTTTGTATGATGTTAATTGTATAAGTTTAGAGTTAGTTATATTTATTTATTTTTTACTTTAAATAATTTATTTTAGTTAGTTGACAAAAATTTGAAAATTGTCTAAATAAAAAAATTCATTTATACCAACATTAACTTTTGATAGGAAACTCATTTTTGGCATAAAAAAACTCAAGTAAAATAGCTCAGCATATAGATTCAAGACATGATAGCAAGTTCAAAAATTTCAAAGCAGCAACATGTTCAACAACAAGCACATGGTTCAAGAGTTGGAGAGATTTCCCATTACCTCTTAATGAACTCACAAAATCTTGAAGGAGAACGAAAAATATTCAATTTTTTCAAAGTTTCCCTTCATGAGTAAAACAAAATGATAGTTCCAAGTTATTAGAGAAACTAAAATAAGATAATGAAAAGGAATCAAGTCTAAGATGAAGAATGGAGCTCATTTACCTAAGTTTGATGACTCAAAGGCTCAAGAACACTAAGAACCAGCTTGGAAAAAGAAGCAGTATAGCTGAACTCCACTCCCATAAGTTTGAATTCGTGCAAAATGAAGGGATAAAGGCTCCAAAAGCTATGGTTAGGCTTCAATTGACAAGCCTTGGTGACACTTGAATGACCCCCTTGGCTGCCAATTTAAACGTGTCAAGTTATAAAAGCAAAACTACCAAAAATGGAAGGAATAGGATTTGCCAAAATGAGTATTTTTTATTTATTTTTACCAAAACTAGTAAACAAGTTTAAGGACCTTAAGATGAAAAGTCTGTTATGAATTTGGACTGAGAATTACAACAGACTATTTTTATTAAAGTTTTGACCTAAAAATCAGTTTGTTAGGTTTGAAAATGTAGGGTGGCATATAAGATTTGCGAAAATCTAAACTCCAACAACTATATATGTGGCATGCAAATTTATTTTTTAGTATATATATGGTTGCATATTGTCATTTTTATAAATGCGCTTTGGTTTTGGTCTACAGGTGTTCGACCCTTAGCAAATTGTTTGCTATGTTTGGTTAGATAGCTATGATGACAACCATTATTTTCTAGTATATATATGTTTGATTGTTTGTACCTGTTTGTTGATGTATGTGCTACAATGACTGTTCATGCGATGCAGTCGCAAGACTCAAGAGGACTGTACAGAGAGTAAAAGAACCAGTGGTTCTATTTCCTTCTGTGAGAATGTGAGGTTGCGTTGAGGAAGTGAATGATGGAAAGAGATACACTGGGTATAGTGGATGAAGAGGTTCGTAGAACCTAGGGAAATTAGCAAGTGGTGACTACTCGACATTTGATGCACTCATTTAGCACGGGTAACTCACATGCCTCACTTTGCGATTCCTGACGGGCTCCGAGACTATGCTTTTTGAGTTGGGAGATGAGGGGTTGGTGTATATGTATCTGTATGTAGAGATCACTCTCGATTGTCATCCATATATTTTTGTAAGAACATCAAGACCTGGGAGGATTTGTGGTAGTGATTGGGCCCTATATTAAATTAAGTGTGATAGTTATGTGGTTAGGATGTGAAGTGTTGTTTGTTTAGATAACCACACACAGTGGTTACATAGGTTGTATGTTTTAATTTTGTTTGTCATTGCCTGTTGTTTGTGGCGTTTGAGGAGCGGAGGACCCACCTTTGCAATCACTAATTTCAAGGGGAGGTCATGGAGCATTAGGAGAGGATGCTCAGTGGATCAGTAGCTACTGCTATAGCTATATGATGGAGGAAGAGGCATCCCTCTACGCACATTTTGGATCCATCTGGTGCCACATTTTGCTGGTAGATGAGCCCTATGTGCCACTGATCACCATAAAGGTAAATGCTTCATATCACTACCCATTCGAACATACCTCTCAGCGTGATCATTTCCTACAATACTTACTTTGGGCTTGCGCAGCAGGACAACCCGCTACGATTTTTGCAGCAATTATTCAAGCACAATGTCAACGGGAGGCCTACTAGATCTACCTTTTGCTAGGACATGGCCATTGAAGTTCACGAGGATGTGGGAGATTTTAGTGATGATGAGGATCTCATGCTGTTTGAGATCGCCTTCTATCGGGATGTTATCAGTGAAAAGATAATTGAGGGAGAGATGCTTTCATTCGACGAGGAATGCAATTCCTCAGAGATGAGAGTGACCCTTCCGAAGATATGACTTCATCCTAGGTAGTTGTGGATCTTGGGTAGTGCCTGCTCTGAATGTAGGATTGTTTTCCCTTTTTGATATATATATTTGGGGTGGAAAGATTTCTATACTCAATGTTGTAATATTTTGTTGTATAAAACCTTTTGACGATACTGTGTGATGTTTTGAGGGGGGCCATGAATAATTTATTTCTTGTTATGATCGTAATGATTCTAGTACACTTATGTTTAAACATTAAAGGTAACTGAGACTCAATATAAATGTTTACTATTTCTTCTCATTGTTTTTATCATTTACTTTTTGTGCAAGTTATTTTTTTATAATATGTACTTTATTATAGCTTTCCGTACGGACAAAACAAATATAGTAACAACTTTCGAAAATGTTTATTATATTTTTTTTTTACATATTTTCACAATACATATATGTATGTGTTCCTTCTTTTCCCAAAAGAAAAAAAAATATGAAGATATTTTGTCAACTTAAAAATAAAAACTAAAATTCAATGACATTCTATATATATATATATATATATATATATATATATATATATATATATATATATATATATATATATATATATATATATATATATATATATATATATATATATATATATATACACACACGTAAAGGGTCCTAAGGAGGAGGGAGTCCTAGGCCCCTGCTTGCTCCCTTGCATCTGTCCCTACATACTTGACACTCCATTGCTTCTATATATTTACATTCATTTTTAAGGCATGAAGTTGTTATATTGTTAAATTATATGATTTAAAATTTATATTAAATTGAAGTTTATTGGTAATTATGTACGAGTCATTTAAATTTAGTTATATTTTAAAAGTATAAATTTAAATTTTTATTCTGGATTTAATAACTGATTTAAACAAAATTAAATATTTGTTTAAAGTATCATACATACAATAAAGAGATCTGTAATATCAATGAGGTCTAACTCAATTTTGAACAAAGTGTATAAACTATTATAAACTTTCTATGTTTTCGATTCTCATTGATAAAAAAGAAAGGGAACAACAATGAATTTAAATTTTGTATTAAGTAAATGACAATTTGAAATTTTATTAACAATGTAACAATTTGTAATCAGTATAATTTTAAATTATTTTTAAGTAGTAGTTATATATTAATAATTTTTAATTAAGAGATTTCTTAATGTCTTTACAATTTGATATAGCAGTTTAATATTAATAATGAGTTAGTATGCAGGAAAATATGATACCAGAGTAACAGACTATTATGAATGGTTGTTAGTTTGTAACGGGTAAAAGGGCATACAATTGTGTAGTCTGGTTTGTATTTCTTGCTGTTATCAGTGCTTTGTAATGCCTTATGATAATGTCAGGAGTTTTTGTTTGTAATTAGCGCTATTTAACGGTTTCAAAAAACTCTATATAATTATATTTTAATATATAAAATTAATGCCATTAATAATTATTTTAACATAACAGAGAGAAATTAAAAGGTGGGGCTATTAACATTCTAATATATTCACACTTAACCATTTTTTATTTATTTTCTACCATAACATGATTATTGGAGATTGATCGAAACAAATAATGAAACTTTGGAATTTAATTATCTACTGGTTAGGGAAAACAAATCCATTACTCGTGTCGAGTGCGGTTCCCAAGGTTGAAATTGAAATAAATAAATAAAATAGAGTGGTACACACAATTACAAATCAAATCCAGAAGGTGAATGAAAATAATTATCCAGGAGGAAAAAGGTTTATGCTATTATTAATTTTTTAATATTTTTATCAACAGGGTTATGCTATTGTAAATGACTCCAAAAAGTAACCTTCCATGTAACCTCTTATAATGATGTCTTTGAAATTTTACCATAACAAATACAAGTACGTGGTGGAATTTTGCCATAACAATGGCTGGGGCCTCAGTTGATAATAGTATGTAATAGGATTTCGGAGTGGAAAACAACTTATTGGAAGTCAACAACAACAATGAGCAGAGCTAAATTAACAACTTTAAAATATTGATAAACTTTAAATTAATTGATAATTGTTCAAGATGAATTTCAGAAAGCCACTGTTTGAGAATGTGCCAAGAAAATAGTATTTATGAAACATGGATTGTAACAAGAGTATTAAAATATGCCTAAAGGATTCAGAGAAGACTATTACCAACTCTTTTTGCTTGCTGGAAGAACAAATTGCCATATGATCCTTAAAAAGTATAAACTCTATAGAAACAATTAGAATCAATTACTGCCCTTAGATTCTGTGATTCAATAGTCTTCTTATTCTTTCGCATCACAACCAAGTCATCTCAAGGACGAAGATCAACGATCTCTCAAGGAAGAAAGAGCTGAATTTCCATGGGTGTGTTTTAGAAACTCGATTTGTGCCTCGAGTGAATGTTGCGAGCTATTTGTGTGTTTCAGAAACGTGAATTGCATATAGAGTGTGAATTGTCCCATGTGTGTATTTCAAAAACATCAATTGCATTTAGAGTTTGGTGTGTTTGGCTGTGCCTGAATTGCGTCTGGAGTGAAGATTTTGAGTGTGGGTGTGTGTGAATTGCATCTGGAGTGAAGATTTTGAGCGTAAGATTGAAGGTGAAGTGACATGTTATGCTGATGTAACAAAAAGTAGTAGAGTAACATGGCAGCGTATGATTGCATAGTTCAAAAATTATTTATTTAAATAAACATATTCTATTGTCAATCCTAATAGTCATTGTTTTTATTCTATTCCCCATTGTATTTTGAATGCTCATTTTATCCAACATTTTATTACAAATGAATTAGTTTTACTACTATTGAAAAAAGGGAAGCAAATGAGACAAGTGAATTTTAAGCAAAACTAACAGCAAGAAGAAGAAAATATATTTAGTTTGCAAGGAACTGAAGTTAGGGTTTTTCTCCAAACACTAAACTTTCATTTTATTTAAAAGGAAATCTAATGAGATATGTAACACCTTGAAATTTCGATAACTGAAAGTATATGATTAGTATATGTGTTGTGTTATTTGATTGTTTGATAAGTTTGGGTTATTTGAATGATTGTATAGATTAACCTTGTGCAATTTCTTGGTATAGATATTAAGTTATGTGAACTTTGTCTGATTTATTTTTGTAATGCAAGAGGGATAGTTTGGCTCGTAACATGCTTCGGTAAAAATACAATCGTTAACCGTTGGATCGTCTTCAAATTTTAACAGTAGCTTCCCAACACAATTTTGCATCTTTTGACCGTTGGGATCTTCATGATAATTTTTCTCATTGGGCGAGCAAAGTTGCGCTTAGCGCAATTCCACGAAATTTCCTGACATATAGGAAATTGCGCTAAGCGAGCTAGTACGCGCTGAGCGAGACTGCGTGCGCATTGAGCGAGTCAAATGTGCTCTAAGTGAGCCTATCGGGTTATAAATATGCACCAGCAACGCAGAATAGTGTTTTACGCGATTTTCTCTCTCTTTCTCTCTCTAAACTCACCCAAAACCCTAGAACCACCCATTTTCACCACCCAGGACCACCATTAACCACGAAGGGCCATTGTAGCTTGGCATGGAACCCCGACACGGAGAGGAACCTCATAATCGGAGTGGAATCTTCGAA
The DNA here is from genome assembly GCA_013407115.1 of Glycine latifolia. Classification (NCBI taxonomy): domain Eukaryota; kingdom Viridiplantae; phylum Streptophyta; class Magnoliopsida; order Fabales; family Fabaceae; genus Glycine; species Glycine latifolia. The sequence continues at coordinate 24,428,659 of CM023955.1, forward strand.
ACATCTCTCAAAGCTTTGGTAGAGGAAAGAGCTTCTAAATCCTTATTTCTTGGTTTCCTTGAGGTAAAATATTGACTTCCTTTGTCTTCCCTTAACTAGTTTAAGCCTTTCTTAGTGTCTCTTGAGTTTTGGATACTGTGGTTGGGAGTTTTGCATATCCTTTGAAAACCCTTTGAATTGATGTCATTTCTGTGATTCTTATTGAGTTCTGGTCACATTGGTGTGATTAGAATTTCAAATTGATGTCTTTTGATGTGAACTCCCAAAAACACCGTTTAGCCCCTTTTTGAATTGAGTGGGTATTTGACCCTAACTGTTAACTTTGATCTTTCTTTAGATTCTATACTAAATTGTCTTCAATTTGGTATGTAGAACTCTGTGTTCGGACAAGCACGCGTTTTGAAGGATCGTGAAACAACTCCGCTAGGCTATAATAGGGAGAACTCCTGGTTAGGTACGGGGAGTTTATTATGTTGGTAATAGTTAAATTGAGATGTTGTGGAAATGAATTAATGAGGTTTATATGATTTGTGATGCTTAAATGATATAATGATGATGTGATTTATGATGTTTAATTGAGATGATGATGAAATGGCTGTTGATGTTAAAGTGAGATGAATTTGATATATACATATATATACTGATGATATTGAGATGACGTGATGTGTATGTATACTGATACCTATGGGGTGCATGATTGGTCATCCTTGCAGGGAAGGATTTGTTCCTGGCCATGATCATGCATTGATGGTGCCCATGGTTATCGTTATGTGATGTGGATATACAAGGATACCCATGGAGGTGTATGATTGGTCATCCTTGCAGGGAAGGATTTGTTCCTGGCCATAGTCATACATTGATGGTGCCATGGTTGTATGCTATGTATATACACGTGGGGTACAATGACCGGTTGGTTATCCTTGCGGGAAAGGATTTGTTCCTAGCCACAGTCAGTGCATCGATGAGCTCACATTGGTGTGTTAGGTATGTACATGGGGGTGTATGAGTGGTCATCCTTGCGAGGAAGAATTTGTTCCTGGCCTTGGTCATACATTGATGATGCCCAGGTTTCATACTTCATGTGCATGGATGGAAATAGAATGAAGGCACACGCGTACCTGTGGATTTCAGTGGGCTGAGAGTGCAGGTACTAAGGGGTCATTAGGTTTGGAATTCCCCTAGCGACGCTTGCTGGTCACCGGGGGGGGGGGGGGATGGCCAGTGCACAACAGGGTGGCCCTGATAGGCATTGAATCATTTTTCTTGTGAGAGGCTATTTCTGGGATATGGTACCACATTGCATGCTGATAGATGAGTCAGGTGCATGCATCATTCTGAGTATGATTGTTTGAGTTGTGAGATGAATTGGATGATTGATTTGTAGGATGTGTATTGGGATGATGCATTTCTAGTAAGGATTGTGGTTGTTATCGTTGTTCCCTTCTAATTATTGTCACCTGATACTTGTTGTTTATGTATAATAAACTCACCCTTGCATTTGTTTTGTACCGTGTGTTTGGTACCTGTGATGATTGCGAACCTTCGCTCGTGTGAGCAGATGAGCAGCCTTAGGTGACTCTGGAGGGAGATTCTTTTTGGTTGGAGTCGCCAAGCCGACGTGATGGCATTGGGTTTTGTTTTGGGAAAGAGTTGTGATTTGTTAATCAACTCTTTCTTAGTTAGTTCTTTGACTTTTTCTTAGATATGTAATTTCAGGTGTATATACATGTAAAACTAAAAGAAGTTCTGATATGTACTGATTTAATATATATGTGCATATGTGTTTAATTATGTAATTGTAATATGTGTATGATAATTGTATTATCGCAAAAAATTTACCATCACTTTCATAATCAATTTAATGAAGTTTTCATTAAAAGTTAAATTTTGTACGGTAAGAGTTGATGATACAGTAGCGACGAAGCGGATTGTTATAAGATAAGTGAACTTTAAGCAAAACTTACAAGAAGAAGACAAATCTATTTAGTTTGCATGAATTAGAAGTTAGGGTTTTTCTCCCAAACACTAGACTGTCATCACTTGTATCAACCTTAAGTAGTTGAATGGATATACTTAAAGTATAACACTTTCTTTTCTATATGAAGTATAGCACATTTTTACAACTAGTATTTTAATTACATTGCATACAATGAATATTTATTTTTATATAATTAAAGTTTATAACAAATTGAATTGAGATGAAAAATATATTATTCAACCCAAGAGAAAAATAGATAACAAATTGAACTTGCTTAACCAAAATTTTTTCTTTGATAAATAACAAGTCTAACTCCATATGTTTAGTACGAGAATGTATCATTGGGTTGTGAGCAACAACAATAGTGCTCGTGTTATCACAAAAAATAATTGGTGTAGCATAAGGAATGTGAAGTTTAGGCAAAAGAGATTTGATCCATGTAACCTTTGTTGTTGCCAAGGCAAAGGTACGATATTTTGCCTTTGTATTAGAATGAGGAACTACAGCCTGTTTCTCGGATCACCAAGACACCAAATTGGAACCAAAAAATATGGAAGCTCCAGAAGTTTACCTTCTGACATCAAGATCAAAAGTCTAGTCAACCTCGTAGTATGCTTGCATAGAGAATGGAGGTCAAGTGGGAGGAGGAAGAAACTTCAGACCAAAGTTGACGGTGCCTGCCAAGCATCTGAGAATCCTTTTCATTATTGCCCAATGCTGTTTAGTTGTGTAACATCCTCAAATTTATATTATAATTAATTGTGGAAATGTGATGATATTTGGATACAAGTATATTTAAAGAAAAATGACTATATCACTCTTTCCATGAAGTGGAAATTACAAAAATACCCTTAGATATTTTGAAAAATGACCAAAATGCCCCTAGGATGAATGGCAAAATTACCAATATGCCCCTAAGCCAAAAATGCTCAAATAACTTTAGTAATTTTATAAAAACATGATGGAATTATAGAATACACTTAGCAAACTAAGTATCAAAATATTTTATGACACAAAACTCTAGAATAAAATTTCTAGACATTTTTCGAGATAACAACTTTAAGACCTTATTTAAGAAAATTCAAGCATAAGAAAAATATAGAAAAATGATACATAGAATCTATAGAATTATCTCTTAATTGTAGGATGTATAAACCTATTTAATAAAATGGATTAGTAATTTTGATGATCAAGAATAATACAAACCAATCAAAATTAAAATAAGAACAGTCTTGTAGGCAAGGATGTGTATTATTCAATATAGATTGCTTGTAAGAAATTTTAAACTATCATTGAAACAAATTTTTGAAGATATCTAGAGTTCTATTATATCATATGATTTTTAGGAGAAAGAATTCAAATTAAAATTAACTTTCTACAAGAAAAAGTCATGTAGAAATTATAAATGGAAGTAGATTTTTCCTTAACACCAAAAATGACATGTGATGGCATAAAAGGAAGAAAAATTTATGTTCCCACCCCCTAGGTTCGAAGAGCACGTTTAGAAGGGTGTAGAAGGAAGGAGAATCTTCTTGAAAAGCCACTTGTAAAGGAAGCCATGTGATGGAAACAAGTGGAAGGACACTTGTATGGCTTAGGTTAAGATAAGGAAGATTTTTCTTGAAAAGTAAAAAGCCATCATTTCACTTAGTTACAATTCAATGGAACAAGAAGTAACTAAGTTAGAATAAAACTAAATGAAGGTAATTTAGTTAGAATGGAACCAAATGAAGGTCATTAAGTTAGGAAGGGCAAAAATGTCCTTAATTATTAAATTAATTTCTAAACACTATATAGAGGGGGGGGGGGGGGACATTAAGTTCAAACCATTCTCAAAACACTTCTTCTACCTCAATTTTGTGCACCCTCTCCCCTCATATCACCTTCATTTCATTTCATCTTTCTCTTTTAAAGCTTGAATGAAGTAAGAAAAGAAAACTCCACCATCTTGAAGAAATTTCGTGAGAAACCTAGCAACCTTAGGAAGAACTTTTGACAAGCTTAGTGGAAGGATATCAAGGCTTCATCTTTAAGAGGATTTCCCAAGGAAGGAAGGAAGGAAGGAAGCCATTTATCCATTCCATTCTCAAGACTCAAACTCACTTGAGGTAGGTTAAGCTTAAATCTCTAGTTAATCAATGGTTTGGATTAATTTTATATGCTTTAGTTGGCTGAATTATGGTTATTATTTAGGCTTGAATTTCGTGATGTTTGAAGGTTATTCTTTAATGAGAATATGTTGATTTAAGACATAAGATAGGTGATGATTTATATCCATCAATATTAGTGATGTATGGAAGCCCATTTGATGATCTTTTGAAGGTGATTTTAATGATATTTTGGCCTGTCTATTGATATTTTTATGAAACTATTTTGATTTAAATTTAGAAGTAGAGGTTGAATGGTATGTAGTTTAATGGTTTAAATATTTAATGATTCACTTTTGAGGATTAATTAGTGAGGAAGTAAGTGAAAGGAGAATCAAGATTGCATACTAGGTTTGAATCTTTTCTTGTGAAGGTTTCAGGGGAATTAGATATTATTTATATTGAGGATTATTAGTTAGATTACTAACATAACTTTTCTATAGTTAAAACTATTCTCTGGTTATGCATAAAAGATGGTAATAATCTTACTTGATTAAAATATGGTGGTGTAACCATACTTATAATACATATTATGGTGGTGTAACCATATTTATAATCCATATGATGATATGATGAAAATATTTTTCCATAAGGTATATGTGTTTCACTTATGGATTTGATTTTATTATGGATGAATATTGATGTGATAAGATAGGTGGATTACTGTTTCCAAGTCCAGTATGAGGCTTCAGAGAAACAGAATCTGATGCTACATACAGTACGATATGTAGTACCCAGGTGCAGGATACATGGCAATATTCATGCATGTTTGCGTAAGACTATAGCAGCGTCTACATCCAGTACGAGGTGTAGCCACATACAGTACGATATGTGGAGGCCATTGCACCCTGAGATAGTTCATCTCATGCATTCATATAGCTTGATAGTTCATCTCATGCATTCATATAGCTTGCATATTTCTTATATGTGTTTGAATATATTGATGTTTTACTAACCTACTAATAAGCTGGGATTTAGCTTTGCCTACTGAGAAATTTTATTTCTCACCAATGTTTGTTTCATGTTTTTCTTAGATAACAATCATGGTCAGGTTCATTGAGGAGCTGGAGTAGTAAAGGAAGTCATGTATTAGACTGAAGTATGAAAAGTACTGTATTTGTATTGACTTTTGTAACAAGAACTATGGCTATGTACAATATTAAGTCTATATTTGTACATTTTAGAAATTTCACTAATATAAGTTTCTCAGGAATTTATCCTTAAGCAAACAATAATAAAGATAATAACAAAAAAAAAATAGTAGAAATTTAGGTCGTTACAAGTTGGATCTGATATGTATTGACAGAAAAACTTATCTTAGGTTTGGTGATTGTTGCATATTGTAGTGCTCCCATAACAGACCTGTAGTGTGTGGGATCACGGAAGGTTTCATACCCTGACTTAATTTGCAACCATTAACCATTGGAGAAGAAATAGGATTAGCTTCATCCACATTTGTTTTGCTCAACAAATCTCTAATGTTCTTGGATTGAGTTAGAATAAGAGCACCATTGGCCAAATATCTGACTTCAATGCCCAACAAATAGTCAAGACTCCTTAGGTCCTTAAGAGAAAACTCAGAGTTGAGTTTAGTAACTAGTGATTTGAAGAAGGAGGAATTATTACCAGTGACAATGATGTCATCAACATACACTAGCATGTAGACCACAATGTTATTGAAATCAGTATAGATGAATAAAGAAGGGTCGCACTTACTAGATTTGAAGTGAAACTGAAGTAAAGTAGTTTTTAACTTCTCAAACCAATCTCTAGGAGCTTGTTTAAGACCATAAATTGCCTTGTGTAGTTTACACACAATGTGTTTCTTGGAAATTTGAAACCCAGGTGGATGAGTCATGTAAATATCTTCTTCAAGAATTCTATTAATTAAAGCATTGTTGACATCTAACTATTGAAGACTCCATTTTTGAGTAATAGCAAGTGTAAAAAGGATTTTGATAGTAACTGGTTCAATTACAGGAGATAAGGTCTCATTGTAATCATAACCAAGTTGCTGATGGAAACCTTTGGCCACAAGCCTAGCCTTGTACTTGCTGACAGTGCCATAAGGATTTTCTTTTACTCTACACACCCATTTGCAACCAACAACAAATCTATTGGGAGGAAGACTAGTAATGGACTAGTTATCATTCTTAATCATGGCTTCATATTCAGTTTTCATGCAGCCATGTGGGGTTATAAAGAGCTTTCTTGGCAGACTTTGGTTCAAAATGAGCTAGAAGAAGAGTGCGCTGAAGTCTGGGTTTAACAACACCAACTTTAACCCTATTACACATGGGATGAATGTTATAAGGTTTGACAATAATAACATGAGAAAAGTCACCAGCTTGAGACAATTTCTTTTGCACCGGAAAATTTCTTGCACAGGAAGTCATAAATCTTGAGAAGCAGAAGCATTATTATTGCTCACTGATGTTGAAGTTGCTGGTGACTGAAGAGATACTGCTTGAGAAGCATATACAAAAGAAGATGATGTTTGAGAAATTGGCATAACAGTCAAAATTTGTTTATTGTGTGAAGCAGTAGGAGAAGTATCTGATGTTGATTCCTTCATTATGTTCATCACATACTACATCTTCGGATATATAAACTTTGCCATCTATTGCTATGCATTTGTAACCTTTGTGAGAAAGAGAATATCCCAGAAAAATGCATTCCTTAGATCTAGGTTGTAGTTTGTGCTGATTGTAAGGTCTGAGAAGAGGATAGCAGACACAACCAACCACTTTGAGAAACTAATAATCTAGAAGTTTCTTAAACAATCTTTGATAAGGTACCTCTTGTTGAATTGTTGATGAAGGAAAAAGATTGATGAGATATAGAGCAGAAATAACAACATGGTCCCAATAATCAAGAGTCATTAAAGCCTGAGACAATATTGATAAGGCAGTTTCCACTATGTGCCTATGTTTTCTTTCCACAACACCATTTTAATGATGTGTGTAAGGACAAATTAAATGATTTTGCACACCAAGTTCTGCAAGATACTTAATGAAAGGCCTATACTCTCCCTTAGTTAAATTGCACAACTTTGATAGGTAAACCAAATTGGGTTTTAACTAAAGCTTGAAATTGTTTAAACAAATTAAAAGCATCTGATTTACTTTTTAACAAGTACAACCAACTAAAATGAGTGTAAGCATCAACAAAGGTTACATAATACCTATAAGCAGTGCTAGATAAAAGTGGAGAAGGACCCCACAAATCAATATAAATGAGTTCAAAGGGAGTAGCATAAACAATAAGAGAGGGGAATGATGGGACTTTATGGGATTTTCCAATGAAACAATTGAACAAAAATCAGAACCTATTTTATTAATAATAGGCATATTACACAACTTGAATACAAGTTTCATAGTATTCACATTAGGATGTCTTAATCTGGAATGCTAAGTGACAAAGGAAAAAACACAAGTATTTTATTCTATTTACACAATTTGAAACAAAATCTGAAGTAGCAGCACTTGGCACTGATTCTGAGCTAGTAGAAAAAATGGTATTGATAGTGAAAGGAGACTTGATTTGCTGTCTAGATGTGTTTGTGGAGGGTGTTTAATAGGTGCTGACTGATTGTTGTAATGAGACTAAGTAGAATACTAATTATGTTGGTTGTGTTGTGGTTGATTAGAACTCTGATTAGGATAAGAATTAGGGTTTTGATTTGGATATTGATTGGGGTTGGATGAAGGCTGAGATTGAGATTTATTGGGGTATTGGTTGGGATAATCCATAGGTTGAGTGGGAACATAATCATCATCATGTGTGTAATAACAAAAATAAGCTTGATGTCCATATTTATGGCAAATTTGACACTGCACATAGAGTAGCGACCTTTGCCACAACCACCTCCACGACCACCATGGAAGAAATTTTGGCCATCACCACAACCGAAGTTGAAAAATTGATTTCCACCATTATAGTTTGAATAAGAGTTCAATGATGAGCTAGACTAGCCCTGGGAAACATAACCTTGCAGATTTGAAGAAACAAAGTTGTTGGAAAAAACTTGTTGAGAAGAATTGGGGCTAAAACTAGGTTTAGCAGCTTTGATAAGATTAATTGAAGCAAGAGACAAAGTAAGTGCTTCCTTACGAGATAATGGAGTTTCATGAGCTAGAAGTAAGGTTGCAACCTCATTGATAAAGTGAGATTCAAACTTTCCACTAACAAAAGTGATAAAAGACTCAAACTCATCAGGCAAACCATCAAGAACTATATCAAGATGTTCATATTTCGAAACAAGTTCTCTAATTTACAAATGTGAATAGGGGTGTTCGCAGGTCGGTTTGGATCGGTTTTGGCCAAATTTAGGATTCAACCCAATCAAATTTGATCGGTTCGATTTGGTTCGGTTTTTAAGAATTTTTTTTAAACCCAACCCAACCTAACCCGTTCATGAACGGTTCAGTTCGATTCGGGGCAACGGGTTACCCATTAATTTTTTTTTCTTAGAACTACTATTTTATATCATAATTCTTTCAAATATCCAATACAATTAACACAATATTGTCAAATGTATGAAAGTATTAAAATTGATTCATTTAATACCATCAACGTAATATTCTAAAATAGACTTATAATATAAATTAGAACAAAAGATTTTTGAACAAGATTTACTATAGTAGTCTGAATCACAACTATTTCTTACAAACTAAGCTTTGCTATAACCAAATTTGTTGCAACCAGATTTGTTGAAACAAACAAATGAACAAAATATGATTCATTAATATTATAAACATGGTAAACAAAATATGAAAAAAAGGTGAAACAAATAACAATATACCTGAAAGTAATACATTAAGAAGTTTCAGCACTTGCAGTTTTAACACTTGAAGATTCAATATTAACAATATTTAAAGTCAAACCAAACAACTCTAAAATTTAAACACAACCCCGTTGGCACAAAAATTAATTGATATTTTATACAAATATAAAAAATGAAATAAGGGATTACACACCTGATTCAATCTTTTCCGCTTCATTTATTTAAAATTGCAAGTCATTAACATTTTGCTTAGTAGATCTAAGCCAATTTTGGGCACAAATGAGAGCTTCAACAGTAGTAGGACTCAAGGAACTATGAAATGAATCCAGAATTCTACCTCTGTACTAAATGCAGACTCAAATGATACAGTAGATACAAGAATGACCAATACATCTCTAGCCATACAGGAAAAAATATAATATTTGGATGCCTTCAATTTCCACCAATTCAAAATGTCAAACTCGGGGTGGTCATCTTCAACATCATCCTCCAAATACCTATCTAACACAATTTGTGTCAAGCACTGTGATATATACACTTATATCAGGAGCAACTACAGTATATTCAATTATTGTCAAATTATTTTTTAAATTTTTAATATATATATATATATACATATATATATATATATATATATGAAAATAAATAATACAATTTATATTTTATTACAGGTTCACGGATCGGGTCAACGGATTTATAAATCTAAACCCGTGACCCAACCCATACATGAACGGTTTTGATCGGTTTGGTTCGGTTTTGACCCAAATACATAAATGACCTAACCCAAACTGTTTGGATCAGTTCGGGTTCACGGGTGACCCGTACCTGTGAACACCCCTAAATGTGAATTAATTAGATTATTGCAAAGTTGACGCTTATTAGAATGAACAATAGATTGAAAATGCGAATGAAGTTTGTCCCAAAGATGCCAGGACGATTTGCAATGAATGAGTCAAGGAAGAACTGTGTCGGAAATGGTGGATTGCAGCCATGAGAGTAGAACCTGATCGTGTTGCTCCCAAAGCAAGAACTCCAGTTAGGTGTTTCCATTGTCATGATTGGCAAAAGTAGCATATTGCAGCAGAATCTAAGGATTGGTGAAAAGATGATGAAGGCGATGACTTTTGAGAACTGGTTCAACCTGTTGACACCAAAGAAGACAGTAGAAGGTCATTAGCTTCTCCGACATCGAGTGCGAAAACTCTTTTGCAGTTGCGACCGTTGAAATTGTAGTGGCCACCAGAGTTGCACCTTCCCTGGTGGAGGAGGGGGAAGAGGAGGAGCATTATTAGAAGTAGAAGCCATGAGAAAAGCTAGGGGTCGAAACAAAGCTATGATACCATAAAAGAAACTTTAGAGAGAATTTAGAAAATTGAATTGAGTTGAAAAAAATATTATTCAACCCAAGAGAAAAACAAATTACACCTCAATTTTTATAATGAGTTACATAACTATAACTGTCAACTGACCTAAGTTAGATAGTGACAACTGTCCTAATAGTTAACTAACTAACTAACTATAGACTAACTATTAATTGTAGTTTAGCCTTTACAAATTAGCTAAGAAAAAAAAACTACATTATCGAGTAAGTATACTTCTATAGTCATTAAACAAATATTTAGGGTTGGCTTGACTGAGACTAAATACATGACATGGAGTGTACCAAGATGACGCCTCTTAGTTATTATAGGATAAAAAAACACAAAGTGCCACTTAAGGTGATGTCTCACTATTACAAAAGGTCCTTTCTACGACAGCAAAACGACGACGATTATTCAAGAACCGTCTTAAATTTGAACGCGGTGGCAATTTTGTAATATTTGTGACTTCAACGATGACTGTTTTACAAAACCCGTCTTAAAAAGTTGTTTTCAAATACGGTTTTTTTAAAAAACCGTCATGTTTTTGGTTCCAGCAAATTAAAAGGGTTTTCTCTCACTCACTAACACTCACGGGATTAGAGACAACCCTAAACTAAAATCCTAAAATTTTGCCGTTGCCATGGAGATGCATCGACGTAGATCTGATCGAAGAAAGAAATGGAGGAAGCATTGGACGACAGCCATGGCCCCAGCCCCGAATGGCAACTGCACCAACGCTGCAATCTCTCGAAAATGACAATGGCAAAGACGGCGACGAGGATTTAGATCCTTACGGTGGCTTGTTCGACGATGAACAAAAGAAGATTCTAGAGATTAAAGAGCAACTCGAAGAGCCTGAGCAGGTATTTTTCAATTCAACGTTTTTTTTCTTCAAATTCAGATTAGAAAATAATTTAATTAATTAATCTTTCTGTTTTGTTTTCCTTTGTAGTCTGAAGATTCTTTGGGCAAAGCCTCGTGAACATGGAAATAACATTCCAAGCAGAAATAGTGAGCGAACAAAGAGGGATATTGTGCTGTCAGTTATGACAGAAAGGGAGAACAAGGGTTGGCCACTAGGGAAGAAAGGGGGAACCTGAGAAATGTTGTTTCTGTTGATAATGTTTCTGTCTCTATCGTTGGCAAGGCTGTGGTTGGTGGAATCTCTGGTGTCGTGGCTCAGGTGAGAACTTTGTGGTTGTGTTGTGTATTTCTGCATAACTCTTATTAGTTTAGTCATTTCTCTCGGTGTATATTTGTAATTGGAATTTTTTGTATCTTTCAATTGAAAATGTTGAGCCTGAAGATAATAATTAAAGGGTAAAAGGTCTAAGAGTCAGACCGGAGGTAAAAATAAAAAAGTTACAGCCTTTTGATTTTGAATTCTGTTGTTGAGGGGTTCAATAAGAGAGATTTTTGCTCCCAAGAATAACATCTGCAAGATTTTATGAAAATAGTAAAGCATATATGATATATGGCCTTTAAATCAGTTCTCAGTTTTGCATTATTGATTGATTTGCCATAGCAAGGGTTTTGTTGTTTTGACTAATGTTTATCTTACTAGATGGGTTAACCAAAACGGGAAGTATACTGTAGTATTCAGTTCTATACATAACATCTGCATTTAGTCCTAGTTGATTGTAGTGATCCTGGTCTAAGTTATTCAACCTGTATGAGAGGGCTTTGTATGTGTTTGTGGTTTGCCTTTGTTATAATATACTGACACTCCCCTCAAGCTTAAATGTCACTAGTACCAAACCCACAAACAAACCAAAGAGCTTAGACCACTAACAACCTTTTAGAAAGGTGTTGGAATTCACATATTGAACTAGAGATGCTTTCACAATTTCCATTGTGTCTGATGCTAGAGAGATAGAAGTACAAGAATAAAAGTGTCCATTAGATATAAAGGATAAACAAAGGTCAAATAAAAAGAAAGAGTTATATATACTTAGCATTATGATAAATTGCATTTTTACAATGATATATTTTTGGGAAAAATCCTTGTTTTAGTCGTAAAGTTTAATTTACCGCTCAAATTTAATGATATTTTTCTTTCAAAATTATAATGTTCTACTGTTTGCTCTTGTTAATACAGGTTATAGCCAGCCCAACTGATCTTGTCAAGGTGAGGATGCAAGCTGATGGCCAAAGGGTGAGCCAAGGTCTTCAACCCCGGTATTCGGGGCCAATTGATGCTCTAAACAAAATTGTTCGCGCTGAAGGATTTCAAGGATTGTGGAAGGGTGTTTTTCCTAATATCCAAAGATCCTTCTTAGTGAACATGGGAGAATTAGCCTGTTATGATCATGCTAAACAATTTGTTATTAGAAGTAGGATAGCTGATGATAATGTTTTTGCCATGATTTGGTCATTGTATCTTCGTAGTTCAAACAAATCTGCCATTTTTATAAGCATATCAACTTCTTTTACCATGATTTGGTCATTGTATCTTTGTAGTTCAAACAAATCTGCCATTTATATAAGTCTATTTATTGAAGAAATATATCACATTTCTTGTTTAATATCCATATTTGCATAATTTTTTTTGTGGTGAAATTAGATCCTTGGATGGAGAAGAGGGTGTGCTAACTCAGGCAATTATATCTATCAAATCAATTATAAAATTAGAACCATCCAGTTATGAGAAGGTATTCTTATAAAATCATCTCCCATGGTATTGTTATTCCTTTGTTTTTATATTGAATTAAAACTTGTTTCAAGATACTATATGGAGTATGTGGAACCTGGACCTGAGATTGGACAGCATACTAGTATCTTGTGTTGTGTGTGGTAGTGACCCCAAACCAACACATTTCTTCTACCTAATAATTATTTATGTTGAGTTGTGATACTTGTTTTTTTTCCTGGAATTGCATTTAATTAAATTTTCTGAAAGTTCTTATAGATATAGAGTTTCGTATAATCTTTAGTCTTAACTCTGCAAAATATTCCTCTTATAACTCAAAATAACTCTACTTTTCCTTAAGGTTTTTTCTCTTCATTCTTTCTCTATGTTTTCCTTTGGCCAATTAAAGATTGTGGTTTTGACACTGATGGCATTGAGAAAACAATGATAGATTGGAATTAAGTTTCACATTTTATTTTTCTTGTTGTGTCTTTACTCCTAGATTTATCTTACCAATAATGTTATCCACTTATCCGTAATTCCTTTTCCAACATCTATTTTTTCATTACCTTCCTTTTCCTTCAAACAATTATTCTATGTAGTTTCTTAAGAGCTTCTGCACTTGACCAGAATACAGGAAGCTTTAGTGCCACTTAACTCTGTTATCAGGATGGTTGTTGATCAACAATTGAAAGAAGCTGATGGATAACCTGCTGTGGGAGAGTTTCCAGTGATGCTTACGGTTTTGATTTGATTTTATTAGTTTTATTCTTTATTATCAGAGTTACATAATGCTATAAGATTAAGATCCATGTTTCTGCAGAAATTTAGGTGGATCTGCTGCTAGTTGTGGATTTTGGACTGTTGAAATGGCTTCCAATGCCACATCTAAAAATGCTTGCCCACTGCCAATGAAAGCCACATCAAATGGCGTGTGTTAGGGTGACGAACCTCTTGATTTCTCGCTTCCCCTTGCTAAGTTGGATTACCTTCACTTTTTTATTACGTGAGCTTAACTCTTGAGTTTGTGACTTGATATGAGATATCCACTACATATAAATTTTGTTGTAATTGGCCATTTAATGACTGTGTTAGACAATTGATCGCCTGATAGAAACTGGACACAGTGAGCAAATCTTCCAGAAAGCAATTCTAGAAGCAGGTCGAGGACAGGTACTTGGTTTGTGAAAATTTATTGGAACTTATGTTTTCCTTTTGAAAAATTAACAACACGTCATGTTATTTCAGATTTACCTTGACATGGCGCCGTTGTATCCGAGGAATTAATTAAATGATTTGATAATGTGCTATTCAATACAAGAAATCTAAATGAGAATAGTATGTTATGTCTTTAGTGCTGAATATCAGTAACTCTAGAGGACTAGAGATGAGAGAGAAAGGTAGTGAGAGAAATAGTGGGTGGGTGAGAGTGAATCATAGAGGTAGGTTTAGGGAGAGGTCTAAGGCTAGCCCACGTCTCAACTTCGTCGGAAAAGGATACAGGCAACACGCTTCGGTGACAGTGGAGGCTCGGAGATGGGCTGGTAACAGGAAAAGCTGGAGGGACGCGGCAGACGTTACATCCTTCTACTTCACTAGGTTCCCAGAAGAGATGAGAGAAAGTGATCTGTGGTTTGAATTCAAAAAATGGGGTGACGTGCGGGAGATCTTCATCGCAAAACAGAGGAACAAGAGTGGAAAAAGGTACGACTTTGTGCGATTTAAAGGGGTCAACGACATTCGCAAACTAGAAAGATCGCTGGATAACTTGGTGATAGGGGGTCTTAAACTCCATGTCAATCTTCCCAAACACGACAGAGCTTGGACGCAGGGGGCGAAAATGATAATGACTGAGCAACATAGTAGAAGGACCATGGAGGTTAAGGAGGCAGATAAACACAAAGGCAAAGGAAAAGTTGATGAGGATCGAGCGGGCACGTCGGGAGTAAAACACTATCAACAGTTTCGTCAGCCATCCTATGCACAAGTGCTGAAAACAGACAAGTACAGGCAGAATTGGAGGAGGGTGCAAGAAACAGCTAGACCATCTCAGTCGACTGTTCAGCTAGACATCCTTGAGGAGAAATGGTCATGGTGCTGCAATGTTTAGGTTGGGAGATTAAGAAAATTGTCGGCGTTCGAGAGAATCGAAGAGGAGCTTTTGTGGGACGGAGGAGAGGATATCAGGCCCAAATATTTGGGTGATGACATGGTATTACTCACGGGACTCAGCGACTCTAAAGCAGAAGAAATGCAGAGGGAGGCAGAAGAAACGGGTGCGTCCCTGTTCAACTCCCTGGTAAAATGGAGTCCGACTTTAAGAACGGGTTTCAGGTTGGTTTGGATATCATGCTGGGGAATCCCACTCCATGCTTGGGAAAAGGAACATATCAGCAAGCTTGTTGCAGGGATAGGTGATGTGGTGGATTTGGACGATGACACGGACGACCTCCACCGCTTGGACAGGGCGAGGGTGCTCATCAAAACACCATGGCAGCCCACGATCAATCACAAGGTAGTGGCTACCATTAATGGTTCAGTTTATAACATAAATATTGTGGAGGAGACATGCTCCAACTCTTGTAAGTGCCTCAAAGGCCGTTACACCTCATCGGAGGAGGACATTATGTCCGATGAAAGCTCGGTTGGAGTTGGAGAGTCCTCGGGGAGCAATTTCATCCCAGAAACTCCGGCGGCAGACATGGTGGTGGTGGGGTCTGACAGGGTCGTCGATGGCAGAAATGGAGAGGTAGAAGCTTTATCCGTGGGTCCATGCCATACGCAAGACCCGGAGGTCCGTCAACAGGGCTCTGACAGTAGGAACAGTAGGCGCAGTTCCCAGGTCGATGAAATGCTTGATTTCGGGGTGGGTCTGCACCACGCAACCTCTGACAGGGAAAAGAAGGGTGAAACCTATGTTCACGGGTCTGAGGTAGGTGGACTTAGGGCCGATAATGCCATGGGTGTAGGTGTGGGAGTGAGAGAGGGCGGATCGGGATTTGGAAGCAGAAGATATCATTAGAAGAAAGATGGTGAGGGACCCACCCATGTAGGAAAGCGAAAAGCAACTGGAGGTACATGTGGGCAGAGAAATACAGGATGTTATAACCCCTCCTGTGGGCCCGGTGAATAGAAGCACTGATGCAAGCAAAAATAATATGTTGGGCCACAATGAAGTTGGGCCCAATTTGATTAGAAACCAGAATGATAATCAGTGGAAGGTATATTCCAGACATAGGGGGTGCAAAAAGGAGCCTGGGCCCAACAGAGTTAATGACAAACAAGATGGCCCAAATAAGCAGCAGCCTTTGGAGACAGCCAATGAAGCTAATATCCTACAATCCATCTCATCCCCAAACATGGAGGGGGGTAGCGGATTAAAAGAAATAATTGGTTGGGGAGTCAGACAGATAGGAATAACATCTCCCGAGAAGGCAAAGACAGCTGGCAGCTTGACAAATGATGCCTGGAAATCAGAAATAGATGGTGAATGGAAAATGGCAAAATTACTTGGCTTAACTTGCTGCAGTCAAGATGATATGGTGAAAGCAATGATTGACCTGGAAGAAAGAGACCTGGCTGAGGTCTTGAGGATGGGAAACAACCAAGATAATCAATGAAGATCATCTCATACAATGTTAGAGGGTTGGGGAGGGGGGTAAAGTGGGCTGCAATTAGAAAGATGGTGGTGAAGGAGAAGGTGGACTTGTTATGTCTGCAGGAGACCAAAAAAGACAACATTGATCTCAAGATATGCCAAGCCCTGTGGGGTGATTCGGAGGTTAAATGGGAATTTTTGCCAGCAATCAACAGAGCTGGTGGATTACTTAGCATTTGGAGTGAGGAGGTGTTTAAACTGGAAAATAAGGTGCTTGGTGCTGGATTTATATATCTGGAAGGTGTTTGGGTAGCAGACGGGTCTAAAATTACCATAGTCAATGTATACTCACCATGTGAGACTCCTTTGAAAAGAATTATGTGGGAAGCTATCAGGCAACTGAAAATGGCAAACGCAGGAGGTTTATGGTGTATCCTGGGCGACTTTAACAATATCAGAAGACCCTCTGAAAGAATGGGGATATGCCAGCGACCCCTAGATTCTGGGTTGGTGAAGGAATCTAATGATTGGATTGCAGAACTAGAGATCGAAGATGTTCCGTGTGTTGGGCGCAAATTCACCTGGTATAGGCCAAACGGGACTGCTAAAAGTAAACTTGATAGAGCTCTAGTATCAGCTGCATGGTTGGACAAATGGCTAGGAACTACTCAGTTCATATTGAACAGAAATTTCTCAGATCATTGTCCTATCCTATTGAGATCCTCACAGGTAGATTGGGGTCCAAAGCCATTCAGGGTTCTTGATTGCTGGTTTCAGGACAGATCGTTCAGGAAGGTTGTATGTGATTGTTGGAACTCAACTGTGGTTAGTGGTTAGGGGGGATACGCTTTAAAAGAGAAGCTCAAAGCCCTCAAACAGAAGCTGAAAGTCTGGAATAAAACCCAATTTGGGGATGTCCAGCAGAAATTGAAGAGTATTGAAGCGGAGCTAAATAAGATTGAGATTGAGGGTGATGACAGAATTTTGTCTGAAGCTGACATAAGGAAAAGGAAACTGCTACAGAAGGACCTATGGGTTGCCGCTATATCCAATGCCTCATTGTTAAGACAAAAAGCTAGGACTAGGTGGATCAAGGAGGGGGATTGCAACTCCAGATTCTTTCATTTGATCGTAAATTGGAAGCGAAGAAATAATTTGCTGAGAGGTGTGATGGCTGACAGATGTTGGTTAGAGGAACCAAACAAAGTTAAGGAATATGTCAACTCCTTCTTCAAGTGCAGATTTGAGGAGCTGTATCAAGGCAGACCTAAGCTTGATGGTGTTAACTTCAAGAGCCTTGAACAACATCACAAGGAGGCTTTGGTGGCATGGTTTGAAGCATTGGAGGTGAGGAACGCGGTTTGGGCTTGCGGTAGTGAGAAGAGCCCTGGGCCAGACGGACTCAATTTCAAATTCATTAAAGAATTTTGGGAGGACATCAAGGCAGATTTTCTTCGATTTATGGATGAATTTTACGTGAATGGCATTTTCCCTAGGGGTGGCAATGCATCTTTTATTGCTTTGATCCCAAAGGGACATGATCCACAGGGTCTGAATGACTATAGGCCTATCTCCCTCATTGGCTGCGCATATAAAATCGTGGCGAAGGTATTATCCAATAGACTGAAAAGGGTACTGCCTTTTCTCATTGACCACCGACAGTCTGCATTTATTGAAGGAAGACATTTGCTGCAAGGTGTGCTCATATCAAGCGAGGTGGTAGATGAGGCTAGAAGGAGCAATATAAGCTGCCTCATTTTTAAAGTTGATTATGAAAAGGCGTACGATTCAGTTAGTTGGGAATTTTTGTTTTACATGCTGAAGCGGCTGGGATTCTGCTCAAGGTGGATTATGTGGATGGAAGGATGCTTAAAATCTGCATCCGTTTCTGTATTAATCAATGGAAGCCCAACTGAGGAGTTTACTCCACATCGGGGCCTCAGACAAAGAGACCCGTTAGCTCCTCTCTTGTTTAACATTGTCGCTGAGGGCCTTATCGGATTGATGAGAGAAGCACAACAAAAAAAGCTGTATGAAGGGTATAAGGTGGGGAACAAACAAGTTGATATCAGCATCCTACAATATGCTGACGATACCATATTTTTTGGGGAAGCATCGATTGAAAATGTTAAAGCAATCAAGGTCATGTTGAGAAGCTTTGAACTGGTGTCGGGGCTGAAAATCAATTTTGCAAAGAGCAGATTTGGGTCTTTTGGCATGGCTGATCAGTGGACAAACAATGCTGCTTCTTTTTTGAACTGCAGCGTTATGTCTTTACCCTTTTCTTATTTGGGTATCCCTATTGGGGCTAATCCAAGACGATGTGAGACGTGAGATTCCTTAGTCAGGAAATGTGAGCAGAAACTAGCAATCTGGAAAAACAAACACTTATCCTTTGGGGGAAGGGTGACACTGATCAAATCAGTGTTAAATTCGATTCCTATTTTTATGTTTTCTTTTTTCAGGGCTCCAAAGAAGGTGATAGCTAGGCTGGAGAGAATCCAGAAAAGATTTTTGTGGGGTGGGAATGCTGACCAAAAGAAGGTGGCTTGGGTAAGGTGGGATCTGGTGTGCCAATCAAAAGACCGCGAAGGTTTGGGCATCAAGGATCTAACTACATTCAACCATGCTTTACTAGGGAAGTGGATGTGGAACATGTTTCATCAGCACAACGAGCTGTGGGTTCAGGTGTTGGACTCGAGATATGGTGGGTGGAGGAGCCTGGTTGGATCTGGGAGGTCTGTAAGAGAGTCAATATGGTGGAGGGATCTCTGTCTGGCATGCAATTCGAATGGGGTGGGGAATGGGTTGATGAGTGGGATAGCTTGGAATGTGGGCTGTGGATCAAAGGTGCTATTTTGGGAGGACGGTTGGAGGAACGAGGGTGTGTCGCTGATGGAGAAGTACCCACGACTCTATCATATATCCCATCAACCACAGAATTATATTCAGCAAATGGGGATCTCATCATGTTCTGGCTGGGAGTGGCAGCTTCGGTGGAGAAGGGATTTCATGGAGGGGGAGGTTGAATCAGCTGTCAAATTTTTAGAAGACATACAGGACTGTGGTAGGCAAGCACAACAGCAAGATTCGTGGAAATGGCAGGCTGACTCGAGTGGAAAATTTACAGTGGGAAGTGCGTATAGATTCTATAACAGGCCAAGGTTAGAAGTGAAGCAAGATCAAATCTTCAAGGACATGTGGAAAGTCAAAATTCCATCCAGAGCATCATGTTTTGCCTGGCGTTTGTTTTGGGACAGATTACCTACAAAGATGAATTTACACAGGAGGAATATAGGTCTCAATGATACCCTCTGCCCCTTCTGTAGGAACACTGAAGAGGAGGTTGCACATCTATTTGTTAGCTGCGACAGAATCAAGTTGTTATGGGGGGAATCTATGTCGTGGGTAAATATTTCGGGTGTCTTCTCTGAAATCCCGAAAGAACACTTCAGACAATTTTGGTTCTTTTACAGCAATGGGGTATGCTCGCATACATGGCTAATCTGGTGGATGGCCTTGACCTGGACTATTTGGTGGCATAGAAATAGAATTATCTTCCACAATGAAAGTTTCAATAACCTTAAACTGATGGATGATGCGCTCTTCACTTGCTGGACATGGCTTAAGAATTTGGAGAAAGGATTTGACAAATCTTTTCACTTTTGGTCTAGCAATTTGAGGGAGGCTTTTGTAATTAGGGGAGGGTTTACTACCTAGTTTTTTCCCCTGTATTTTGGGGTAACCTATAATCCATCCAGACTTTTGGCCCCTTATTTCATGCTTTTCATGAACTAAGGTGCCACAGGTTTGTCTTTGGTGCTAGGTGTTTTTGTAATGGTACTCCTTGTACTATGATCTTTCTTTATATATATATATATATATATATATATATATATATTATTATCTTTGCTGATAAAAAAAAAAAAAAAAACCTTGACATGGCAGTCTTAGTTGATGCTCAAGGAGAAATTTTAGACAACATTGAAAGTAAGATTTGTTCACTCTCAGTCAGACACCCTTGGTTTCTTCCCTCAATTTGTTAAATATGCACCAGTAATTAGTGGATCTGTAAAGGTTATTCTCATAACTTTTGGAATACGTCTAATATTCCTAGTTAGGGGCAATTTTATTTTATTTTATATTTTAATGCTTGTGATTGATTAATTGGTAAATTCCGCTGAAAATTCTAATATTTGGCTGGAAAAAAATTTTTGTTTTGTGTATTTCTGGATAGCCTTAGTAGCCCTTGGCAAAATATTATTACCAACTAGTTTTTGCTATGCAGTTGGCCCGTGGGTGTGGTAGTCTCCGGATCTGAACATATTGCTGTTTGTGTTTTGGATACACTCACAAGTAATTAATTTACATGCACATGATTTGAAATTTATAGGTGAGAATTGATATATATATATATATGCTATTCTTTAATTATTCTCAATATTTCAAATTTACAAAAGTGTAATCTAATTCCTAAGCTTTTGATATTCATCCTAAAATTTAGATTCATATTTCTTTAAAGTTACATGGCCAATAATTGACATGCGAATTTTAAAAAAATGTACAGTACAAAAAGTATTAATTCTTAAGGAGCGACTATTAGAAATGCTCAAAATAATAGTAATATATAAATAGATATAGATGAGGGATCCACTTTTACTTATATATATATATTCAAATGGTTTATCCTCATGAATTAGTTCCATAAGCCACATTAAATCAAGCATCTGCCAGTTGCTAGGAATTAAAAGAGATTATTTGTTCATCTAAATGGAATTTGTTTGAGTCAAAGCTGGAAGAGGCATGTATCCTTTGGTCTTGATGAAGATCCACCATTGGAAGCTTGTCATCTCTATTAGGTCCCTAATTTTTGTTTCGAACTCTGGGGAGTGTGAGATACTATTGATTTCTGATTTCTAAACGGCAATTTATGTATCCTGTTGTGTCAATTACAAGATTAATTTAGTCTTGGTTATGGGCTGTGAATAGTAGCACTGCCCATCTCATTATTAAGTGTGGGGAGTCCCAACATGTGCAATGACTAGGACCAATGACCAAGCCATGTTTGACTAGAGTTTGTATTGTGTGTGTGTGTATATATATATCTCTTGTATTTCAAACATCTCCCAATTTTCAAGTATGAAGCCATAGTGCTGTAATGTGTGTATATTGTGCCTTTTTTTTTTTTTCCATATAATGTGTTTCTTATATTTTTAACTAACAATAAAAATTTCTTCAGATCGATGCACACAATTCCGGAGCTGGAACTTCTCTGCAGTTAGATGAGCAGCAAATACTCTCCTTTTTGCAAGGTGAATGTGTATTTCATGGATAGATAGATCTTATTGACGTACTATTCAAAATATTAACTTTTTTTTTTCAAATTATACTATATAAATTATATTGATTTTGTGATTTTTTACTACTAAGTTTATTATTATTATTATTAATCATTATTATTTATTATCCCATAGTTAAAAGTAAAGATATTTTTAGTAAAATTGTTTCACTAAATAATTTGTTTATTGTTACTCCTAAACTGTGTTAAATATTACGCATTTTGAAATAGAGGGAGTAAATCCTTATTACATAAGACTCATAAGAGCCTGTGCTATTAGTTATTTGTAATAAAGAAAAATGATATTGTTAGCCATGCAAAATCTATATGGGCTGTATGTCCTCTAGGCCCATTTAAAATAAGGGACGCCTATTTTAAACATAATATTTGAAGCAATTCAATTTTTAATATTTTTTCTTCTTTTAAAGTGTTTTTCTAATTAACAATATCTTATTTAGAGATTTGGGAATCATTAAGTTTCTTAATTCCTTTGGCCATTATCATTGCATATCTTAATGGACTTCCTTTTCTAGCATTCAATAACTAACATTATCTCACAATACTATGCCATTATCCAATTTGGCTTTATTTCAATTCTAGTTTTTTTTTTTCCACTGTGAAGTGGTACACTTATAGCATTTTAGCTTTATCAAAGCTTGATCATAAATTTGTGTTAATCCATTCACATTTCACTGCTGGCATTATGTTTGCCTAGTTATGTGAAATTTGTCTGGAAAAAAGAAACATAGCTTATAGCTTCACTAACAAGAAGAAAATACTTGCAGGGTAGAGCAAGGAAGGCTAAGGAGATAAATAAAAGCTTGCTTACATTCTCAGGTTCTTGACATGTGGTTGGGTTATTTGAAATATGTGATTTGTAGCTTTATTCTTGAAATTGTTATATGTATTTGTCATTTATGCATCAAAGTTCATTGATGATTGATATAGAATTTTCCAATCTTAGTTTACTATGCTTTGTATGTTATTTAGTTATTTATACTTTGTATTAGTAATATACTGTCATGACAGACTTAAGTGTTAAGTATTAAATTTTAGTGAATTTGAGTGCTTCTAAGTTGCTTACCTTGAGCGTTTAGTACTGAATCAATTGTTATAACAACTCATTCTTTGCTTTGTTGTATAATGTCTTTTTTTACTCTCAATTTTCTTTCTTTTCACGTCTTAAGTTGTATATAGAAAATCACTCCATCGACTAATAATAAGTCTAATTCAAAAAAATAAAAATGTGGGAAGATAGATGCAATCATAATTATATTTTCATTAAATATAGTTAATTAAGTAGATAATTTGATGTGATCATCTTTTATTTATTTATTAAATATAATTAATTAAGTATAAGGTTCATTGATCATATTTTAATGTTAAATATGACCAATTTTAATAAAATTAAATATTATTATTCAAAATAATGCAATTAACAACAACGCTAGTATAAAAATGGAATAATTGGATTAATTGTAAAAAAAATTTAAAAAAGAAAATTCCAAAAAAAAATGTCATTCAAAGACGGTTATTTGGAACAACCGTCTTAGAAAGCTGACAATCAAAGACGGTTGTTCCAAATAACCGTCTTTGAATGTGCCCCTCCAAAAAAATTACAAAAAAACAATGCATTCAAAGAAGGTTATTTCAAAAAACCGTCTTATTGCGAAACCGTCGTTGTATGTATCAAATAACCGTCGTAAAAGGCTATCGCTGTAGTAGTGTCTCCTACATCCTATGTGACAAAAGTCACCCATAACAGGTAAATAATTTTGTAAAACACCCACTTTTGTAATTAATTTTTCGAAATAATACATTTTTTGTATAAAAAAAGTCTCCAATTTCACTTATGGGAGGAATGACAAAACGGTAACAAAATTACAATGTAACATATCAATATGCAGAGAAATAAATTCCCCCAACTTGTAAAAACCTACGAAGAACTTCAACATATATATGATAGGCAATAAAACAACACAAAATCACAAGAGACACAGATTTTAACTTGAAAAATCCCTCAAAATAAAGGTAAAAAACCACATAGTAGTTTAGACCAAAGAAATAGTTTCATTATGCTCAATAGTACAAAAAATCCTAAAAAATTAACCAAACAAAACAATGAAAAAAATACCAAACATAGGACTGCTAGTACAAACAGGTTTCCTCACACTCCAAAGGTCTAATAACCGATATATCTGTTGAAAGCCAAGAATCACGTCTTTTGAACCTGCTGACCACAAGCAAACACGATTCAACAGTGAACATATCCCCAACAACTATTGAACAATTGCTGCCAGGTGATCAGTAAGTGAGGTGACTTTTCCTATTCTTTCACACCCTGAAAGCCATGTATAAAAGTGCTCAAATCTCAGTTGGATAACGATAAACAATCAAATTTGTACGTCAAAAAACTAAAAGTTAGAAACATTGAAACTGTGGATTTATTTTCATAAATCCAAGTACAAATCAGATTTGTTATTGATTTTTAAATTTGATTAAACTCTTCATAATATTAATCTACAAAGTTGGAGAAACCTAGAACTAGAACAGTAATCTTTTCCTACTGCTAATGCCTTATTTTAGTCTCTAGGCAATGTAAAATATGATGATGGTTTAGATCTCAGACTTCAAGAAGCTCACCATTGTATTGTTAGAGATAATACGCACAATCTTAAACTGAAAATTAGTGGAAGCATAATAAAAGAAAAGAAAGAAAATGCGCGCATTTACTTGGTTCAGTAACTGATTGAGTATTTTTAGTTTAATATTTTTATATTCTTCTTAACTTATTTGACTTCTCTTGGACATTTATTTTTCCATTCTAATTCAGTTTTTGCCTTAGGCAAACAAGTGGGCTTAATTGATAATTGTTGCTTATTTTCGGAGTTTTTGCTTACTTGACCTATCTTCCTTGTGTAGGGCCTAGAGAGCTCTACAAAACTCCAAATGGCGCATATGAGTAGTCCCTGGAAAGATAAGGAAAATATCTACATATTTGTCAGCGATAAGCCAAGGCCAATTCTGTCATTTTGAGGGTCATTTTAGGCTTGGAAGTCAGAACCATTGTACTTGAATTTTGGGCTGCGAAATTGGTGTAATTAGTAATTAGTTAGATTAGTTGGGCTTAATTATGGCCCATCTTTTCCTACTGACTCAGTCACTATATTTTAGTGTTTTTAGCTATTTGGAGACACACTTCATTTTAGCATAAACATATTTTGTAGTGACTTTTAGAAGTTTTTAGAATTAAAACCCTTTATCTTATTTTCTCTCAATTGTTCTTCATTGTGCTTCATTTTTATTTATGTTCTTTCATTTTCTTGCACTAATTTTGTGGGGCTTTCATTGATGATGATCATGGAAGGCAAAACAATCAATCAATCCAAGGATCCAGCCCAAGCAAGGAGAATTTGAGTTCTGGTTTGGTATTTCAAATTCTGTGTGAGAGTTCACTTTCTTCTTCTATCCTCTATTCAATTTTCATGACTATGAATGTGTTTAGGATTAAAAATGGATTAGGTTATGGATTCATTTCCTAATTTAGAATTTTAATCATAGATTATTTGAATGATATTCCAATTAGGTTTGTGGTTTCAATTAATTTAGGGGTTAATTCGATTGAACTGCTTCTAATGAAATTGAATGAACTTTCATAGCAAAATCATTATCTGAGAACTACGATAATTCGTATTGCTTGGTTTGGTGAATCGGATTGATGATTTTTAATCTATTTTAGAATACCTATTATCAATTCTGTTAGTTTCTATTTTGCTACATTTTCTGCAATTTTCATTTATCGCATGCAAACTGTTTGATAAAAATCTCCCTATTATTTACTAGTGAATTGAAGTTGGAACCATATTGATTGTATCTCTGAGTCGGCCTAGGTTAATCTTGTGCTACAGAATTAGCGTAGTTTAATTATTTTGAAGCGATACGACATCGGTTATCAATAACTTAGGAGGAAAAATCTTTTGATACCTAGATCCAAGGGGCAAGGGAGCTGCAGTCCCTTTACTTGCACTAAATACCAAGACGTGTTACAATAGTGTTCAACTCAAAGCTACACGGCCAATCCCTCAACAATGACCATTGGCCTCAATTTTACAGAAAGAAAAATGAAGGTTACAGAGAACCAAAAACAATAATAGAAATAAAAATGAAAAGCGCAATCACTAACCTTCAGTGCAAATAAGCCTTTATATATTCAAAAGCCAAAGTTTGTAAAATGAACCGTATGGACATTTGGGCCTTATCATTTCTTTCTTTGGGCTCCACAGACTAAACAAACTCCACCTTGGAGCACAAGGAAACATAGTGCAAGCCACATAACCAGGAACTACAAGTCCAATGCTAGAGTAGGGATAAACAGAGACACAAGAAGAACAAAGAACAAACATATACAATAACAAAGTAATAAGATAGAACCTACAGAAAATAAGAAATCACGTTAGTATTTGTAAGAAAATTTAAAGAAACAAACAAAATAAGAAAGGGAGGAGTGTTGAACTTCTACTGTAGAACTTTTAGCAATTCCAGGGTATCCCTGAATTTGTTAAAAGGTACAACTTTAGTCAAAATATCTGCTGGATTGCACACAATGGATATTTTCTCCACCTTCACCTTATTATCAGCAATGATGTCTCTTATAAAATGTACTCTGACATCAATATTTTTTGTTCTTTCGTGAAATGAATTCTTTGATAAATGAATAGCACTTTGAGAATTACACATAATCTGTGGAATTCCTTCCCTTAATCTGAGTTCAGAAATCATCCCTTTTAACCATAATGCCTATTTTACTGTCTCAGTTAAGACTATATACTCTGCCTTAGTAGTAGACAGAGCTACTACATGCTGAAGATTAGACTTCCAGCTAACTACATTTCCACAAATAGTGAAAATAATACTTGTTAAGGATCTCCTCTTGTCTAAATCTGTAGCATAATTAGAGTCACAGTAACCTTTTACAGCAAAATCATTAGATTCTTTTCCAGTAAAATTTAAACAAAATCAGAAGTTCCATTAAGATATCTCATTATCCATTTTATAGCATTCCAGTATTCTTTAGAGTGTTTACTCATGAATCTATTCACAACACTGACCCCATAAGAAATATCAAGCCTAGTGCTAATCATTGCATACATTAGACTTCCAACTGCATTGCAATATGACACATTTTTCATATAAACAACTTCATCTTCATTTAAATCACCACATACATATTTTAATCGAAAATGAGCAGCTAATGGTAAACTAACAGATTTATAAAGGTGCATAGAAAAAGTTTAACAACCTTCTTAACACACACATATTGAGATAAAGATAAGGTTTTTTATTTTCTATTTCTCATTATATCCATGCCTAAGATTCTTTTGGCAGGACCAAGAATTTTCATGTCAAATTCTTTCAGTAACATCTCCTTTAATTTGTTAATGCATTTAATGTCATGTGAGGCAATTAACATATCATCCACATAGATTAAAAGATAGATATATTTATTTTCAATGTCCTTCTTATAATAGACACAATGGTCATATTTACATCTTATAAATCAATGTGATAGAACAAAGTCATCAAGCCTTTTGTACCACTGCCTAGGTGTCTGTTTTAATCCATACAGGGACCTTTTTAGCAAATAAACTTTGTTCTCAAAGCATTTATGTATGAAGCCTTCTGGTAGCTCCATATAGATTTGTTCATCTAAACTTCCATGCAAAAAAGCAGTTGTAACATCAAGTTGTTCTAATTCTAAATCAAGAATAGCAACAACAAATAAAATAAGTCTAATTGAGGTGTGTTTTACCACAGGAGAGAATATTCATTAAGTCTACTTCTTCTACCTGTGAGTAGCCTTTGACTACTAATCTAGCTTTAGACCTGGCCTTCTCCAAGCCTAGGACTTCAGCCTTCAGCTTGAAGACCCACTTGCATCCAATGATCTTTTTGTCTTTGGGTCTGTCCACTAAGACCGATGTTTGATTCTTCTTTAATAAGGATATCTCTTTCTCCATTGCTCTTAGCCACCTTTCTCAAGAAGTCATATTCATTGATTCTTTGTAGGTTCCTGATTCTTCTTGTTCAACAATTCCAGCAACCTGCAAAGCAAAAGCAACAATATCGACATAAGCAAACCTGCTAGGAGGTCTAATATTCCTCCTAGCTCTATCTCTTGTCAGAAGATAATCATTGAGGTTGGAGTCCTCTTGATTTTCTTCAGTAGTTGTTTATTGATAATTAGCAAGTTGATCAAGTGTGTTTTCTTGATCTTTAGTTTCATCATGATTCTAAACTTGTTTTGAATCATCAGTACCAGTGGTCTTCTCCACCTCCAATTGGACATTTTTAGGTTCTTGAACCTGTCTAATACCCTGCACAATATCTTTATAGAATGTTAGTTCATAAAAAAATAATGTTTCAACTAACAGGATACCCTACAAAGACAGATTTAAGAGCCCTAGGGGCTAACTTGTCCTGTTTAGTGTGAACATAAGCTAAACAACCAAACGGTTTCAGATAAATCGGGTTAGGAGGCTTACAATACCACATTTCCATGGAAGTTTTGAAATTAATAGCAGATGAAGGTGACCTATTTATCCCATGACAGGCAGTGGCAACAGCTTTTGCCCAAAATGATTTTCTAAGACCAGAATCAGATAGCATGCATCTAACTTTATTTAAAATAGTTCTATCCATTCTTTCAGCTATGCCATTTTGCTAAGGTGTCTTAGCACAAGTTGTAACGTCTCTCTTTGCTCTCTCGTGCTTGATTAATTTTAGATGAAATCTTGTGTCCACTTTGTATTAGAATTAGATTAGTTATAAATTTTTTTACGAAAATTCTTTTCGCTTTGCTTGCAAATTCTACTAATTGTCTATATCATAAACGAATTCTTTCTCTCTCCATGGTTTAATTGTAATAAAGTACAGTCTAACAATACCGTCCAAAGTATAGTTCATTATATAGTCCCAAATACATGCCAACGTAAAATACAACTAATTTAAATCTAGTTACAAGTCATCAACACATCTTCATCATCACACCTTCTTCAATATCATCTACAACTTATGCTTTCCTGTTCCTCTGCTCGCCCAAATAAATTGGGGTCATCACAGGTGTCAACCACAGACACAAAATAGGGTAAGTTTATGACAAACACAGTTTGAATAAAACGTTCATAAAGGATATATAAGCAGATGGTTATCATAATATTTATAAAATAACAAGCACAGATTATTCACCCACAGATTAATTTAAATCATCTTCGCAGCACACGAATTAAGTCATATCATCTCACAACGTACTCATCATGTGATGCGTATAATGCATGCTCATCTTCTTTATATGATGCATGACTGAGATCTCAGGTTCTCAACATCTCATTATCAGTGGCCACAATCAAGATAGCCCCATCCCAGTGGCACAGATTGGATCGACCAGTCGGGGTAGGTCAGTGTTGCAATAGGACTCACACCTACACAACATGTGATCATCATGGGTAGGTGATCTCCCTACTATGGCTACCCCCCAGCTTAGACACCTTTTGTCTAAACGCTCGTCTCAATCCTCAGCTATCTGACAAACAACATCGCGGCTTAACCCCCGCAGGGCAACACGGCTTAACCCCCGCAGGGCATATGCATATGAAACATGCATGAATAATTATTTTTATTATTCTTCTTTTATGTCTCATGCACCTCAAAGCTCAGAATCTTTGAAAACTCATGGCATATGCTTTTAAAACAATACGTAAAGTTTCTTTCAAACATCACAAAAAGCTTTTCTCCACAGTCTAAGCATATAGCCATAGTTCAACAAAACTCTTGGAATCCATAAATAATCACAACATATTTAACAACACAAGGATTCCAATACTTCATCATCAACATAGTACACATCTTAACTCATTTTTTCATCATCAAAATCATAAAACCACCAAGCAACATGTTACTCAAAGTATCACTCAACAACACATGAAATCATACATAACCTTTGCTCAAGACATTTAATCATGCAAATATAATTCAAATCCAACAATAAAGAATCAAGCCAACACTCTTAAACATATTTCATTCATTGTGACAAATTATCAAACACATGGCAAGCAATCTTTGTTTTAGAGAATACTTTAAAGAAAGCTACTTAAACCTTAATCTTTATAAAGTTCAATATAATTCTAA
>CM023955.1:24468679-24495635 GCA_013407115.1 Glycine latifolia
CATGTTTCCAATACAATATTCCATTAATCAATTGTTTTACTTTCAAATGAGATATATGTTTATTGGGTTAATGATATTGTTGTTGTAATGATTGTATTTTTGGGAAAAGTCTTAATTACAGAGGAGACTCTGCCCAAAATTTTATAATATGTTTTCCTATTCAATTCTTTATTAAATTTTTAAATGGGCATAAAAGTGTGTTTTATATATTGTAGTCTTCCTCTTTAATTTATAATTTTCCTAAAAATATCAGTCTTGTGATATGATGAATTGTGAATGTATGAAATTTGGGTTGTCTGAAGACCTGGTGAATGTGAATCTCAAGCATATGTATTATCTATAGATGTGAAATATGATTGCTTGTGATGTCGTTGATGATATTGAAATTGAGATGCCATTGAGGTAGTTGATGATGCTCAAATGAGATGATATTGATATGCATGATGATGATATTGAGATGATATAATGCTGAGGTGGATAATGACATTGATGAGAGATAGTGTTGATGTGAACAATGTCATTGTGTGTGGATATACATGGATACCCATGGGGGGTGTATGACGGGTTACCCTTGCGAGGAAGGATTTGTTCCTAGCCAGGTCATACATTGATGGTGCCTATGGTTGTAGGCTATGTATGTACACGTGGGATGCAGTGACCGGTTGGTTACCCTTGCGAGGATGGATTTGTTCCTAGTCGGGTCATGCATTGATGATGCCCATGTTTCATACTTTATTTGTATGTGTGGAAATAGAATGAAGGCATGCGCCTACCTGTGGGTTTTCAGTGGGCTGAGAATGCAGGTACTAAGGGGTCATCAGGTTTGGAATTCCCTTTCGACGCTGGCTGATCAGCGGGTGGGGGAATGGCCAGTGCACGACAGGGTGGCCCTGATAGGCGGTGAATCATTTTTCCTATGAGAGGCTATTTCCGGGATATGGTACCACATTGCATGCTGATAGATGAGTCAGGTGCATGCATCATTCTATGCTTGATTGGTTGAGTTGTGAAATGCATTAGATGATTGGTTTGTTGACTGTGTATTGGAATCATGTATTTTTGTTAATGATTGTGGTGGGTAATGTTGTTTCCTTCCCAATTGCTGCTATCTGATGTTTGTTGGTTTTATATAATAAACTCACCCTTGCATTTGTTGTACCGTGTGGTTGGTACCAGTGATGATCGCGAACTTTCGTTTGTGTGAGCAAACTTTAACTCTGGACGTTCCTACATTGAATACATCAATCAGTTTACATTGATGGATAAGTGTAACGACCCGCCTCATCGCTACTATATCACTAACTCTAATCGTAGAGAAGGGTTTTCTCTATGTCTTGATCACTTAAGAGTCTAAGTGAGTTAGATTTCTTGTTCTTGATCTAGGTCTACTTGAGAGTGATCGCATGAGCTTGTAAGAAACAAATTCTTAATATTGGAACTCTAACTAGTTGGTTAGAAGAACTGGATGTAGCTTCTCTAGGTTTAGAAGTGAACCAGTATAAATCTTGGTATTGACTACTTCATCTTTATCTTTTCTTGTGGTTATTAATTTTCATTCGTTGGTGTAACTTTCACAATCAACAAAAAACATTTTAGTTGCATTCGTTAAAGAATGGTGTTTGATTATTTGAAAGTGTTCTTGGATTGTTTTGTGATACGATCTTTATAACTCTGATTGTTTAGGAATTTTTAATTGGACAAGAAACACCCATTCACCCCCCTGTTGGTTCTTGTGTGTTGTTCATACTATTTTCAAGAAATACATCAAACATATATTTTTAGTTATCAAAATTGTAGGGTGTTACAACTCTCACCCTTTTTGAAATTTCGTCTGGATAGGCTTCTCGCATTTGACTCTCTAGTTCCCATATTGTGTCCTCTCTTAATGTACCTCCCCAGATCACCTTGACCAATTGAATCTTTTTCCCTCTTAAGTGTTTTGTTCGCCGATCCTCGATCCTCCAAGGCAATGTTTCATATGTCAAGTTTTCCTTTACTTGAATGTCATCTAATTCGACCACATGAGAAGGATCATGGATATGTTTATGGAGTTGAGACACATGAAAGATTTTGTGGAGGTTAGAAAGGGACTGGGGTAATGCAATTTGATATGCCACAGGGCTAACTCCTTTGAGAATTTGGAAGGGACCAATAAAACGAGGTGTGATTTTTTGGGATTTCAAAGCTTGACCTACCCCAAACACTGAGTTGAAAACAATATGAACACATACAATTAACCAAGAGGGGGGGTGAATTGGTTAAAATAGGGACTTTAAAAATTCTTTGAAACTAGTAGTGGATTAAAGATCGTATCACAAGTACACCCTTTTTAAAACAGAAACTTTCAATCAATGAAGAGTCACCCTTCACTGCAGGCAATAGCAGAAAAAATATCTGTTGATCTCGAAAAGATTAGCAATTAAAGACAATAAGATGAGAATAAGAGAACACCAAATCTATACTGGTTCACTCCTCAAAAAGAGAAGCTACATCTAGTTTCTTTTAACTAAACCTTGGCTAGAGTTCCACTATAACAAAATATGTTCTTTACAAGCTTACAAATGATCACCCTTTATCAATCCTAGATAAAGAACTGAAATCTAAACACCCTTCAGACTTCTAATGATCAAGACATAGAGAACCCTTCTCTATTCTTCCCTTTAGAGAACCCTACTCTAGAAAAGCTTTAAAAAACCTCTTTGAGATAGGAACTTACAAGAACAACAGTAAAAATGAATACTGCAAAAGTTTAGAGGAGAGATACAACCTTATGATCCATAGAATGAAAGTGAATGAATTTACCAAACTGAAATCAGGTTGAAAGAAGACAATCTTCAAATCAGCTCTCCAAGAAAACTCTTTTCAAATCTTGTCCAAAACAATTTTATCAATGATGCATGTGATTCTTGGTTTTTGGAACGAGAGCTATGAATCTCAGTATATATTTTCTTAGAATCAGAGGGCTTTTGGAAGTGATGAAAAATTTGAAGTATCAAGTTCTGTCCAAAACAAAAGACCCAACAACCTTTTATAGAAAAATGTTTCAACTGAATGTAATCAATTAAATCGTCCATGTGATTGATTATTTTACTTAAGTAATCGATTAATATCCTATTTAATCGATTAAAGTGTTCTTATTTCTTTCTGGAAAAGATATATGAGCAAAGTAATCTATTAAACCGCCATGTAAATGATTATCACAGTCAGTCTAGCTTCAGAGATGTGCTAATGTAATTGATTACGATTAGATGGTAATCGATTAACACAGGAAGACGTATTCTGTGTTTTGTGTTGTGTAATTGACTACCATTACCTTGTTATCGATTAATTAGTTCTTCATGGCTAAAGTAATAGATTACCAATTCTGGTAATCAATTAAGTCAGTGCAGAATGTGATTTTTCAAAACTTAACCATGAGAAATTGGCTTCTTTATGCAAACATGAAAACGTTATGATTTTTCACAAATCATGTGACTTGATTAAAACCATGTATGCATGCCAATGAATAAAGTTTATGCAATGCAAGGGATCATAAGATGAGGCTCTAAAAAAACTTAACAAATTACAAATGCCTTCAATTGAATGGCATGTAAAAAGCTAAAATCTATCTAAGACACATGGCTTCATCCTTGTCTTGATCCTCTTCCAGCTCCCCCTGTATCTGACATGAGTGACTCTCTAGAATATATGATCACCAACTTTGAATTCCAGCTCTTTCCTCCTTTTGTTATGATAACTCTTCTGCCTAATCTGAGCAGTCCTCATTCTCTCTTGGATCAACTTGATCTTCTTAGTGGTTTGTTGTACCACTTCAGGTCCTAAGGTGAGGTTCTCTTCGATTTCTAGCTAACACAAGGGTGTCCTACACCTTCTACCATACAAAGCTTTGTACGAAGCCATGCCAATGGTAGAATGAAAACTATTGTTATAGGTGAACTCAATCAACAATAGAAAACTCTCATAACTCTCTTTTTGTTCTAATACATACACCCTCAAAAGGTCCTCCAACGACTGAATGGTTTGTTCAGTCTAACCACCAGTTTGAGGTTGGTAGGCTGAACTTAGCCTAAGATTGGTTCCCAATGCTTTGTTCAAACTCTCCCAAAACCTAGAGGTGAATCTAGGATCTCTATCAGATACTATGCTAGATTGCACACCATGTAATATGACAATCTCACTAATATATAGGGAGGTCATATTCTCTAACGAAATTCTGATATTGATGGGGATAAAGTGAGCAGATTGGGTTAATCTGTCAACAATAACCCAGATAGAATCTAAACCTCTTGGGGTTCTAGGTAGTCCTACACCAAAATCCATGGAGATACTATCCCACTTCCATTGGGGTATCTCTAAGGGTTGCAACTTACCTAAGGGTCTTTGATGTTCCATCTTAGCCTTTTGGTAGACTAAACACGCATACACAAACTCATTAACCTCTATCTTTTTATTTGGCCACCAAAACATTGTCTTGAGATCCTGATACATCTTAGTAGCACCAGGGTGGATGCTCAAGTTGCTCCTACGCCCTTCCTCCAAGATCATCTTCCTAAGCTTAGGTACATTAGGGACACATATTCTATCTCAAAGTCTCATGACTCCATCTGATCCCACATTGAAACTATTATCTCTCTCTATTTTAACCGAGTCCTCAAAAAATGATCAAACTTATGGCCCTCTCTGATCTCTCTTAGCAACTCACTAGTAATTCTCAAAGCTCTCAATCTTACCCTATTAGGGGTAACCTTACATGCAAGACTAAGGTCCCTAAACTGTTCTAAGAGATCCAACTCCCTAACCATCATAGCAGATGCATGTAGGGACTTCTTACTCAAGGAATTAGCCACTACATTGGGTTTTCTGGGATGATAGCTAAGCTCAAAATCATAGTCCTTGAGAAACTCTAACAATCTCCTCTGACATATGTTCAACTCTTTCTAATTAAACAAATACTTAAGGCTTTTATGATCTCTAAATACTTCAAACTTGGAGCTGAATAGGTAATGCCTCCACATCTTAAGAGCAAAAACTACAACAACTAACTCTAGATCATGGGCAGAATAATTCCTCTTATGAGTCTTGAGTTGTATAGAAGCATAGGCCACTACCTGGCCATTTTGCATT
Organism: Glycine latifolia; assembly: GCA_013407115.1. Taxonomy (NCBI): domain Eukaryota; kingdom Viridiplantae; phylum Streptophyta; class Magnoliopsida; order Fabales; family Fabaceae; genus Glycine; species Glycine latifolia. The sequence continues at coordinate 24,473,804 of CM023955.1, forward strand.
AACATTCCTCCTAAAAGCATATTTGATGCATCACAATACACCTCAAAGGGTTCTCTTGGGTTAGGTAAAACTTACACGAGCATGGTCGTCAACTTTTCCTTAAGGTTTTGGAAACTATGCTCACATTGGGCATCCCAGACTTACGAGTCAGCTTGGTCAAAGGTAAGGCTAACTTGGAGAAACCTTTTATGAATCTCAAGTAATATCCCGCTAAACCTAAAAAACTTTTAATCTCAAACACCGACTTAGGACTCTCCCACTTAAGAAGAACTTTTATCTTAGAAGGTTCTACAACTATATTGCCCTGCATATCACATGTCCTAGGAAACTAACTTTTTCTAACCAAAACTCACACTTGGACAACTTAGCATAAAGTTGTCGGTCCTTAAGGGTTTGCAGCATATTCCTCAAGTGCTCCTCATGCTCCTCTATAGTCTTAAAGTATACCAAAATATCTTCTATGAATACTTCCACAAAACTATCGAGATAGGGGTGAAAGATCCTATTCATGTAATCCATAAACACACCAGGGGCATTAATCACACCGAAAGACATGACTAGATGCTCGTAGTGACCATATCGGGTCCTAAAGGCAGTCTTCAGAATATCCTTAGTCTTCACTTGGATCTGATGGTAACATGACCTAAGGTCTATCTTGCTAAAAACACAAGCTTTTACCAGTTGGTCCATAAGGTTGTCTATTTTAGGCAAAGGGTACTTGTTCTTAATCGTCACTTTATTCAACTAATGGTAGTCTACACACAACCTCATGGTCCAATCTTTCTTCTTCACAAATAACATTGGTACCCCTCATAGAGACATGTTGGGTCTCATAAACTGCTTATCCAATAACTTTTTAACTACTTCTTAAGCTCAACTAACTCTAAAGGAAACATCCTATAAGGGGCTATGGATATGGGTCCGGAACCAGGTACCAAATCTATAGAAAACTCCATCTCTCTCAGGTGGTAAACTGGATATATCCTCAGGAAACACTTCTGGAACTCTCTAACAATAAGGAGGTCACCTATATAAACTTTGGTCTCTACTTCCAGGTTAGACATGATCATGTACACTTGAGCATCTTCTTTTAAAGATGTCACAATTTGGTTGACAGAGATAAGCATCCTATCCCTACTCACTTCAAAATCAATTAACACCACATTTTTATCAAAATAGTTTAACAAGACATGGTTGGAAGATATCTAGTCCATACCCAGAATAACATCAATTTGGTTGAGAGGCAAAAAAATTAGATCAATCACGAATTTTCTACCATATATCTCCACAGGACAATTCAAACACACGTCAGAATTTAAAACTGAACCACTAGTTGGGGTCTCTATGTAACACCTCAACTTACAGTCTTGTTATTATTGATTGTTAATGAAAATTCTTTTCAACTTACTTAAGAGCACCTAGTTGAATATAACAAAATTTTGCCAATAACTGATACTCCGAGAAAATTTCATCACTGAGTAATATTTATAAACCTGAAGTAACATATAATAAGAGTACAAAATGACACTAGTTCTATTACATAGTACAAATAACTAAAACACTCTGTAACAAAAGAACACATCTTCAAACAAAACATCTTCAAACAAAATCCTCTTCCTGTAAGCAGCTAGGCAGTCTCTCTTTAATGTTCATCTGCTCACCCGAATGGAAATCGAGGTCATAGCTAGGCAGTGAAGAATTGGCTGTTTCAAGTGAGTCGCGCAGTTTTCACGCGACTCGCGTGAGATTGGTCAATTTGATTCTGGACCTTCACGCGGGTCACTTGGTTTCCACGCACGTCGCGTGGATTACTATGGTTTGGCTGTTGAGTTTTTGTATCTGACGCGTATCGCGTCATTTACCAAGTGGGTCGCGTGAAATAATGCTTTTAAGCACTGCCTCATGGCGCGAGATACTTGGTATTCTACGCGGTTAACTTGGATTTGTGCAGGTAATAAATGCTTTAGTAGCAGATGACGCGACTCACTTCGTATCCACGCGAGTCGCGTGACTTCCCTCTTCGGAATTCCTTATTATTTTCCTCCTGCTCTTCAATTCTCTATCCTAATGACTAAAATTACTTAACTACTCCTAAATGAAATAGCTAAATCTAATACCTAATTAAACAAAATTTGAACGATCATGGTGCATGAATTTAAACTTGCATGAATAAATTGCAGAAATTTAAATCTACTGCTAATAACTGAAGTCAAACTTATATACAGAATTTGGTGCTTGTTTAACGTCCTTAAGCTAGACCTTTACGGCAGTTTATTCAGTGTTAGATTGGAGTGGTACAGAACTTGCATTTCTGTCCACTTTACCTCCAAAGTAATGTTTCAGCCTATATCCATTTACCTTAAATACCTTATCACAATCCAAGGTTGAAATTGCTACTGTGCCATAAGGAAAAACTTCTCTTACCAGAAATGGTCCAGACCATCTTGACTTCAATTTACCCGGAAAAAGTTTCAGTCGGGAGTTATAGAGCAGCACTTGTTGGCCCGGAACAAATTCCTTATGTCTGATGTGGTTGTCATGCCACTTTTTCGTCTTCTCTTTGTAAATACGGGCATTCTCATAAGCTTTCAACCTGAACTCATCTAATTCATTCAACTGTAACAACCGCTTTTCATTAGAGTTGGTTAGTTCAAAATTTAAAAATTTGGTTGCCCACAAAGCTTTATGTTCAAGTTCAAGTGGTAGATGACAAGACTTACCATAGAGGAGTTGAAAAGGAGACATACCAATTGGAGTCTTGAATGCAGTTCTATACGCCCACAAGGCATCGTCCAACTTCTTGGACCAATCTTTCCTTGATGTTCCAACGGTTTTCTCTAGGATTCGCTTCAGCTCCCGGTTAGAAATCTCAACCTGACCACTGGTTTGAGGGTGGTATGGGGTTGCTATCTTGTGCTTCACTCCATATTTGGCTAACAAGCTTTCAAGTTGCTTGTTGTAGAAATGCGTTCCTCCATCACTTATTATCGCTCTTGGTACACCAAATCTTGTAAAAATATACTTTCTTAGAAAGTTTATCACCACCTTAGCATCATTTGTGGCTAATGCAGTTGCTTCAACCCACTTAGAGACATAGTCCACAGCAACTAGTATATATTGGTTACCAAATGACTTAGGAAATGGTCCCATGAAGTCAATACCCCACACATCAAATAATTCTACTTCTTGTATGTTGTTTAAGGGCATCTCATCGCGGCGAGACACATTCCCGGTTCGTTGACAATTATCACATTGTTGCACAAAATCCTTTGCATCCTTAAATATGGTTGGCCAATAGTACCCACATTGTAAGATCTTTTGTGCTGTCCGGTTAACACCAAAATGTCCGCCGTAATTGGATGAATGGCAGTGCCACAGAATATCCGGCACTTCACTTTCAGCTACACACTTACGGATAATATTGTCAGCACAACTAAAGTATAAATAAGGATTATCCCATAGATACCTCTTAGAATCACTCAAAAAACTTCTTCCTCTGCTGCCACGTGAATGTTTCAGGGATGATTTTAGCAGCTTTGTAGTTTGCCATCTCAGCAAACCATGGTGTAATATGTACAGTTAATACTTGCTCATCCGGAAAGGATTCGTTGATCTCAAATTCTGGTCCATCTTGCAATTCATTGTGCTGAATCCTGGACAAGTGGTCAGCTACCTTGTTTTCAATACCAGCTTTGTCTCTAATTTCCAAGTCAAATTCCTGCAACAATAACATCCATCGCAACAATCGGGGTTTTGCATCTTGTTTATGCAACAGAAATTTAAGGGCTGCATGGTCAGTAAACACTATTATTTTTGACCCTACTAAGTATGATCTAAACTTATCAAGGGCATACACAACAGCTAGCATTTCTTTTTCGGTTGTGGCATAATTTGTTTGCGCCTCATTTAAGATTTTACTAGCATAATAAATCACATGCAAACGTTTTTCTTTCCGCTGTCCTAACATTGCACCTACTGCATAATCACTAGCATCACACATCAATTCAAAAGGTAAACTCCAATCTGGAGCAATTAACACAGGTGCAGTGGTGAGTTTGTGTTTTAAAGTATTAAATGCACTAAGACAAGCATCATTAAACGTAAATTCAGTATTCTTCTCCAGCAGTTGGCTTAATGGCTTTGCGATCTTGGAGAAATCTTTAATGAATCTTCTGTAGAAACCTGCATGGCCTAAGAAGCTGCGAACACCACTCACGTTAATAGGAGGAGGTAATTTTGCAATTAATAAAAGCTTAGCTCTATCTACCTCTATTCCCATTTCAGATATTTTGTGGCCTAGCACTATGCCTTCCCTTACCATAAAATGACATTTTTCCCAGTTTAAAACCAAATTAGTTTCTTGACATCTTTTAAGAACTTTGGCTAAATTAGTTAAGCATGAATTAAAGCAAGGGCCAAAAACAGAAAAGTCATCCATAAATACCTCAAGCCCCCTTTCTACCATGTCTGAGAAAATTGAAAGCATGCATCTCTGAAAGGTTGCAGGTGCATTACACAACCCGAATGGCATCCTCCGATAAGCAAAAACTCCGAATGGACATGTAAAGGCGGTCTTTTCTTGATCCTCTGGTGCAACTGGGATTTGGTTATACCCAAAATATCCATCAAGGAAGCAATAATAATCATGACCAGCCAATCGTTCAAGCATTTGGTCCATAAACGGAAGTGGAAAGTGATCCTTGCGAGTTGCGTCATTAAGCCTTCGGTAATCTACACACATTCTCCAGCCTGTGATGGTTCTTGAGGGAATTAATTCGTTCTTCTCATTCTGAATTACCGTCATGCCCCCTTTCTTTGGAACAGTTTGGACTAGACTTACCCATGGTGTGTCAGAAATTGGATATATCATACCTGCATCTAAAAGCTTAACAACTTCTTTTCTCACCACTTCTTTCATTATTGGATTGAGCCTTCATTGTGGTTGCCTTACAGGTTTAACATCAGTTTCCATTAAAATCTTATGAGTACAAAAGGAAGGATTTATACCTTTGAGGTCTGAAATAGACCAACCAATTGCTGACTTGTGATCCTTGAGTACTTTAATCAGCTTTTGTTCTTCATGCCATTCCAGCCCTTTGTTGATTATGACTGGATATGTTTTCTCCTTACCAAGGAAGATATATTTCAAATGCTCCGGTAGTTCTTTTAATTCAACTTTTGGTGCACCGGATGGAATATCATCTCCCTTTGCTTCCAGCTCTTCTAGTATTGGTTCCTCTGGTTTTTCAGCCACCTCAGGATTGGTTTCTGCAGAAAACACTTCAGCTGCAAGTGCTGGCTGTGTTTCCGCATCATGTGTGACTACTGCATCAATTCTTGTTGTAATTCCTGCATAAATCACATCATCCAACACATCTAATCGAAAACAATCATGATCATCAGTAGGATGTTTCATGGCATCAAAAACATTAAACACAACAGATTCATCATTCAATCTTAATTCAAGTTTTCCTTGCTCAACATCTATTAGGGCCCTAGCGGTAGCTAAGAAAGATCTACCTAATAACAGGGGAATTTCACTTTCCCCATCCATATCTAGCACAATAAAGTCAGCAGGGAATATAAATTTATCTACCTTTACTAGAACGTCTTCAATCACCCCGGAGGGTGTTCTTATGGACCTATCTACTAATTGCAAAGAAACTCTAGTAGGTTTTAATTCAGTTATGCCTAGGGACTTACACATGGATAATGGCATCAAATTTATACTAGCCCCTAAATCACATAAAGCTCTCCCTACATTAATGTTACCAATAGCTATAGGGATATTAAAACTTCCAGGATCCTTCAATTTAGGAGGAAGCTTCCTTTGTATAATTGCACTACACTCCTCAGTGAGTGTTATTGTATCGCATTCTTGCAGCTTGTGTTTCTTAGAAAGAAGTTCTTTCATAAATTTTGCATAATTGGGCATGTTAGCTAATGCCTCTGCAAATGGTATATTAATGTGTAACTTCTTAAACATTTCTAAGAACCTGGTAAATTGCTGTTTCTGCAGTTGTTGCTTTGTTAGCATTGGATATGGAGGCTTTTCAAAACGAGAAAAATCCCACTTCTTTGGTTGAGGTGCAGAACTTGGTTCTTCATATTTTTCTGCAGCTTTTTCCTTTGATGGTTCGGTTGCTGCATCTTTTTCAGCTTCTCTTCTACTGGGTTCAGGCTTTTCCGGAGGAGATAATACCTTACCGCTTCTAGTTATGATGGCCTTGGCATGTTCTCTTGGGTTTACAATTGTATCACTTGGAAATTGGCCTTGTGGTCTCTCAGCCATTTGCTTGGCAAGCTGTCCAATTTGATTTTCCAAGTTTCTAATGGAAGCATCTTGGTTAGTCCTATGAGCTCTTGTTTCAGCTATAAATTCTGCTGTTGTCTTTGACAGCTACATCACCACCTTTTCAAGTTCAGAAGGCTCCTTGTTGGGAATAGGAGGGGGCTGTAAGTAGTTGTTGGATTTGTAATCCAACCCACCTCCTTGGAATCTTCTTTGGTAGTTGTTTCCAGCAGAAAAATTGTTGTTCCTCTGATAAGATTGCTGCTGGTAAGGTTGTTGCTGTCTTTGATCGTTCCAAATTCCATTTACCTGTACAGGGTCAGCACCTACAAGAATAGGACAAACATTAGATTCGTGCTCACCTTGACAGTACTCACACACTATGTGTGGTTGGTGGGCTGCTACTTGTGCTGCAGAAACTTGCAATCTATCAATCTTCTCAGTCAATTTGGCTAATTGTTGGGCCAAAATCTTTTGCTCTGCAAGCATTGCATCATTAGTAGACAGCTGAATTGGTTCTCTCTTTGGCTGAATAATAGAGCTTTCATTTTCGTTCCGGGCCAAAGAGTTGATGAGGTCATATGTTTGAGCTGCTGTCTTTGATCTTATCGTTCCTCCTGCAGCTACATTAACAATCATACGAGTATCAGGAGTCATACCATTAAAGAATATACGTACCTGCTTACCTACAGGTAGATCATATTGTGGACATCTCCTAATCAACTCTTGGAATCTATTCCATGCAGCGCATAAGGATTCTCTTCCATTTTGAGTAAAATTGGTGATTTCGTTCACCAACCGATTATATTTATCCATGGAAAAGTATTCAGCAAAAAATCTTGCGACCAAGTCTTCCCACGTTGAGATGCTATTTGATGTTTGTCGGTTCAGCCATCTCAATGCGTTTCCCTTGACAGCAAAAGGAAAAAGACTTAATCTTACTGCATCATCGGAGACCCCTTGGTGTCTAATTGTATCACAGATTCTAAGGAATCTATCTATGAAGTCGTGTGGATCTTCCGAATCTTCCCCTCCAAACTGACTACGCTCCACCAATGCTATCAATGAAGGGTTTATATCAAAATGATTAGCTTGTATCGGTGGTCTCACAATGCTGGAATTGGGTCTTGTGAACATAGGAGCCAGAATATCCTCCATAAGTTCATCCTCGGGCCTCCGCGGATTGTTTCCTGCTTCAGCCATATTTTCTTCTAATTCTGAATCTGATTCTGGAATTGAATCAAAGTCAGAAGTTTCTGCTTCTCTCCTTCTTTGGTTAGCTAGCCTCCTTCGAATTGTTCTTTCTATTTCTGGATCAAACTGCAAATCTTCAGAACTAGCTGAACCTCGCATACAACTGGGAGAAGCGATTAGTAACAAAAATTTCAATCACAATTATTATATTATTGTAAAAATCCATTAACCAATCCCCGGCAACGGCGCCAAAAACTTGTTGCGCGATTTATGCGAATATGTTTACGGCAAGTGCACCGATCGTTTAACAAGTAATAAAGTGTAAGTAAAGTATCGTCTCCACAGGGATTGGATAATTTTTAGCAATAATTATAAAGATTATGATTGAACAAGAACAGAAAAATACGCAAAAGTTGTTGAATGATTGTATTGATAAAAAGAGAAAACAAAATCAAATAAAACAATAAATTTAAGTTGAAAGATTACCAATGAGAAATAATTGTGGTCAGGCACAATCCTTTATAAGTATTACCTCCTTCAATTGACTGATTATTTTATCTTGAAGTTTACATAAGATCAATCTCTCCTATATTCGTAAATCCTAGAACTACTAGAGTCATAACCAGCGATTCAACCCTTTAATTTGATCGAGAACCCTAACCTTCTAGCGATTCTGTCAAACTAAGAATTCAGAGAACAAATCTTATGGGTTCGTGTTATGTTTACTCGGAGAATAAGCCTTTTCTATTTTAGTTAATCCCTAATGTCTTAGTTAATTAACCCTTTGAACTGAGTTTGTAACCTAATGTCTTAGCGAAACTAATCAGTTCAAGCAATCAAAGAACATATTATAACCTCCGCACTCATGCATCCCTATGTCTAGGTGAAGAGCAAGTGTTAATCTTAACAGGTCCGATGTTATAATTCCAACGTGTCCATTGCGAAGTATAACTCTCAATACTCATTCAGAGTGATCAATTCTAAACAAGATTATAATTAAGCACAGAAAAGAATTAAAATAAACAAAACATATGCATTTAATACCAGTCAATTTACAGAAGGAAACTCATACGTTCATGGCCTTTCCACAATAAGATGATTAGCTAGCCATAGGCTTCAAGAACACCAAAGCAATTGGATGAAACATGATTATGCAGAACTTTGACTCCAAATCTTGATTCCTAGGGTTTGCTCTTACTAAAACTCCCTATTCTGTGTGTAATTCTCCCCAAATGTGTCTCTCTATGCCTCCGTGTATCCCCTAAAAGTCCAGAAAACTCCTATATATATCGAATAGTTTAATTATAGTAACTTATCAAACCTTCCTGCCTAATTTCGAAACATATATCCATTAATTCAGGAAAGAAAATCCTAACCACGCGACCCGCGCGCGATACCACGCGAGTCGCGTGGACTGGCAGAAAGGAATGACGCGTATCGCGTGGAATATGAAGTGCCTCGCGTGAATTGGCAGAGCTGAAATGGCTTAAACCTGGAAGTTCCCACGCGACTCACTTGTATAACGGCGCCACCCGCGTGATCTTCTCTGGTCTTCCAAGTGGCCCGCGTGAATGTTGGCGCGACTCGCGTGATTCTCCAGATCTTGTTATTTACTTTTAATTCCCTCTTTTTGGCCTGCAAACACTTAAATGATATTAAAATGCTTTTATAATGCAAAATACTAAATATGACTAATTTTTAGAACTATTTACTAACTATTTAATAAAAATATGACCTAAAACTAATCTATAATTAAGATGTGTTTGCAACACATCATATTCATAGGAGGAAATAAAGTTCAATTCGAACTCTTCTGCCTTAAGGATAAGATTAAATAATAGAACTCTAGAGATTTCTAGAAACCGACTTCAGTTACAGTACAAATAGCTCACAAACAGTCTATACAGAGTGCTAAACAGGCTTTACATACAAGACTGCTCTATCTTAATTCTGATTGGTCTGTTCTACTTCTGACCATCAAAATTACTAAACCATTTTATTAAATAAGTCTGTACATCCTCCAATTAAGAGAAAATTCCACAGATTCTACTTATCATTTTTCCATATTTTTCTGCTGCCTGAATTCTCCTGAATAAAATTTCAAAGTTATTACCGTATAAAATTCATAGAAATTCTATTCCAAGGTTTTTCTATCACAGCTGTATAGTTTCTAACTCTACAAATTATTCTTTATCATATGAGTCCTGTCTCACCTTATTCTGCTTCAGTTTGAAATTTCTAACTTATACAGCGTGTACCGACGCTGTCCGGGAAACAATCAAATTTCTTCTAAAATTGTATATCCTTAAGATCAGAAAATTCTGCTGATTAATAATATATATAAAACATGTTCAATAAATGCTCAGATCATCATAAAATTCGGGGTGTTACACTCACTATGGAGTATATGCAATTTGGGACCCCACTTGTTTCGATTTCCTAGTTAATTATGTGATATCGCAAGTATTTAAAGGGGCATATTGAGCATGGATTTGCAAGAGATCGAAGAGAGTACTAAAAAAAATATGGAGAAGAATCTGCCACAAGATCATCACTCAAAGAAGACACAGAAAGGTTAAGTTTCTCCACACACGAGCAAGATATAAACAAATAGGTTTCATCAGAATCAAATAACACAAGTAATGGAATCCCACTTATGAAACATTTACGTTGGATGAGATCTTTGGATTTTGAAGTTTCAGCACCATTAAGTGTAAAGACTCTTCCTGTGGTCTTCAGTTGTCCAGTTTGGTCATTCAAACCTCCACCATTATGCTCATTCTTCGGATATGGCCAGTCTCTCTAAATGTGACCCTTCTGTATGTAATTGAAACAAGTCTTGTCTTTATCTACACAATTTAAAGAGATATGGTTTGGCTTACCACAATTGAAACAAATGATCTAAGTTGAGAAAGTAGTGGGTTTGCTACCATATTGTTTAAAGAGATATAGTTGATTTTCCACGATGTTGAGATCCAGTCTTCTTGTTCTTCATTGGGCCCATATTCCGATAACACGCCTCCGCCTCCCTATCTCAGGAGTCTTCATCTCATATCCTACACATGTTAACCAATAGTGGGAACTGACAAACACCTTGATAATTCACAACTTGTTTCACCTCAGGTCGCAAGCCATTCAGAAACTACACACACTTTGAGCTTTCACCATCTCTTCCCTGGTAATGAGGAAAGTACCTCACCAACTCTTCAAACTTAGCTGCGTATTCAGCCACAATCATGCTTCCTTGCTTAAGCTCTAGGAATTCCATCTCCTTCTTGTTTCTAACATCTTTAGGAAAGTATTTCTCTAGATACCCTCTTGAAGGTTTCCCAAGTCACAGCTTGACCTTCAGCCTCCAAGCACGAGTGTTCTCCCACCAATACTCAGCTTCTTCTACCATAGTGTAGGTGCTGAAAGCAACCTTCTGCTCCTCTATACATGCCATGACTCAAAATATTTTCTCAATCTCCAGTATTCAGTTCTGAGCACCATCAAGGTTGTATCCTCCATTGAAAGTAAGGGGATTGTTAATCCTCTACAATAGTTCTCTCTCGAGACACTAATGCTCTTTCTCCAACCTTTTGTATTCCTAACTGCTTGCCATAGTGTCCCATTGTACGTCATGAATTATGCAGATGGCCAGTCTGATAGCTCGTGACAAGGCATTGGAACTCATGGTATAATAGACATCAAGAATACATACGTATTATGGCAGCACCAACAAATCTCCATAACCTATGTAAAACAACAATGTGTGTAAGTCTCAAACACAAACAACCCAAGCAACTACAAAAAAGTCAAATACGCAAATATCAAACATTCAACACAGCAAACACAAAATGCACAGAGAAACACAGCAGACTCACAACTCACTGGTCAAAAAGGTTCGACCTGCTTTAATGCCACTAATGTAACGACCCTCCTCGTCGCTATGATATCACTACTCTAAACGTATAATTTTCAAATTTTAAATGAAAACTTTTTATTTGATTATGAAAATGAGGGTAAATTTCTCGCATTAATACATCATAAAAAATACACAAATATGTGTGTGTGTATATATTAAACCATGACATATCATTCACATGTCAGAACATAATTCAGTTTTTACATATATCTAAGCTTGAGATTACATGCTCAATCAAAGAGAAATAAGGAACCAACTAAGGAAGAGTTGATAACAAAACACAACTCTCTCCCAAAATAAATTTCAACATTATCATGTCGGCTTGACAGCTCCAACAAAAGGATTTCCCTCCAACATCACCTACTGCTGCTCATTGGCTCCCACGAATGAAGGTTAACGATCATCATAGATACCAACCACACAATACAAAATTGCAAGGGTGAGTTTATTATATAAGGTTAACAAGCACCGAATGACAATGATTAGTAAGAAAACAATAATAATAATCACAATCATTCTTAGTAATCAATCAGTTCAACATACGCTCAACAAACTAGTCATCAACTTTTTCCACAATTCAAATCAATTATATTTAGAATGATGCGTGTACCTGACTCAACTCTCAAATGCAATGTGGTACCATTTGCAGGAAATAGCCTAAGCGTGCCCACATGACACTCACTTAGAAAAATGATACAGTAACTGGTCGAGGTCACCTTGTCATGCATAAGCAACTCCCCTCCATGGTGATTAGCCTAAGTCATAAGGGAATTCCAAACCGAGTGATATACCCCCAAGTACCCGCATTTTTATCATCATGAAAAACCACAGATACTTACTACCACCATTTATATTATTTCCATGCAATTATGAAGTATGAAACATGGGCACTGTAACGACCCGCCTTGTCGCTACGATATCACTACTCTAAACGTATAATTTCAATTTTTAATGAAAACTTTATTAATTTGATAATGAAAATAAAAGTATATTTTTCACGATAATACAATTATCAAACAATGCACAAATACATAAATAATTATATATGTATGTATATTTTAAACCATTACATATCATTCGCATGTCAAAACATAATTTAGCTTTTAATAAATATATAAGCTTGGGGTTTACATGCCCGATTAAAGAGAATCAAGGAACCAACTAAGAAAGAGTTGATAATATAACACAAATCTCTCCCTAAAATAAATTCCAACGTTATCACGTTGGTTTGGTGGCTCCAACAAAAAGGATCTCCCTCCAAGGTCACCTACTGTTGCTTATCTACTCCCATGAACGAAGGTTCACAATCATTACAGGTACTAACCACACGGTACAAAATTGCAAGGGTGAGTTTATCATACAAGATCAACAAGTACCATATAACAATGACTAGCAATAAAAAAATAATTATAACCACAAACATTTTCAATAATCAATCAGTTCAACACACACTCAATAAACTAGTCATTAACTTTTTTCCATAATTCAAATCAATTATGCTCAGAATGATACATACACCTGACTCAACTTTCATAATGCAATATGGTACCATTCCTTAGGAAATAGCCTAAGCGTTCCCACATGATACACTCACTTAGGAAAATGATGCAGCAGCTCATCGAAGTCACCCTGTCGTGCACAGGTCGCTCCCCCCATACTGATCAGCCAGAGTCACAAGGGAGTTCCAAATGGAGTGATATGCCCCCAAGTATCCACGGTACTTACTGTTACCATTCTATTTCCATGCAATTATGAAGTAGAAACATGGGCATCATCAATGAACTGACCGTGGATAGAGACCGAAATCCTAAGCAATCCCTTCTCTTTTCTAGGAATGCTTAAAATTTGTAAACTCTTCCTTGCAAAGATATCCAATAAGTCATGCACCCCCCATGTACATAAACAACATACAAACATGGGCTCATCAATGCACTGACCGTGGATAGAGAACGAAATTCTAAGCAATCCCTTCTCCTCTCCAGGAATGCTTAAAATTCGTAAACTCTTCCCCGCAGGGATATCCAATAGGTCACTGCACCCCCATGTACAACATACATCCATGACAATGACATCATCAACATCAACATCATCTCTCATCTATGTTATCATCAACATCAATATGATCTCAATCTCAATATCATCAACACCATCAATATCATTTCTTTTCAATATCATCAACAACGTCAACATCATTTCATTTCAACATCATCATCATAAACATCAATATCATCTCATAATATAATCATCAACATATTGTCATTTCCATATCATCATCAACATCACAAACCTCATTCATTCATAATCCATATTAATAGGAGATTGGTATTTTAGGAAAATTCTAAATTAAAGAGGAGGACTACAATATAGAAAATACACTCTTATGTCCATTTAAAAATTTAATAAAGAATTAAATAGGAGAACATATTATAAAATTTTGGGCAAAGTTTCTTCTGTAATTAAGACTTTTCCCAAAAATCCAATCATTACAACAAAAACATCATTCACAGTTTTATCCATCAATAACAAATTCATCGCATCCCATTAGTTAAAAACATAGTATTTCTTGAAAATTAGCACACAACAGAGATAGACATACATCTCCATAATTGGGTTCCCTGACCCCCAACTATAGTATCAAAAATTGTAACTAAACAATAAACTCCCCTTACCTATCTATCTCCCTCTATTAGCTCCTAGTAGCGTCATTTTGAGATCTTTCAAGTTCACGTGCTTTGGCCCAAACGCAAAGCTTTATATACCAAATTGAAGATAATTTAGTATAGATTTCAATGACAAGGTTAACATTAACATTTGAGATCAAATGCCTACTCAAATTTAAAAAGGGACTAAAATGGTGTTTTGAAAATCCACATCAAAAGGACATCATTTTGAAATTCTGACACACCAATGTGACCGGAACTCAACAAAGGTCACAAAAATGATATCAATATTATAAAAAGGAAACTTTACAACGTCTCATTTTCAAAGGTTTTTCAAAGGATGTGTAAAAACACCCAATAACGGTATCCAAATCACAAGAGATATCAAGAGAGACTTCAAACTAGCTAGGATAAGGCATAGAAAACAGGGTTACCTCGAATAAACCGTGAAGGGAGGATTGGAGGCTCCATTCTCTACTGAATTCTTGAGTTGAGTTTTGAAGATTCTGCTCCGATTAAAGTGTTCCTCTCCGTGTGGTGGTTCAATGGCAAGAAACAGTGGCTCATGGCGATCACCGGTGGTCGTGGCTGGTGGAGGAGGAGGGGGAAGGGGTTGGATGGCTGTTTGGGGAAAAAGAAGGTGGTTTTTTGTGTTTTTACGCTGATGGTACAAATTTATAACCAACTTTACTCAATTTTGAAATTTCACTAATTTTGTGAAAAGTTAATATCTCATGCTTCAGATGTTATTTCGCTCATCCCAACGGTTAAACTTTGCATATTTGGGTCAGGAGTCTACCTTTAAAATGTGAAGGTGATCCAACGGTTAACCAATCCAGAATTATGATCTTACCAAAATAGTTTTTGGGTCAAACTCGGGATCACTTATTTCCAACACAAATCAATCAAACTCCACCTAACCTAACATCCACACCAAATAGTTGCACAATGATAATTTACACAACAATTCAATTAATCTAAACTAATTAAATAATCAAATAATACAAGAAATACATCAAACATATATTTTCAGTTATCGAAAATTCAGGGCGTTACAAGCACCATCAATGCACTGACTGTGGATAGTTAAAAATTCTAAGCAATCTCTTTCCTTCTCTAGGGATGCTTAAAATTTTTAAAGCAATCATCTTCCCTCTCCAGGGATATCCAATAGGTCACTACACCCCAATGTACATACACAACATACATTCATCACAAATACATCATCAACATCAACATCAACATCATCTCATATTAATATAATCATCAACATAATCTCATTTCAATATTATCAATATCACAAGCAATCACATTCCACATATATACATATAACACATGTCTAGGATTAACATTTCAAAGGTCTTCAGACAACACAAATCTCATACATTCACAATCCATAATACAACGAGACTGATATTTTAGGAAAATTCTAAATTAAAGAGGAGAACTATGGTATACAAAACAAACTTTTATACCTATTTAAAATTTAATAAATAATTAAATATAAGAAAAAATATTAAATTTTGGGTAGAGTCTCCACCGTAATTAAGACTTTTCCCAAAAAAATCAAATCATTACAACAACATCATTCATCAATAACAAATATATTGCATCTCATTAGTTTAAAACCCAGTTTTTCTTGAAAACCAACACGCAATAGGGAAAAACATACATCTCCATAATTGGGTTCCCTGACCCTAAATATGGTATCAAAAACTGTATATAGATAATAAAATCCCCTCACCTATCTATATCTCTCTGATAACTCCTTGTAGCATCGTTTTGAGATCTCTCAGATTCACGTCTTTTGGTACAAACACAGAGTTTTATATACCAAATCGAAGACAATTCACTATAGATTTCGAAGACAAGGTTAATATTAACGCTCGGGGTCAAATACCCATTCAAATTTAAAAGGGGTTAAAATGGTGTTTTGGGAGTCCACATAAAAAAGATGTCATTTTGAAATTCCAATCACACTAATGTGATGGGGGTTCAACGAAGGTCACAAAAATGACATCCATATTATAACAAGGTAAATTTTACAACGTTCATTTACATATGAACAAATTAATTATTAGAATATCCTCATACAATCAACATAGTATATAAATTTACACCATTTTCACGAATAAATATTATATTTGAGCCAACTAATAAAAACTAATACATAATATTAATAATTCCTAACCTACCCACATTTTACAAGAAAGACTAAAACTTAGAGTAGTGACTCAATTAAGAATGTGAACTTCAAAACCCAAGTAAGAATGTTAGGATTCTTCCATGAGATCTTTCTCTTTAGCATCAATTGTTTTTGCTAGCATCGCCACTCCATCTTTGTCATTCATACAAGATCCTTCGTCACTTTCTAAAAAACTTTTAGTGTTGTTAATTTGGTTTCAATACTTCAATGGAAAATTTTGTTTGAGTGAGTCCTCCTATAGTTGACACACTACCCTCTATGCTTTTTACCACACAACTATCACATCAATAGGTTATCATAGTCTTATGAAATTCTTCACTCATTTCCAAGCTTCTCATTCTCACAATTCTCTTACAAATAAGTTATGGAAATCTTATGACATAGTCCCTAAGTATTCACATTCGTTTGTAATTGAAATGCTTCCATTTTGCTTCCATTTGGAGTCTTTGGTATTTGATTCACTCGTCTTGATGTCAGAGTTCACTTCCATTCGTGAAGCCCAAAATTCACTAAGCTTGTAAGATTTAGTTACATTCTCGTAGTCTCGTAGTCCTCAAATTGTATTTTCAATTTATTTTATATAAAATTAAATATTAAACAGAAACCAAATTATATTTTTAAAAAAATTTTAAATAGCGACTGAATTGGCCACATATTGTACTTTTAAATCATTTTACATTACAAAATTAGAAACTGAATTATCAACCGAAATTTATTTTATTTTATATTAAATGTTTAATTATTTATTAGCCACCGAAATTTATTTTAATTTATTTTATATTGAATTTTTTATTATTTATTTGCCACTGAATTAGCGATCGACTATTTCTATCGCTGATTTGGTCCTAAGCAAAAATAGCAACAAAGTACACAGTGACCGAGTTTTGTGTACTTGCGACCAAGTGTCTTAGTTGCTAAATAGCACCAAGTTAGTATTCATCCGCTAAGGGCTTAACGACTAGGTTTTTGCAACGCACTGATTTCGGTAGTTATTTTGGTTGCTAGCACTTTTAGCGAATGATTTTATCTATTGAGCGACCGAATTCTTCGATCGCGAAATCATGTTTTCTTTGTAGTGATAATGTTGGTGTCAATGCTGGGGTTGTCAAGGACTAATCTCTTGAGTCTTAATGTCTGGGATGGGTTGATCTTTTGATGTATTGATGATTTTGTTAGGATATGATGTTATTATTTCAATTGTATTTCCATTGCAGTTGTATTTGACAATCCTTATGTACTCACATTTTATGTTTATTTATGACAATCATGATGTTTTCTTTATTCATGTTGTTTATTTATTATTATTTTTACTTAATTACTAGTATGATTTATGATGCAATGTGTGAAAATTTCACTTAGTTTTTTTGATAAATAAACTAATAAAGAATTTTCCATTGAAGTAAAATAAACTGTTTGTATGATGGGTTTAAGTCAATAAAATTGGACATCATATTGAGTGACTTGTTCGATTGAATATTGGGGCCAAATTGATAGCACTACTAGTATTTTATCGGATTGATATGACAAAGGTTTGAGTTGATTTTTAAAACATTGGTTTTCATTAAAAAAATACTAAAGATCAATGATTAATTTCTTAAAATACTCAGATCCATCTAGAGCATGTTTGTGACATTAACAACTAAAAATTCTCAAATTTAGCTATTTTAGAAAAATAATTTTATTTGAAAAATAATCAATGTGTCTGAAACATTTGTTGAACAGAGATGAAGAGATGATGTCGTGGGAGAGGGAGGAGGAGGAGAAGGAGGTGGTGGTGGTAGGTGAACAAGGGTTTGTTGAAGAAAGAAGAGTTTGTAAAAGCCTAGACGTGATTTTGAGGAAGAAAATGAGGGTATTTTAGACATAAATTTTGATTAAAAATCATGTGATTAACATATGCCTTCTTTCTGTAAATTATTAAATGTGTTTAGGAGGAAGGAAGTCTAGGTGTAGTGTGAGCTAAACAATTAAAGAATTTTTTGTAAGGTGCAACAAAGGAGGAATATTAAATGCAATTAAAAAGACATAGAGATGCATGTGTAATTTACTCTTAATTATACTCTCACAAATTATACTAAATATATGGCCGCTCCAAAAAGTGCACTTCTATATAAAAAATGATTAGGAGCTTATGGAAAATGAAAGAAACTTATGGAAAAAGAAAGAATATTTTACAACATAGAATTTTTTTTCATTAGCCCAATCTATTTTTACGGGGAGTTCAAACAAGAAGGATTAAATTATATTTTTTGCATATCCCGTGAAATTCTTATGTTTTTCCACTGAAATAATAGAGTTTGCAACAAACAAAAACATTGTTTTTTTTTCTTTTCTTATATTATATATTCAAAATGAAAAATATTATTGCTATGATATAGATAAACCCCATAAACCCCCAAATCCAGAAATGAACCGAAGAAGCTAGCTATGGAACTCACCATCTATGAAACATGGATATGCCAAAAAAAAAATTCAACATATTGGACACACGTCCGATACGGATACGTTGGGATACTCCATTTCAACGTATTGATTGTTCTTCCTCCGCCGTTGATTCACTGTTGGCCATCGTTGTTCGCCGTATTGCTCATCGTGCCGGCCTCACCTCCGATAATGCGGAGGAAGAGGAAGAGGAAGCACTATGAACAAACTTGTGTAGGAAAGACAAGAAGAAGAAGGGGAAGTGTGAAACAGAAGCAGAAATGGAGAATATGAGGCGCAGCAAGCAAGATGAGGCATAGCAAGGAGAGCAGCGGCAACATTGCTTCCTGCATGGTGCAACAAGAGAAGATGCTTATATACATATAGGGATTAGTTTTTCTTTTGGGCCTGATTTGCTTCCTGCACCTCCTTTATTGCTTAATGTACTCCTCAGGCTATTTTTTTATTACTATTTAATACTAAGACGTATCAGGAACATATCAAAATATTAGTATTTTTGAAGTAACGTATCGATGTCCCATATCGGGAACGTATCGAAAACACCGTACCGGTATCGGTGCTTCATAGCTCACCATCCCACACAACCCAACCCTCTTCTCGTTTCCTCATCACCAAGGCTCTCTTGAAACCCCAACGTCTTCGCGTTAATTGCATCGCGCCATCGCAGAAAGCTCCAGTTCATGGTTTCAGCCATCGCGGAGCCTGATGGGCCGTCATGGTCACAATCGCTGCGGCGTGGGTCACTGCAGTTTTGGGGAAAGTTTGGGGAATTGGTAAAGGAGATGGGTGTGCACTTTGAAAATGGGAGTGTGAAGAAGGTTGGCGAGTTTGTGAACGGAGATGAATTGCGAAGGTTTGGGACTGATTGGGTGACTCAGTTTGTCGATTGGAATCAGTGGGAACGGTGGAAGGTAACGATGCATTCAATTGTTATGCCGAGATTGTTGATATGCTTCCAGCATATATTAGTTTTTAGGAGTAATTAATTAATATTTTGTTTAATAATTAGTAATATAAATTAGGATTAGGTAAGTTTATTACTTATTTGCATATTACTTTAATTCCTTATTTATTTTGTTTTTTAGGAACCAACAAGAGAGGAAAAGAAGCATAAAGAACAATCTAGTGCTCTCGACCAAGCCGTGCGAATCGCGCCAATTCCCACGCGATCAGCATCATATTATCAAGATCAAATACTCAGTTCAAAGACCCTGCGCTAGTAGCGCCACCCACCGCGCCAGATGCTTAAAACCAACCCTTCAACTCGAATAAGCCACACTATCAGCGTGGCCATCCACGCGAGTAGCGCCAAGATATCAAAATCAGACATTCAGTTCGAATGTCCCACGTGATCAGCGTGGGACACCGCGCTGTTAGCACCAGAGTTCTAGAACAACTTAATCAATTCAAACATCCCACGCGATCAGTGTGGGACTCCACGCTAGTCGTTCCACAATCACGATATTGCCTGATTTAAAAGATCTAATATTGATTTAGCTTGGGGAACAGTTCCTTGTTACCTAAATTAAATCTAGAACGTATGGGTGATAAAAGAGAACCTCTGGGACACAGAAAAGGACCTTCTTTTGGACTCTTGAAAGACTTTTTGCAGAAGAAGACATTGAAGAAACCTTGGAGAAGATTGGATTCATTAGGGTTACTGTAGAATATCAACTTTGCTTGTAATTTCTTCTCTTCCTCTGGTAATTCTTCCCTAGGAACATGCTAGTTGTGAAACACTATTTTGGTGGTCAAGTGGATAGGAATTCGGTTTCTATTCCACTGAATCCACCCGATGATTGAATGGTGGTACGTCAAGCTCATGACGTTAAACAAGCGCTACTTGGAAGGCAATCTAAGCATTTTATTTTGTCAATTTGAATTTCTGCAGGTTTTTAATTCAGTTAAAGGTTTTATGCTTAGTTTTAATCATTTACTTTTAATTGTTTTTGGTTGATGTTATTTGTTTCTAGTTAGCTAGGTGCATAGTTTATTTCAGTGTTAATTTGCATTTTAGTTCTTCTATTATAGGTCATCCTGTATCTAATTAGTTTAACTTAGAATTTAAATTGATAAAAAGCATTGGAAAACACTAAAGAGTATTCGCATAACTCACGCGAATCACGTGGTATCTGGCGTGAGTAGCACCACCAATTCAAATCAAACCAGTCTTAATTGCATTATCCACGCTAATAGTGTGAGACCTGGTGCTAATCGCGCCAATTGTTCGCATCCAAAGGTCACAACTCCATTTGTGGTGCTGATCGCGTGGAATCCCACACTACTCGTGCCACTTATTCGAACTCAGGGAACAAAATTACTGATTCCACGCGATTAGGGTGACCTGTGGTGCTACTAGCGCCATCAATTCGAACCTAGGGGCTTTAATTCAAGTCCTCACGCTGATCGCATGAAGTATGGCGCCAGTCGCGCCAGTTGTTCAAACTTCAAGCCTCATCTGCATCATTTCACGCGAATCGCGTGGCTGACCGCGCCACTAGCACGAAGGATTCGAACCCTGAGTAACCTTTGAGCTTTCTCAAGCTAATCGCGTGAAGCATGGTGCTAGTCGCGCCACGAGTTTGAACCAAGAAGCCCTGTTTTGTCCTTCCACGCGGTTAGCACCGTACGTGGCGCGATCCGCGTGAGACCACTAGTTCAGTTTTTAAAAAGGGATTTCAGAAACCCAAAATCACGCCTAATTGCTTGTCATCCCTAATTTCCCTAATTTCTCTCAATTTCTTAGATTCCATTCAATTCCGTTCAAAGCTTTAGCCACCATTAAGCCATTAAATCTCCATTTTAGGCTATAAAATCCTTAAAACCCATCATCTTCATTCCACCATTTTGAAAGCTTGAAGTTCTTGGTGAATCCAACTCTTCTTCACTCTACTCACGTCAATGGCAGGAGACAAGGTAAGTTTTCTACCCCCAAGCTCTATGATATATATATATATATTTATTTATTTATTTGTGGTTGATTTAACAATTTTGTTGATTTCTGAATAGTGTTTCTCTGCAACGACTTGTTCAGTAGTTTAACACTTAGGTTTTATTGCCCTTAGTTTGCTTGAATTTCTACTTGTCTATGGTTTTGTCATAATCTGTTTTGAAAATGTACTTGGCAGTTT
>CM023955.1:24496035-24523642 GCA_013407115.1 Glycine latifolia
ACACATTATTTGAAGAATCGCATTCAAGAGACAAAGGATGTCTAACAGAAAATTTTGTTTTAGTTGTTAAGTTTTAGTCGTATGTTTGAATAAAGTGTCAGAAGTATATCTTATGCATCTCAGAATTAGAATTGTCGAAATCAGTGATGAATGAGAAATCTCTGTTAGGAAGCTTGAGTGAGATGAAATATGGCATGGATTGCATGAATCATGATTGAATTGCGATTGTTGGTATATTGGTGTTCATGTTGAAGTCGAAATGATGCTTGATATGAAGTTAACAGAGGCTAACTTGAGTCCATAACCTGTGAGGATTGAGCCATACAGTACTAAATTCTTTCAGAGAGGCCTCACTTTGGTAAGTACTCTAGAACTTGATTTGCTTCTCTGGATGCATGTATATTTTGATATGATTAAAGTAGTTTATTCTTTTAAGCTAGGGCCAAATTGACTCACCTTCAATTTTCTATTGTCACCTCTTTTGAGCCTAAACCTTTTTATTCATATACCTGACATTTGAAACATATACCTTGACTACCCTACATGAGATTGGAGGAAGAAAGAATTAGAACCAAGACCATTGAATATTGGGGAATAGGAAAAGAAAGAAAAAGGTAAGAGGAAAGACAAAGTTACCCAAGAAGACAATTCTGGTTTGAGAGTGAAATGACAACAGAACAGATCCGGCAAAAACCATATCTAGTAAAGAATCCAGTTGGGAAATAACAAGTCTAAAATACCAGTTGGTGGATCTAAATATATTTTCTTACTATCCTACTCTCTTTGTTACAGTGTTTTGCAGAGGAAAAATCAGAGAATAAAGAGTGATAGACTGGCTAAGTGGACTTGACTAATTCTAACAAAATCCAATCTCAATTTTAGCCATTATCCAAAACTTTCCTACCCTTAAACCAGGCCAAGTTACAACCTTATAAAGACCTTTTGATCAGTTGTGCATGCATTTATGTTTCTTATTTTCAGGAACTTGGGGATATGATCAAGCTTATGGTAGTGCTATCACTGTGTTGGATTAAGTGAGTATAATAACCCTTATACACTTGAGTGTTGAGTGAAATACACACGTCTTGGTAAGGAAGACTCAAGGGAAAATCTTGCAGTTGATGGAATTGAAGGTGTTATTGAAACCTTGATTGGAAATTGATTATACTCAGCATTGTGATTCTAAGAGTATTAAATGTGAATTTATGCTTGATTGTTGATCCTTGCTTTCCATTTAAAATTCTGTTTATTGCTGAGGACAGCAATATATAAATCTGGGAATTATTTGATATGCTTCCAGCATATATTAGTTTTTAGGAGTAATTAATTAATTTTTTGTTTAATAATTAGTAATATAAATTCGGATTAGGTAAGTTTATTACTTATTTGCATATTACTTTAATTCCTTATTTAGTTTGTTATTTAGGAACCAACAAGAGAGGAAAAGAAGCAAACAGAACAATCTAGTGCTCTCGACCAAGCCGCGCAAATCGCGCCAATTCCCACGCGATCAGCGTCAGATATCAAGATCAAATACTCAGTTTGAAGACACCACGCAAGTAGTGCCACCCACCGCGCCAATCGCGCCAGATGCTTAAAACCAACCCTTCAACTCGAATAAGCCACATTATCAGTGTGGCCATCCACGCGAGTAGCGCTAAGATATCAAAATCAGACATTCAGTTCGAATGTCCCACGCGATCAGCGTGGGACTCCGCACTAGTCACGCCATAATCACGATATTTCCTGATTTAAAAGATCTGATACTAATTTAGCTTAGGGAACAGTTCCTTGTTACCTAAATTAAATCTAGAACGTATGGGTGATAAAAAAGAACCTCTGGGACACAGAAAATGACCTTCTTTTGGACTCTTGAAAGACTTTTTGCAAAAGAAGACATTGAAGAAACCTTGGATAAGATTGGTGTAACGACCCACCTCGTCGCTACGATATCACTAACTCTTAATCGTGCAACTTCAATTCTTAATAAAACTTCATTAATTTGATTATGAAAATGATGGTAAATTTTTCGCGATAATATAATTATCATACACATATTACAATTACATATTTAAACACATTATGCATATATATTAAATTAGTACATGTCAGAACTTCCTTTATCTTTACGTGTATATACACCTGAAATTACATATCAACAAATAGCCAAAGACTAACTAAGAGAGAGTTGATTAACAAAACACAACTCTTTCTCCAAAAAGGAATCCAATGTCATCACATCGGCTTGGCGGCTCCAACCAAAAAGAAGATCTCCCTCCAAAGTCACCTATTGCTGCTTATCTGCTCCCACGAACGAAAGTTCGCGATCATCACAAGTACCAACCACACGGTACAACAAATGCAAGGGTGAGTTTATTATATAAAAACCAACAAACATCAGATAGCAGCAATTGGGAAGGAAACAATAATACCCACCACAATCATTAATAAAAATCCATGATTCCAATACACACTCAACAAACCAATCATCCAATGCATTTCACAACCCAAACAATTATGCATAGAATGATGCATGCACCTGACTCATCTATCAGCATGCAATGTGGTACCATCACCGGAAAATAGCCTCTCATAGGAAAAATGATTCACCGCTTATCAGGGCCACCCTGTCATGCACTGACCATTCCCCCACTCGGTGATCAGCCAGCATCGCAAGGGAATTCCAAACCTGATGACACCATAGTACCTGCGTTCTCAGCCCACTGAAACCCACACGTACGCGAGTGCCTTTATTCTATTTCCACACATACAAATGAATTATGAAACATGGGCATCATCAATGCATGACCCGGCTAGGAACAAATCCTTCCTCGCAAGGGTAACCCGCCATGCACTCCCCATGTATATACATAACAAACCAATATGGGCTCACCGATGCGCTGACCGTGGCTAGGAACAAATCCATCCTCGTAAGGGTAACCAATCGGTCATTGCATCTCACATGTACATACACAGCCTACAACCATGGGCACCATCAATGTATGACCTGGCTAGGAACAAATCCTTCCTCGCAAGGGTAACTCGCCATACACCCCCCATGGGTATCCATGTACATCCACATACAATGACATTGTTCACATCAACATTATCTCTCATCAATGTCATTATCAACCTCAACATCATATCATCTCAATATTATCATCATGCATATCAATATTATCTCATTTCAACATCATCAACCACGTCAACATTATCTCATTTAAACATCATCAACTACATCAATTGCATCTCAATTTCAATATCATCAACGACATCACAAGCAATCACATTTCACATCTATACATAATACATATATGCCTGAGATTCACATTCCCCCAGGTCTTCAGACAACCCAAAGTTCATATATTCACAATTCATCATATCACAAGACTGATATTCTTAGGAGAATTCTAAATTAAAGAGGAGGACTACAATATATAAAACACACTCTTATGCCCATTTAAAAATTTAATAAAGAATTAAATAGGAAAACATATTATAAAATTTTGGGGCAGAGTCTCCTCTGTAATTAAGACTTTTCCCAAAAATCCAATCATCACAATAACAATATCATTAACCCAATAAACATATATCTCATTGAAACATTATTTCATTCAGACATCACCAATCACATAAGCATCACCTCATCTAAATCATCACAAATCATGTAAACATCATCAATCATTTCCATGGTATCTCAATTTCACTGTCATCTACAACATTAGTAATAAATACACTGCATCCCATTAGTTAAAAACATCATTTGTCTTGAAAACAAGCACACACACAGGGACAAACACACATCAATCATAAATACATCGCATCCCATTAGTTAAAAACGTAGTTTTTCTTGAAAACCAGCACACAACAGGGACAGACAGATATCCTCATAGTTGGACTCCTTGGCCCCCAACTATGGTATCTAAACTATAACTAAATAATAAACTCCCCTTACCTAACTATGTCTTTCCATTAGCTCCTTGAAACGTTGTTTTGGGATCTCTCTAGTTCACGTGCTTTGGCCCAAACGCAGAGCTCTATATACCAAATTGAAGATAATTTAGTATAGATTTCAAAAACAAGGCTAACGTTAGCATTTGGGGTTAAATACCCACTCAAATTTAAAAAGAGGCTAAAATGGTGTTTTAAGAGTCCACATCAAAAGACATCATTTTGAAATTCTGATCACACCAATGTGACCAGGGTTCAACAAAGATCACAGAAATGACATCAGTTTCATAAAAAGGAGACTTTTACAACATCTCATTTTTAAAGGATTATCAAAGGAAGTATAGAAACAGCCAATAACGGTACCCGAATCATAAGAGATATCAAGAGAGGCTTAAACTAGCTAGAAGAAGACAAAAGAAACTAAGATTACCTCAAGGAAATCAAGAAAGGAGGATTGAGAGCTCTGTTCTCTATCGAAACTTCGAGAAGAGTTTCAAAGATTCCGCTCTGATTAAAGGGTTCTTCTCCGTGTCGAGGTCTCGTGGCAAGCAACGGCGGCTCGTGGGTGTCTCTAATGGCTATGGGTGGTGGAGGAGGGTGGTGGGGGGATTGGATCTGTTTGGAGGAGGAATAACCTCCATTTTCGTGACTTGGAAGCTTAAAAATGTATTCAGCACTGCCTCCACTTGCCTAGGCGACCAAAAAATGTATGCAAAACTCGCCTGGGCGAGTTGACCCAATTCTAGAATTTTCTACTTTAGTGAAAAATTAATTTCTCACGTTCTAGGAATTATATTGACAATCCCAACGGTCAAAAGTTAGATATATGGGTTATGAAGCTATCTGTAAAATATTAAGATGATCCAACGTTTAAACAATCTATAATGATTATTTTACTAAAACAGGTTTTTGGGTCAAACTCGGAATCGCTAAATTACAACGCAGCTCGAACAAACTCTACATACTTGGCATTTACACCAAGCAATGACACATGGATAATTCACATAACATTTCAAATAATCCTAATTAATAAATTAATCAAATCATACAAGGAATACATCACACATATTTTAAGTTACCAAAATTTCAGGGTGTTACAATTGGATTCATTAGGGTTACTGCAGAATAACAACTCTGCTTGTAATGTCTTCTCTTCCTCTGGTAATTCTTCCCTAGGAACATGCTAGTTGTAAGATTAATGTCAGTTCTGAGCATGCTTGGCTAAGTTCTTGTATTGTGGTTAGAGCAAGAACCTATGTGAACTCCTCTATGTCTTGATTGGTTTTAATGAGAATTGTCATAATTGCTTTGTTTTATTCTGTTCTTCATTGTTTTGTTCTTAATTGGGACTGTCCATTCTATTAAGATGCTTAGGGTTAGGATTCACAATAGGGATATTGGGATTCTAGTTTCTGAAATGAGTAAAACAACAATTTATACATTACCTAGGGAAAGGAATGTGTAGTTGCAGCAACTTCAGGATGTATTTGCTGAATGCTTGGTTTAAGAGGGAATCACTAAGGGATTAGGGTTTCTAATTTCACTAAAGGGTTAAATTGCTAAGGGATTAGGATTTAGCTAATTATGTGAGAATATATCAGCTGAGTAATTAGAAATAATTCAAGTTAATAATCAATTTAAGTATAGAAGGTAGGGATCATAGGGGAATGCACTTTAACCACAATTGTTTCTCATCACTACATAACAATCGAATTAAGTTTAGTTTACATTCTCGTTAATTTTCTGTTATTTAATTTCAATTACGTAATTACACAAACTCAACCAATTCTCTGAATTTATTATTTGTCTTCCAATTTCTAAGACGTTAAGTTACAATAAAATTGCATTCAATCCTTGTGGAGACGATACTTTACTTACTCACTTTATTACTTGAAACGAATGGTACACTTGCCGATTTCGCAACAATTGTGTTGTTAATTTATTTATTTCATTTTTTTAATTGTGTTGGTAATTTCATTTTTTTAATGTTTTTGTTGGGACTTGTGAATATGAGTGTGGGAATGTTGTAATGGTGGTTTATGTTTATAATTTATTTTTGGTTTTACTGGAGAAGCTGAAGCTTGAAGCATTTAGAGATAGGAATTGAAGTGATGGAAAAAAAGATAATGGGGGCATTTTTTGTAATTCTTAGTGAAAATGGAAAACCTCTCGTTAAAACCAGAGTGTTTGTTGATTGTTGAGTGAGAGCAAGAACCAATTTCCACATTGGATGATGTTTTCTGATTTTGATTTTTGGTTTTCACTAATAATTATAAAAATTATTGTTCATTTTGCTGTCTTTTGGGATTCATTGGGTGTCTCAATTTGTAGGTTGGAACTAGAGGGGATGGTGGAAGGTGAGTTCAAAAGTGAGAGTGAAAATTGATTTTCACATTGGAATGATGTTTTCTAATTTTAATTTTTCCTGTTCACCACTAATTATAAAAATATTGGATTTTGCTGTTTTTTGCATAGACCTTTGAAAATGGAAAGTGTTTCCTTAAACCAAACAGATTGAGGGAGAGTTAAATCTAATTTCAGCATTCAAGTGCAACATGAGAGTGACGTATCAAATTTTTTTGGCAATGTCTGCATTTCAAAGGCATTTCTTTTCCTTTACATTCTTGATAGGATGGGGCAGGGTTGTGCAAATTTTTCATATACTCGATGCTTTTGTTCTTTTCTGCTGGTATTTAATATTATTTGGTTATGAGGACGAGTCCTGGCATAGCAGTAAAGTTATGCCTTGGTGACTTGTTGGTCATGGGTTCAAATCTGGAAACAATCTCTTTGCATATGCAAGGATAAGGCCACGTACAATATCCCTCACCCTTACCTTCGCATAGCGAGGAGCCTTTGAACAATGGGCTACGTAGGTTTATTTAATATTATTTGGTTCTACAAGATTGTGATTGTTTGATCAGTGGCATTGGGTTAACCACTATTTTGACATTCAGGTGTTTTTTTTCTCTTAAAACCATTTGTCTTTAGCTAAACATTTTGATACAAGAAATGTAATGTCAACACTTTTGAACCAGCATGGTAAAACATTGACTGATTTCTTAATCCATAAAATGGGCTTCTGTTATATTTGTTATTATTCTGTATTATTTTCTTTTTACTATAAACCAATACAATGTTGAATTAATACAACATTGCTTGTTCTTTTTCTAGAATATCAATAATTGGGAACCTAAGCGTATTGGTGCGTTGGTTCTTTACATTTTTGTTGTAGCATTTGCTTGTAAAGGAGTATATGTAACAATTCAATCACCTTTCCTAAATCACCAGAAAAAAGAATTGACAGAAGTTTACATGGAAGCATTAGTTCTTGAACCATCCCCTACTAACATTAGAAGGTAAATGAATCCTCTTTTATTAACACATGTTTTGGAGACACATGCTCTTTTTATATATACTTTTGGCATATCTAATTGTTATAGCCATAATTCTCTTAGAAGTTTAATTGTTGACTTCTCAAATTGTGAAAAAAATAATATTCTTTTACCAGTTTCGTACTAATATAAAATTTTAATCAATTGAATGAAAAAAAATCTATCCTGCTAGAAAGTAGACTTTTCATTCATTATAGCCAGTCAGTCAATGATGGCAATTGAAGCCTATCCTATACACTGGCTTACTGAACTATAGGCTTACTTTTGGTAAGATGTCTTACATTGACTAGGAATACTCCTTAAAAGACTTGGGCAATTCTCCACCCTTGAGCCAGCTTTTGGGAGTAAGTTTGGGCCATTCCATTTCTTTTATTTTCTATCAACAATTTTTTTGTCTCAACTTTAGATTCCATCTACCTTTGAATCATTATATGAGTATTTCCTTGCTTATAATCTTGAGATTGTCCTTAAAATCCCTTAAAACCCCAATGCCAAGATTTTCCACCACCCACATCCTGCCATTAAAGTTAAACCATTTTCAGACCTATTTGAAGCCTAAACAATAAAACCATTTCATGTAGCAAAATGTTTAGTGTGTTGAAATTTGAATCTGTTTAGCCCAGCTTTTATTTAATTTATTTGATTGCAGATTTAAAAAGGGTATGTAGAAGAAGACAATGCCGAAAGGCCTGAAAATGAAAAAGCTTATTGAAAGACCTGATGGAGCACTTGTTCATGATACTTCTTATGTTGGAGAGGATGCATGGGAGGATGATTGAGAGACTCCTAAGGAGCTTGTAAAACAAATTATAAAGGATGATCAAAGGTTAAACAAAGAAGAGAAGAAAGAGTTAACCAAAGGCTTGGGCATTTCAGGTTATCTTTGTACTTTTTGGTTATTTTACTCTTTTACTTTCCATTTAAATTTTTCTTTCTTTCTTTGTTATTTTTATTGTTGAGAATTTGAGAAGTTGTACCGATGACTTTAGAAATAAGATACATCAACATCAACATCAACACCACCTGGTAGATGAACCCAATGATAAATCGAAAATAAGACACAAGAGAGAGAAAAAAAGGTAAAATAAAAGAAGGGTGAAAGGAGAAGGAAGAAAAGAAGAGGAAAAAACCTAAAATAAGGGAACAACTGGAACATAGAACTACTAATGAGTTTAACCCTCCACCAAGCTTATAGCTTTTCTCCACTCCATCATAAAACATACCGTCTGCCAATCTACATCCCACTCCATTAGGTCTTGTTTCACTACCTTTCCCCAGGTAAGTTTCGGTCAACCTCTACCTCTCTTTGTGTCGAGCTCTTGGTAACAAACTCTTGTTCTTACATGAGCATCCAGTGGCCGTCTCATAACGTGCCCAAACCACCTCAATCTATGCTCTCTCATCTTTTCACATACCGGTACCACTGATACCTTTTGTTGAATATCTTCATTTCTTATCCTATCCATCTTCGTATATCCACACATCCACCTTAACATCTTCATTTCTGCTACCCCTATTTTATGCTCATGTTGCCTCTGTGCTGGCCAGTATTATGCTCCATATAGCATTGCTAGTCTTATAGCTATTCTATAGAGTTTTCCTTTTAGCTTAAGGGGAATTTTGCAGTCACACAAAAATCTCGAATCACTCCACCATTTCATCCACCCTGCTCTAATTCTATGATTTACATCCTCATCAATCTCACCACCTTTTTGCAACATTGATCCCAAGTATCTAAAAACATCTTTCTTGGGTACCTCTTGACCAAATAGATGCACTGTGTCTTGATCACCATCTCTTACCCGCGAAAACTCACACTTCATATACACCGTCTTGCTCTTGGTTATCGTGAATCCTTTAGACTCCAAAGTGTTTCTCTACAATTCCAATTTCCTATTTACACCATCTTTGGTCTCATCAATAAGCACGATATCACTGCAAAAAGCATACACCACGACACTTCCTCTTGAATATCTTTCGTTAGTTCATCCATCACTTAGGCAAAGAGATAAAGACTAAGAGTTGAACCTTGGTGGACACCTACCATGATAGGGAAATACCTTGATGTTCCATTGTAGGCTTTCATACATGTGATAGCCCTATCATACATGTCCTTGATAGCATTAACATACTTTAATGCTACCTTTTTCTTCTCAAGAGTCCACCATAAGACTTCTCTTGGGACTCTATCATATGCTTTCTCAAGATCTATGAACACCATATGTAAGTCTTTCTTATTTGCCCTATACCTTTCCATTAATTGTCTCATCAAGAAAATAGCTTCCATGGTACATTTTCCTGGCATAAATCCAAATTGATTGACGGATACCTTGGTCTCCCTCCTTAGGCGATGTTCGATAACTCTCTCCTACAACTTCATAGTATGGCTCATAAGCTTGATGCGTCTATAGTTTGAACAATTCTGGATATCTCCTTTGTTTTTGTAAATAGGCACAATCATACTTTTCCTCCAAGCATCAGACATCTTATTTGTTTGAAGAATTCTATTAAAAAGATTGGTCAACCATTTTATTGCCACATCTCCCAAGCTCCTCCACACTTCAATAGAGACATCATCAGGTCCCAAAGCTTTATTATTCTTCATCCTCTTTAAAGCCTCCTTAACTTCATGTGTATTAATTATGTTCACAAATCTTCTATTCAGATCATAAAAAATGTCCTCCAAATCCACCTCACTCTTGTCGGCATTCCCATTTAAAAAGTTTGTTAAAGTAGTTTAGCCATCTTTCACTTACATCTTCATCCCTTACTAAAAGTTTTTGATTTTCATCCTTGATACATCTAACTTGGGTGAGGTATTTACTCTCGGTATCCCTCCTTTTTGCAAGTTTGTAAAACCCTTTCTCCCTATCCTTGCTCCCAATATTTTTATACAAATAGTCAAAAATTTTGCCTCTAGCTTCCCTCACTGCTTTCTTTGCATCTTTCCTCGCTACTCTAAACTTTTGCAAATTCTTATCATTGGGACATTTATGCAAAGATCTAAAGTATTCCTTCTTCTGTTTAATAGCCTCTTGCATGTGTATGTGTATGTGGCATGTATTGGATTATGAATTGAATGTCTTTCTTGCTGTTTGATTTTGGGCTTGTTTGGATAAATAGTTTAATTAAGCACTTATTCAGTAAGTTCTTATCTAGTAAGAGCTTATTCATAAGCTTGACTATGAAAAGCTTACTGAAATAAGTTAAAAATAACTTATTTTGATAAGCTTGTGCTGAAAGCTTGCTAAATAAGCTAAAAAAGCTTGTAGAAAAGTCATAAACTACTTTCATAAATGGCCACTTTTTTTTATACAAAAAACATAAACTGGTACTTGGATGTACTTTACTTTTCCTATCCCAAAAAAGTAAATTATGAGAGACATCTGTTGCAAAAAATCTTAAATTATGAAGAATAATAATGATAATTAAAAAAAATGAAGTTTCTCAATGAAGAAAAATGAGGTCTAGCTTCACTACTCAAAAACAAAAATGTTAAATCTAGTTTTAAGAAACATATTTCCAGTTACCACTTCATTGACTTGCCAGAGAAGCATTGTATTAGAACCATGGTAGAAAAGGCTATTAATACACTATTTCTTGTGAACACACACAGTCAAAACTCCTACTTAACACTCCAATAATTGATATCCTGTCCATACCCTGAAGATTTTTCTATTCTTTTCCCCCTTGATAACGTGAAAGGCAAGAAATTGTATTTGGTGTTCTTTTTCTTATCCTTAAGCCCTGTTCTTTCATTGAAGATTTTTAGTTCCCTTGAATGGCTATTTCAAGTTAAACTTACACAGTTGTGTTTGGTCACCAAAATGCAAAATGTGCTTACATTTTTTTATCAGCAAAATAATATTATTATATTAAATATAGATGAGTACAAGTGGTACTTTCTGTTTAAATTGTTACCCTACTATGTATAATCCTATGGAGCCATATTACTTCCTAATACTGTAGTATTGCAAGAATTAGGAGTCCACAAGACTATATAGGTGTTTGTACTCCTCCACAAAAAGTATCCTATAAAACCACCCCCCCTGATTACAAAATCCGATCCTTATATTACTAGCCCAAGAGTGGAAAGGGATATCAAATCCATTTTCTAGATTTTTGAGCCATGACCAACATAAAAAAACAACATCATCCAACAACTTTTGACCATCGAAACTTTCATTTGAGTGCCTGTATACATATCTCCTTTTCTCTAAATTTATGTGTCTTTTTAATCCTTAGATGGAACCCTCTAAAGGAACTAATGGGTAAATAGACACAATATTTTGAATTATGGTGCCTCAATTCTTCGGGTGCAACTTATATATCTGTTGGACAACTTTACTTACTGCCAATTGGTTTTGATATGGAATCTAACAAAAGATAGTGAAATCAAGAAGCTTTATTGTTAGTTTGATTTTATCTCAATATCTGGCCAACATGGTTTCCATCTTTTTAATTCTTAACGACATACTTTTTCATGTTTCTAAGCAGGTGCAGTTGTTGTTGTTGTTGTTGTTGTTGTAAGCAAGTGACGTTCAATCTGAGGGCACATGGTGTGAGAGACTTCATAAATGGAGAGAGATCCTTAGTAAAGAATGTTTTGCTGAGCAAATGGATTCCTTAAATGCTAAATATGTAGTTGAATTTGACATGAAAGAGGTTGAAAATAGTCTTCGCAAGGATGTGGCAGAAAAGGTGACACCCACTCAAGGTACACGGGCTTTGTGGATAGCTAAGAAATGGTGACCCTATCGCCCTAAACTTCCTTACACTTATTTCCTCGACAAACTTGATAGTTCTAAGGTTAGTTCTATTTCTATAAGCATCATTATATTGGGATGTATTTTCCCTTCTGCCTTTAAGAATATTCATATATCATATTGTTATTAGTACGTATAATCCTTGATTTACAGGAAATCAAATATCATGTATTTATGTGTAATAAATGCTATAAGCCTATATAAACTCTACACCAATGTGCATTGGAACATACGGTTTTTAGTCCAAATATCCCTTAGTTTCTCTTATTTTACATGGTATCAGAGCTAGGTTGAGGGAATAAAGAAAAACTGTCCCTTATGTTACTCATATTTCATTTCATTAGACTTGGTATCTGTTGGCTTAGACACTTAAGTGGACACCTTTATACAACTCAGACATTTGGAAAAACATAGAAGGTTGTTTTAAAAAGATGAATACACCATTAATTTAAATATTTTGTTATATGTTACTCATATTTCATTTCATGAGAGTCCCTCTCTTTATGCATGTATGCGGTGTCCCCGTGTCTTATATTTTTAAACATTAGCAGTATCGAAGTGCCCGTGTCCTTGTCATGTCCAGTGTTCGTATCAAGTCTGTGCTTCATATGCTTTTAGGCCTTCTAGCCCCTTAGTCTTGACTGGAGCACTACTGTTTCGGAACACCAAATAGTCCCATATCAGTTAGGAATCAAGGGATAAGGGTAGTTTATAAACACCCTTCCCCAACCCTTAACCCTCTGAGGTGCCTTTTAAGGGAAAAATTGTAAGGCTAATATCAATGGCAAAGCAGACAATACCTTGGATGCGGTGACCCTAATGATGTAGCAGACTTGAGGTTGGAACAACTAGTACTCTAGCAACACCTATTAGAAATTGATGCAAGATCCTCAGAGCCTTAATGAATATAGACCTATTTTTCACTAATATGTTGTATTTACAAGATTGTGGCTAAGGTGTTGGCAACAAGGTTGAAGAAGGTGCTGCCAATCATTATTGATGATCGCCAATCTGCTTTTATTGAAGGGCAACACTTATTACATAGTGTGGTGATTGCAAATGAGGTAGTTGAGGAGGCAAAAAGATGTAATAAGAGCTGCTTGGTATTCAAAGTGGACTATGAAAAAGCTTATGACTGGGTAAGTTGGGAATTTCTTATGTATATGATGAAGAGGATGGGTTTTAGTCCTAAATGGATATCCTGGATTGAAAGGTGCCTAAAATCTGCCTCTATCTCCATTCTGGTAAATGGAAGTCCAACAGCTGAGTTCTATCCTCAGAGAGGACTTAGACAAGGGGACCCCCTTGCCCTTTCTTATTAAACATTGTAGTGGAAGGTTTAAGCGGGATGATGAGAGAAGCCCAAATGAATAATCTATATGATAGCTTCAAGGTGGGGATGAATCAAGTTGATATTAGTATACTTCAATATGCTGACGATACAATTTTCTTCGGGATAGCATCGATGGAAAATGTTAAAGCTATTAAAGTGATGTTGAGGAGTTTTGAGATGGTATCGTGATTGAGGATAAACTGTAATAAATGCAGATTTTGAAAATGATATGAATACTTCACACTTAACCAATAGGGGGGTGAATTGGTTAAACATTGCTATATTAAAAATTTCTTTAATCAAAGTCAGAGTTGCTAGGATCTTTATCACTTTTCAAAACCAATAAACCTTATTCAATCAAGTAGCTCAACCCCAAGGAATTCAATGAATAAAACTGACTTTGTTGGTCAAGCAATTGAATCAAGAAACAATTAAAATGAAGAGGATACAGATAGAGAATCAATACACAAACAATTTATACTGGTTCACTTCAAAACCATGAAGCTACATCCAGTTTCTTCCAACCAACACTAGGTTAGAGTTCCATTATTATAATTTTCAGTTCTTACAATCAATTACAATGTCTCCCTTTACCAACCCTAGATTAAGTACAGAACTCTAAAACCCTATTAGATTCTAAGAGACAAGAACCTGAGAACACTACTCAGTTCTTCCACCTAGAGAAACCTTCTCTAGTTACAAGTAAAAACTCAATTACAATAGCCAAATTACAAAGAAAGACTAAAATGAAAATTTCAATCATATTAAGTTGAGAAACAACCTGATGATCCAAAGTATGCAATGCAGAATGAAGTTACCAGATCAGGTTGAATGATTAAAAGACACTAAGCACAACTTTCCTTAATCTTAAAATGGTTTCAAGCTCCAAGAATGACTTAAAGACACATGATCAATGCACAATGGAGCAAGACACAATTAAACCCTTAGAAAACACTTTAGAATGCTCACAAGACTGTTTAAGCTCAGAAAATACGTATGAGTAATGTTTCACAAAGTTATCAAAGCAGTTGAGCATCAATCCTATTTATAACAGCTTTTCATAACTGACTGTAATCGATTAAACGTGCCATATAATCGATTAAAACGCTTAAGTAATCGATTAAGTCACCACTTTAATCGATTAAAGTGTTCATGAGTTTTCTGGGTTTGAACAACGAGCAAATTAATCGATTAATACGAGCTGTAATCGATTATTCTAGTAGAACTGCATTTCATAAAAGCTTGTGTAATCGATTACGAGAAATGGTAATCGATTATTGCAGTGCAACATGTTTTTCTTAATGCATTATATAATCGATTACAATTCCTGGTAATCGATTATTCCAGAGTAACAAGTTTTTCTTAAAACGTTGTGTAATCAATTACGAATACTGGTAATCGATTATTCCAGCTGAACCATGTTTTTAAAAGGCTTATGTAATCGATTACATTATTTGGTAATCGATTAAAGTGTTCATGAAAGCTTTTCCAGTTTTGAAAACAAAGCAGATAATCAATTAATACACTGTGTAATCGATTATTACAGTGCACTTTGCTTTTTTCCAAATACAATTGAATCAGTTTAAAACCTTAGTCAAATCATCAAAGCCTTGTGATTTTTATGAAATCAATTAAGTTAATTATGGATTAAATGAATGCAATGCACTTGGATCACCAGAATTGTTTTTCTTTTACACATTTCACACTAAATTGTCTTCAAGGCATCCATTGCATGTTGAAAGCTCAAAACCAATGCTTGAATCAAAGTTCCTTTGCATTCTTTAAGTAGCTCCTCCTGAATCCAACAGATTTGGAGCATTTGGAAAGAATGAACAGTGGATAAACTCAACTACCAGCTTTCTAAACTGCAGGGTGTTGTCTGTACCTTTTCCTTATTTGGGTGTTCCAATCTAGGGAAATCCGAGGCGTTGTGAGACTTGGGATCCAATAATTAAGAAATGTGAGCTAATATTGTCTAAATGGAAACAAAAATACCTATCTTTCGAGGGAAGGGTGACCTTGATAAAATCGATCCTCAATTCGATCTCTATATTTTTCTTTTCTTTTTTCAGGGTGCTGACAAAAGTTGTGAACAGATTGGAGAGGCTCCAGAGAATATTTTTGTGGGGTGGAAGCAACGATCAAAAGAAAATCCCTTGGGTCAGCTGGGATTCTGTGTGTCTAATGAAGGAGAAAGGGGGTTTGGGTGTTAAGGACCAAGTGAAGTTCAACCAGGCATTGTTGGGGAGATGGCGCTGGAATTTTTTTCATTACATGAATGATCTGTGGGCACAAATATTGGAATCAAAGTATAAAGGTTGGAGGAATTTGGATGAGTCAAGGAGGTCATCTAGAGAATCTATATGGTGGAGGGATTTAAGTCTAGTATGTAATCAGAATGTTGAGGGGGGTTGGTTTACTAGAGGATTACGTTGGAAGGTGGGCTATGGATCCAAAGTGCTCTTTTGGGAAGATGGATGGTTGGAGGATAGGTTGCCATTGATGGAGAAATATCCTAGAATGTACTAGAACTCACAACAACAACAACATTACATTCAGCAAATGGGAACATTAGTTCAAGGTGGCTGGGAATGGCAGTTCCGATGGAGACGACTGCTCATGGAGGGTGAAATAGAAATGAAAATAAAATTTCTGGAGGAAATACAAGTGCTTGGGGTACAAGGGCAGCTATCAGATGCTTGGTTATGGGAGGGTGCTACAAGTGGGATATGAACTATGGAAAGCGCTTACAGGATACTCAATAGGGACGACATAAGTCAAAACTAGGATGAAGTGTTCAAGGAATTATGGAAGCTAAAAATCCCTTGCAAAGCTTCATGCTTTGCACAGAGATTGTTGTGGGACAGACTGCCTACTAAGACTAATTTAAGAAGAAGGAATTTGGAGATCACTGATATTAATTGCCCTTTTTGTAGTAGTCACGTGGAGGATACTTTTCATCTATTTTTCAGGGGTGAGAGAATTATGCCGTTGTGGTGGGAATCAATGTCATGGGTAAACATTGTTGGGGTCTCTTCCGTAGTCCCGAAAGACCATTTTTGCCAACACTCCTTCTGCCATATAAAAGGACTCAAGTTATAGAGGTGGCATATTTGGTGGGTTGCTCTGACGTGGTATATTTGGCATCATAGGAATAGAATTATCTTCCACAACGAAGTCTTTAATGGCCAGAAGTTGATGGAGGATACTATATTTTTCTGTTGGTCGTGACTCAAAAATTTGGAATTAGGATTTGACACCCCTTTTCACTACTGGTCAAGTAATATGAGGGAATGTTTTGGTACCCAAGGGAGGGCTTAATCTGTACATCTCTATTAATTTTGGGGAGGTTTAGGACTTAGCATAAAGCCAGTACTTTGGTGTCTTTCTCATGCTTTCACTATGCATTAAGCCACCTCTGTACTGTTATTGTTCTTGCTAGGATGTACTTATAGCAATACTACTTGTACTATTACTATTATCTTTATTAATATAATATATTTTGCTGATAAAAAAAATTAGAAATTGATACAATACTTATTACAAATCTTTATAACATATGAATGTAAAGGGTTAGTGAGTAATATAAGTGATATTAGAATTTACTACAATCCTGTTTAATGAAGATTCATGTAGTTGACCATAAATTTCTATTGCATTTTTATCTTCTTGCTGTTTGGTGATATGGTGAGAAATGCAATTTTTGGAATCAAATT
This sequence comes from Glycine latifolia, assembly GCA_013407115.1. Taxonomy (NCBI): domain Eukaryota; kingdom Viridiplantae; phylum Streptophyta; class Magnoliopsida; order Fabales; family Fabaceae; genus Glycine; species Glycine latifolia. Next base: position 24,513,197 of record CM023955.1, read on the forward strand.
AGTAGTTATAATGGCTAACTATAAATATGAATGTTGTAGATGTAGTCTCCCTATGTATAATCATATTTTATGCGCATCAAATTTTTTATAGGTTAGGTCAAGTGGTAGTAGCTGAGCTATATTCTTTTGAACAAGTAGCAACCGTTGTCTTTACTAAAAAGACTTGAAAAGATTGTATGTGACGATGAAAGAAGGTTTTCCATTGGAATATGTTGTAAGTTACCTCAAAATTGTTATTACTGACCAGAAATCTCAAATCTCTCACCAAGGTTCTCTAGATGGTGTCCCTTCAGGGACATCTGATTGATTAACATAGCTCTTATTTGGTAGGTTGATATCCCTCTTGATCTGTATATGCTTGAGATTATTACAAGTTCTGGAGTTGAAGTGGATTTCCTTCAGAAGCGACAAACCCATTATTTCATGAAGGTTGTGATTGCATTAGTACCTGGAATACTGATTTTTTGGCTTATAAGGGAGTCTATAATGTTTCTACACATTACTAACAAGAGGTTTTTTTACAAGTATAATCAACTCTTTGGTATGGCTCATGCAGAAAATTTCATTATGGTAAGCTTTTGATCTATTATAATCTGTGGGTAACGGACCACGAAACAAAAATTATAGCATATAGTTTTATTTTTTTAATAAAATGTCAACATTGTTTATTTTGTGTAGCCTTTGAAATATTATTGTAAATACTATCACTATATGACAGTTTTTTAGTGAAAAGGAATTTCTTTTTTGAAGGAAAAAGATATTTAAACTAACATTATTCTACTATTTTGATGGATCTATTGTTAGATTTAATTAAGCAAGACTTAATGGAATGAGATATAGATTGGCGGATGGTGTCTCTTAGGACAGGATGGAGAAAAACTATAAGCTTGGTGGAGGCTTAGACCTATTGTTAGCTCTATGTTCTAGATGGTCCCTTTTTTAGTTCTTTTCCTCTTTATCTCTGCCCATTTCTTTCTCCCTTTTTTCGGAAAAGAGAGACACATGTTTACTTCAATAATCAATTACAACAATAATGCATTCCTCCCTAAAATGTTAAAGGCTTATGTATGAATTGAATCTAGCATCTGCTTCGTATTTGGTCATTTATTTTACCTTGCTTCTTTTCTCTTGGTTTTTATTACTAGTTATGTTCCTCTATTTGCCATCCACTTAGAGCTGTTGGTGAAACAAAATCAATGTACAAGGAAGTTGTGTTGACGGGTGACGTCTGGGATCTTCTTGATGAGTTAATGCTCTATATGGGAAATCCTATGCAATTCTACGAAAGGGATGTGCAGTTTGTTCTAGTAAAACATTTGATATTTTCATAGCCAGTTATCCTTCTCAGTGCTATTGTTTAAGTGACATTATATGAAGTAAGTTGTTTGATGAGAAAGCTTATTGCAGGGTGTTCTACTTTCTGGACCTCCAGGAACAGGAAAAACACTTATTGCCAAGACGCTTGCAAAAGAAAGTGGATTACCTTTTGTATTTGCTTCAGGTGTTGAATTCATCGATAGTGAAAAAAGTGGTGCAGCTAGGATTAATGAGATGTTTTCTATTGCTAGGATAAATGTAAACAACTAATCTATAGTTACTTCTAATATCAAATACAAGTTAAATGGACAATGATGGTCTGATGTAAAGTTTTGTTGCATCACTTGGTTAGATATGCTCATACTAGGTGTTGTTTGATCCATTTTTACTATCAGTTAAATGGAAATTAGATGTTGTATCTTTGCCATCAATCTTTGGTTACCTTCTAGAAAATATGAATACATTATTCCTTTCTTTGCTCTGTACTATCATATTCCTAACTATTTGTCCTGAGTTCAGTCCACTAAAGCCTTGTGGCTGAAGTTGGTGATGTTGACCACTGAAAACATTCTTAAGTATATTGTAATTGTAGGTTTCATAAATAGGAAAATGGAAAATTCATATAGGTAAGAAAATGTTTGCAATTGAAGAATTTGTAAATTGTAAAATATATGGGGAGCAACTTGAAGTTTGAAGCTTAGGACTTGGAAGAATGTTTTGAGCTTTTCACATGCCTTGAAGAATGTAATTCAAATTGAAGTGTATGAAGAGGCCAATCTGTTGATCCTTGCATTACATGCACTTAATCATTTACACAAGGCTTTTTAGAAAAACATGGTTCACTGCTTAATCTATTACCATGATTTGTAATCGATTACACAAGCTACTTCTGTAACAAAACTTCACTGCTTTAATCGATTACATCTCGGTTTAATTGATTATTTTGTTCGTTCTTCAAACCCAGAAATCATCATGAACACTTTAATCAATTAAGTGGCAATATAATCGATTACACAAGGCTTTTTAATCGATTATTTGGTGCATTTAATCGATTACAGTTAGTTACAAAAAGCTGTTATAAATAGGAGTGAGGCTTGGCTTGAAAAAGAACTTGAATACTTCGAATTTTCTGAATACATACAAGCCTTCACAAAGTTAGAAAGTGATTTTCTGGGTTAACTAACATCTTGTCCCACTCTTTAATCTTCATAGGTATTGAATGATTTCTTGGGCAATAGTTTTCAAAGAAGAATAGGAGAGCATGTTCTAAAATTCATTTTGTTCATTCAACTTTGATTGGTAAACCATATGCATTCATATTCATTGGATCATCGGTTGTTTCTCTCTATTCTCTTTGGTTGTAAATTTGTTTTTGCAATTTTTGTTATTTGGTGCTATTGTAAATTGTTCTTTGAAGCTTGTACTAGAGTAGTGTTCTCTAGGGAAGAACAGAGTAGTGTTCTCTAGTTCTTGTTAACTAGAAGTCTAATAGGGTTTTAGATTTCTTTTCTTTATCTAGAGTTGATAAAGAGGGTTTGTAATAAAGCTTGTAAGAACTGAGATTTATAATAGTGGAACTCTAATCTAGTGTTGATTAGAAGAAACTGGATGTAGCTTCTCTTGAGAAGTGAACCAGGATAAATTCTTGTGTTAATTCTTTTTCTCAATCTCTATTAGTCATCTTGTTCATTTGTTCTTGGTATTTTTGTCATTACTCAACAAGTTCTATTTTGAGCTATTGATTTCTTGAGCTAAGTGATTTGATTGATTAAAAGCATTATTGGTTTAAAAGTGATTAAGATCCTTACTCTGATTTTATAAAGAAATTTTAAAAGACCTAGTTTTAACCAATTCACCATCCCCCCTCTTGGTTATTGTGGGTATTCCTATTGTTTTCAATTGGTATCAAGAGCAGGTTCTTGAGTGTTATTCAAGATCACTATCTTTCTTTAAAAAGAAAATGAATACCACACAAATTACCTTCAAGGAGGGTGCCTCCCTCAATTGTCCTCCAATGTTTGAAGGAGAGTACTTCAGTTTTTGGAAAAATAGAATAAAAATCTTTATTCAATCAAATGACCCAGGTGCTTGGAATGCAATAGAAAAGGGTCCTGTGATTCCTATAAAAACTGTTGGTAATGATATGATTCCCAAAGAATGGGATGAAATGACAAATGCTGAAATACATGAGTTACTTCTGCACTTTCTTCTGATGAATTCTTTAGAACAGTTAGGTGCAAAAGTGCAAAGGAGATGTGGGAGATGTTGAAGATAACTCATGAAGGTATAGATGAAGTAAGAAGATCAAGGAAGCATGCTGATATGCGCTTAGCATATGAGGTTTTCCTAAGCTTTTTAGAGCATGAGTTGAACATAAAGCATGGATAATCACCCTTTTTGTGCATGATTTGAGCTAATGTAATGAATTGCCAGGAACTCGATCAAAGGTGCCAAGAATGAGTAGAAATCAGAAGAAAAGGACAAGGCTTGGAAAAGACTCTGGCGCCAAGAGCACCAGAGTGGCGCCAAGAGCGCCATAAGCACTGCAAGCTGGCACCAAGAGCGCCAGATCCACGCCTTCAGCGCCAAATCCTCTGCCATTCAGCGCCAAGAGCGCCAAGTTCGCGCCAAGGGCGCCATTTCTTCTGGAAGCTGGCGCCATGAGCACCAAACTCGCGCCAAGGGCGCTATTCCTTCTGGAAGCTGGCGCCATGAGCGCCAAACTCACGCCAAGGGCGCCACAGCTCGACAGAAGCAGCATTTAAGGGCAAAATAGAGATTTCACAAAGGGGGTTATAAATACCCATCCCTCAGCATTCAATGGACGAACTCTGGAGGGAAAAATAGCACAAATAGATTTTAGAAAGCTTAGGAACCTTAGCTAGGGTTAAGGGAGAGTGAAGGTTCAAGTGGAGGTTTCTCCATCTTCTTCTTCCTTGCTTCAGCTAGGTATGCCATTCTATTTTGTAACACAGCCACCCATTATGAGGTTGGGCTAGTTGCATATTGTAGTTAGGGCTAAGCACTAAATGTAACCTCTTTTGAGATTGTATTGGATGCTATCTTTCATTAATATCAAGTTATTTCACTTTATCTTGTTGAATGCATGTTTCTATCTCTCTGGAATTGATCACTCTAGTTGGGTACTAAGAGCTGGGGTTTACAATAGGAATGTTGGGCCTTATGCTTGGACTTGGGTAAGGTGACAAGCCTTACATTAACTAGGGATAGGAGTGTAAGCTTGCAATCATTTAATGCATCAATTAATGCTTAACCTAACAGCTACCATTAAGGGATTAGGGTAATTAATTGGGTTAAAGGGTTAAGATCACTACGGGAGTAGGGCTTAGCTATTATTGTATGAAAGATGCATGTTGAGTAACTTGAGATTGATGAAGGTAGTATACAGTACATGTACAAAGGTAGGGAGCATTTAGTGTGGATTGCCCTAGCTACTTCACCACATATATCATTATAATCCTCCACAGTTTGTTCATATATTCATGTTTATAATTAGGTCTTAGTTTAGTTCACTCTACACACACATAGCAACAAATTATCCAATTTATTTGTTATCCAATCTATTGATATTAATTATAATTTAATTGGTCAAACAATCCTCGTGGGACGATAACTCTTCTTATCATTTTATTACTTGTACGACCGGTGCACTTGCCGGGACCGCAACACATGCCTTAATACATGAGTATGAAATGTTGAGGATGAATCCCACATAAAACATATCTCAGCTTCAAACAAGATTCACTCACATAGTAAATCATCTTCTTGGTCTTGCAAAGATCTTTGATGTTGAAGAGTTGAATATCAAAATCTTAAAGTGTTTCACAAGACCATGGCAACCAAAGGTGACAGTAATCAAAGAATCAAAAGATCTATCCAAAATGTCCATGGCTGCACTATTTGGTAAGCTTCTTGAGTATGAACTTGAAATGTCGCAACTAACCAATGCCGAAGATGCAGAAAAGAAATACAAAAGCATAGCCTTGAAAGCTGCATCCTCAAAGGTGTAAAAGGTGGAAGACTTAAGTGAAGAAGATGAAGATGACAACATGAGCTTAATTGTCAAAAATTTCAGCAGATTCTTAAGAAGAAACAAGAATAGGAAGTTCACAAAGAACAACAACAACAACAACAAAAGGAATGACAACAACTTCACTTGCTTTGAATGTGGCAAACCTGGCCACATTAAATCTAAATGTTCTATCTTTTTGAAAAAGCAACAAGGTGAAAACAACATGAAGAAAGAGGGGAAAGCCCAAGAAAGCCTATATAGCTTGGGCAGATAATGAATCAACAACTTCTGAATCATAAACTGAAAATGAAGAAGCAAATGTGTGTCTCACTTCCAAATTGATAAAGATGATGATTTATCAATTGCTGAAACTGAGGTAAGTTCTGAATTTGATCAAGCTATTGGTGCTTTTCAAGAAATGCATGAATAGAAATGAAAATGAAGAACAATGAAGAATAATGAAGAACAGTTGAGAGAAAATAAGAGAAAGGGTTTTAATTCTAAAAACTTCTAAAAGTCACTACAAAATATGTTTATGCTAAAATGAATTGTGTCCCTCCAAATAACTAAAATCACTAAAATATAGTGACTGAGTTAGTAGGAAAGGATGGGCCATAATGAAGCCCAACTAATCTAACTAATTACTAATTACACCAATTTTGCAGTGGTTCTGACTTCCAATCTTAGAATGACCCACCCTCAAAATGATAGAATTGGCCTTGGCTTATCTCTGACAAAATTGTAGATCTTTTCCTTATCTTTCCAGGGACTACTCATATGCATCATTTGGAGTTCTGTAGAGCTTTCTAAATCCTACGCAAGGAAGATAGATCAAGTAAGCAAAAACTCTGAAAATAAGCAACAATTATCAATTAAGCCCACTTTTTTGCCTAAGACAAAAATTGAATTAGAATGGGAAAATAAAAGTCCATGAGAAGTCAAATAAGCTAAGAATAATAGAAAAATATTAAACTAAAAATACTCAATAAAAATACTCAAAGTTGCCTGGTCAATGCAAACTCGCCAACTGTTGGCTACTCTAGTCAGAATCAACTCATTATCCTGATTTTTCACAACAGTGATACCCGACTTCTTAGGGACCACTTGGACAGGTGAAACCCAAGTGCTGTTTAAAATGGGATAGATGATCCCTGTAGCTAGTAACTTCATCACTTCCTTCTTCACCACATCAAGAATAGTGGGATTCAGCCTCCTCTGTGGCTACCTCACCAGCCTAGAATCATCCTCCAAGAGTATTTGATGCATGCAGATGGAAGGATTTATTCCAGGAAGGTCAGCAAGTATCCATCCAAGTGATAGGCTACTAGATATGATGACTGGAAGCTGCTGAGCATCATCTAAATATGCATATTTAAGGTGCTCAAGTAGGGACTTCAACTCCAAGGAAGGTGACTGAATGGTGGAAGGCAAAGAAAGGTTGTTGGCTGAGGGAAGGGGATAGTAGAATCAGAACCTGTATCTATACCTGCAACATAATCAGAGTGAAGTGTGGAGGAAATCTCCGCACAAATACTACACACAATAGCATAATCATCACATGCATAATTACAAGAACCAAGATCAAAATTAGAAAGTAAATCAGAAATATCTACACTATCTACTGCAACATCAATGATATGAAGAAGAAGGACAGAATGCTCATCTACAGGATGTCTCATGGCCTCAAAAATGTTAAACTAGACAACGTCATCACCAAACTCCATGGACAAAGTTCCTGCATACACATCAATTTTGGTCCTGGCTGTCATCAAGAATGGTCTCCCTAGGATCAATGTGGAATCATGGCTGGAAGACTCATTCTCCATATCCAGTATGTAAAAATCTGCAGGAAAAATAAAATTATTAACTCGCACCAGCACATCTTCAATAAGTCCAAGTGGAAGCACAACACTCCTATTGGCTAAGTGAATGACAACATTAGTGGGTTTCAAATCACCAAGATGTAATTATTTGTAAAGTGATGTGGGCATGACATTAATGGAGGCTCCAAGGTCACGCATGGCATCTGCAAAAGTACAATCTCCAATGGTGCAAGGGACAGTGAAAGTGCTAGGATCCTTGCACTTCTGTGGCAAGGTGGATAGTGGAATGGCATTAATAGTTTTGCCCTGTATAAGTGCAGATACATTTCTGCCCATCTTTACTTGTTCATTTCCCTTCAGCTTCCTTTTGTGGATGCACAAATCCTTCAAGAACTTTGCATATTTTGGATTCTATTTGATGGCATCCAAGAGGGGAATGTTGACTTCCACCCTCCTAAAAGTCTCAAGCAGATCAGAATCAAACTCCACTTTCTTTGCAGAAATGGATCTAAAAGGAAAAGGTAGAGGAATGTGTGTTGGTGCAGAATCTGTTTTGGCACCATCACCAATTTTAGCACCTGCATTTGGAAGCTCCTTGTCACTCCTCAAGGTAATAGCACTCACATTCTTTGGATTGATAACTGGTTGTGCTGGAATGTTGCCAGAACCTTGCTGCTGCATCTGGTTAATAGTTGTAGCTAATTGTCCAATCTGAATCTGTATGTCTTGGATGGGGGCACTGACATTTTGTTGCAACTAAATGTTGGCGGTTGCCATTTTCTTCATTAAGTCCTCCAAAGAAGGTCCAGAACTAGTCTGCATAGGTTGTGCAGGTTTAGGTGCAGGCTACTGGAACTATGGCTATTGTCTAAATAGAGGAGCTTGGTATTTGCTGGTGGAGGGTTGATATTGCTGTTGTTGAGGTCTGAATGGCTGATGTTGTTGTGGACTAGGACCATACCTTAAATTCCGGTGATCTCTCCAACTAGGATTATAAATGTTGGAGTAAGGATTATACTGTTGTTGAGGTTTGAATGGCTGTCCAGGTTGTATGGCAGAAATATCAGCAGCTTGTTCTGTTTCTTGGAGAGTGGGACATGCATCTGTTGGATGATCAGGTGAACAACGGATACCACACAGCCTTGGTTGATTGGCTGCCATCACGTTCTGTTGTTGACCAATAACAAGTTGTGTCATAAGGGATGTCAACTCTGTCAGTTTGTTCTCCAACCTCTGGTTATCAGCAACCATAGAAATAGAAACTTCATTTGCAGTAGCCTTGCTTGTTGCAACACCTCTAGTACCAAATTGCTGATAGTTGGCTGCCATGTTAGAAATCAACTGTCTTGCAGCAATAGGAATCTTGTCCATCAAAGCGCCTCCACTAGCTACATCTATCATACTCCTGTCCATTAACATCAAACCTTCATAAAAATACTGGATCAATAATTGCTCACTGATTTGATGGTGAGGACATGTAGCTCACATCTTGTTGAATCTCCCCCAGTACTCATACAATGTCTCTCCAGGTAGCTGCCTTATACCACAAATTTCTTTCCGGATGGAAGCTGTTCTGGATGCAGGGAAGAATTCCTCCAAGAATCTTCTCTTCATATTTGTCCAGGTGTTGATAGGATCTGGTTGAAGGTATAACCAGTCCTTGGCCACACCATCCATAGAGAATGGAAATGCCTTCATCTTGACATAATCCTCATGAATGTCATGTGGTCGCATGGTGGAATACACTACATGAAACTCCTTAAGATGCTTGTGTGGATCTACACCTGCAAGACCATGAAACTTTGGAAGCAAATGGATCAGTCCAAATTTTAGCTCATAACTAACCTCAGTCTCAGGATATTGAATACACCAAGGTTGGTAAACAACATCAGGTGTAGCCAATTCCTTCAGAGTTAGGTTGTTATAAGCCATTGTATCAACAAAAATTTCAGAATCAAGATGTGCAGAATTGAAAATAGACTCAGAAACAGAAGACTCAGAAAACACTACACTACTATCTAGAACTACACTATCAAATTCATCTAGACTAATATTATTTATGCTTAATCTGTGAAATGTCCTATCTATCTCAGGATCATATGAATGCAATTCACTTGGTGTGGACCTAGTCATGCACAGTTCAACTCATAAGGAACAAAAACACAGAAATCACAGATAGCTACTCTAACAGGACACTATTCACAATATCAGCTAAAATGAAACACAAAATTGAAAACTGCCCTAAACAATTTTAGAAAATTTAAAAACACCACAGTAAATATCTATAAATCATGCTTGATTTTTGTAATTTTTTTGGTGATTTTTAAAAATCATGAAAACACAAAATAAATTCAAAAGTGGTCTAGATCATCGAATTTGGCAATTTGGACCCCTCCTGATCATGTTCGTTTCTAACAAGGTCAAAATGATGTATTAATTTTCTCCACATTCTGGAAAAATTTCAGCCCATTTTGAGATAGTTTGTTGTGAAATGACCAGAATGCCCATGCGTTAATTGTTAAAACAGTGTTAAAACTCCTACTTAGAGATCTAATTTGCCAATCTTAACCCACACCAAACCCTATTGGGTTATTTTTTGCTTAGAATGGGGGATAAACTTTGGATACCAAGTTTCATAGCACAACTCCACAAGACCAAAAAATTTTGGACAGCAAATTACACAACAAACACAACTACACTACACAAAATCTCTCCCTACTACTCCTCTGTTTTTTCCTCAGTTTTTCCCCTGTTTTGCTCTGTTTTTCGCTGTTTTGCACCAGCACCTCACATACACTTCATAACAACCAACAGAAACAACGAAAATATGTAACAAAGTGCAATTGCGTAGTAGGATGTAAATATGCAGTGAATGTAAATATTTTTTTTTCTTTTATATTTTACTAATGCTATTATCTAATATGCAGTGAATTAAAGTTAGCAGACAATGAACCGTGTCCCCGGCAACGGTGCCCGTTTTGATAACCGATATCGTATCACTTCAAAACAATTAAACTACGCTAATTCTGTAGAGCAAGATTAACCTAGGTCGACTCAGAGACACAATCAATATGGTTCCAACTTCAATTCACTAGTAAATAACAGGGGGATTTTTATCAAACACTTTGCATGCGTGAATAAAAATTGCAGAAAAACGTAACAAAATAGAAACTAACAGAATTGATAAAAGGTATTCTAAAATAGATTAAAAAGCATCAATCCAATTCACCAAACCAAGCAATACGAATTATCATAGTTCTCAGATAATGATTT